>CM057449.1:785740000-786940000 GCA_016271365.2 Neoceratodus forsteri | reverse complement strand
AGTCACTTAAGGAATCAATCCTTACATCAAAGACAGTTTTTATGTTCAGAAACACTGGTCCTTAACTTTTCTGTCATCATCCCTACCATACATATGAGAGGCATGTTATGAAATCATCAAGAGAAACGTTTTGTCCCTTGCTGGATTTGCTACCGTGTATGTTTTTTGTTTGTTTGTTTTTCTCATGTGTGAGTACTGTAGGCATTTGCCACAAGAATAACTTCCTTTAATATCTGATTTAAGATGATACTGCTCTAATTGTTTATATGGTATTTTGTGTTCTGATCTGCTTAATCTACCACCAACGTTTCTTACACACTTTGCTACAGCTAAAGGCCTTTCTGTAAAGGCTATGGATATGCCTTAAGTACCTCCCGATGTTTTCACACTGTATTCTTAATTTGTTTTTGATAGAGAACTTAGTTACCAGTACTAACAGAATATTTTATCAGTAGGTTTTCTAAACAACCCAACTGTAAATATATTCTCCTCCCTTTTAAATAAAGTATCCAGAAAAGAAATATGATCATGATTATGTTCAAAAGTAAATTCTAAAAACTATTCACAATTTTCCAGGTGTTTCATAAAATCCCTAAGTTTTTCCTCTGAACCATTCCAAATAAATAAAATGTCTTCCAGAGGATTATGTCCAACCAATTGGGATTCACATCCTTGTTAAAAACAAAATCCTTCTCAAACTTAGCCATAGTGATATCCACTTAGGATGAAGCCGTCAGGGATCGCATCACTGTGCCTTTTTCTTGTACAAATTATTTCTATTGAGTATCAATACTGAATGACAATACTAAACTGAGTGAAGAGACATAGTTAATAAATGTTATACTGTTGTCTGGGGTTCCAGCATGATGTGTGTATATGCTCATTAAAGGTATACTAGTATACTGAGACCTCACAGGTATCACATCACAGTAGTAATTCTTCCAGGTCCAAGATAGAAGGGAGCTCCATTACCTGGATTACTTTGCCCTCTATGTACACCGTTACAACAGGGTTTGCTAGTATGGGCAGTTGGTATGGGCTTTCTATAGTCTGTGCACTTGACAGAACATGTTTTTTTCATGGCTTTAAGTAGCACTGTGCAAACAGGCTCTTTGTGTATTTATTATGATTCAGATATGCCTGTGTGCCCTGTGTGCTGGTTCTGCCTCTAATTAGCATCAGCTCTAGCCATTGCTTTTTACTGATGTGCTAACTACTTTGTGTCACTGATGCTACCAATACAGGGATAACAGTGTTAACAGATTACTTATGGAATGCCGACATTTGGAATCCTGACATCCAGGAACCTGAGCCTAATATCCCGACATCCTCTGCCCCCTGCACTCCCCCAAAATAATATAATCAACTCCGTATTATTACAACTTCAAGAGTTGGGCTTTCATCCGTCGGGATGGTGATCTGTTAGGCAAATGTAACATTGGGATGTTGGGCTTGGGATTCTGGGTGTTGGGATTCTGAGTTTCGGCATTTCACAATACTCCTGTGCCAACTGTTCCTGTCCTAACATTATGGTTTCCATGGCACAAACATGGTTAGCATAGCACAAAGCAGTTGAATATGCTTCCCAATAAGACCTAAATTATAAAATGCAACAAGATAATTCATATCTTGATTGACAGTGACAGCTAAGACAGTAATCTACTACTCACCACAAAATTGGATACAATTGTTAATATACTGTAAATTTTTTTATGGGATGCCATTCAACTCAAAATCACAGCTTTCTGAATATGAGACATTTCTAAATAAACATATATTTATTCATTTAAAATTTGGTAACCGGGAAAGGCACACTGAGCTGGGGCATGTTTCCAGGTGCAATCTGGGGGAGAGGGCAATGGGTTATACAATAGTCAGTGTTGCAAACATTGAAAACATCTGGGTGACCAAAGTAGAATAATATATATCTAGGTAAATATACAACAAGGCACATATTTGGAGTAGCATAAATGTACAAGGTGCAAGTGCAATAGGCAGTATAATACAGTGTAAACAATTGTACATAGGCAAACATAAGTATGTAGATAGGCAAAAATAGGTGTTTAAACTGGATAGCACTGGATAGCAATGTAACATGCTGAAATGGGTAACACACATATAACTAGTGTTATGCATTATGTTTAAGTATGATACATTCCAGAATGAGTACAACACATAACTGAGTGAGTATAACACATAAAAAAATTCGGTATCACACCTACTGAATCATGTACAAAACATGCTGGTAGGAATATAACATATACCAAAAATGGTTTAACCATATACAGAAATTAGTCTTACGCATGCTCCAAAAACGTAACACATGCTGAAATGAGTTAACATATAATAAAATGAGTATGTCCTACAGTAATGAGTAATACATTTACCAATATGAGTCTAATATATACTGCAATAGGTATAGCATACAGTACTGAAATCATCACAATACATACAAGTGCACAACGCATACTGAGAGAACACATACCGAAAAGCATTTGACATCTGGGATAACTACAATGCTGGCAGAAAAATGCATACAAAATTGCCTTCAGGTTCAGTGTACCTTTCAGTTGTATAGCAGGATAGAAGGTTTTCAATTTTATAGTATGTTTAGCTATGGCCACTCAATTGAGAATCTACTAGTAATCAAAGATTACAATGAATAGACACATTATTAATTTTGTTTTATTAAAATAGTATATATTGGTTAAATTATGCAAAACTGAAACACAAAGGGCCTGCTTTTCAAAAGGGTGTGTTTTACACAAGGTGCCTGTGCCAAATAGGTATGACACAAGTGGCACCTTGTGTCAAACTTTGTGGCAATCCCAATTTTTTGAATGCAGGCTGCCTTGAAATCAGGATGCCTTGCACCCAAGCTGTCATGTGCCACCTTTGTGACAGAACTGCCTGTGCATCAGGTCACAAGGGGCCTTGCACCATGGCGGGGCTGCACCATCCCCTTATTTGCAATTTTCAAAGCCCCACCACAGAAGCAATGGGGGCTAAACTTAGACCAGCCAGGAGGTGGTCTAAGTGACTTGTGCCATAGGCACACACTGTGGGAATTGGGTAGGGACCTGCAAGGAGGGATGCCTGGGGCAGAAGGAGCATGAGGGGTGCCCTAGTGGCATTGGGGAGACAGAAGCACAGCCAGGGTTCTGTGGTGGCACCTGGCAGGGGTGCCATGTGGCAAGCCATACTGCTAATGGGATGGGACCACTTCCTGGGGGCTGGCACGGATGGACAGTGACATGGCACCAGGTGGGAGCAGCCCTGGCACCTGCCCTATAGGTGCAACATGTGCAACCCTGTAGTTGGGAAGGTATAGCTGCAGGTTGAGGGCTGCCAGTGGTGGAAGGGAATGTTCTCCAGGCATGGCAACAGTCCCCTAATATCCAACTACCTGCATTGTGGTGGGCTGCCTCCTGCCTACAGGGTTGCATGTATTGCACCTAGGGGGCAGGTGCCAGGGCTGTGCACACCTGGGGCCTTGTCAGTGTCTACCCCTGCCAACCCCCCAGGAAGTGGACCCATCCTATTGGCAGTGTGGCTTTTCACATGGCCCCCCCGGGTGCCACTGCATAACCCTGACAGTGCTGCTGTCTCCCTGATGCCCACTAGGGCACCACTCATACTCCTTCTGTGCCCAGCACCCCTCCTGGCATGGAGATTCACCTCCCAACCCTCACAGTCCCTTTAGTGTTGTGCCAGATGGGGGGGCCGGATCCCTGCATCAATCACTGCAAATGCTCTGAATGTTTGGCACAAGCCTGCATGCAGGTTTACCCCCTCCAACCCTCACAGCCCCTCAAGTGTTGTGCTGGGTGGGGGGAGCTGGATCTCTGCATCAGTTGCCACAGATGCACTGAATTTTTGGCGCAAGCCTGCATCTGTGGAAACTCCTGGGTCTCTGGCACAGGGACCTCACCTTTTATAAAATTGGTACAGGGTCCCTGATGCACCTAGAGTTTGTCACAGCCTTAGAGTAATGCAAACTCTAAGAGCCATTTTAAAATTAATTGGACCCAAAGTATTATATTGATTAGTGAAGAAAGAAAACAGCCACCTTTCGGTAGCATGCTGTAACTATGGCACTTGGACACGTATTTTGTGCAAATAAGTTATGTTCCCAAATCTTCTTTTAGTAACTGAACAAAAGTACTTAGTGTTAAAAGCAACATTCTGCCTTTTATGTGCAAAGTACAAAATTGTTTTTATAGTCAAACCATCTGATAGATACATTTTTAAAACTATTATATGACCTAATTTTCACTGATGACTAGTGAGATGAAGTCTCATATTGAGGCTGGTGGACTCACAAAACATCACAATTTACAGAGGAGAGCACAGGTTTAAGAGTTAAGTATCTTTGTTCCAAATGCAATGTCAGTCATTCAATCCTTACATGACCTCTCAATGGGTAGGCAATAAGACACAACAGGGTGTGTATGGAACAGATTTTACCACATGCCCATGGGCATAGTGAGGAATGAGGTCGCTGGCCAAGTGCCTTCAGCCCCTGGAAATGCAGTAAAATCTGTTCCAGGCACAACCCCAGAGTGTCTTATTGCACTTACAAAATGGGCTACTTTTTTTTGTATTTTCTGTCAAAAAAGATAATTTTATTTATATAAAAAAGGCTACTGTTAAAAAAATAGTCCTTCTGTTAAGCATAAAATGATGTCACTGAATTTCTTATTAATATTCATGATCTCAGTTGCATATCCACTTAACCCACTGTTAGGTGTCAAAAAAAGATGTCTTGTCCATGGTATTGCTTGAGCAAGTGTACACTCTTTCCCGATGGTGACAGCGTGTGTGCTTATTTTTTTTTATTTTAAGGAAAGCAAGATTCAATCAAGCAGACACACAGGGATCAAGTTTTGAACGCCACTGATTATGCCCCATAACTGCTGCTGTCTTTTGAAATGGAGTTGCATGTATGCAGGGTAAAGAGGACAGAAGATAGCACCTCAGGTGATATGGTGAACAGAATGCTTGTAGCAAAGAAGAAAAAAGAAACTCTTTTTTTGGTGTTTATTTTTACTGTGGGGATTATGGTGAAGTAAGTGATACTACACATAGTAACTGAATGAGCAAGTGGTTGGGAGTGGCAACATGGGAAAGTGGAGAACAGGGAATAGCGGAAAACATGGGAGAAAGGAGAGCCTTAAATGTGAATGTCATTTTTTGGAAAGCTGGAGTTAAACTCTGTGTTTCTGCACAGAAGCAGGTCTTATAAGAGAGAGCGGGTGCAGGCATGCTGAGGGCTAGCTGCTGGATCGAAAGATCAGACCACGGCACAAGTAAGGAGTTTCTTTTAAACTCCAATGCGATTTTCAGCTGAAGGGAGAAAATGAATTTTTTAGCAGCACCAGACTTTCTGTAAATGACCACAAGTTCAAGGATGCGCTGCAGTTAGCAAGGTAAAAAAAATGGTGGCATTCTAAAATACAAAGATTGAACCGCACATTGAATTATTGATTTTCCCAATGTGGTCCCACTTTCAGGTACTTGTTATTAGCTGTGCATGGAACACATTTCATGCACAGGTAATAACCAATCACATAGCTGGATTTTCACTTCACATTTTATAATACAGTCTAGCCAGCAGTAAAAAATGCAACACCCCACTGAAAATGTAATGTTGTATCTGTTTTGTAGCTTGGCTATTTTTAGTAAATATATGTAAAAAATTAAGCTTTGCAGTGCATAGCAGTGGGAAATTGCTGTAGCATGCCAATGTCCTGGGTTTCTACTCTGAGCCTAGGGCAACAGGAACAGAAGCCAGCAGAGAGGCCTCACATCATCCCCATGGATCCTCTCCTCTCCTCTCCTCTCCTCTCCTCTCAGTGGGCTGAGCAATACATTGATCCCAGAGCTGTTACCAGTCATGGCATGGGGAAGCACACACCACCACATTCCCCCCTCCCCACTCAGACTCCACAGTGTACACTTTCCTGTGTGAGGAGAGGGACATGGAAGGAAAACAAGTTAGAAAAGACAGCACAAGAATATGTGCCAGATGACAGCCTCCATGCTCTTCCCACACCATCAATCACTCAGGCCAGAATCTGTCCTTCCAGGACATCATGAACTCTCCAGCGCAGGGTCCAGGGGCTGTAACTAGAAGTGGCACCCCCAAAGAGGCAAAACATATACAAGAAAGGAACAGAACCCCATTCAAGGCTGTAGACAGAGGCTTACAGATAGGAAATATCCATAAGAAAAGTACTGCTGTCAGAGATAGACTTTATTAGAAAATAATAAAAGACAGCGACAAACTTCTGTCTGTAAGTGTAAACCACAATACGCACATCCAGGTGCCATAAAACATGGCTCATGTGGAGCAGCATTAGGGTGGGTACCTGGAGATATTCCACCCCTTAAATACCTCACAATTACATTGGATAGCCAAAACTAAATTTATGGTGAGTGACAGAAGCCGTATACAAAAGTGGTATGGGGGGATACGAACCCATTACACCACACTGATTAACAGAACATTAAGTCAATAGTAACAATCAGGTAACCCACAGAGGATATAGGAAACCCACACTGACAAACAGTCAGCTGAGGGCAGGCAGTGCCCAACCCAAGCCACATAGGAACTCAGTTTCCTATGGACAACTTATACATTTTTGGATGCAATTGTTCCACTATTTCATATTTTGACAGAGAAACTGAGTATCTAAAGAAATGTTTCCTGCAGAAAGGGTACAGTCAAAGCCACTTACATTGAGCCCTTTCCAAAACCAGGAACCTCAAAAGAGACAATCTTCAACAACTTAAAATAAGGGTATCACAACTCAATTGACCTGTTAATTTCATTACAGAAAATAATCAAGCGACAAAAATTGGGACTGTAGTTAGGATGTACTGGGCAATAATGTCAGAGGCTCTTTATGAATACCCCACATCACATTCAGTAGAGCACCAAACATAAGGGGAAAATGAGTCCATAGCCAGTTCAAAAGGGAGAGAAATGCATCATCAGAACTTAACAGGCTTCCTACTTGCCTTTTTAAACATGGGTACTGCAACACATGCCAATTTTGCAACCAGTCAGACACTCTTTCTTGAACTGGGTATGACTGCAAGGTAGAAGTCGGACAATTGATGTCATGTGGTACTAACTTTATTCTGTACATACTATGGTACAATTGCCTGAAGATATATGTTGGACCCACCACCAAGCCACTTAGGTAAAAATTACAAGAACATGTCAGGGACATTAGAAATTCATGTACTGGCAGCCCCATAGGTAACACTTTTAAGAATTTCACAATCATGACCCTAAAAATTAAAAATTCATGGGAACTGAAATGGTGAAATGTGGTGCACAAGGGGGAAACAGATTTAACAAATTGCTCCAAAGGGAAAGCTTTCAGATTTTTTAACTTAGGTAGCTTTACACCCCGAGGCAGAATGACGTTCCCTCCTTGTCTTTGTTTAGAATTTGTTTCCCCCAGCAGTCACAGTGGATGTTCTCTGGCAGTAATTTCAGAGCCTGGATATGTTGGACCACCTGGGGAGCCTAGAGGTATAAGCCTGGCAGTGGAAGATGAGGCCAGTGGGCAGCAAGGGCATTAAGAAACCTGAAGAAGTGGGGCAATGAAAGGACAGGGAGCAAATGCACAAAAAACACAACTCAGTAGAGTAGTTCAATAAAGTAATGCTGCTAAAGGTTTATGTTTTTAAATAAGCTATTTTCCCTTCCTTACCTCAGGCTGTTCTTTTTGCCCATCAGGCCAGTGACCTCCCTGCCTCATTGCCACAGGTCCCCTTGGGGACCACTCCAAGTGATGAGGTGCTCAAGAGTACTGGCAGTAATTCAGACAGGGCCAGTGTGAATTTTCTTCTTGAGTGAAAGTTAATTGGGCTAAATCTGAGTTTCTCCCTACAAATAAAACTTGCAAACAAGAGCTGATAAAAATGAAGCATAGAACTCAAATGATCCCCAGAATCTATCTCATACTTGGGGTTAAGAATAACACCCTTCATTCATAAAACAGTTAAGCTTAATTTTGACCCAATTCTGCAGATGGTGTCTAGCGAATTTAATAAATGTGGAAAACTAAATCTTTCAGTTGTAGGAAAAATTAATTCAATAATGTTAATACTAGCTCCTAAGATATTCTATATTATGAGTATGCTTCTGCTCTATTTTGGGAAGACCAGGCACATAAAACTGAACAAGTTAATACATTTTATTTGTTACAGTAAGAAACCTAGCACAGGAATAAAAAGCTTCAGTCTAACTGGAAATTTGGTGGATTTGGTCTTCCGAACTGTTCAAGATATCATTGGGTGTTTACCATCAAGCAAACTATGAAGTGGTTTGAGAATCAAAATAAGCATACTCCTTTATTGGTCAAATAAGGAAAGCTATTATGTAGCCTCAGTTACCAGGAGATCTCCTTTTCCAAAGAATTCCTCAAAAACTACTCTCTCATCCTTATTTTTATCATGTTATCAAGGCCCTAAAAAAGCACTTAAAGAAAAATTGCATAATCCTTTGGAATAATAAATCATTAAAATCTGAAAACAGCACACTAGATTTCACAGATGGAAGAAAAGCAGGAATCCAGTATCTCACAGATACCGTATCTTTGGAAGGAAGGAAGGAAGGAACTTTATTTTTATATCTTTCCACAACATTAAAATATACATAGTACAAAATAGCACATGATGCAGAGACTAACACACATTCTAACCTATCCAACAATTTACAGTAAATAATACAATAATAAAACAAATTACTAAAATAGCAAGTTATAATTCCCAAACATACCCAACAGTCAGCAGTCCAACTCAAATAGTAAAAAAGCAGGGTTAATTATCAGATTAAATTAAATGCTTGCTGAAACAGCAGTGTTTTTAGGTCTCTTTTAAAGGTTTCTGCTGAGGGTGCCTCCTGCAGAGGTCAAGGTAGGGAGTTCCACAGGGCTGGCGCAGCAACTGAGAATGCCCAGTCCCCAGATTGCCACAGCCTAGCCATGGGAACAACTAGGAGGCAACCCTCACAGGAATGGAAAGCTCGCTAGCATTTGTATATTTTTTTTTGTGAATTGAAGGCAAAATATAGTGTCTCATGAATGGAATTCTGCCACTATCTACACTTAAGGCATGTAGTAGAGAACTTGTTCTTGTCCATAAAGAGACCTGTGGGTAAATCTGACTGGGTAGCACTACTTAAAATTGATGGGGGGAAGGTAGAAGCTAGGAAAATATATTAATTATATTCAAAATTGAAGGAAAAATTAACACTTAGCACTAAATTAAAATGAGAAAAGGAGCATAATTGTCTTATCCCTGTGGAAAGCTGTAAAAAATTATGGTCTGCTGCTAATAGAAGCATACAAAACACTAATGGTGAATTCAGACAATTTAAAATCCTTCACCAAAATTACATGACTCCTGCTCACCTTGTAAACATTGGCCTAGGTAGTGATGGGGAAGTGCTGGAGATGTCCAGACAATAATACTCCCTTAAAAAACCTGTGCAGAATATAAAATTCTGCCCCAAAAATGCCCACAGAATGACCATTCTGATTCCATGGAATGTCACAGATTTTGCACAAAAAGTCAGTGTAATTTAACACAATTTTAAATTTCAATTATTTAGCTCTAATTTTAAAAGTACAAATCCAACTGATTCCATATCTGGTATGTGGACAGTTAGTAATGGCTTACATAAGTATTCCAAAGTGTAGTGTCATAGGTTGAAAGGGGATGGAATTATGGGTGCCAAACATTCAATCAACATTTAATTTTCAGTTATTTCAATCTAATTTTAAAATTTCTTACCCACATTTCTCAACAGTTTCAGGATTTAGAGAAACATAAAACATGGGTATGTACACCATGTTTCAAGTCTCATGCATTAAAGGGGGCTCAGTTATAGGTAGCCAAACATTTTGCCAACATTTAGATTTCTTATTTTAGTATAATTTTAATAGTATTCATTGAAATGTTATTAAATTTTACAGGTATACAGGTTATTACTGTATATACATAGATACATAGTTTCATATTTCTAGCTTCAAATGGGACTGGGTTATAGCCTGCCAAACATGTTGCCAACATTTAAATGTCAGTTATTTCCCCTCTAATTTTAAAACAACACATCCAAATTTAACCAGTTTTGAAACATTTAAACTACTGTAACATAGTAATTTTTGACAAAGTTCACATTTACATCTTTAAATAGGACTGCATTAAAAGTAGTCAAACTTTCACAACATTTTAAAATTAAAATGTGCAAGAATGTAAACTGCAAATTTATAAACCCTTGAAATGGTGAAACTAGAGAATGATATGCCATTCAATTTGGCATGTTCTTAGACCTCACAAGGAAACAGTGTGTGTCAATGTTATTAATTGCTTACTGCCAGAAACCACAAAATAACATATGTACTTAAAGTCAGAGTTCATGAGTCTTTGTGAAAATTGTAGAATTTCATGACAATTCCATAAAATTGGACTTTGCTAATTTCACTCAGCCTTATCTGGGGGATTCTAATTAAAGGATGGGGTATGAGAGGCAGGTAGTGTGGGGGTTACCAGGTTTAGGACATAGATGCATAGTTTCACCAAGAAATGGACAGCTGAGCTGGGAAGCACACCAGTGAAAGACTCTCTATTTGGAGCAAGGAAGAACAGAGTGTCAACAATTCCAGCCTGAATGCAGGATATACAAGGATCACACCCAGTAAACTGATGATCCAGGGAGCCTGACGTACATGCAAGTCTGGGACTTAGAAGTACTCAGAAAGATGTATTGATGGAAAGACAATTCTGGGGCTCCAGGAAGGGAGAATTCTGGCTATTCCAGCAGTATAGATTGATGGAAAAAGGAGTAGGTGACTCACATTTTAAGGGATTTTGTCACTTTAAAGAACACTGAAGATATCAGTGGGATCAGTATTCCTAATCTGAGTTAATCTGGCTATGCTAAGAGAGAAGCGGGGAGCAAAATAGTCACCCAGAGAGGAAGAGCAGGACTGAAAAAAGCTCAGCCCATCTCATCAAATGAAGTAGTGATACATGCATTGTGAATGTTAAATTCCACAAAAAGAATTCTGGATGCTTCATCTATATACTATTGTAAATATTTGACAAAATGTTACCAATAATTTTTGTTTTTTTCCAATGTAAATCTAAAACTGCTAAGCCAATTTATCCAGTTGTGTTAGACACCAGGATACACTGACATCAGATATGCATGTCAAATGTTAAGTCTATGCCTGCAAATGCAGAGAAGTTACAAACATCCACATTTTTGAGAGTTTTCACAACATTTTGCAAATATTTACATAGTAAAGGTTTGAACCCCTATAATTTAACAATCTCTAATCCAATTCTCTCCATATTTAGAAGATTCTATAACCATTACTAAAAGATGTGTGCTAATTTACACATGTCTAGCTCCGAAGGTACCTGACATATATGCAGATAAACATTTTCATGAAATTTCCTGCAAAACAATAAAATAACAGACTTTGAGTGCATATAATTTTGAGACAATGCATCATAATGTCATGATATTTAACATATTTTTAGAACACCTATTATCATGAAAGCATGCCAATTTTTTTATCTCTGTCCCAATAGACAGCAGAGGTATATGCAGATAAAAATGTTCATGAAATTTCCCACAAATAATAAAATGACAGATGTTGAGCACCTATAATTTTAAGACAATCCATCCTAATGTAATGATATCTGGCACACTGTCAGAACGCTGACCATCATGTAATCAAGCCAAATATAAGATCTCTGACCCAACAGGTAGCTGAGAAACATGCAGATAAACAGTTTCATGAAATCTCCCACAAAAAATAAAATGACAGATTTTGAGCACCTATACATTTGATACTCACCATCCTAATTTCATATTATTTGCCCATCCTTAGAACTCCTGTCAGAAAGTAATCATGCCACATTTCAGGACTCTAGCTCAACAGATGGCAAAGTTATGACTAAATTAATAACATTTAAAAATTCTGCAAAATTCCAACACAATTTCACAACATTTTGCAGAATTTCATCAAATGTCATGTCCTGTGAATTCAGAATTTTCTATTTCTGCACAGCCCTACCACTTAGCACACATATTGTGGTCTTGCTTCTGTGTTAAAAAAATTGGCAAGAAAAAGCAAACGTTATCTCCGATACCATCGAATGAGACATCCCCTTTCCCCCTTGTATTTATATTCTAGACAACTGCTTAGAGATGGAGTACATTCCTAGGCTGGAACAATACTGGGTGATGGCCCCTAGTTTAGGACTGAAAATACTTATTCTGTCTAAGTGAAAGACTCCCAGAGCCCAATATTCAGTAACGCATGAAGTATAGCTCAAAAGTTTACTCTCAACTTTGCAATTGCCCAGGGATCCAAGGATGTTATACGCAATCAGATAGCACACCAGCACTATCTGACTGAATTTAGGGCATGTCAGCACAGCACTAAGTGAAGTAGCACTACCCAAACATGGCACCAGAAGTGGGCCACAAGAGTGGATAGCAGCAGAGCGCTATCCACAGTATTCAAAGAGATCAATGTAAATGAACCCATTGGGCATGCAAGGCATTAAGGGAACTTCTGCATGTCCATTATGAGCCCATTTGCATGGGTAGTGGAAGTAGGTATCATGGCAAGGCTCTGCACTTCCCCAGTCCAGTACCTCAGTAGGAATCCCTGGTGCTAGTGGCCCCCCTCCCTTCCTCCAAAAGCCAGCTCATCATGACAATACATATTCCTGGTACTTGCAGTCCCCCCTTGATCACCAGCCCTAATAAATAAAAATATCCCTGGTGCTAGTGGTCCCCCCTCCCTCTGATTACCAGTCCATCATGCCAGTACATATCCCTGGTGCTACTGGTCCCCCCTCCCACCAATCAGCAGCCCAGCATTATAATATTTATCCCTGGGTGCTAGTGCCCCAGTGCCAGCCCTAATGAATGAAAATATCCCTGGAGATAGTGGTCCCCAGATCACTAGCCCATCATGAAAATAAAGATCCCTGGTGCTAGTGATGTTCCCCTCCAATCACCATCCTGAAATTATAAAATACCTTCCCTGGCATCCAGGTTTCCCCTCAGCACTGATCCATGGTACCGCCACTTGAACTGCCATAATCCCTGGTGGCTAGCAGCCTCCACTGGTAGCACCAGTCACCCCCCCAGTCACCTTGCCGATATCAACTGTGCCACAAGTGCATACAGCAATGGGTGCTGCCCTCCTCATAACTTCTCAACCAGTTGCCATATGTTGAGTCAGGAAGCACCCCCCCCCATTTACAGGACAGGGTGACATACCCTGTCCTATAAATAAGAGGCACACTCCCTGCCTGGACATAAGGTGGTTGGATGAGGAGGTATGAGGAGGGCAGTGCCAGTCACAGTTTGCACCCATGGCACCAAGGATACTGGTAAGGTGAATGGGGGTGGGTGAGTGTTTGGTGCAATGGAGAAGCCACTAGATGCCATGGATTATGGCAGTTTGAGTGGTGGTACCATGGATTGTGCCGGGGGGAGAGGAAACACTGTATAGCAGGGAGGGTGTTTATAATTATGGGCTGGTGATTGGAGGGGGGGACCACTCCCACAGGGATATTTTTGTTCATCAGGTGCTTGCAATCAGAGGGGCGACACTAGCACCAGGGATATGTACTGTCATGATGGGCTGGTAATCAGAGGGTGGGGGACACCACTAGCACCAGGGACATTTTTATTCATTAGGGACTGGCAATCAGAGGGAGGGGGACCCAATAGCACCAGGGATACTTTTGTTCATTAGGGGCTGGCGAACGGAGCAAGGGGGGACCACTATCACCCTGGATATGAATTTTCAAGAAGGGCTGATGATCAGAGGGAGGGGGGACCACTAGCACCAGGGATATTTTTGTTCATTAGTGGCTGGTGATCAGGGGGGGTATCATGGACCACAGGGGTGGGTCTGCTTCCCTAGGGGCCAACCAACTAGCTTGCTGCATTACCTCCAGCAGCCATTAGGGTTGCATGATATAAGAGGAGGTTTTCTTTGACAGTATTTGCACGGTGCAAAAGGATCACGCAAAACCTTTCTGCACAGTGCAAATCTGCTGAGTATCAGCTTGCACTAATATTCCTGTACATGCCCCACCATTTGCATACCTGCCTTTTTGGTATGAGCAGGCACTACTCTTATGCCTGTGCAACTGAGTCTTTTGAATATTGAGCTCCAGTGCAAACCCTGGTTTGCATGGGCAAACACTGATTAGCGCCTGTGTAAACTTTTGAATTTCAGGACCATCATGTCTCCTTTATATCAGAATGGCATGAGTATATGGGAAGGTTAGTATTCACTGAAAGTATCAGTCATTCTCTGATGGGGAAAGACACAGAATATTTCTCTTTACGGAGTCCTTTTTGGAATCTCATCTCCCAGAGAAATTTGCAACTAAATATGCTTGTCAAAACTTAAGGAACAAATCCTAAAATAAACCTATCAAGGACACGCAATGGATATTCTGCATTGGTATGCATTAACTCTACTGTATTATAGTGTAATGTCACTTTTATTTTGTAATTGAACAGTATTTCTGAAAGATTTCTGAATTCTATTTTTTTATATATAAGTTTCAATAAAAAGTGCAATGTAAATAATAAAAAAAAAAAGAGTTTCTCTCTGGTCTCTCTCACTACCCTGATTTGGTTGCAGGAAATGGGGGCATTACTGGCACCTGCAGGGCTAATGCTGAACACAGAGAATAGTTACTTTGCGATTTCTCAACACTGATTCCAGAGAAGGATTACATTAAGTATCTTGTTACTTTCCCTGTAGTGTCAACCATTCTATTATTTCTTTCACTTTGTTTCCTTAAAAGGACCTGCTGTGGTTCCCCAATCTCAAAATCAGTCTCCTTTGCTTTAGACATGATTGCTAATTAGGCTGTTTCTGAATTCCAAAAATAAACGTGTCAAACGAGTATGCTAGAAGAAAAAAAATTGCTCATATAAACTTAAAAGGCACAATTCTGCTTCTAACATTAAGTTTCAATATGCCATAACCATGAGAAGAATTAGGAACACAACTAATTAGCATAAAATATGTTTCACTCAGTTGGTCCAGTTGCTGCAGTTACAGCATACCACCAAAAGATGGCTGTTTTCATTCAATTGTTCAGTATAGTACTTTGTATTTCTGTTTAGATTCTGCATAATTTATCTATCGCACACTATTCTAAAACAACTGAAAAAGTTAAATCCAATATTTAATTACCAATGTAATTAAGTTGCAGGTTCACAGATAAAATGCAAGTGGAAAGTTTCTATCCTACTGCATAGCTGAAAAGTAAACAGTATTTTAGAGCAATTTCCTATGCAGTTTTCTAACTGCATTTTGATTGCTTTGCAATAACATGCTTTGTAATATGTGCTACAGCATACTGATCATGGTACTGTATGTGTTTCACAAATCACAATATGTGTTATCCTCATTTTACAATTGTTTTAGCTAGTCTGATGTTTTGATATATGTACTGCTCATTTCGGCAGCACAATAATTTTAATTTATATGATACTCCTTTTGAAAGTGCTACACAAATGTTTGTATACGGTATGTTAATACAGGTTACTCACCTGTAACAGGAGTTCTAGGAATGGTATATGTTGTTCATCCACACTCATTGGCAGTATCCTTGCCGCTTTAAATCTTGCCGGAAGGTCTTCAAGCTTGCTCCTCCCACCCACCCGGGTGGTATAACTCTCGGCTCCGCCCCATGACGCCAGATCTGGCCCGCTGGAAGCTCAGGTTGTGCGTCGAAGCCGGGGAGGTCGGGTGGGTCGTGTGGATGAACAACATATACCATTCCTAGAACTCCTGTTACAGGTGAGTAACCTGTATTTCTAGGGACATGGATATGTTGTTCATCCACACTCATTGGCAGACTCCTAGCAGTTCTCCGGGAGGAGGGAGGCAAGACGACACCCCATATACTTACTTGGGAAAGAGAGACTGAGAACCGAGGCCCCAAAACCAGCATCCCGGCGTGACTCAAGGTCGATGTGGTAGTGGGTAATGAGTGTTTGCTGACTTCCAGGTAGCAGCCCTGCAGATTTCCTGGATAGGACGTCCCTGGAAGCAGCCACCGCTGCAGCAGTATGGCGGGTAGAATGAGCTCTTATCCTCTGGGAGGCTCCATGCCCGCTAACTTATAGCAGAGATCTATGCAGGAGGTTACCCACCTGCTTATCGTCCGCTTGGCTGCAGGTCTGCCAGATGCGGCTTCAGCGTAGGTGACAAACAGCTGGCGAACCTCTCCCGAATTTCAGCCCGTGCGCTCCTTATAATAAGCGGCGCCTTCTAGGATCAGAGTATGGAGCCTATATTCGCCTCCGAGGTGTGATTGGGGTAGAACACCGCAGAGTCAACACCTGGTTAAGGTGAAACCCCACACCACCTTCGAAGGAATTTCCGTGGGGCGCAGGACAACCTTGTCCCTGTGGAAGACCAGGTAAGGAGACTCGATGGAAAGCGCCTGGAGCTCTCCCATCCTTCTGGCTGACGTGATAGCCACCAAGAAGGCGGTCTTCCACGACAGGTGAGAGAGAGCACACCTGTGCATAGGTTCGAATGGCTTGCCCATGAGCTTTGCCAGTACCAGCAGTAGATCCCACGGAGGTGGGGGTTCCCGCACTGGAGGGGAAATGTGATCAAGGCCTTTGAAAAAGCGCCAGACCACCTTCTCCTGCGCCACCGACTGCTCCGCCCGCCGTAAGCAGAGATGGCTGCCAGGTGCACCCTTAGGGTCGCCGACCTAAGCCCTTGACTAGAAAGGACCATAAATAGTCCAAGATGCTTGCCAAGGAACAGGAGGAAGGGTCCAAGCCCTTTCCTGACACCAAATGGAAAACCTTTTCCATTTGAAGGCATAGCATTTTCTGGTCGACTCTTACGGGACGCCTCAACTACATTGAGGACCTCGCCGGAAAGACCCAAAGCCTGGAACTCTAGCCGCCAGGAACCAGGCCGTCCAGGTGCAGGGATTGAAGGTCCGGATGGAACACCTTCCCTGATTGACTGAGAGCAGGTCCGGGCGAGCTGGAAGCTGCCATGAGTCCTGGAGCTGAGACTGAGGAGATCTGGTACCAGAACTGGCGAGGCCAGTCTGGGGCTATCAGAATCACCTGCGCCTTGTCCCTCCTCGCCTTGAGAAGCACCTTTGGATCAAGGGAAATGGGGAAAGGCGAAGAGGCCCGGGGTCCATTGCCTCGAGAAGGCATCCCCTGCAGCGAGCCCCTGCTGAGGGGGCGGGCATGGAACAGACTCAGCTTCGCTCTCCGTGGAGGCAAACAGGTCCACCTGAGGTGTGCCCCAAAGGGAGAACAGATGCTGTACTACCTCCGCAGGAGAGACCACTGTGGGATGCAGCCCCTATCCGGCTCAGGGCATCGGCCAGGGTGTTGGAGGCTCCTGCCACGTGAATGGCTAGGAGATCCGCCTCCAGGCTGCGCGCAGTGACCAAATGCGGAGGCTTCCTTGCATAGAAGCATGGAGCGTCCCGCCCCTGGCGGTTTAGATAGTACATGGTCGTGGTATTGTCCGCCTGGACTCGGACCACTTGACCCCGGAGGAACGGAGCAAAGGCGGTGAGAGCTAGGCGGACCGCCTCGAGCTCAGCAGGTTGATGTGGCATCGGGACTCCTGCGGGACCAGAGGCCATGAGCCCGTGTTCCCCAGATGGGCACCCCAACCCATCAGAGAGGCATCGGTCGGCAGAGAGACCGCTGCCTGCGGACGAACGGGATGCCCTCCTGCAATTGATCTGGAACGGTCCACCACTGAGAGCATTCCATCCCTGTGTCACCGGCCACAAGCTGGTCCAAGGGATCGCAGCTGCTAGGACCACTGGCTGGCCAGTCCCCACTGAAGGGGACGATGTTCCAGCCGGCCCAACGGACCACGCTGGTACAGGCCGCCATGAGACCCAGGAGGCGAGGAAGTCCCGGGAGGGCAATTGCCCAACCAGAAATGATCGGGCAAAGGAGGAAAGAACCTCGGCCCTGTCCACCAGGGAGCCGCTTCGGCTCAAGAGAGT
The DNA here is from genome assembly GCA_016271365.2 of Neoceratodus forsteri. Classification (NCBI taxonomy): domain Eukaryota; kingdom Metazoa; phylum Chordata; order Ceratodontiformes; family Ceratodontidae; genus Neoceratodus; species Neoceratodus forsteri. Next base: position 786,921,910 of record CM057449.1, on the reverse strand, counting down.
CGAGCTGCGCCCGATGAATAAAATCACCTGCTTGCGCTCGAGTTCACTTGGCCTCGTTGACAAGGAGGCCCAGTTGAGAGCAGACCTGGAGGGCCAGATCTCTGGACCACTCCGCCTCCTTCCTGGAGGGAGCTGCTATCAGCCAGTCGTCCAGGTAAGGGTACACCCGGACCCCTCGGCGCCGCAGGAATGCTGTCACCACTGCCATGCATTTGGTGAAGACCCTGGGAGCTGGAGACAAGCCGAAGGGCATGGCTTGAACTCGAAGAGAGATCCTTCCGCTCGGAAGCGAAGGAATCTCTGGTGAGACGGACGGATAGGGACGTGAAAAAACGCGTCCTGCAAGTCCAGAGAGCAGAACCACACGCCGCGTTCCAAGGATGGTATTATCTGAGCCAGAGTGACCATCCTGGAAGGTTCGAGACCTTAGGAACTTGTTTAGGTCGTAGGTTCAGAATGGGGCGCCAGCCCCCCGTCCGTTTCGGAACCAGGAAGTACCTGGACACAAACCCTGGGTCTGAAGGAGGGTCCACCACCTCTCTTACCACCTCCTTCTGGAGGAGGAGAGCGATGTCGGCTCGACGAGCCGCCAGTGAGGCTGGGGATCCCAGGCTCCGAGGGCCGACGGCTCCTGAAGGGTGGTGCCTGCTCGAATTCCAGAGGCAGCCTCTTCCCACCACCTCAAGACCCACCTGTCCGTGGTAACAGCGACCAGGCGGAACGGAAGTGCCGAGCCGCCCCCACACGGGGACCCAGGGCAGACGGGATGGGGCGACACCCCTCAGCCCGTCACTGGGCAGGTTGAGGAGGGACCGCCGAGGGACCTCCTGGGCCCTTTCCTCCCTGCCTCCTGTTAGAGGAAGCCGGTGGCTTGGGTTTGGGATGCTAAGGTCGAGCCTGCTGGCCCTGACGCTGCTGGGCGGGCGCTGGGGGCAAGGAAGGACGAAAGGGCTTAGGCTGTGGTTTGCGGCCTTTGTCCTTCTGAGCGGAAGAGACCGAGTCCAAGGTGGCATTGGACTTCTGATCCTCTGCAGGTGACCTTCCACCCCAGGGTCAAGAGGTCAGTCCCCAAAAGGGAACATCCGCCAACTTGTGCTGGGTATCCAGTAAAGGTGGATATCCTCAGCCAAGCCTGCGACGATAGCCACTGCGTGCCACTCACCGATCTGGCACATGAGTCCCCTACATCCAAAGCAGTCTGAGCTGCTGTTTGGCCACTGCCCTGCTCCTGGTCCCGCACCTGCTTAACCGTAGTCTGCAGATCGGCGGGAAGATGAGGGATGACTCATCCAGGAGCCCAACAGGGCATGAGAAAAGTGCCATGAGGAGCGTCGAACTGGCCTGGACGAAGGCCGAGAGAGGACGAGCGAGACTTTTGCCCGACATAGTCCATTTCTTGGACCCTTGTCAGGAGGTTTGTCCACATCCTGATGCCAGTCGGGCGCTACCGAAAACGCTGTCGGTAACCAACCCTCAGCAGAGGGGGTTCAAAACCGGACAAGGAACCGGTAGGGACCGCATACTTCCTGGCCATCCTGGCCGAAGGCGCAGGGCAGGAAGCAGGGCGCTGCCAAAGTTCCAGTGCCGGACCCACTATGGCCTCGGCCACCGGAAAGGCCTCCGTCGGAGAATCCCCTCGGTCCAGAATCTCCGTGAGGGGATACCTGGCCCGTTTGGAAACGGGTTCGAGCTCCATCCCGGTAGACTTCGAGATGAGCCGAAGCAGTCCTAGGAAGGACGACGGCTATCGTCCCATTGGCTGACCTCCTGAAGACTCCAAGTCCAGTCGCTGGAGAAGAAGGAGGAATCATCTCGGACTCGGAAGAGTCCTCGAAGAGCTGCTCTGGCCTGAGCTTACCCTTCACCTGCCGAGGTCGGTCGGGAGTGAGGGTAACTGACAGCCGATGGGTAAACCCTTAGCCGACCGAGAATCTTGGTCGGAGCCCCAATTGGTGGCTGTGGAGGCGGAGGTTCCACCGCAATCGGTGGAGCAGCTGGTTTTGGCCGAACAACCGGCCTGGGTATAGGCTCCTCGGACAAGTCGAGGGGTTGTGTCGGCCGTTCCGGTGACAGCCACTTAATGGCCGGGGAAGGCGCCGGAGTCGGCTTATTCCCGGCCAGGAGGAGCTGTTGCAACATAAGGTCCTCGTACCGTCGACGTAATTTACGCCGAAGCCTCCCCTCATCCGAGGAGGAGGACGAGGACGAGCGGCGACGCCGCTTATCGCGGTGCCGAGACCGAGACCGCCTATGACGGTGGGAACGGCTGGACCGCGAAGAGGTCCGAGACCGAGACCGAGAGTCCCGGAATTTCCGGGTCGGGTGCAGGGAGGTGTCGGCCGAACCGACACTCCTTCGCTCGGAAGGTCCATCCGAGGGCTCGGAACCGAGGCACAGGCGAGCCCACGGGATCCTCAACTCCTCCCGGGGAACCGGGAGAGGGAATCTCGGCTGCTAAAGGCACAGCTCATCAATGGGTCGAGAAAAATCTCGACTTCATCAGTGGGAGTCTCGGTCAACTGACCTGACGGGACACCGTGAGGCCAGTGGTCGAGCCGAGCGGTCGACAGGCCGACGGCCGACGGCCCGGGAGAGGGACCTTCCCGGCTCCCAAGAGCGCCGACGGAGGGATTCTACCCTTGTCCCTCTTTGACCGAGAAAAGGTCCAGCAGACGAGGCTCTTCCTTTAGTGGAGAGGGACAGACAAAGCTCCTTAAAGGAAGCCGTGGTAGGAAGAACCCAGAGAGGCGGGATAAATGCCGCGTCGAGGAAGATCACGACCCAGCGCCGCCTCCTCGCCGAGTGACCATCCGCTCGAGCTGATCCGCCGAAACCCGCCGCCCCGCGGACACCGCCAACCGGGCCTCCTTGGACTTCACCGAGGGAACGCTCGGACGCCAGGTTGCAATCGGCAGCGCCGTTCGAGGACGTAGGCCGAAAGATGAGCACAGGTCGCAGTTCGCGGGTCGTGCTCAAGGCCTAAGCAGTAGACACCACGTGAGTGTGGATCCGTCCGAGACATCTTCTGCCCGCATGGGCATCTCCGAAATCCGGGAGTCGATTTATCCATCGCAGCCGCGAGGGATCGAAGACTGAAGTCTTTTTGCAAAATATTATTTTTAAATCCGCAAACGGAGAAATAGGAACCAGTCACAAACGCAGAGCGTTAAGGAGGGAACCTGAGCTTCCAAGCGGTAAGGAAGATCTGGCGTCATGGGGCGGAGCCGAGAGAGTTATACCACCCGGGTGGGTGGGAGGAGCAAGCTTGAAGACCTTCCGGCAAGATTTAAAGCGGCAAGGATACTGCCAATGAGTGTGGATGAACAACATATCCATGTCCCTAGAACACTTATTTTAGAATGTGTTATTCTCATTTTAGCATGTGTTGGACCAAATATGTTGTATGTTCAACTCATTTCCTTGTTCTCATTTCCTCATCTGTTATACCATTTTGTTATGTGTGGTACTCATTTTAGTATATCTTGTACTCATTTCATCATGTTATGCCAATTTTGGTTAGTGTTATACTGAATTTAATCTGTGTGATATTTATATCACAATGTGTAATATACATTTTGACAGAAATCATTCACATTTCAGTATGTAAGCCCTCCCTCCCCAGTCTGGGGGTTTAGATGATAACAGTTAGTTTTCAGGAGGGAATAAACATCACATCAATTACTTGGTTTTCTGAGTCTGTGGTGACCTCCCAGGAGTTAGGAGTTTTCTTCAGGCCCGTGCCAATCAAGTGGGGTTAGCAAACAACATGTTTTAAAAAATAATTGATTGTCGACAACACAGATAAAGGTTCAACCAGAGGATTTATTGATCTTGATCTAATGAGCATCTTATACCAGTGCAAAAGAATGATACACAGCAAAGTTCAGATGTTTAATTTCCACCGTAGCTTAAATTCCCTTTGCCCTTGGGAAAAGGTCTTCATAGGGGATGTTTCCCATGAGGTTCAAGTGCTTTGGTTATGGTTGGGGCTTCAGGCAGAAGATAGGTGGTACAGGTAATTTCATGATAAAATTAAGTTAAACTTCTAGTAAATTAAGGGCTTTCACAACACCTTACAGGGTCCTCTCACTACCCGAGAATGTTCTCTCACAGCAGATATGCTAGTAAATGCCTATATGCTCTTGCAGTATTTTCTCTTTCAACCACACCACAGGTCATTTACATTAAAGAATAAGACACCAGATGTGTAGGGGTTCAGGATTATATGTCCACAGATTTACTGCTGTCCGAGGAACACCAACTCATTCCTCCAGACCTGGTTACCCTCAAAGGCTTCTTATATCTGCACACCTATCCTAACTCGGTCTTGCATTACTTTTTCTCAGAAATACAAGTAGTTAACCATTTAACAATCACTTTTTGACTCTTCAACCTCCTTGCAGGGGTGGGCACTGGGTGTCAATTAATGCAGTTACTCAACTTTCACAGTTATTTACAATTTCTTATTACCAGGTTGTTTAGGTCTCCTAGTCAGTTCCTTTGATGCTACCAGATAGTCTCCAGTTTCTTTGCATTCATTTGTTTTACTACTGAGCTGTCCCGCAAGATCTTTCCAAGTGGAGGTACTGATGCAGAATGGTCTCTGCCATCATCTCCAAGGATTTTCAAGAGAGTCACTCAACAGGAATTATTAGTTAATATGGGGAGATGCTACAGCTTTTCTGTTCCAGATCCAACTGAACTACCACTTCCTGATCTGGCTGGACTTAATCAGCTGGCTCCACCTCCAAAATCCTCAGTTAGTGGCTTGTTGAGTCAGAGCTCTGAAAGGGCACACTAAGTACTTATACTTACATGCATAGAAGATCTTTGGGTAGCAGGGGTCCCTGTGGTACAAGTATATTAGATACATTATGGTATGTGTCATGTTCAGAAATCTGTAGTTGTTAAATGAATGTCCTCCCATATTTTCTAGTAAGATCTGATTTTTGGTTGCCAAGACAAAGACCTGAAGACAAGCTCAGCAGCTTTTTCCAAAATGCCCAGGCCTTGTATATACTGCTGGAAAATGTGTGGGTCAGCAGTCTCAGTTTGAGACAGAAAGGAAGCAACACCCCCACTCCAGGAATTCTGAGAAAGTCCTGGCTTTAAGGAAGTAGATATGGGTTCTCAATCACTGCATGAAGAAATTTGGAGGAAACCACACCTGAGTTTACCACACAAAGACTATGATAATACCCCCTACTTGGTCCTTGTATATGTTCAAGACATTCACCAGAAAATTTAAGACAAAAGGAAAAGATAACAGAACCTAATGAGACCAACTGACAGTAACAACACCCATTGCCTCTGTACTAGGCTTAGGTTTCTAAAAGTTAACTCTACCAAGCTGTTTGTTAAGGTGGAAAGCAAAAAAGCACACTTCAAGTATACCCCAATGTTTTCATGGAATTCAACATCCATTCAGTTTCGTCATTAAAATACAAGACTCCTTATCTGTCCCAACATTTAAATGCCCTGGTATACACTGTAAGTTGCTGATATCAAGTTATTTTTTCCATAGCGCAATACCAAATTAGTTCAGTGACAACACTATACCGGAAAGATTTATGGTCCCCAATCTGGTTAATACAAGCCACAGCTGTTGTGTTATCAATCTGTAGACAAATGGGAGAATTAGTAGTTGAATTCCAAAAGGTATGCAGCACAAATTAAGCCTGTTTCTGTTCATGGTAATTAACATGCAGTTCCTTTTCCTTTGAAAACCATCTCCTGCCTAAAGTGGTATCTGAACACACTGCATCCCAGCACTGGGTTGACATATCTGAAGACAGGTATATATTAGGAGGATCCCTTGCTAAGTAATTAAATGCTTCTTGCACATTATTCATCCACCAGCAGACAGGCCTCAGCTTTCCGAGATAGTTGAATGTTTGCTTCAAAGTCCCCATAGCTTTCTGTTCTTTTTCTGACTTCTTGTAAAATTAAAGAACAAACTGTACCTCAGAAGAGGCATGTACTAAGGATACAGTTTGGCTACCTCTATAATGGATGGCACCTCCCTAATGGATGGATGATAAGACCTAAATAGCTGTTGACAAATTGAATAGCTCTTGTCTGTTTTTGTCAGCTGTCAACAAATGGTCATATGAATTCAGTCAAAAACAAAACCTAAGCAAGTAGCCTCAATTACTAGTTCAAAACTATATTTTTCTTGATGAATGGTAACCCCAGAAAAGAAAAGAAATACACTGTATCCTAAACATTGTTACAGCACTCCAGACAGGAATTAGCTAGAAGCAGGCTGTCATCTATATACTGTACACGTCAGTATATTATACAATGGTAAGAAATTTTCCTGCACTCCAATTGGTCAGTAGGCATCTTTTACAGTGATGTTATCCCAGTACAACATCGCTGTATTAACCCTTAGGCTGCCAAAAGAATTAGAACGTATAGGAACTTCGGACTGATACATCAGTCTGCAGCACAGGAAAGGTTAAAGTATGGCACACACGTTACCTTCTAACATGCAAACAGGATACATACGAGACAACAGAAGCTCCCTCCCATCATGTCAGATAGCATTCATCACCCCCACCAACAAAAATATCTGTCACAGTAAATACAGTACACATCAATGTACTGCTGTTAACCAAAGCCACATTTTTGTTTCAAAACTGCTGATGCAAGCAGATTCACCAGTTATCTCTCTGACTGTGCTCGCAGTCTATATTCCACTACTAGCAGCTGTGGCTTCACAGTGGTCAGCTCTCCCACCAAACTGCAGGTGAACGCTTCACACAAGAGAGCACAACACCCCCAATTTCCCCATCCCAAGGCAAGCAAGGACAGTTTTCTTCACTTTAATAACCACCACTGTGACCAGCTTCACATACCTGTCTGACACAAAGAAAACTTCTAGTCTGTCAGCAAGCAGTATTTGCAATTGAGATTTGGAAACAACAGCATGGTTTACTGGCTCTAGGGCAAGCAATGGGACTGGGGAGGAGTTCTATAAAGAAGATGCAGGCCACAGGGAAAAAGAGAACTTAAGGGAGGGAGGTGGGCCAGGGCAGACTACTGACTGAGAAACACAGACAAACAAAGAGACCCACTACACCACAATAATAGCACCTAGCAGACAAATAGAAAGCAGGTGGTTTTTTAAACAAGTATGATTGCACATTCCAAAATCAACTATAAAATTGTTTTGATTTTTTTTAATACTTGTATTATTTTTTTTATTATAACAAGCCATTGTATAATAGGAATAATGCTTTCCAGGGTGTGTGTCTATGTAGGATAGTGTCACTTTGGACACACTCGGCCTGTAGCCTCATGCCCAACCACCTGAAGTGTGATGTTACCCCAGCACAACACACACCCTATTGTGCATCATTGCTTAATTAACCTGACCAAAGGCTTCAAAAACATTCTAGCGATGTTTTTAATAGTTTGGCAACAATATGAGTAGCTGAAGTTAAACCACTTAGTATACATGTCAGCTCATATAGTTGCTCTCTGTACACAAATCAAAGGAATACTCAGTGTCCTTGGGCAACTGCAAGCCTGCAGGCATACCACTTTGGAGCCTGATCCCCTCAGATCTCAGAAGTCAAACAGGGTTGGGCCTGTTCTGAAGTAAGATGGGAAACCTTCAACAAACACCAGGTGCTGCAGGAAGTTCAATTCCAGTGTGTCTTCCTAATGGAGAAGGTTCCTCAGGAAATGATAACAGTATGAAGAGTCTCTGTTGCTGCCCTCCCCATGATGTACCTGTATTTCTACAGTGAAGATTCAGGATGGGGGATTAAATGAAGCCAAAGCTTTTGAAATGCAGAAAATCTTCTATGTTCATTGGTAAAAATCAATAATTCTAGCATATCACACACTCCACGTTTCGCTCATCACATACCAGGCTTCCTCAAGAGATCACCTTTTACATTCTAAAGCCAAAATACAAAATATTAACCACCATGTTCTTTTAAACAGACATTATCTACAACTATTTGTAAGATCCCATGGTAGTACACAGAAACATAGACTTTGATGGCAGATAAGGACCACTTGGCCCACCCAGTCTGCCCATTTCCCTACCTACTGGATAGGCTGCAGATCCTAGTTAACCAACAGCCTACTTTATCCTGTCCCCTGTTAGAGTTGCCTTATGCCTGTCCCATGCATTCTTTAATCCCCCCACTGTTTTTGATCCCATGACCTCCTCAGGAAGGCCATTCCATGCGTCCACCACCCTCTCCATGAACAAATTCTTCCTCATGTTATCCCTCAGCCATCCCCCCTCTATCTTAAAATTGTGCCCCCTTGTTCTTGCACACCTCTTTTTTTGAAAGATGCTACCCTCTTGGACTTTGTTGATTCCCTTGAGGTACTTGAACGTTTCTATTATGTCCCCCTCTCCTTCCTTTCCTCAAATGTATACATACTGTATTAAGCTCTTTTAGTCTCTCTCTCTTCATAGGGCTTCTGGTGCAGACCCTGCACCATTTTAGTTGCCCTCTTCTGGACGGCCTCCATTCTGTCTATGTCCTTGCAGAGATGGGTTCTCTAGAACTACATGCAGTACTCTAGATGGGATCTCACCAACTGTCTGTGCTGAGGGATAACAACTTCCTGTTTTCTACTAGTGATGCCTCACCCTATGCATCCCAGTATCCCCCAGCCCTCCTTACTGCCTTCTCACACTGCTTGCTTATCTTTAGGTCATCTGACATGACTACCCCAAGATCCCTTTCCATTTTTGTTGTTGTTAATACCTCCCCTTCCCCATTGTGTACTCTTCTCCTGGGTGTTTGTTTCCCAGGTGCATTACTTTGCACTTAATCTAAGCTGCCATACTTTTAACTATTCCCCAACCTTGCCAAGTCTCTTCTCATCCTTTCCACGCCTCCTTGTGTATCAACCCTGTTGCAGATCTTTGTGTCACCTGCAAAGAGGCATACTTTTCCCTCCAGTCCCTCCACAATGTCACCTATAAAGACATTAGAGAGGACTGGTCCCCATACTGAACCCTGCAGTACCCCACTAGTAACCCCCTTTCTTTGGAGTGGACTCCATTTACTATTACCCTCTGTGTCCTGTTTTCTAGCCTATTTTTTACCCAGGTTACCACACTGAGACCCACTCCCAGGCTGGCTAACTTGTTTATTAGTCTTTTGCATGGGACTGTTTTCAAATACCTTGCTAAAGTCAAGGAAGGCCATGTGCACAACTCCTCCCTGGTCTACTACTTTGGTCACCCAGTCAAAAAAATCTATTAGATTCATCTGACATGAGCTTCCCACTGTGAATATTACTGATTACTTAGTACATATGTGCTAATACAACTACTTAGCTTTCTTTGTTTAGATTCTCAAAGTGTCTGCCTGTATAAATTGTATAATTATTCTGGGCATAACAACATCACATTGTTGTAACTCCATCTGAATACGTGACACACACCCCACCACAACAAACTCACCCGGTGCAGTCTATGTTCACTGCAGAACATATCCCTGCTTCCTCTTTGACATTTCACTAGATACAAATTCTGCTACCTGACTGCCTCAGTCCTTACTGGAGTCTGAGAACATTAACTCAGTTACTAATCAGCTTCTGAAGAAACAAGAATACAGGGCCATATCCATTAATTTCTGTATCATTCACTGCTAATTTCAAACTTCTGTTCATTCATTAAGAGGTCTCATTTAGAACTCAAAAGTGTGCACTTACTTGATAATGTCATCAGCAATGCATCCTGCTGCTCACTTGGTTACTGGCAGTCAGGTAGAGCATTTCAGTTGTACCCCTCATGCTCACTGCCATGGCTTGACATCACAGGCGTCATATGCGATGACGACATTGTGATGTGTGTGGATGTCCGAATATCCTGGTTGCCACAGAAACTATACACTGAAACCACCAGAACTACAATGGTTTCTCGGGTCATGATAGTGAGCATGTATTGCACCATTCTGAAATGAATGAAGTGGTGCCTGAGAATGACAATGTTGATATTCACCGCACATTATAAGTGAAGAATTGTAGGTATGATGAAAAACGGCCTGCTAAAAGGTGCCACTAAGATGTTAAAACACATTTTACAGATACATTGTTACTTGGTTTTAGGATTCTCACTCTACCAGAAAATCAGGTGTAATTTTAGGTAATCTCAGATTAAAAAGTGACTTGATTTGTGTACCAGTTATGATGATTGAGATAGGAGCTATCAGTGGATGCTATCAGTGTGATGAAATGATTCTCAATCTAACTTAAGTTCCATAGACAGCAGGAGGGGGAGGGGTTGGGGTAATGGGACACAGTGACACCTAGGTCCCAGAGCCCGGGGGTGGGGTGGAAACCCTCTGACATAATCACTATTTAATTTTTTATACTTAAAGTGTTATTCACCTATCAGTAGAAATGCAACAGCACCTAGGAAGAAGGGTAAAACGTAAGGTTTTTTCCTGATGGTAACACCAGCCTTTTAGTTTTTACCGTTGAAGTTTGCTACGGTGTAAAATAAATATTTATTGACACCAAATAGGTGTCTGGTTTAGTCCATGTGATGGGTGCTTTTTTTTCTGACTGTATGCTTTGCCATTAATATAGCACCATCTGTAGATACCCGGTGCTCTCATTTTTTGCTTCGTTTGTGCATTATAATAATGAAGCACTGAGTTCTTCACTAGCATGCCACCCAGTTAGTATCCCTAGTCATCTCCAATATCTCGTTCAGCATTTCCATCTCATGTATCCAGTGCATCTCACATCATTCCAGCATTTTATTAAACTTACCTTCTCTGCTCAGCAGGTCAAATTTTTTTAGCTTCTAAAACCATAATGATGCCCCGTTGTGGCCTGCCTAACTGAAATGTTCTGCTAATGGAGTGCATGCTCTGTTACAAATACCTCCCTTATGCTCTTGAATATGGACTTTCAATTGTCTCAGGATTTTTTCTATGTAAATATGGTCACAAGGACACTGTAGGACATTATTTATTTGGAAAGGTTTCACCATGAAAGGCATACTGAGCTACAACTGCTCATTTCCAGATGCGTCCAGGGGGAGGGGGGGATGAGAGTACAATTTGTATACATAATTCATACAGAAATAAAACAGAAATAAGATAACATATTATAATACTAATCTGAGACAGGTACGTATAGCATAAACCAAGATAAATAATCATATAATATTATATACATCCGAAGGAAGAAATGGTTTGTCAGCTTATCATGTGAAAATGTTCAAGCACTAGAAATAAAATATTGCAGACTCTACACTTGAGGTTCTAGGGAACCTTTGCAGAGATAGAATAGGTGGTGGGAAAAGGTGAACACAGCAAGGCTGACTGAAAGATGGGGAGAAGGAGGAGGGGTAGGTTAAGGGGGGCAGACCTTTGGTCCACTGAGATGCACACTCTGCATGGTATAAATAACCCCCATAGCTTCACAACTGATATGTTGTCAGATCTGGTAGCTCTTATTTGTGTGTGGGGGAACAAACTCATATTTTTCACTTGTATGCCTACAAACTGAGCTGCATTCATAGGGTACCATGCCAGGTGTAAGGTGTCCCAGAAGGAACTGCCTTTATTTCTGTGTATATCTTTGATAGTGACTGGAGGTAACTTAAGGAAGTATTTTTTCACAGAGAGGGTTGTGGATGCATGGAACGGCCTTCCGAAGGAGGCTGTGGAGTCAAAAACAGTGGTGGATTTCAAGCATGCATGGGACAGTCATAAGGCAATTCTAGGGCGTGGGGGTAGGAAGAAGTAGGCTGTTGGTTAACTAGGATCTGCAGCTTATCCATTAGGTAGGGAAATGGGCAGACTGGGTGGGCCAAGCGGTCCTTATCTGCCATCAAATTCTATGTTTCTATGTTTCTATGAGATACCAGTATAACTATAATAGTTGCCACCCTTTTTACTGCCAGCAAAAGTGGGTTCTGAAAAGTTGTACCATTTTGTAGGTAATCTCACAGTATTGGCTAGTGTTTGTTTAAATCTTGTGAAATGTTGGAATATGTTAATTATATCTGGTGGAAAGGATCACCGTCTTCTGCATGTCCTGTTTAGGATTTCTACTCATGGCTAGTTTTTAAGTAACTGATGTAGTCCTGTTTCTAGCCTTTCCCAGTGTTTTTACAAATCACACTCTGGTAGTCTGGACTATTGTTCAGATTCAGTATGTAGTCATTTTCAAAGCAAACATGTGAGAGTTTGCATATGGTGTGGCTATGGCTCAAAATGCAAGCCGTGACTCCGGGCATGTGCAGTAGTGTTGGAACTATTGCACATGCCAAGAGTCATGGCTTGCATTTTCAAACTCTAAATTACCATAGTCAGAGCACTCATTGTGAAGCTGACATCACTTTGCAGACTTCAGAAAACAATATAGGAATTCAAAGTGTGTTTTGCTCACCAGCAAAAACAATTTTCCAGACTCATTCATGAATAAGTGTACCCCTCAGCTTGGTGCCATCTGTCACAGTGGATGCCCAGGAGCTGGCAGGATTTAAGATCTGGTCAATCAGACTGTATTTTTAGCCAAAATAATTGGAAAATGTTAAGTTTCTGCAAACCTATGGATGTGTTTGAATTTTGTGGGAACAGTATATGCAGAAAGGGTCACAGATAGTACATAACAGGAACAATCTTGAAGTCATAAAAAAACTGACTGGGTCCCTAAAGCCACAGAACCATAGAGCACACTGATTACTCCAATACATAGAATTGCAGGACTACAGCAGATTTCTCAAACATAATAGTGCAAATACAAATTTGAGTATGTCCAGACAACTTAGATGCTGGTAGAGAGGGCCCAAACTGCCTCTGCGCTTTTCACATGCGAGCTTCATTAGGAGACCTGGTCTGAAGTTAGATGGGAAACTTCCAACAAACACCAGGTAATACAGGAAGTGGGTTTATTAGTTCTTCAAGAGGCACTCTCTCCTTGCTTAGATGTAATGTCAAAGGTCCAAGATGGTGGCCGAGCTGTGCTTGCCTTAGCAATAGCAGGAATTTGGATTGGGATTTGGACACAGCTTTGGACATAGCTATTCCTTTTTTGTCTATCGCTTATTGTATTTAGTTCCTTTTCACCTGAATTTAGTGTTTCTTAACTGTAAGCTCTCTGCAGTAACCATTTATTTGTGGGTGCACCGTCGCGGCGTTTTCTTTTACTGACTGTTTGCCTGAGTTTGAATCAGGGTCAGCACATCGCATTTTTCCTAAATTGCTTGCAAGTCGCAAGCTGTTTGCAAACTACTTTTGTTCGATAAGTCAAGCTGACTTGGATTTGTTGAATTTTATTGAGGAATTCACTTTATGCAGGCATACCTGGACTTGTAGGAACAGAAACTGTCCGGGTCGGATAGTAGAGCGGTTTAGCTCGTGGTTACTTCGGGGAGTGGACTGTCCTGAGACCTGGAGTTGGTGGATGTTGCCGCAGGTGTTTTTCCCGGCCTTCAAGTTGGTGGAGCATTGGCCCTTCAGCATTTGGGAAGTCTCTATCGGAGGTGTAGCAAGGGGTTTGATCCTACAAGCCGTGGCTGTGAGGGATCTTGGCCCTGGCTGCTATCCCTGGGGGGACTGGAAGAGATTGATCGGAGTATCGATTGTTCTTCTGGTCTAGCCCATTGGTCTCCGTGGTTCATCTGGCTAGGTTGGGTGCTCCTCAGTCACCTAAAGTGGGGGTGGTAGCGGGGTCTGGGTTTCCTTTACGGGTCCGTGCTGGGTTGGAGTATTCACACCCAAGGAATAAGTTTGCTGCAAATCGAGCTCACCAACTTATTATGCTTGTTAGCTCCATCTTCGTGCTGGGAAACCTGAGGAACTAAGAACTAGCAAGCACCCTTCTCTTTGGATTATCGTGTCTGAACTTTAGGGAGGAGTGTGGATTCTATAAAAACTGCAAGTACTTTGATTAGTTCTTGAAACTGCAAGTATTTTGACAATTCTGCTGATTTAAAAAGCAGTGAGAGAACTTGTTTTATGCATATAGAGCCTGATTAGGCAAGTTGGGGGTTTGTTGGGGGGGGGGGCTCTATGCCTTGTGGTTTGGCCTGTAGATATCTTTGGCCTATTTTTAGACTGTTTTTATTTATGGACCTATATTTAGTTTATACATTGTGTTGAGTAATGCCTTTTGATTTGTCACTAAATTTTGGGACTACCTGAAGGAAAGAGTGAGTGGTGAGAGAGCCTCACTAGCCTTAAAGCCTCAGATTCTGGACACAAACTTAACCATCGTTGGCAGTGAGAGTGCCAACAATTTCAAGTGGATTACTGATACTGTGTATGTTTTTCTCCTATTTGCTGTGAGAAGACCTTTAGGAGGAAACTTGTATGAATTTTTTTTTCTTCCCATTCCCAATACTGTGAGAGAGTCCTTGGGGGAGTTAAATTGATTTTGTTTAGCTGTTTTGTTGTATTTGTTTTTAATAGTTATATCTGTTTTATTATTGTATTTTATTAATGATTTGTGTTGATTGTCCTCCTTCGAGATTTGTGAAAGATTTCTCTGGAGGGCTATCTTTATGGATTTTATTATTTTGGGGGCATAATTTAGATTGTGTTAAATTAGTAGTTTGGAAATCTTAGTTATTTAGTTGGATTGAATTGCATAAGGGGTTGATTTTTAAGTACATGATATTCTGTTTTTAAATTAATTTTAAGAGGTTGTAATTTATGAGATGTGTTTGCCTGTTACCCCCCTGGTCGTGCACTACTCAGCCTCCGCTCTCCACTCCCTCCACCCTTTCCATACCCCCCTCTTTTTTTTTTCTATCTACCAATTTTGTCGGGCTCTTGGCATTGCCCACAGGAGGGGGGGAAGTGGTGGGGGGGTGAACAGTGGAGGTGAGTGGAGCGGGGTGCTCTCATTAGGGTGATTAAGCCCAGGAGATGCCCTGGGGCGAAGTGGAGCTTGGAGTGTGGACCACATTGTTTGGTCCCCACACCCAAGGACACCATCATTAGTGATGGGCAGGTAGTCAGGGCAGCCCAGGAGTTTTGTCCAACCCGGGCGATGTTGTGCAATGCCAGATCTGTCTGGAACAAGACTGCTGTGATTTCAGATCTTGTTGGTTCGACAAATCTGGCTTGCATCACTGAGACCTGGCTGGATGACAATGCGGGACCAATATTGGCAGCCGCAATTCCAGCTGGGTATACAGTGATACATGGCCCGAGGTTGGACTGCAGGGCGAAGGGTTGTGGTCTGTTTTAAGACCGAATTGGCACTCACTAGTGTTCCAGTCGAGGAGACCATCTCTTTTGAACGTGCTGTTGTGGCAGGTGTGGGCTATCGAATTGCTCTCCTCTACCATCCACCAGGAGATGAGAAGCAATTCCTTAAGGAAGTAGTGGACTTCGTTGTCGACATGACTTTTGAGTCTCCCAGGCTGATGGTCCTGGGCAACTTTAATGCATGGATCGATGATGAACTCTCGTAATTTGGACAACACTTCCTCCAGTTAATGGATTCACTGGGCCTAACACAGGTGGTTACCACTGTTACACACAAAGGTGGCCATTCTCTTGATTTGGTCTTCCTCTTGGGGATCGAGGCCTCTGATGTGGGGGTAGAACCAGTCGGCTGGTTAGATCACTACACTGTGAGATTCAATTTTGGCGCCCCACCTTGTAGGCCGACGCCTGTGGAGATGGTCAAGTACCGCCCTTTGTGGAATATTTCTTCCAATGGCCTTGCTGCGGTTCTTGACCTATCACAATTTCCTGTGCATTGCAGTGATCCAGAGGCATTGGTTGTGGTCTATAATACTGCCATCACCTCTGCCCTGGATTGTATTGCTTCAGTTCGTGTGCATCGTCTCTCTCTTCGACCTCGGGCTCCATGGTTCAATGGGGCCTTGAGGGAGTTGCGGCGACTTGGACACAGGTTAGAACGTTGTTGGCAGAAATCTGGCCTGGATGCCGACCACCTTAGATTGTTAGAACATTAGGGACTCCTGCAAGCCGGCCGTAGGACGAGCGGCCACCGGGCGGTCGGCGCTTCTACAGCCGACGCCTGAGACCTCCGCACCGGACTCTCCCTGCTTGAAAGGGACTCCTGCAAGCCGGTCGTGGGGACAAGTGGCCACCGGGCTGTCGGCGCTTACAGCCAACGCCTGAGACCTCCGCACCGACTCCACCTGCCTGAAAGGGACTCCTGCAAGCCGCTGTAGGGACGAGCGCCACCGGCGGTCGGCGCTCTACAGCCGACGCCTGAGACCTCTGCACCAGACTCTCCCTGCCTGGAAAGGGACTCCTGCAAGCCGGGCCAGGACGAAGGGCCACCGGGCGGTCGGCGCTTCCACAGCTGCGCCTGAGACC
This sequence comes from Neoceratodus forsteri, assembly GCA_016271365.2. Lineage (NCBI taxonomy): Eukaryota > Metazoa > Chordata > Ceratodontiformes > Ceratodontidae > Neoceratodus > Neoceratodus forsteri. Next base: position 786,905,609 of record CM057449.1, on the reverse strand, counting down.
TCCGCACGGACTCTCCCTGCCTGAAAGGACTCCTGCAGAAGCAGTGCGAGACGGCGGCTACCGGCGTCGGCGCTTCTACAGCCGGCGCCTGAGACCTCCGCACCGGACTCTCCCTGCCTGAAAGGTACGGCGAAGCCACAGCCAATCGGAACACGAGCGCCTTTTCTAGGCGGATTCCGATTGGTTTGCCCTTACACCCTTGATTCTAAGCTGAAAACTTGCCGAAAAGAGCTGCTCTCTTGCTTTCAGGGGATATTTTGGATTTTGTAAAATGTTTGTTTAACTGAAAATATGCCTAAATGAGTGTAATCATTTGCCAGAAGTGTTAAGGGAGGGTGTGTTTAAAGTCATTAAAGCCCTTCTTTTGTTTTGCAAAGAGCAGAAGCCAGCTAGACATGGGGCGCCAGAAATCGCCTCCTATTGTCCTGCAAATTTCTAGCTCTGCATCACACTGGTCTGCCCGCCTCAGCCGACTGGGACTAGTACAATAGTCCCCCTTCTGTCTCCCCTAGGGACTCCTGCAAGCCGGCCGTGGACCCGGCTACAGACAATCGGCGCTTCTACAGCCCGGCCTGAGGCATCCTCCGCACCGGACTCTCCCTGCTTGAAAGGGACTCCTGCAAGCCGTCGCGGACCATGCGCCACCGGGCGGTCGGCGCTTACAGCTGACGCCTGAGACCTCCGCACCGGACTCTCCCTGCCTGAAAGGGACTCCTGCAAGCCGGCTGTAGGACGAAGCGGCCACCGGGCGGTCGGCGCTTCTACAGCCGACGCCTGAGACCTCCGCACCGGACTCTCCCTGCCTGAAAGGGACTCCTGCAAGCCGGCTGTAGGACGAGCGGCCACCGGGCGGTCGGCGCTTCTACAACTAGCCGCGCCTGAGACCTCCGCACCGGACTCTCCCTGCCTGAAAGGGACTCCTGCAAGCCGGTCGTAGGACGAGCGGCTACCGGGCGGTCGGCGCTTCTACAGCCGATGCCTGAGACCTCCGCACCGGACTCTCCCTGCCTGAAAGGTACGGCGAAGCCACAGCCAATCGGAACACGAGCGCCTTTTCTAGGCAGATTCCGATTGGTTTGCCCTTACACCCTTGATTCTAAGCTGAAAACTTGCCGAAAAGAGCTGCTCTCTTGCTTTCAGGGGATATTTTGGAATTTGTAAAATGTTTGTTTAACTGAAAATATGCCTAAATGAGTGTAATCATTTGCCAGAAGTGTTAAGGGAGGGTGTGTTTAAAGTCATTAAAGCCCTTCTTTTGTTTTGCAAAGAGCAGAAGCCAGCTAGACATGGGGCGCCCAGGAAATCGCTCCTATTGTCCTGCAAATTTCTAGCTCTGCATCACACTGGTCTGCCCGCCCTCAGCCGACTGGGACTAGTACTAATAGTCCCCCCTTCTGTCTCCCCTAGGGACTCCTGCAGCGCCCGTAGGGAGGCGGCTACGGCGGTCGGCGCTTCACAGCCGGCCTGAGACCTCCGCACGGACTCTCCCTGCCTGAAAGGTATGGAGCCGCAGCCAATCGGAACGCGAGCCGCCTTTTCTAGGCGGATTCATTGGCTTGTTTCACACCTTGGATTCTAAGCTGAAAACCTGTCAAAAGGGCTGCTCTTGCTTTCAGGGATATTTTGGATTTTGTAAAATGTTTGTTTAACTGAAAATATGCCTAAATGAGTGTAATCATTTGCCAGAAGTGTTAAGGAGGGTGTGTTTAAAGTCATTACAGCCCTTCTTTTGTTTTGCAAAGAGCAGAAGCCAGCTAGACATGGGGCCAGAAATCGCTCTATTGTCCTGCAAATTCTAGCTCTGCATCACACTGGTCTGCCCGCCCTCAGCCGACTGGGACTAGTACTAATAGTCCCCTTCTGTCTCCCCTAGGGACTCCTGCAAAGGCCGTGGAGGACTGGCGTGCCACCGGGCGGTCGGCGTCTACAGCCGACGCCTGAGACCTCCGCACCGGACTCTCCCTGCCTGAAAGGTACGGTGGCCGCACTATTTTCGCCCACCCGCCCATCCCTCCCTGAGTGTTATTTTATAGCCCACTAGTTCCGGCCACAGCCTCTATTGGCCTGGCCCATATGGAATAGGTTCTCCTTCTTTCCCGCTGTTTAGCAAAAAAAAAAAATACTTCCATCTTTCCCCACCGCCCAGTAAAATCCTATTAACTAAACGTGGCATTAATGCAGTTACTGCTAAAGATTATACCTAGCTGCCTTCATCAAATACTAAACGTCAAGAGCCTTCTCTGCAGTAGCACCTTTTGCACAAAATTTTGATAGCGTAAGAGATTCTGGTTGGCAGCTCTTGTGGGGTTTACCACTTTGTGAAAAACAAATATGGGCAGCATTATTTGGCTTTGCCTACTAGCTAATATCATTCTGCTACATAATATAAATGAACTCCCTGACAGACCCGACCTAATTACAGAGACATGTTCTGCCCCACTGGTCCTCACAGACAATAAATTTATGTACTTATCATGCTGCCCCTGTCTGCCACTGATTAACTTGAAGTACGTTGTTATTACCAACAGTGGTACAGCAATTTACTATGCCACGACTATCCCCAAACCTCTGGTACCTAAACAATGTACAGGTTACTACTACCCTGCCTGGATCCTAAGCTACGTATCCATAGGGCATAGCAAGAGGTCCATCTGACCACTGGATCCATGCATTTTAGCCTGTAGCAAACGCAGAAAGACCCGTGCTTTTAAAAATCTCCTTGTCTATCTGAGAAGAATTCTCCTTCTTCTACTACTGTGTGCAGAAGACATTGAATTTAATCCTGGCCCCACAAAGTTGCTTTCATCACCGTCCGAAATTACTACTTTGAAAGGAATCAGCTTCTTGCGTGCTAATATCTGCAGCCTTCTAAAAAGTTGGATTCTGTCCAGGCTTGGATCATTCACTCCTCTCCTGATATTTTTGTGATCTCGGAATCATGGCTTCGGGTATCCACGCCGGACAGCGAGGTTAATATCCCAAATTACCTACTTTTCAGAGCAGACAGGAAGACTAGGGGAGGGTAGCAATTTATGTTAAAAATAAATTCACAGTATCTATATTAGACGCTACATCCGTGGCTGAAGGATTTGAATGCCTGTCTCTCAGAGTTGAAGCATCTCACTCAGTGGCCTTCCGCATAATTGGCTGCTACAGACCTCCTGCAGCAGGACCACAGCTCTTGACTCACCTGTCATCACAAATGGATGCTACACCCATGGAGACAGTCCTACTAGGTGACCTAAACTATGACTGGCTAACCAATGGATCCCTACCCCTAAAGCGATTCTGTGACTCACATGGGTTCACCCAACTTATAACTGAACCAACCCTATCAACAAAAAATCCTATGAGGGAGCACCTTTGGATGTGCTTCTTGTTAACAAACCTCAATACTTTCACACGCCGTATCCTGCCAGCTGATGTTAGCGACCACTGTATAACAGCTGGCATCAGAACCATCACCAAGCCACTATCCACTTCAAAATTCTCTATCAAAGATCCAAACGGAACCTGACCCCACGGCTTATTTTAATGATCTAAAAACTCTGCTCTGGCAGAACTTCTACCTAGCCAAATCAGTGAGTGAGGCTTATGATATTCTGCACGAAATCATAGCTGGTGCCCTTAATACCCATGCTCCTTGATCAAAACTTGATAAAACAAGGACCTGCCGTTGGTTTACACCAGAACTGAAAAGCCTTACTCAAAAGAGACCAGCTATGGAAAAATGCCCAAAATCACATGCTGTATGCTGATTGGTGTCTCTTTAGGTCAGCTAGGAATGCCTGTACAAAAATGATCAGGGAAACTAAAGCCATTTATTACCAAAAGGAATTGTGCTCTGCATCCACCAACCCTACCAAATTCTGGTCCACTATAAAAGAACTATCTGGACACTCACCAAGTAGTATGCTACCATCTAAAATTATGATTGACAATGTCACTGTCACTGACAGATCTGAAATTCTCCAAGCTTTCAATAACCATTTTGCTACAGCAGGCATGGCTTTTGATAATGCACCAGTAAGCAGTCTTCATCCGCTTTCCAAAGCCCAGCCACATGAACCAATTAACATTAGTATGACTTTCTCCTTTTCCACAATCAACATAAAAGAAGTTGAAGACCTGGTTGCCACGGGTTGGACACTAGGAAAAGCGCAGGAGCTGATTTATTCGACCCATACTTTCTGAAAATAGCTTATCACATACTTGCCGCACTCCATTTCGCACTTATTCAACCTATCCCTAACCCAAGGCTCTCCCCACAGAATGGAAAACTGCTCATGTTATTCCGCTTTTCAAAGCAGGGGACCCAAGTGACCTGAACAACTATAGGCCAATCTCCCTACTACCTATACTTTCGAAAATGCTGGAAAAAGTTGTGGATACACAGTTGAGATCATTCCTAGACAACTCTGCATTTTTTAACCCCATGCAGTCCGGATTTAGAGCTAAGCACAGTACTACTACGGCACTGGCCAACGTTACTAATGACTGGCAATGGGAACTCAATAAAAAAATATTTGTTTGTGCAGTGTTTCTAGACCTCAGAAAGGCGTTCGACACCGTCGACCACTGCCTACTTCTTTCCACGCTAAACACCATAGGTCTGGACTCTATCTCACTGAAATGGTTCCAGGACTACCTGTCTGGTAGGCAGCAACAAATCAAAGCTGAAGGAGAACTTTCTCCACTCAAACCACTAAAAAGAGGAGTTCCTCAGGGTTCCATATTGGGCCCCCTACTGTTCAAATATCTATATTAATAATCTGGACTCAGGAATCAAGAAGCCAGTATCCACCTGTTTGCTGATGATACAGTGCTCTACCTAAGTCGTGACTCTCCTGGAGCCACATGCTCAGAACTCCAAGCCAAATTCAATACGCTACAAACCAGCTTATCAACAAAAACTATTGCTAAATGCAAAAACTAAGGCCATGTTGTTCTCTCCATCCAGCTTTGGGCCAATCCACACTAGCTGGTACAGTTCTCCTATAACCACCCTACTAGGTGAAAAACTTGAGTTCAGTAATTAAATTCAAATACCTGGGTCTATGGCTGGATAACAAACTCCTTCATGGAGCACATTGAAGAACTGATGAAAAACTAAGGCAGAGGCTTGCCTATTTTATAGAATTAGACATCTCCTGACAGTAGCCGCAAAAGACAGCTAGTTCATTCTACCTTCCTTTCTTTAATCGATTACGCTGACATCAATATGGACAATGCTCTGTTTCATACCTTGCAAAACTGGATGTACTGTATCATAGAGCATTAAGATTCATAACTGGCCTCCCATCCTCCATACATCACTGCTTGTTATACACTGCAGTAGGGTGGCCTCTCACAATACAGGTGGCATAGAAACGCAGCTCTCTGATACTTCAGGCACTTACCAACAAACTCCCTAACTACATTGTTGATTGCCTCCTGCCAGTCCGCCAAGCACCTATGCCATAAGAAGCCTCTCAATAACTTCACTAAAATCCCCAGAATCAATAACCACTTTGGTAGGGCAGCTATAAGCCATGCCTTGCCTACACTCTGGAAAAGGATACAAGGTTCAATGAAACTTAGCTCTCCTATCAGTATTTCCGTGTTTAGGAACCTGTATGACAGAACATTTGTCGAAATCTGCAAATGTTTCCATAGTACATAGTAGTCCTGTTGATAGCTCACGCTCTAGCCTCACCATATGCAGCTATAAACCGAACCCCTCTCCGCCATACATAAACCTATTCAGCATTCAGCTGCCATGCTGACCACTAGAACCATTGGCATTTTTTTTCCTCTTCCTCCCAAATAAGTGAACAACATGGGCTCCCCGGAAGCCCTGGTCACCACCCATGCACTGAACTGACCTCCGGGGCCTGTAATATTATTAACTTGTACCATCCTGTAAAGTCATGGACAAACGTGCAACTCTAAATCCTATGTCATTAAAGGCTGTAATTAATGTCATGTAATCCTATGTGAATACTTGGAATTGTATTTATTGCACCCACCTCATGTTTGTAAGTTTATTCTTTTGTCTTCCTTACATTGTTTAACTCATCTTTAAGTTATGTGTGTATAACTGTCATTTAACAAATGCAGGTCCACCTTGTAAATGAGCTTGCTCAACGGTGTCCGCCTGGATAAATAAAGATTTGATTGATTGATTGATTGATTATCAATTCTATCAGTCAGAAATCTCTCATAAGAAGGCAGAATTCCTGTCTGGGGAAATTTCTGCCACTCAGAACCGACCAGCTCAGCTATTCAGAACTGTGGACAGATTGTGCAACCCAACCTGTCTACAGCTTCGTAGAGCATTTTCACAAATACAGTGTGATGAGCTTGCTCAGTTCTTTGCTGATAAGGTGGCTGACATTAGGTCAGAGATCTGTTTGACACATTCTATGCGGGTTGCTAGTGGCCAGGATCTGGTAACCACCCCTTCGTTTTCCTGGAGTACCTTCGACTGCCCAGAAATCGTAGATGTTATGCAGATTGTCCAAGGGCTGCATCCTACCTGCTGTAGTTTAGATCCAGGCCCTACTTTCCTAATTTTGGGGTGTGGGGAGTCTATTCTTCTGGTTCTAGCACAGATAGTCTGGTGTTGCCTTGACTCGGGTGAATACCCCTGTTCCTTGAAAGAGGCAGTGGTGACACCCTTGTTGAAGAAAGCATCCTTGGACCCAGACTGTCTTGCTAACTACAGACCTATCTCGAACCTTCCTTTTGTGGGAAAGGTAATCAAGAAGGTAGTGGCAGCCCAGCTGGAGAACCATTTGACCATCCATAGAATCTACGAACCTCTCCAATCAGGTTTTCGAAAGAGGCACAGTACCGAGACTGCGTTGGTTCGGGTGCTCAATGATCTATTGATGGTGAGAGACCAGAGAAAATGGTCCATTTTGGTACTATTAGATCTGTCATCAGCATTTTACACCGTTGACCATGGGGTCCTACTTGAGCGCCTAAGATGTATTTGTGGGCTCTCTGGGATTGTTCTCAGATGGTTCACTTCATACCTCGCCAGAAGAACTCAGAGGGTGGTGTCAGGGTTTTTTTCCTCTCATCCCATCTCTCTACTTTGTGGGGTTCCTCAGGGCTCTATATTGTCCCCCATGTTGTTTGCGGTGTACATGTTTCCCCTTGGAGACATTGTGAGATGGTATGGGCTGAGGTTTCATTGTTACGCAGATGATACCAAGCTATACCTGTCCTTTGCACCCGACCAGGAAGGAGCTATCTCAGTATTTAACAGCTGCCTAAATGAAATCCAGGATTGGATGAGGTCCAGCTGGCTGAAGTTGAACTCTGGAAAGAGGGAGGTATTGGTATTGGATCCGGATCACCAGATAGGGGGACCAGCAGCCAGCACCCCATCTGGATTGTTTTTTGGGGATGTCGAGCTACAGGTCTCTGAACAGGTGCGAGATCCGGGGGTGATATTAGATGCGGGCTGACTCTTCAGTCCCAGGTGTCAGCGGTAGTAAAGTCATCTTTTTCCCATCTAAGAAACATCGACAGGATCAAGCACCTTGTTCCGTCTGGTGATCTGCCAACTTTGATCCATGCCTTTGTGACCTCACGCCTGGACTACTGCAACTTGCTTTACCTTGGGCTTCCGAGGGCTGATATCCACCGCTTGCAGCTGGTGCAGAATTCTGCAGCCCGGGTGTTGATGGCTACCATTAGATCTTCCCATATTACACTGGTGCTGCAGGAACTGCACTGGCTGCCAGTTCAGTAGCGGATCACATTCAAAGTCAGATTACTGACTTTTAAAGCCCTGCACGATCTGGGCCCTGATTACCTGAAAGAACTCCTGATCCCTTATCGGACTGTGAGATCGCTCCACTCAGCCAATGATGAGTTGCTAGAGATTCCAAGATTGATGTTAAAATCCGCTGGAGCCCGGGCTGATATGTTTGTGGCCCCTTCCCTTTGGAACTCTCTACCCCATCGGACTAGGGAGTGTACGACCATGGGGAGTTTTAAACAGGCTCTTAAAACCTTCCTGTGGGAAAAGACATATGGTTTTACTGTTCATTGATTTGCCTTTGTGTATTTTTATAATATTGCTTTTTGTATTTCTGTTTTTGTATTCTTGTATTTTTATTTTATTTTATTGGAATGCGCTTTGACATTTGAAAGGCGCAATATAAAAAAAAATATTATTAATATTATTATTAACCATATTGATGCCCCAGCATGGTGTTCAGGAGACACTGTGCTGTCATGAGGTGCAGTCTTTCAGATGAGGGATTAAACTGAAGTCCCACCTGCTTGTTCTGCTGATTGTTCAGGTGGACACCTAAGCTCGTATAGTACTTCTCAAAGAATAGTTGAGGAATGTCCCCAGTGTCCTAAAACAAATCCCTTTGATTCACTAAGCCATGTACAGCTTAACCAGGTTCAGTAATAACTAACCCTTTCTTTATTTCCTTGGCAACAAAGCTGCAAACAGGAATTATTTCCCAGTTCTTTTTTCACGTTTAACAAAAGTTAACTGGAAATGAACAGAACCCAGTAAAAGCCACATGACATCCTCTCAACCAGGACTGCTCACCCTAAAAAGTCTCTTTTGAAGAAGTCAGCCATTCTTTTCACATTTAGATGAACATCATGATCAAAGTGGAAAAAAGAGAGATACCTTTATTTATTCAATGAAAAGAGAGACAATTCTATAGCTAACTACAAAACTAGATGAAGACACTAAAAGAAGAAAATAAAGAACTTAAACTCAGTCACACCAAATTGGAGCCTTGCAGTCTTGTGTCTGAAGGACCTGCAAAGCTGCCCTCTAAATACTAGATCTATACACATCAATGCACACTGACCCCACCACTCACTATTGGAATCAATTGTCTCATTCCACCACCGCTGTATAGGGGCACACACCAGGCACTCTCCCAGACATTTTTAGTAACTATCTGAGCATTTACTGTTCCCAAAAGGTATGGCAAGTTCAGTCCCCATCTGGATCAATCCTAACCATACCTCTCAACTGTCCCTAATTTTCAGGGACGTCCCTGATTTTGCCTCAAAAGTTTACTCTGTCCCTCCTAAAAATTGTGTTTCTGTGACCAAACAGTGGAGGTTGGAAGCACAAAATAATGTCAAACATTAAAGCTAAAGAGTTGTTCTTCCTTAGAAAATGCATTTTGCACTAAGCCTCATATTCTACCGTCTTCCTGAGTGGATATCACCAAGTTGTAAGATGTGTCCCTGATTTTGGTCCTTTGTCCCTGATTTTTTTAAGCCTTGTCCCTGATTTACGAGGCTGGAGGTTGAGAGGTATGATCCTAACTTACCCTCACATCCCACTCACCTTTTCATCCCTCTTTCCTGTCTGCTCTGCACTTTACAGACTGGTGCCGTCACTGGTGCCTCTAGTGATGTATAGTAGATGTGGCTCTCTGTTACCTCAAGAAAGGTTTCTCACTGTCTGGAATACTCATGGCCAAATCTGCAAGTTTCTGGACAAGGCCCCTAACTACCTTACCCCTGAGTCACTACAGAGCTCTTCACCATTTACAAAGCACTCAGTGCTGGCTGGTACTAATAAAAGTCCTCTAGTTTACCAGTCTATCTTCCCATATATAAACAATTCTGTAACTGATGTCTGAAGCACACCAGAATTCCAGGGTCAGCTACTTCAGCTCAGTTTTTCAGCAAAATGTGATCAACCCAGACAGATTTTGCAATATTGTTAATGTTTTAGAGCTCCCACACCACTCACTTAGGTATTTCCATCCTCAGGGTATGGGGTAGCCTCACCTTTAACCCCCATGGAAATTTCCACCATGTTTAACAGTTAGTTTTCTATTTGTATTAAGTCTGTTTTCCCAGGCTGCATTCCCTCTGCATCTCCCCATCACTCTGTTCCCTTCCTGCCAGCCCACCCACTTTCACTCCTGTCCTACCCTCATCTACCATACCTTAATGGCCCTCTCATAACTTAACCATTCTAAATGTTCCAGCCCTCATGGACTGGATCCTGCCATTCTCCACCTACTGCAGCTGTTCCTGCCATTGCTGCTACGTTACTGCCATCTGCAATGCTATATTCCAGATCTGCAAGGTTCCCAAGCATGTGGAAGCATGCTACGTTAATTCTCTTTCATAGGCCTGGTGATGGCAACCCCCTAGGATACTACTAGTCTATCCCACTGCTCCCTGCCCTTGATAAAATTCCAAAAGGTTTAGTACATTTTCAATTGCCTCCTTCCTGAAAGTCTTCTCTAGTCTCAGTCCATTCCAGTCTAGCTTTAGGGCTAATTACTCTACAGTAAACCTCACTCTAAATAATAACTGACTTCATTCTGAAGGGGCTGGATAAGGACTTCTTTACTACCAACATCATTATAGACTAGCAAAAGCCTTCAATACAGTTGCTCACCATATCCCAGTGAAGAAACTAGCTCCTACTGGGCTGTCCAGGCCTGCTATGCATTAGTCTGCTCCTACCTTTCTGGCCACTCAAAGGTGCTGTACATTGATGGTTCCACTACCATCTCCTTTCTGATGGGTAAGACTGTGCTATAAGGCTCTATCTTTAGGTCAATCCTATTCTCCAGCATCCTGAACAATTTCCCTTTTACCAGTATGTTTACACATGTTTATATGTATGTAATTCACTTTTTTTTTTGCTGATCCACCGCTGACCGGCCCCCTTTGGCCCACCCCTACTGCCATCCCTGTTATCCGCCTCAGAACCAACCGGCTCCACTTCCCCATTGATGAAACCCACCCACGGGAAGGCCACCCAGAGGCAGACCTCCATCACTGAAAGTGGAGTTAAAGTGTGGTCAGGGAGTGGCAGTCCCGGTGATGATGCAGGACCTGCAATGGAATGGCAGGTGGTATCCTGCGTGGTCACGGACATTTTCCAATTTTCTTCCATATCAGTGACCCTCAAGTTATTTATCTTGTATCCATATAGCAACAGGATTTCAATAAGGTTCAGTGATAGTTAATTGAGAACCATCTAGTTCCGAACACCAAAAATTCTGTTGCTATGAAATTTGGCAGCAAGTCAAAACTGACTTCCCTCCTGCCTTTGGACTCTTGATAACTCCTAATTGTATAACATCCCTGCCTTCATGTATCTTGATGCCTGGCTAGACCAACACCTGAATTTTCTTGCCACTTAGACCCCAAAAGTGGAAAACCGGTTATGAAACTTAATGCCCTTCACAAGAACAAATCCTGTCTCTCACTGTCAGCTAGATGGGAAATCTCTGGTGAAATGATCCTTCTACACATTGACTATGAGGTAATGGTTCATTACTCCTACCAGGCTGTTCTCTAGTCAGAACAGTACCCATCTACAACTTCTTTTTCAGTGTTTCTCTAGATTACACCCCCACACACATACACACACACACACACACACACACACAAACCCACCAATATGCCTTGTACAGCAGCTTGAGCTTTGGCACATTGCTTCTTACATCAAAGTACTGACCCAGGAAACATCCTACGTACTTTGCACCTCTTCTTACACTTGCCTTCCTTCACTCTTCTGTCTATTCTGTTACAAACATAGGCACATTTTCATTCACTGCCCCTTACCTTTAAAAGGAAGTGGGCAATATGTTTCCTCATACTGTATTCTTTACCTCTGGGGTATCTTCCCCCATCCTCAAATTCTTCTTCTGACACTGGATGGAAGACACGACTACATCAGCTGACCACAACTTGCTGCAAATGCTTCTAGCATATGCATGCAATTACACTCTTGCAATTGTGGTGCTCAGCTTCAGGTATGTTCATAAGTCAATGAATGTTCACAGTGATATCGCACTGCTGATAACATCTATGCAGAGTTTATTTTGTATTATGTTTACTTACTATGTACCACTTCCTACATATTTTATCCCATTAATTCCTGCCTTCCTCGCTCTATGTCTCATGACTTATTTGTAAATACTAAATAAGTGTGCCATCCTAATAAAAAAAGTATAACTACTAAATACTGTAATAGGAGAGGCCAAAAACACTCTGTGCAAGTTTTAGAGCTCCTCTGAACTACAGCTTGTTTTTTTTGTTTGAAACTCAGTCTTTTATAAGTGAAATATGGCACAAACATGTATGAAGATGAAGGAATTGACAGAGAACAAACTGGAGAATATTGAAAAATTCCTCTCCCTTAAGACAGGGAAAGTACAGTAGCTTCAGCTAAGCAGGGCGGTGGTTCACCCTTATCTGCAGGAGTAATGAATTCCCCTACAACAGCACGCCCAGAGCTGAGCACTTGAATGAAACCTCAAAGCTGGCACTACAAACCATACAGGCATTCTTAGTGGAGTCTCAGGAGGAGACTCACACCTCACTTAATAAAGTTCACATTTCTCTGGCTATTTCTTCTGCATGGTGTTCTTAGATTGAGGACACAATGCAACCTTGTAAGAAGTGTGTAGAAAACATTGAAAAGAATGCTGAATCCCTATTGGCGAGTATGTTAACATTGAAGGGTGCAGTTAACACATCCTTTCATAAGCAACTTATGAACACATCCAAGTTCAAAAAATTTTAAAAGCCCTTGTTGCTGAAAAATCTGAAGTTGATTGGACCTTCAGCAGAGACATCGATAGCAGGGCTGAAATCAGAGGTGTCGAGCCTGCTTACAAAAGTATTTTCACTAAAGCCCCTTTTGATCTTGCAGTCAGTAATCAGACCGCAGTCTTGATCAACTGAAGCTGGCAGCTCCAGGGCTAGATAATGTAATCTGCACTTTTCCAACACTTGCTTCCCGTAACCATGTCCTACAGAGTGTCAGACAGAAAAGGTGATATACAGTATGTATGAAGGCAAAAGTTACATTTTACCCTGATTTCTGTCTGACCACCAAGTGCCATAGGAAAAGATTTTCTGCCAGTTAAATCAGAGTATATTCAAGAAGGGGGGGGAGTGCAATACTTCAATCACCCACAAAACTGAAAATTATCTTACAAGGTAAAGAACACTTTTCCTTAGATGTGGATGCAGCTCAAGAGTTTTATGAAAAGTGTGTAGCTACCCCAACAGATATGAACTCAGATCTGGAAGAAGATGTAGCCAGCAGGACTCAGTATGTTTTGATGAAATAACTGCTGTTTATGTGCTCTAATTTATAGCATAATTGCTTTATTTAAAAAAACTCAACTCAGACCTTGAACTTCAGAAGTATGGACTTTTCATAATATATACAGTATACATATATATATATAAAACCCTATTGATATCCTATTATTTTGATTCTCCCAATATAACTTAGAGGTCTTGATAGGCTGTTACCCTGTAAGCTACTATATGACCTTTAATAATTAGTTTGCGATGAATGTAGCTTGGAGCATAAATTGGAAATCTGCTCTTATTGACCTCAAAAATGTATTGATTTGTTTATACACTTTGTACCCTTCAAAAATTCAAACAATTCTTTTTATTTGTATTTGCTGTGTAAATAACCTCTCCATGTATGTTTTTAAGATGACAATGTAATGAATGTAATTGTATTTATTCTTTTTCTCTCAGAATAAAATATTAGTAAAACATATTTAATAATAAATAATTACATTTTTCTCAGCATCATCAGGAAACTCAAGCAGCACAGGATGGGGCTCTATAGGAGCAGAATACTTACTAACTGCACCAAGTTTGCATAAATTGTACGTACGGTATCTGGAGCAAAACAAAACAAAAAACTAGTAAAATTTTAGAGCAAATACAGTAAGCTTTGAATGACTGATAAACATTTATTGTATAGAAACATCTCATGGAATGCCTAAGCTGATGCTGATGGTCTGTGGTTTGTCTGTGAAGTACATTACATCATTCCTAATCAGATGAAGATGAATGGCTGTCTGCAGGAAACTGTAGCAAAATATGGACTATATGTTGGGGGTGAGTGGGAATGAATGTACAGTAACTGTCACTGGGTATAGAAGGCTTGGAATATGTTTTCATATTTGTAACTGAAATGTTCTGAACCATCATAATTTAGCAACCCTCAGAGCTTCTTATACCCGATTGTATGCTGTCTGCAATTATGCTACATGCAGAGTCTTTCCTCCAATCAAAATGTAGAGTGCCATATCGGCTTATATCACAGAAAAAATGATTACAATGATCAGACATTTAGTCACAATAAAATACAATGAATGACATTATGTCTTGCAAGAATGTTAAAGTTGCAAAAAGGTAGACTGAGATTTTTATCAAAATGATCCACTGGGTAATGAAGCTCCTGTGTATTTTGCAGATTTGTCTTCCTGTAACTATCTGTGTACAAAATACATAACAGTGTGGTATTAAAAGTGACATGAGAATCAGCTATGAAACAAACATTTGTCAATGCCAAATGTTCACCACTGTTATTGCTACTGTACTGGGTCTTGCTTGTACACATTTTTATTATATATTTACCCAGGACAGAGCAGATGAGATGCAATATCTCATTTTCAGTGGTGCCCTGCTTTGACATATTGTTATATTGTAATTACCCAGGATAGGGCAGCTGAGAGGCAATATATACTTTTAAGTGGGCTCCCACATTTAGACCCCAAATGCCCATCTTTTTATGACTGATGTTATCAACAATACAGATTAATTTTTTAAATCCCATCTGAAAGGTGATTTTAGAGTGTGACTGTGGAAACAAGTTTCAGAGTGGATTTAGAAAAATGACACCTGCCATGTTGAGGAGGAGGTGTAACACAAGGGATGTTTTGAATATTAGGGGCCAAAATCTGCAAAAAATTAAGTTATGAGTAAATGTTGGAACAATTTGTTTCCTCATAACTTAGTTGGTTTTTCACATTTTTACCCGAAATTTTCAGTATAATCTTTTTATGACCACTCCTTCTGAACACGACAGCTGTCATTTATAAAACAATGGCTGAAACTTCATTATGCATCACAAGTGTTAAAACACATTTTGGGTAGGATTTGAGAAATGACAGTTGTCACATTCATGAGGTGGTGTGGAAAAAATGGCTATGTTAAAAAGTTGGGGGACAAAATATTGAAAATTACCACAGTTATGAGAATGCGATGAAAAATTGCAACAAAGATTCATAGCTTTGTTGTTTTCTCCTAATTTTACCCCAAATTTTCAGTATAGTTTTCTTATGACCCCACACAGCCTTCTTATGAGCCCACCTCACAAACAAGAGCAGGGAAAATTTTTAAATCCTGCCAAAAAGGTGATTTTGTGCCACAAGTGCCAAAAACACATTTTGGCCAGGATTTGAAAAATAACTGCTGGCACACTCTTGAGGCACTGTGAAGAAATGGCTATGTTGAAAATTTGGGGTCAAAATATTGCAAATTATCAAACTAACAAGCCTGAATTTGTAAATTCCACTGTAGGCTCATACCTTTGTTGTTTTTTTAATATTTTTACCTCAGATTTTCAACAAAGCTTTCTTATGACCCCTCCTCATGAACAAGGGTTGAGAAAAATGTCAACTCCTGCCCGAAAAGTGATTTTGTGCAGTGTCTAAGAAATCACCTTTTTGGACAGATTTGCCTAATTTCACAGCCATTGTTCATGAGGTGGGGTCCCAGAAAAGGCATGTTGAAAATCTGGGGAAAAAATATTCAAAAATGACCAAGTTATGTCACTAAGTTCAAACCCCAATTGAAACACATTGAACCGCATACCTAATTTTTTCAGTTTGTGGTCCAGCATTGAAGAGTGAAGATGTGTCTGTGGTCCAGAGTGGATTATGGTGTTGGAACCCCAGTGGGTAAGTAAGGGCTTGGGGGTGTGGAGTGGTGGGTGCTGAGTGGGAAAGTCCAGTGGGGGGACTAATCGCGTCAGCATCACAGATATTGGTGAATGGCTTTCTTTTTTACAAGGTACAGTATATTGTGAAACAAAACCTATGAGGGACAGGTTTTTTTTTTTATTTCAGGTGGTAACACTGGGGGACTGGGCACCCTCCCCAGTGTTGGTGTTATGTTTGTGGGGGGTGGGTGCTGAGTGGGAGGGTCAGGTAGAGGAACAGTAATAGTGGCACCAGTGACAGGCATCGATGGATGGTTTTCCTTTTTGCAGCATGTGATAACAAAGACCCCACCTATCATGTTGCCCCAGACCACTGAATCAATAGAGAGGGCTGGGATTAGCCTTTTGGGCACTCAACCATAAATGTTTAAAACTACTGTCTCATGCCCCCAGAATACCCTGCCCATATGGAGCAGGGAATCCACTTTGGGACCCAGGATGTGCATCGAACTGGATGTCCACTTGTGTCCTCCAGTTCATCCCTGCACAGACAGGGGCCCTTCAGAGGCATGTGGTAGTGCATACTGTGCACCGCTTACCTGTCCAATTGTGCAGAGCTATGCGGGCCCAGTCCCACATTGATGCATAGTTCCCATTATGATGAGACAAAGATTAGAGGGTAGCACAATGCAGTGTGACACAGAAGTGACTCAATTCTCTTCAGTTTTCTCCTTTGATTCCCTTTGATTGCTTTAATTGAAGTATTGTTTCACCCCTACTTGGTAAAGAGAGCCTCTTCTCTTCGTCTGGACGCCTGCAGAGGGGTGCTACCTGATGAACACTTATATTTTATGAACTTTGTTCCTGTTCACCCATGGGTGGGCTTGTTATTTGATTCTCTTTGTGCTACTAATTGCTGAAGTGTAAAGCTAGGGACTCACTGGCTTTTCTAGAGTTGCCTTGCTGATTTCATCTTAAAGCCAGATATACCAAGCAGCTAATATAGATCAGACTTGTTTAATATGGTGGTATTTGGAGCTAATTGCTGATTTCATCTTAAAGCCAGATATACCAAGCAGCTAATATAGATCAGACTTGTTTAATATGGTGGTATTTGGAGCTAATTGCTGATTTCATCTTAAAGCCAGATATACCAAGCAGCTAATATAGATCAGACTTGTTTAATATGGTGGTATTGAGCTAATTGTGCTTGTTACTGAAGGCATTAGGTTAGCTGGGTCCTAGTGTGACCTCATTTTGGAATAGCCCTGTTTGCTTAGAGTGGAGCTCCTTTGTGTAAGTCACAACATATTCTCCCGCTGCATAGTAATGAGAGGCTTTTCTCCACAACATAGGCAGCTCTCCCCAAGCTAGGCACTGAACAATCAAGCAACTGAAGCACAAGCAGCTCACCTGAGTAGCTGAGGAAGCCAAATCTCCAGCCTGATAACTTTCGAGGTAAAGAGAGCCTCTTCTCTTCGTCTGGATGCCTGCAGAGGGGTGCTAGCCCGCCCCAACCACCCTCCCACCCAGGGGCGGCTATCAATTTAAGGATCCACCCCGTGACATCACATCCGGTGATATCACGTCCTGTTGCCCAGAACCTATCTCCCCACTTTCCCATTTGCAGGTTATACCTTGCTACTACTAGAGGGACCTATGCTCCTCACTACTTCCTACTCCTACCTGTACAGCACTACTTCCTGGGATCTTGCTCACCACAATGTATTGGCCCTGCCTCACACTCTGCCTGTGCCTATCCCCACTAGCAGTGCACTTACCCATCTGCTAGTCCACACTGTGCCCTGCACCCTCCCTCCCCTTGCTCCTGAACCTCCTCTCCTGCCCTTGGGACCTCTGTGTGTCCCCGTCCCCCTGCCCTCCCCTAGCTTTCTTCACCTCAGGCACATCTGGGTGTCTTCTTATTCTTGCTTTCCTCCTGTACCTCCCTGCCCACCCCTGCTCCCTTAGCCTCCCCTCCCTCCCTCTCATGTCAATCGAGGAAAACCTCTCACCATCTCCCAGCCAGGGTGTTAGTCATGCTACTACTCCTGTCAGGAACATTCATCCAAACCCTGGCCCGGTTCCCAGGAGCTCCCCAACTCGCACCACAGGCTCATGCATGGTCTCCATGAATATCTGTAGCCTCCTAAAAAGTTTGACTCACTACAATGCCTGGTCACATCAATTAACCCTGATGTCATCACCCTGGTTGAGACTTGGCTGTCAAAATCCTCCCCTGACTCCCTAGTCTCCCTTCCTGGTTTCACCCTTTTCCGGTCCGACCGTGTTGGGAGACAGGGCGGCGGCTGCGCTATTTATGTCAAGGAATCTCTCCCCGTACTAGCCCTGCCCACTCCCATCCTTGACTCCAGGGCCCAGGTGCTTACGCTGAAACTAACCCCTGACCCTTTAAAGGGACCCCTTTATCTGACTACTGCATACGTGCCCCCCAGGGACCAAACGCAGGCCATTGCCTCTCTTACAGAATACCTTACCTCTCTACCTCCTTCCGCTGATCAAATTCTGGTGGGTGACTTAAATGTCAACTGGCTCAGCCCCTCCTCCTCCTCTACCCGAGACTCCTTTTCTGCAATAGACCTAACGCAACTAGTTACCCACCCTACCAGGACTAACCCCAAGAGAGGCTACAGTACCCTGCTTGATGTGGTACTCACCAACCGCCCTAATCGGATCCCCAATGTACAAGTCCTCCCAGACTCTCTCAGCGATCACTCCCCCATTCTATTCCACTGGTCAACCTCAGTCCCCAAACCCATAGCACAGTCCACATGCCGGCGGCGTCTAATACCTGGTGGACTGATAAAACTTAAGGAACTTCTGTCCCAAATTGACTGGACTCCTATGCAGGCAACTCCTGACATCGACACAGCTCTCTCCTTCTTTACCCAAACTTTTAATAATGCCTGTGATATCTTTGCCCCAGTGTTGACCCGCCGTTCTAAAAGGAAGAATGCCCCCTGGGTTACCCCAGCTTTGATCCACCAGCTCAAACATAGGGACAACCTATGGCACCGTGCCATTGAGACTGGCCGCCCAATGACAGGCGGTTTATGCTGCCGCCTAAACAAGTGCACTGGGCCATCAGAAAGGCCAAGTCTGAGCACTATCGGTCCTCACTCACTGCCTCATGGGGAATCCCAGAACCTTCTGGGATAACATTAAACAGTTAAATGGGAGTGCACACTCCCCCACCCACCCAGATCAACATTAATGGTGTGATCTCCTCAGACCCAGCCCTCATAGCCAACCACCTCAACACCTCATTCACTGACCTTAGCCCTATCCTCCCTACAAATTTTTTTGACCCTCCTCCCCCAGCACCTGCCGTAAATCTTTCTCGCCCTTATTTTCTCCTCCGCCGTGTTTCTGCCCAAGAACTTAGGCCGCACCTTGTCACTGCCCTCAAGAGTAATAGTACAGGCAGTGACACCCTGGATCCGTGTATCCTACGGCTGGTCTTAGACACAGTCCTTACCCCGATCACATGCCTCATCAACCACTCTCTTTGCCTGGAGAAGGTTCCAACTGCCTGGAAAGTCGCCACTGTCACCCCTATCTTTAAAGGTGGTGATATGACTGTGGCTGGAAACTATCGACCGATCTCCATTCTCTCTCCTCTCTCCAAGGCCTTGGAAAAAGTGGTGGCCTCTCAAATCTCTGACTACCTCTCCACCTACAGTGTCCTTTGTCCTGAGCAGCATGGCTTCCGAGCGGGCCACAGTACCAACACAGCCCTCCTAGAGTTCTCCAACTTTCTCCACTCCTCCTTAGACACTGGTTCTCTGGCTGGTGCTGTCTTCATTGACCTCTCGAAAGCTTTCGACACTGTCTCCCACCCCCTCCTTCTTGATGCCCTTAGTCTCCCTGGTTTTGCAGCTGGGCCTATCTCCTGGTGCACCAGTTATCTGTCTGACTCCACAGCTGCAAAAATTAATGGGACCTACTCAGACATCTGTCCCATCTTTTCTGGGTTCCCAGGGCTCCATTCTGGGCCCCTTACTATTCTTCCTTTACCTTAACACCCTTCCACACTCTTGCTCGGGGAACATTCTATTGTACGCTGATG
This sequence comes from Neoceratodus forsteri, assembly GCA_016271365.2. Classification (NCBI taxonomy): domain Eukaryota; kingdom Metazoa; phylum Chordata; order Ceratodontiformes; family Ceratodontidae; genus Neoceratodus; species Neoceratodus forsteri. Next base: position 786,885,807 of record CM057449.1, on the reverse strand, counting down.
ATGCAGTCATCTTGCCTCAAGTCGAACTCCTACTGCCCTCCAGGACTCGGCTGCAGAAGTCCTTCACTGAAGCCAAGGGCTGGTTCAAGGAACATAGATTGGTGATAAATCTTAGAAAACAAAACCATGTTCTTCACTCATCCCCAAAACAAGTCCTGCAACTTCAAACTCCTCATTCACTCTGGGTCCTCATTCCCACTCGAACAAGTTTGCTCCTATAAATACCTAGGGATCCATTTTGACCCCTCCCTCCTCCTTCCATGGACACATCGCTGCCCAGCCACTGCCACTAATATCCGATTGGGCATCTTACATCGGTATAAACACTGCCTCCCCGGAGGCTCTATCTGACTCGCAGTCACCTCCTCTATCCTGTCCCTAGTGGACTATGGACTGCCGTGTGTGGTGCTGCTGATCAGACCGCCACTCCATAAAATCTGCACTACTCTGAATAAGGCCTGCAGGTTAATTACTGGAGCACCTAGGATGACACACACCTGTTCTACTGTATGCTAAAGCTTGGTACTTGATCTCGATGAGCGCCTCAAATATCTTACCTGTACCTCACAAAAAAGACCCTCCTTGGGCTTTCTCCACCAGGATTGACCACCACCATACGCTCTGTCCCACTAGTTCATACTGGACCTCTGGGAAAACCTCTTGTTATCCCTAGAGCTAGGACCTCTCACGGCCAAAGAGCCTTCAGCTTTAGGGCCCCTCCTGGTTCAACACACCGCCTCCATCTCCGAAGCTCCAACTATATCGTGCTTCAAAACTTCCTTACGTAACCACCTTATTAACACCGATGCTGTAACAGCCACTAGTCAAAGCCGTACTTCAATACTTATGACAAAGCTTATTACTAAGCTGCTAAGGACGACATAACTCTGGTATTGTTTGCATCCATCCTACCTGTACCAGCTTGTTTGTATCTATGTCTTAATTTTACTGTTATACTTATGTGTTGTACTGCTATACTGTGTATTTTGGTTTGTCTTACTGTGACAAGGTACCTTTGTAAATGAGCCTATGGCTCAAAGGTTTTCCAAACTGCTGTTTAAATAAATAAAATAAATAAAAATAAATATCACACACACAGCATGAGATTGGGATATGAATACATACTGTAAGGCAGAGGATGAATGCAGTGTACAGCTGTTTGTTAACTCACACATGCAGTGAGATCAGGTTATGGACAACTTCAAGCATGTTTTCAATAGAAGTCGCCCCCATTTACTAACCATCCCAATTAGTAGCCACAGCTCAAAATGCCAAAAGTAATTAGAAGCTGCAGCTTTTTATTGGTGATATATCTGTTCACTAGTAAAGATTTTAAAGTTTTTTAATTGAGTTTGGGAGAATGGACTCTGTCTTTCCCATACACAACAATATTAAGTTATGAAACAAAACAGAAGTACAAGAGGAAACAATGGCAGTTTGGCAAGGAGTCTGACTTGAGCTTTGATGAAGTTGCAGACAGCTTTTCAAATTATGAGGAATGACTACAGCAGTCCCTTTAAGCAAACCAGAATGAAGATGAACAATAAAAAAAAATTCTGTACTGATGGTTTGAGTGAAATAATTTGCTCTACTTAGAATTCTTTGATCTCCAAAGAAATAAGGCAATACTACACATTCAGAGCTTTTCATGACCCTGAGAGACTATTATTTGCCAGAAGCAAATGTGATAGCTACTGTAAAAGATTCTGAAGCTAGCAACTATGTGAAACTAGTTCATAGTATATGGTATGTTTGAAGAATCTGGCTTTCTCCCCAAAACTGGGAATCAGACTAGATGATAAAATGAGAGACAAATCTGTAGGTTGAATTATTAGTCAGGAGTTTCACAGCCATTTATTAAATTCTTCACATTCTGAAATGTTGTCCTGGTACAAAGGCTTAAAAGTAGCCAATACCTTTAAAGTGACTAGTTGCAACATTCAACAGTTTCATACTGTTTTTCTTTTGGGGGGCAAAAAGGTATACTGTGACAGCTCATTTGCTGATGCGTGCTGGGGGTGGGTTACATGGACTTCCTTCATTGGCCTTGGGAATACTGGCTTGTGCATGGGGGGGACACCCTCCTCTTTTAATACATGTTATGGAATCATTAACTTTCATCTCGACAGCCACCAGAGATAGTCAGAAAGGACCTTGAATTAATGACTTTCCAAAGGATTGCACCTCAGCAGTGCAGAACCCCTTTGTGCTGCATTACAGTATCAGTATTGGGTTTCAACGCTACAGTGCTGGTATAGAACTAGAACCAACCCCAGAAAACAACTAATGTATAAATATACTTTTTAACCTTTGTTATTTTTATCTTTTAGTAGAGTAATTCGACAATGGAGACTATTTGCTCTCCTACTGAATCAAAAATGACAGCCAGTTTTTAAATACTATGAACTGTTGCTTTAAAAGGAAGAGGCTACAAGTAAGTTGTGTGGTCAAAACCTATAGTGATCAATTGAGAATTACAACTGTTGTGGAAAACTCTTAGTAATGTAAAATGCAATGATTATTTACTGCATTTAGCACTGCTTATCAAAATTAGAAATGGCCTCACACTCATGGGGCAAACTTGGATTAAGAAAATTAAAACTAGATGATAGTAGTAATAATTTATTTCTATGTGGCACCCTTTTCTGGAGGCCCAGGGTGCCCCACAAATACAGAAGTGAGACATAATATAAAATACAACATGAAGTATAGCATATTAAAATCCAGGTAATAAAAATTAAAAGCTCTAGCTGGGATTAACATTATAGGGATGTACTATTCCCCAAAGGCCTTGGAGAACACATAAGTCTTCAGACCCCTCTTGAGGACCTCACCTGAAGGAGCCTCTCTAAGGGCCCTTGGGAGCACATTCCATAAGAGCAGGCCAGCCATCTCAAAGGTTCAATCTCTGAGGTTTTCAGTCTAGCCCTCGGCACTGCTAAGAGGCCAGTTTATGCAGCACTAGAGAAATATGTTACAGCCTCAGAAGGCTCATCATCAACCTCATTGCCACATTCTGCACCCACTGCAGGTGCCGTAGACTATCTCTATCTGACCCCAGGGTACAAAGCATTACAGTTGTTGAGCTGTGACATCATAAATGCATAAACTAGCATCGCTAGGTCCCTGGGGGATAAGTGATCTAATCCATCTGATGTTCCTCAGATGATAAAAGGCACTCCAGATAACTGCCAACATCTGAGCCTCAAGTGTCAGCACCTTGAAATGAATACCCCCCAGATTTTTCACCTTCATTGCAGCCATAAGTCTAGAGGAGCTGAACCACAGCCCTGTCTCCCTCTCATCAACTACCACTCTGTCCCATGATCTGGCTCAACAACAAGCACCTCAGTCTTGTCTGGGTTGAGTCTTAACCAGCTTGCTAACAACCAGTCCTGGATCTTGACCAAGCATTTATCAAGCACTTCCTCCATATCTGGTGTCCCCAGAGCAAACAAGTACATCTGGGCATCATCTGCAAAGCAGTGAAACCCCAGTCTGTACTGTCTAATCATCTCTCCCAGGGGCAGCCTATAAATTGTGAACAACTTGGCAAGAGGACCAAGCTCTGGGGAACATCACATGGCAGTGGCACTCATGGTGAAGCAAAATTTTCCAACTCTGCCATCTGTGACCTGTCCTTGAGGCAGGACTCAAATCAGCAGATTATTTGCCAGTGAGTCCTACATATTCACTCAGCCAATCCAACAGCAGTACATGATCCACAGTGTTAAAAGCTGAGGAGAGATCAAGAAGAATGAGAAATGATCATTCTCCTCGATCCCTTGCCCTGAGAGGATCATTATGCACCTTTACTAGTGCCATGTCAGTGTTATGCTTGGACCTAAAGCCAGACTGGAGAGGCTCACAGATGTCAAGGGCTGTGAGGTGTGCCTGAAGCTACAACACAACCCCTTTTGTCAATAACCTTGCTCAAAAAGGGCAGATTAGAGACAGGTTGATAATTCACCAGGATATCCAGGTCCAGGGATGACTTTTCAAAAGAGGTCTCACCAGTGCCATTTTTCAATGCAGCTAGAATGACTCCCTCTGACAAGGAACCAGACTATCCCAGTGAACATCGGTCCCAGATGTCTCTTACTAGTGGCCTTGTCAGGTCTGGATCCAGTTCACAGAATGTTGGCTAAAGCTCAGAGATCATCACAATCACCTCTGCAATCATGACTGATTCAGATTCTCTCCATTACAGCTACGTGTGTCTGTGGTGTGTAGGCTTAACCCTGCTGGGTTGACACAGCCCACTCGGGGAGATCCCAGCCTGAACAGAGAAGACCCTGTCAGAAAAGAACTGAGTAAACTCCTCATATTTAATGGTTGAAAAAACTCTCCCAGATTCTAGACAGGCCTGCTGAAGTAGCCTATCTACAGTGCAAAAGAGCTGAGCTGGTCGGTTCCTCTGAGCAGCAATCTTCCTGGACAGAAAGAATGTCTTCTTCTCTTGGGTGATTACCCTTTGGTATTCACCAGAAAGAAGCCTCTGTGCTAGTCTGTCCTCCTGAACCCTAGATCTCCTCCAACAATGTTTCAACCTCCACCCCCTTGATTTCATCTCCCTTAGATCATTGCCATACTACAGTGATTTATGGCATGAGAAAAGGGGACATACACAAGTAGGTGCCACATGATCGAAGGCCACTGCAATAACCCTGTAACAGTCCTCTACAGCCTTCTCTGATCCCTCGTCACAGGTCGTCGTCACACCCAACATTTCTAGTACCTTCTGTAGTCCTTCTGGCCACAGCCCTCTTAAAGTGCAGAACCAGACCATCTCTAAAGAGGGTTTGCCACAAGGGGGAACCCTGAAGGAGAACTTGACAGTGCAGTGATCCAACCGAATGACCAGATCAGTCTCAATGTTCTTAACCTTAGCTACAAGGAAAAAATAAAGTCCAAGGTATGGCCACTTTGGTGAATACCAGAAGTAACCCCTTATGAAAGGCCCAGGGATTCCATTTCCCAAAGGAAATCCTGTACAAACTGCAATAGTTCATCATTGACATAGGCACTTAAGTCACCCAGAATTAAACATCTAGATGCCGCAAACATCCCGTCAGTGATGAAGTTCCTGAGTTTCTGAAGGAAATCCCCCCCACAGGCCCTGGAGGCCGGTACACAGGGAGGATCCTACAACTAGGAACTGGACCTCCCATGTATGGCCTTGTATTCAAATGATGAGGTATCTTCCACTGGGTGCACCACAAAGTTCAGCTCAGATCTAAAGCAGATGCCCCCCCCACCATGATCTACCATGGGCAGTGAACCATGGAGAATCTGGCTGAGATGGCAGCCTCCAACACAGGGCCAGCATCATCACCAAGCCAGATCTTCATAATGCAAGCCAAATTGGCTAAGAAATCAGAAATAAAGTCCACTAAAATATCAGTCTTATTTCTAATTGATCTGCATTGCATTGCACTGGCCAAAGGGGATGACTACAGGTGGCAGGTCTCTTAGCTAGCTGACTACTCCATCTGGTGGGAGCCCTTGATATGGGAGTTAAACACCTCTGGCCTCTCTTTATATCCCATTTTGCCCTTGAGTGTCACCTGGTCCTCACTACAGTAATAACTCTCACCCTCAGTGACTCTCAACCCTCTGCCTCTTCTTAATCCCCACCTCCCTATACCTGTGATATGCAGCTGCATGCAGGGAGGTCTGAACGGGGCATAGGTCATGGAGAGGGAAGGGGAGTGGCTGAGCCTAGGGATCCAAGGTCCTCTACATATCCTGGCAATGTTCACCACTTACAACCCTAATAAATTATTATAGCCCACACCCCCTACTGCTCTTCCACTAATTCACCAGCCCTCTCTCAACACCAACCTGTCTACAGTTTCCCAGCCCCCTTACAAAAAGCTCTAACTCAGTATACTAATTCCTTTACCATCCTTACTATACGTAGATTATACTTCAACCAATCATTAACAAACACATTCTACTCCTAAATACAGAAACTTGCACTAACATCAGCAATAAAATCCATATAAAACTTTAAAAGGAATGTATATTATAGGGGAGCAGTAGCATCCCTATAGTTAGAGTTGAGTAGGTTGTTTAATGTTAAACCCCAATTTTTGCACCATAATAATTTTGATGTCATTTGACAAAATAGTCCAAAATTTGGTATGCATGGTCAAGCTGCCAGAGTCTCAGGACGTGAAAAGTTTTGTGATACCATCTTGTTTGGTTTTCCAGATACAATATGCCAAACAACAAAAAAAAAATATGTTTGGTTTCCCTATACTTAACATTGGGTATTGTTTGCTCTCACCTACATTCTAGATGGTGTGTATTTTTTCATGAAATTTTCAGGGCTGAAGGGGCCCATGACAAGGGTGTGAATATTATATAGTTCAAGAGTTATAATGATTTTAGAGTTAATGTCCTGATATGAACAGTAAAACAAAAAACTATTTTGACTGCTTGTTTTCATGATTTACCACTCATTCTGAAAAAAAATGCCGATTGTGATAGCTGCCATCTTGTTTTGTTTTTTTTTTACAATTTGAAAAATGGTATTAAGAAGCTAATATTGAGGCAAAATTAGACCCCAAAATCTGTATCTTCCTAAAGGACAGTTATTTAGTTCGATTCTTCAATTTAATTTTAAAAACTACCCCCCAAACCTATCTTTACCCATCCTGAATAACTTCAATCATTCCTCTGAAATTTACCAACTGTGACATGTAATTTTACCATTTGTGCAGAAATATACCAGTTGCGACATATAATTTTACCATTCATGTGGAAATGTACCAGTCGAGACATATAGTTTTATAGTTTGTGTGGTACTTTACTAGTTGTGACATATACTTTTACAGTCCGTGCAGTAATTTGCTACAGGTTTTCCTTATTTAGTGTTTGAGCAATACTGTTTTGCAACTGCTTTGTAAAATAGCATAATAAGCAAATATTGGGGTACAGTTAGACCCCAACCTGTATCTTGATAAAGACAAGTTCTTTAGCTCAGTTCTGGAATTCAATTTTAACAACTCCCTCCCCCCCAACCCATCTATCTTTACCATCGTGATCATCTTTGGTCATTCATCAGAAATGTGCTGGTCGTGACATATAATTTTAACATTCATGCAGAAATTTATCAGCCATAACATATAATTTTACAGTTCATGCAGTAATTTGTGACAGGTTTTTCTTATCATCTGAGTGATACTAATTTACCAACTGCATTGTAAAATGGCATAACAGGCAAATATTGAAGTACAATCAGACCCCAAAGCCTGTATTTTGGTTAAGGATAGTTCTTTTGCTCGATTCTGGTATTTAATTTAAAAAAAATTCCTCCCCAAACCTACCTTTATGCATTGGGATAACCTTCAGCTGTTAATTGGATTTATGCCATTCATGACATGTAATTGTTTCCTGTTGTGCTAATTTGTGACATGCATTTTTAATTACCACTCGAGCTATACTATTTAGCAACTACACTCAAAATGGCATGCAGAGCAAATATTGAGGTACAATCAGACCCCAAAACCTGTATTGTGCTAAACAGCAGTTATTTAGCTCAATTCTGATATTTAATTTGGAAAAAAAAAACCTACCTAAACCTACCTTTATACATTGGGCTTACCTTCTGCATTCCTTGCATATTTACCGGTCATGACATTTAATTTTTACTTGTCGTCCAGTAATTTGGGACATGGAGGCACAGAAGCACAGGGCCCTGCACTTCCACAGCCACATGAATAAAGATATGCTTCTGCTATCTCAAAAAGAAAGTAAATTCTTCACAAAAAAACTGTGTTAATGCAACAGTTAGGGTTCAGATTAAAGTGACAAAATTGGAGAAATGTGATGTTAGGGTTTCTAAAACTGACTCCCCACCACCACCACCACCCCCCCAAGCAGCAAAGGCAAAACAAAATTATGGCGAACCACAACTGGGGTATTCCATGTGGTTCTTACATCCCTAATGCTCATTCCATTCTCATATAAAACATAAAAACACAGACTTGAAAAACATTTTGTCTTCCCTGCCTGAAGAACAAACAGCACATCTGACCTTTCTGGCACAGGGAATGGGGTGAGCATTAGGGTTGAGAACCCCAAGGAAGATCACAGCAGAGATTTGCCATAATGTTTTTTGCTTTTGCTGCTTGGGTGGTGGTAGTGGAGAGTCAATGTTAGAAACCCTAACATCACATTTCCCTATTTTTGTTGCTTAAATCCTAACCCTAACTGGTGCATTAATGCAGTTTTTTGCAAAGAATATATATATCTCTATATATCTATAACGTCCAGTGTAAAGCAAAGCTGATTAGTTCTGCAGCCGGTACAAATAAACCAGTTTCAGACAGATAACAAAGGTCAGCCATAAAAGACCAGTGTCCACATCAACAGGAATTGCCTGCTAGCTCTCCCTGACAAGCAGTCCCCACAGTCACAAAGTAGAGATAGACTGTATAACTCTCTCATCTCACAAGAGAAATGTCCAGTAATAATTAACAACTCAGCCTCAACCAGTCCAGCCACTATGGGTCAGCATTTCAAAGTCCACAAAGCAGATAAACAGCAACCTCAAATGGCCTGTACTTCTTCACAGGCTTCACCAGCAGCTCCTCCACTCTTTCCAGCAGGCAAAAGATCAACTGAGCTTTGCCTCATTGTCTCTGTGCTTCCAATAGGTTTGCACTGGTGTCTGACACCAGCCAATCCCAGGGAGGGGGATACCGGGTCACCCGTAGCACCAGACGAACTGCAGCCACAATCTGGCAATGCAGAAATGGTACCAGCTCCTTTATTTATTTATTTATGTCTGTTTACCGGGTAAGTGCACTGATCCAGAAGACATTTTTCAGTCATGACCCAGGCCACAGGGTGGCAAGCAACAGAGAGAAACACAGCAACACATACAGGGAAACTTCAATCTATGCTGTAAATTCACACCTCAGGCACGAGGTGGTGTGGAAAAAAGAAATACAAATAACATAATAGTACAAGGCAATGGCCAGGCACACAAAGTGTGAAAGTGGGCCATACATAGCAATAGAAATAACATGAGGTACTGGAGCCACATTACATGTTGCAGGAGAGCATATGTAGCATTATAAATTATAAATATGACGTGAGACCAGTTTAGTACAGATATCAGTAAAGTTGTACGGGTTCATATAGTTAGAGTCTCACATCAGTTCATGGATTGAGGTAGTGAGGGAAGGAGGGTTATAGAGAACTACAGTGACGAGTGAGGGGGATGAACAGAAGGGCAGGGGAGGAAAGGAGACATGGGAATTAGGGTGCCTTAGAGTTACTAAATGGGTGCAGTGACAGTCAGCAGCTGCTAGGAGCCAGGTTTTCATGGCCTGTTTGAAGGTATGGTGTGGGGGTCACATGGATAAACTGTGGGAGCTTGTTCCATAGAGAGGGTGCAGAGACAGAGAAGGCTCTACTTCCCATTGCTGTGGAAATGTGGGCTGTCTCCAATGGGGGGGACTGAGGATGCCCTAAGTGTCCTAGGAGCCACTCAGTCTGTCAAGAGGAGAGAGTAAGGGGATAGGTGTTGGTATTTTAGTGCATTGTCCACTAGACAGCCCATTGCATAGTCAAAGCGACCTTGTACAGGGAGCCAACCCAGTGACTGGTAAAGAGTGAAGTAGTGGGTCCAGTGGGGAGCTTGAGGGATGAAATGACAGACAGAGTTATAGGTAGTATGTAGTGTTGATTTCAAGGTGGGGGATACAAGGGAGTAGATGGGGGGAACAGTAGTCAAGTACAGGCAGTAGGTTGCCTTGGGCGATGGCAAGGCATGCTTCAGCCGATAGAAGGTTTTTGAGTCGGTAGGCAGCGCCGAGTTTTTGGTGGATTCTCTGCACAGTGTTGTTAACATGCACAGTGAAAGAGAGGGAAGGGTCAAGAGTAACGCCTATGTATTTGAAACATGGGACATTCTCAAGAGGGGGGGTGTGCTGGGGTGCGTACAAGGAGGGAGGAGTTGGATTAGGCAGCTTTGGTGAGGAAAGGCTTGGAACCAAAAAGCATGGACTTGGTCTTCTTTTCATTGACTAGCAGCCTGTTGGCAAGGAACCATTTATGAGCAGAGCCATAGTTGTGTGTGAGGATGGAGGAGATGAGCTTGATGGAGTTATCACTGTGGTAGAGGACCAGGTCATCTGCATAAAGGAGCACTTGACAGCTGAGGCTATCCCTCGGGAGTGAATCACTGAAAATGGGGAAGAGCAGTGGTCTGAGTATGGAACCTTGGGGGACTCCAGTGCATACAGGGAGGGCAGCAGAGGAGGCATTGTTGATGATGACAGACTGAGATTGACTGGATAGATAGCTGCAGAACCAGGCAGCAGTTCCACTGGAGCAGCCAAAGAGAGACAGGATTCAGTGGAGGAGGTGGTGGTCAACAAGGTCAAAAGCCTTTGCTAGGTCTATGAAGACAGCTCCTGTCATTTTGCCTTGGTCCATATTTCTCAGCACATGATCAGAGAAAAGGGCCAAAGCAGAGGAGGTGCTGTGGTGCTTGCGGAAACCATGCTGGAGAGGACATAAGAGGTTATACTTTTCAAGATGCTCTGAGAACTGGAGGTGCACAATTTTTTCAAGTAGTTTGCTCAGGTAAGGGAGTAGGGAGATGGACCTATAATTATCAGGGGAGTCAGGGTCACCCCTTTGGAAAATGGGCACGACATTTGCATGTTTCCAGGAGTTGGGAACCATAGAAGATGTAAGGGTGAGGTTGAAGAGGAAGGTGAGAGGTTTAATCAAAGCAGGGCAGATGAGTTTAAGAAATGTGGGGTATAATCCATTACTGCCAGGGCTGTCTTTTGCAGGGAGAGATTTTGGGAGCTTAATAGTGTCTCTATACCCAATGACTTTGAAGCAGAAAGGTGGGGGCAGGGTGGTAGCTGAGGAGGAGGTGTGGTGAGAGGTGGGAGGTTCAGGGCAGAGGACGCCTGTGGAGGGAACTTGCTCAGATAGGGGAATAAGTCTGTGAACTTCATGTTGAAGATATCTACAATCTCTGTAGGGTTTGAAATAGGACCAGAGGGAGATTTAAGCTGCGTTAATTGTCTACTGGACTTGGGGTTAAAGGATAGTCTCAATAGAGGCCCAAAACATGTGTGGATTGCCAAGGTTGTCTTTCTGTTGATTAATGTGGAATTTTACACCTCAGTGATTTTGCAGTCTGTTTGCAGGTGTTGCATAGCTGTCTGTAAGCATTCTAGAGAAGGGGAGAGGGTGATGCCTTATAGGCTTTCCATTTGTTATCCTGGCTTTCATTAGTGCCAGCAGTTCTTTCGAGAGCCAGTGGGTACAGCCCCCTCTTACCCTTCTGGTTGTGATGGGGAAATGGATGTCCTGTAGTTGGGAGAGTTTGGATGTAAGGTAAGTGACCGCATCGGATAAGCTGCTAAAATGGTAGAAGGTTGACCAGTCTATAGTCCTTACGTCACTAAGGACAGTGCTAGGGTCTGAGCAGTTAAAGTTCCTGAAGGACAAGAGCATGTGAGGGGGCGGACAGATTTGGTAGACAGTATAGCATAGGTAGGGGTGTGGTCACTTATGGAGTCAGACATAGTGCCTGCTTGGAGGACCAAGTCAGCCCAGTTTGTGATGATCCAGTCAATCAGGGAGTGATTATGTGTATGAGTATGTTATGTCTGTTGGGAGAGGAGATAATTTGCTCTAAGTTGTGTACTTTCACTGCACTAGAGTAGTCCAGTGAATTGTTATACAGCCAGTTGAGATTGAAATGCCCAAACACAATTGTGTCTCTTAGGGGTGTTGTACTGCCCATGCCATTTAGAAAATTTGATAGACCTGGTATACCTCCTGTGGGGGGGGGGGGGGGGTTATAGCAACAACCCAAGTAAAGTTTCTTGGATGCACTTAGGATTACCTCTGCAAGAAACCACTCACTTTGAGAGGTGGTGGTGGAGCAGCTGATGATAGTGGCAGTAATGTGGTCTTGTACATACAGAGCCACACACCCTCCCTTCTTGTGTCCTGGTCTGTCCAATCGTTGGAGTTAATAACTGTCCAGGTTGAACGAGGAGTCAGGGTGGTGGGGTTTCAATCAAGTCTCAGTGAGACCTAGTGCTTGTGGCTTGTAGAGAGAGATACCCATGGCTCAAGCTCATGGAACTTTGACGGAAGGCTGCAGATATTCACGTGGGCAACTTTTAGTCCATGGTGTCCTGTCCAGGCGATGTCCGTGTGGTCGATGTAAGTGTTTATGGGGCCAAGGTTACTCTCTACATCACCAGAGAGGAGAATCAGTGTAAGTAGAGGGCAGATAGAAGGGAGCCAATGAGAGGATGGAAAGGTGAGGGAGTGCATAAACCTACCGAGTTGATGGCGTTCGTAGTTGAACAGCAGTGCCAGAAGGGTTGTACTCATGAAGGTAAGTTCTTGTCCATTCACAATGATCATGGAGTATGGGAGAGGGTGTGGGGATTGAGTATTATCAGGGTAGCCAAACAGAAATGTGGCAAAGTTCACAGACAAATGATGAAGCAAGCAGCAAATGCAACTTGAAGGTATAGCTCAGCAGCCACAACCACTCTTTTAGTTTCAAGCACATTCCTCCTGTCCCTATGATCTCCTGGAGGACCACTGGGATGTAGAATAAAACAGTCCAAATACCTGCTAAGAACAATGCTTTACACTGGCTTTACACTAAAAAACAGCAAAACTCTGCACTCCTATGCTAGTTCATGTCTCATCTACCTAACCCCTTAGTTGACCCTAATACTACCCAACAAATCTAAACACAGTTAAAACTAAACTGCAGCAGCTATTTGTGCTGCAGAACACTATAATCAGGGTTTCTTACAAATAAAGAGCTCCACAATAAGAAAGGGCACAAAATTCAAAGATGGATTAAGAGCGCATGCAGTTACTGATGAAGTAAAAGGTTTCTGCTTAAAATATAATTCTGCATTCAATTCAGACATGGGGTTGATGAAAGTTATCAAAAGATAATGACATGCCTCTAGAAAAAGTTGTTCCAAAAATTTGTAAGCTATTTTCCATGACCTATATATCTTGGGAGGTTATAATTCATCAACTGAAAAAAGTGAAATAGGAGAGTAAGATGTACCCATTAGCTGGTGGCAAATGGATATTATTCACTGGGTGTCTATTCAAAACAGATGGAGAAGTTGGGGTCTATATAGGGATTACCATGTCACAAGCAGCCTTTGGCTAGCTGAGAACCAGTAACCTGTTCCTAGATTGCAATATTTGTTTGCTATGCTAGCTATAGAAAAATAATTGGCTATGTTAGCCTTGCCATAAATCTATTAGCAATTATGAAATGGGTACAACAAATGCAGAAACCTGATTAATTAAAAACATCACAACCCCATGTCAATATACTAGCACAACAGCACTGGAAAGAGATCTGTCATCTCTGTGACCTCTTTACCCAGTAAATAATTACACTAGCATAACTTGACCAGAAAGGCCTACACCCATGTCTGCCCTGGCATTATCATTTTAAAATTCCTACCAAAACAGTAGCCTCAACCTCAGTAAATCATTCTCAAATGGCAAGCAATGTTTTATCATTTACAGGCTCCTACCTGCACACTGCTGTTCCTGTTTTGTGACTGCTTGGGGGGGGGGGATGACTGCTGCTTCAACTGGGAACAGAAGCCACACCACCCACTGCCAAACTCAGAGTGCAGCTTTAGTCACCAAAAAGAAATAATATTATATACTGAGATGGGCTTCCTTAACTGCGACCAATTGCCAGTTGTGTTCGCATCCAACTCTATATGAATAAAAAAAACAGATACACCAATTCACAAACTGGTGTCGGGCCGCACCCAGTTCTCACAGATGCCACCAACTACAGCTCCTTAAATGCTTCACTGTCACCAACATTGGCTCCTCAAATCACTCAACTCCAGCCCAACTGGCAAACACTGCACACCAGTGACAGCGGCTCTAACTGCTGAACACAAAGTTTTTTTAAAGACCAAGGAGGAGGAGGAGAAATTGCCGATGAGAACACGTACAAGTTACCACTTACCAAGCTGTGAAGCTAATGCTGAAAAACAGCTCCTTACATGCAGCACTAGCACCAGCTACTGGCCTAGTGCCAACAATAAAACATTAAAAATTTAACTATTTTTCTTTTTTCACATACATATTATTTTATCTGTATTATTAACTGAAATGATGAAAAGTTCATTGTTATTAAAAATATATCTCATCACACATTTTAGGGCCAATTCTATAATCACAATAAGGCACTCCAGGGTGTGCACTTTGCTGGAATAATGGCACTTCTTTGGTGTTTAAAGCACTCTGCCTTTGGCCTCACACTTTTACCTTCCTGAGACGTGCCATTATCCTAGCACAATGCACACCCTATTGCGACTTATTGCTTAACTTGACGTTAGATAAAAATACAGCAAAAAAAGAAGAAATCCTCTATGGTTTTCCAAGGAAGTGGCTACTACAGTCAAAGAAAAAATGAAGGCATACAGGATATACCAAAAAAACAAAAACGGAGGAAGACCAGGATACATACAAGGAAAAAAACGAGAGAATCCAGCAAAAGAATAAGAAAGGCAAAAGCCCAGACTGAGGAAAATATAGCAGAAGGGACAAAAAGAAGTGACAAATTATTGTTCCGATGCATCAGGGAACGAAGAAAGACAAAAGGGGATATAGTAAAGATTACTACTGAGGAAGGAAAAGTACTGAAAATTACCCAGAGAAAGCCAAAATCCTCAACAAATACTTCTGCTTGGTGTTTACTGAGGAGTACCTGTGGGATGGCTCATCCCTGACAAAATATAACATCCTAGGATTAAGGGTCAACAATAGCCCCTTCACAGAGACCGAAGTACTGGAGGCACTAAATAAACTGAAAGTTGAAAAGGCTATGGGAACGGACAAGATACACCTCTGAATCCTAAAAGAACTGGGGGCAGAATTAGCAGCCCCACTGGCAAATCTATTCACCAAATCCTTGAACAGCAGAGCAGCGCCCCAAGACTGGAAAAAGGCAATAGTGGTCCCACTTCAAAAATCGGGCAGCAGGGAGGACTCTGGCAATTACAGACCAGTGAGCCTCACATCTATAGTAGGGAAACTAATGGAGACACTACTCAAACAGAGGATAATAGCATTCCTTGAAGCTAGTGGACAACAGGACCCCAAACAACATGGTTGTACAGCAGGAAGATCATGCCAGACTAATCTGATAGGGTTTTTTGACTACACTACAAAGGTAGTGGATGATGGTGGGGTGATGGATGTGGTCTACCTAGACTTCAGCAAGACCTTCGACTTGGTTCCACACAGAAGGCTGGTAAAGAAAATTGACCACATGGGTTGATCCGGAAGTAGTCAGATGGGTACAAAACTGGTTACAGGGCAGAACCCAGAGGGTGCAGGTAAAAGGAGCACTATTGGAAGAAGGCAGGGTGGCCAGTGGTGTGCCCCAGGGCTTGGTACTGGGGCCTCTGCCCTTCAATGTTTTTATGGCAGACATCACCGATGGACTGGGTGGAAGGTGTGTCTGTATGCAAATGACAAGATATGTAACAAGGTCAACACCACAGAGGGAATGAGCAAGATGGAAGCTGACCTCAAAAAACTTGAAGAATGGTCTGGAGTGTGGCAGCTGAAATTCAAAGCCAAAAAGTGCAAGGTCATTCACATAGGAAAAATAAATCCAAGAAAGGAGTATTACCTAGGAGGAGAAAGACTGGCTGCCTCAAACCAGGAGCATGACCCAGGTATCATAATCTCAGATGACTTGAAAGTGGTAAAACAGTGCGAGAAGGCATCATTAAAAGCCAACAGAATGCTGGGATGCATTGGGAGGGGACGAGAAGGAGGAGAGAAGTAATCCTACCACTGTACAGATCATTGGTCAGACCTCACCTGGAGTATGGTGTCCAGTTCTGGAGGTCTCACCTCAGAAAAGACATAGACAAGGTAGAAACAGTGCAGAGAAAGGCAACAAAAATTATCCAGGGTCTGCAGGAGATGTCCTATGGGGAAAGATCGAGGGAACTGAACATGTACTCCCTGGAGCAGAGAAGGGAGAGAGGGGACATGATCGAGACATTCAAATATATAAAAGGCATAAACAAGGTACAAACACAGGAACTTCTTCACTTCAGGAAGGGCAGCAGGACCAGGGGACAGGATCAAAGGCTGCAAGGAGGGAGGTTCTCTACCAACACCAGGAAATGTTTCTTCACAGAAAGAGTAGTGGACCAAGAAGTAATGGGGGTAAATACTGTAGTGGGATTCAAGAATGCATGGGATAGACACAAGGGAGCTATTACACTAAAGGGTAACTAGAGTGTCAACTAGGTCTAAAATAATAGGCAGACTAGATGGACCTGACGGTCTCCTTCTGCCATCAACTTCTATGTTTCTATGTATCTATACACATTATTTAATTAGTAGCTGTTGTTTTCAACCTAATTTTCATTCCTCTTATGACCATCACTGCATTGTGAACATTTTGTCTCCACTTTAGTAGCACCAAACCTTCCTTGCTTTTGCAGGCTTTGCCTGGGAAAGCATTGGAAGATAATAACACAAAGACAACATGAAACAAAGAACCTTCTCAACCCTATGTCCAGTTTTCCCCTCCCCCTACTTCTGGTCTACCTTCCATATTTAGCAGTAGCACTATGGATCAATGAGGATGTATTTTTAAGTTTAGTTCCTTGCCATAGTAATTGAACCAGAGATACCTGTGTAGTGTGAAGTATTTGAAATTTATTGAAATCTCCTCATTTTCTAGATGACAGCGATTTTGGATTTTTGAAAATGAAATATAATGCTTATCTTCTTTTTTAACTTTTCATTTATATGATTTTATACCAAAACAGTACAAATCTTTTCCAGATACGAGCATTCCACTCAGAAATACAGGGTTATTTAAATGGGGAACATGAGTCAAGCATCTTTTGTTACAAGATTGTGGAGCATACCCCATAAACATACATTATCAAAGTTAAACAGCATCTAAGTGACTAAAACTGCAGCCAATGCTATTTCTTGTAAAACAGTTATTAATAGAGTAATAAGCAACTCATATAGCCTGTATGATTATTTCAAGATGTAACATAGAGATCTTATCAACTTTCAAGCTCCTGTCAGCAAAAAAAAGATGTGCATATGGCATGAAACTAATGGTGCTGGGTGAGCTGTGGGAAGAGAACAACAGGAGAGGGGAACAAAATCAACCTGCAAAGAGAGTGCTATGCACAAACTCTATCTTGCAGCAACATCCTAGAGAAGGCCCCCACTCCCGTGTCACCATCTGCAGTAAGAGATCCCTCTCGGTTAGACCAGCCATCTTATAAAATAAATGCCCTTTCCTTCGAATTTTAGAGCTCAGCAATACAATTTGTAGCTGGACAAATGTCAATACACAGAAAATCCTTGGTAGATTCAAGCAATTAGCAGCCTAAAGGCCTGGGTAAAAGCTCCGCAGCTAAGCACCATAAACAGCAAGTGCCATTCACCATGTAGTCTCCCATCTAAAAATAGCTCACCACATGTGGATCTTTGTAAGGCACCAAAATCCCAGCTACCAGAGCCATCTTATCTAAGCAGTAAAAATGTTACCATTACATGTAGCCCCTTACAAAACAACATACATTGAGGAGTGAGTACTGTAAAAGCATATTAAGCGCTCCCTCAAAATACATAGTGCATTTTATGATAACTCCCCCTAATAAGAATAAAAATAATTGTTACACTGACAACCACAGGGTCGAAAGTAAGGGTTATAAAAAAGTCGGAGAAGTATGTCAGGCAGTAATTATTATTCAAATGGGATCAGCACAATCCATTGCAGCAGGCATACATCTTGACCTTGCAGCACTAAAATTCATAGCACTTATCTTCAAAATTTAGAGCAGATGACCAAAATGTGTCACACTTTCTTATTTTAGAAAATGGGCTTTTTATTTTGCTGGGATCTGATTGGCTGGTACCCCTGCCAGGGGGGTACATTAACTTTCAATAGATGTTCTGCAAATAAAAAGTTCTGGCACAAGTGCCCCTTCACCCATCCAAGTGTCTTTGTGCCTATCCTACTTGCCCATTGGCTGAAAACACCCTATCCAATTTGAAAATGCCACCATTTTTATCTCTCACTTAGTGAGAGATACTACCCTACCAATATTCCCTAATTAATTGACAGCTGCCAAAAAAACACACAGCAACATTTGCTGGGCTCTTTTATCACTACATTGTCACTCCTTACTAACTAGTTGCTGCTTGCCAACATCGCTGTGACTTACTGTACAGGTCTCACTACAGCTCTGACCACCCCCCCCACTGTAAAAACGTTCTGTCAGTGTCGGGGACAATGGTGCCCAAGGCTTACCAAGCTGAAGTATAAATCAAAAGCAGTACCACACATTACAAGAAAAAAAGGAAAAACAACAGAAAAGAAGAAAAAAAAAAAGCTGTCAGACCGATCAACTTCACATAACTGGCAGTGGGTAGAGCATGCCTTCCCATAGCAACCACACTCACAGTACTCCTGTATCGTACCGGTAGCAACACATCCTCTGGCTCTATCCACAGAGATTTTTCCTCAACACTGAAAGACACAACTTTTTTAGAGGCATTTCTTCACAAAATCAAAGCACCTCCCTTTACATAGAGGCATTACAATCACGGCCTCACCTGCAGCCCAAATTCAATTATTGCCTCCTTGACCACGCTCTTCTCCCAAATGAACATATAATTCCTTACTGCACTTTCTTCTCTGTCCCTATCTGAACTGCAACTGTTCCTGGCCCCAGTAATTAAAAGACATGGACACACACACAAAAAAAGAAACATATTTTTAAGTCATAAAACTACGCTCTGCTGCAAAATGAGCTCACTCTCTTTCTCTGCCTTTGTCGCGGTCACCATGGCAACAGCTGCTGGTTCACTTAAAAAGGAAAAAAGTAGTAAACTTCCATTGCAACATGGGGGGGGGACACTAAATGAGCAAATGAAACCAACACTCTGCATGACCATGGGGGGTTATAAATGGACTGCTATGAGAGGCACATAACCAGCTTTTCTCTTTACTACAGATTCTCATAGCTCATGCAGGTGGAGGAACTATTTTATTACAAAACTCATCTTAAACATTTAACAATTTTTTATTGAGCTTTTTTTTTCTTTAACAGTGACCAGTTTCTAAGCGTAATAATACCCTCCAGGGTGGGCGGTACTGGGCAATACCAGACCTTCTGGGGCCTATAAGGCCCTCCATCTACAGTGTTGGGCCACATTACATCCCTGGGTGGTCTGGTATTGCCCAATACTGCCCACTCTGTCTGGTATTATTGCTTGTTTAAACAATAACATGTCTACAAATAGTGGTCCCCGTGTATTCAGTGTTAAGGAATGTTTCTATCAAGTTAGTTCAATAATTTAATAATTTGTGTGTCCAGAAATAGCTCTAACATTATTAAGAACATCAGTAAGTCTTTTCAGAGCAAGGGTAAATTTCAGTGTAAAAATCATAGTGCCATGCAAATTTCATAGCAGTTGAGAGGTATTGCAGGAGAAAAAATGTGCCAGCCATGGAACGTCATCCAGCTATGTCCCCAGGTCTCAGACTGCTTAAGCCTGTCCAGAAATACAGAAATAAAATACCATCATGTTAACCAGCTCCAAGATAAGAGTAAAAGTCAATACTTCCCCAGACAATTCAGACCCTTCAGTCAGTTTGGCTGCCAGCCTTCCTCTTCATGGTCTAAAGCACTGTTCTCAGATTCTTTCTCCTGGTTTGCTTCTAATGAGCCACAAGCTTGCCAACCTCTTTGGGGTCCATATAAATATAAACTTTCTTGCCAACAGTTACTTGCAGGTGAGCAGAGTACATAAGAATGTGAGGCACTTTCAGCTCCCATAGACTGCTTTTAATGCTGTCAAGTCCCTTTCTTTCAGTATGGGTAGCAAAGGATAAGTCAGGAAACAGCATGATTCTGGCACCATCATGCAGCATATTTTTTTCTCCCTCGTGGCTGCAAGCACCACGTCACAGACTGCTACTAAGGCTATCACTACCAGAAATTTTCTCAGCCCTTCTTCTAGTGCTATTGCTTGCCATAGGGTGATCCAATAAGTGTTTAGCACTTGTCCGTTGAGATTCAGAGCCAGTGTTTCAGCGAACCATCTACACAAAAAGTCCAGTGGTACACCTCCTTCCATTTCTTCAGCTAACCGCTGCCTACCCTTCTGGAAGCCGACTGTGGAGGTGATCTCTGGCAATGCCACAACTCAGGAACCGCTCTCACCCCCACAAGCCAAGCAAACAGAATCCTTTGTCCAACAGAATCACCAACATGGTTTAGACCAGCCTAGCAGTATCCTGCTATGATTGAACCAGCAACATGGTTTTAACTAACTGAAAGGTGCCCTGCCCTACTAAGGGCCGTATCCCTCTCACCTCAAGCCGCATTCCAGTGGTCTGGACCCAGACTCACCCACCTATCTTGCTGGAAGCCAACTGTGGAGGTGATCTCTGGCAGTGCCGCAACTCAGGGACCGCTCTCACCCCCACAAGCTAAGCAAACAGAATCCTTCATCAAATGGAACCACCAATGTGGTTCTGACCAGCCTAATAGTATCCTGCTATGATTGAACCTCCAATGTGGTTCTAACTAACTGAAAGGTATGGACCAATGGAGGCCACCAAGAAAACAGCCAAATAAGTTTTAATTCTTGGTGCCACTCCACTGGCTGGCTCATAGCGAGCCAAGTAATTTGTCCCACCTGCCCACCCCAGCCCTGACCTCTATTAAATACACTTTGGCCCTGCCTCATCTGCCCTGTCGCCATCTCATTGGTTTTATCATTTAACTTCTTAAAGCTACACAACCTCTGGCACCAATTAAGTTCTTAAAGCTACACAACCTCTGGCACCGCTCACCCTCAAAAGCTATCACGAAAGTGCATCCCCTTCCTCAGAATCATCGCGCACACAGAAATACTGGAAAAGAATATGTGCTGCACAATCCTCCTACTGATACTCTGCATACTCAGAGCAACTGGGGATGATGACATTCCTGTAACTCCCCTCCATCCACCGCAACATGACTGGTGCCTCGGACAAAACTGCTGGGGAAAAGAAACTAGGACAACCTCCTCACTGAGGGACAGCCTGAAGTACCCTGTACCTCCAAACTACAAGGGAACCCATGCCTCTGACACCTGCCATGGCACCTTATTGGTACCTGCCCTGCCTACAACCACACTAAAAATAAAACAGCATCTCCAGGGTAAATTTAGATGGTGCAAGTCCCGCTTCACAGTAACCTTCACTATTTCTCCAGGAAACTCATCCTAATGCTTCTCTTCCTATCAGGAAATGTGCATGCTAATTCTGCCCCCCAGACTCCAATGGAAGGGGAGGGAGAAAGACCTAGGGATTATAATTCACCGCCTTCAACATAGGCAGCCTCCCTGCCAAGTTCGTCCAATTCCAGGCCTGGTTGGCACTCCATACACCAGATGTAATCTGCCTCATGGAAACCTGGCTTACAGATAGGATCAAAACTAACAAAATAGCTATACCAGGATACCAAGCCTTTGGAAGTGACAGGAGGGGCAAGAAAGGAGGAGCAGGCTGTCTTATCTACACCAGGGACTCTCTCCTCTGTTCAGTCCTCCCAACTTCAGTTATGGCCGATGACCAGAAACTCCTAGACATAAAATCATAGGTGGGACAACTAGGCAAATCACTGGTCATAGCATCAAAAAAAAAGCCAAAGAGGGACTACCAAAGGTCCTGGATGCTGTAGCCTTCCTCCCCAAGGACTGTGAACTTATAATAACTGGTGACTTTAACATCAACTGGGAATGCACTGACATGACCCCTCAGAGGGATATCATGGCTAACAACTACCTGACACAGCTTGTCACTGAACCCACCAAGTGGAACTGCAAGATAGGCAGCAGTACCCTCTTGGATTGGCTCCTCTCCAACTCACCCTCTTGGATCTCTGCGGTCACAGTGCTGCTGAATACCTTAAGTGAACAATCTCCGATCACCTTCCTGTGGTCCAATAAGTTCAAAAACAGCCCTCCCATCACTATTCAGAGCAGGGTACTGAAGAAGGGCCAACTTGGGCAGATGAAATCAGCCCTCTTTCTGCTGGACTGGTCCCCCATTGATCTGCTGACTGACATTGACAAACCTCTAAAGTACTTCATTGATGGTTTCAGCTGCATCTGTGATTGATACACCCCGATAAAAAAAGGAAAGCATGTGGCATAAACAACTATTGGCTCACCGGCGAACTCCCGGCCAAAATGAAGGAAAGGGACAACCTCTGGGAGAAGACCAGGTACTCCCGTGATAAGCATGTCCTCCAGTGCTACAGAACTGCCAGAAACCAGTGCATGTACCTAATCAGGCAGGCCAAAGCAAACTTCCACAAACAGCAGCAGAACCGCTGTTGGGGAGACAGAAAGAGGTTTTGGGACAACATCAAAACCCTACTCGGAAAGGAAGATAAGAAACACCCTCAGCTGATTAACACAAATGGCTCACCCACAATGGACCCACTCATAATGGCAGAATCCTTCAACACCGCCTTCACGGACCTGAGCCCAGTCCTCCCTCCCGACTACCTACACCGCACCAAAACTACCCCTACAGCATGTCATCTACAAACACCCACCCAGACTTCTACTTCAAGGCAGTGTCCACCAAGGAGGTGGCAAACTAGGTAAGGAAAGCCCTTGGGAAAATCAGAATGGGCAGTGACAGAGTAGATATGAAGATACTGGCCCTTACCCTGGACATACTCATCATACTCATTACCAAGCTCCTCAACAAATCTCTGGCCCTGGCCAAATTCCCAGCAGTTTGGAAACAAGCACTGGTCACCCCTGTCTGCAAGAGTGGGGATAGGTTCTACATCTCCAACTACAGATCTAACTCAAATCTCTCCCCACTATCTAAAGCCTTGGAAAGGACTGTAGCTGACCAGCTCACTGATTATCTCAGCAAATACCAACTTCACTGTCCAAACCAGCATGGATTCAGACAAAACCACAGCACCACTACAGCTTTAGTGGAATACACTGTCTTCGTGCACAGAGTTATGGATAAAGACAAGCTGGTAGGATCAGTGTTTATCAGTCCAATGAAAGCATTCTACACCGTGAACCACGCCATTCTCCTGGCTCAACTGCAGAATCTTGGGGTGTCTGTGGATGCGGTGTGCTGGTTCCAGGACTATCTGTCATTAAAATCACAGAGTGTCAGAATTGGCCAAATAGTATCAGGGCCTACAGAAGTCTCACTGGGTGTCCCACAGGGGTCCATCCTGAGACCCCTACTTTTCAGCCTTTTCTTAAATGAACTCCTCAAAGCATGTGACTCTAAACTTATTCTATATGCAGATGACGTGGTCATTCTCAACAGTAAAACACAAATTGGGTCCCTCCAGGCTGCACTTCAGCACTCCTTTAATCGACTGGAGGACTGGTTCCATGAATACAGGCTCCTACTCAACTACAAAAAGACCAAGACCATGCTCATATCCAGCTCCCAGCTCAAGAAAAGGGCCACAACCCTCTCCATCTCCAATAATGTCCTCATGCCCCTGGAGCAAGTGCACTCCTTTATAAACTTGAGGGTTACCCTTGATGACAACATGTCCTTTGCTCAACATCTAGACTCAGTGGTCAAGGTACTGAACTCAAACCTGGGGCTGCTCTACAAGCACAGGAAATACCTTACTCCAGCAGCTCTCCACCTTGCAGTTACTAGCTCCATCCTATCAACCATTGACTATGGCCTGGTAGTATATGGGGCAGCTACTGAAACTGTGCTGAAGAGGGTGCATACTGCCCTTAACAGGGCCTGCAGACTAACCGTGGATGCAGATCACCTCACCCATACATGCTCTCTTTATGAGAAGACAAACTGTCTGCCTTTAGGGAGTAGGATCAAATTCCAAACCTGCCTACTTGGAAAGAAAGTGCTACTAGGCAAAGCACCCCTGAGTGTTTCCACCTTCTTCTCCAAAATGGACACAGGATATGGCACCAGAAGCATGACGCAGGGGGCACTATTGGTGCCATTCTGATGAACCACACTTGGCCAATGTGCATTCTCCTACAGAGCACCTCTATGGTTAAATGGGATTCCTGAGGCCAGCCACAAGATAGAAAGTATCTCCCTTTTCAAGTCTGAACTCAAGCGGTACCTTACCTCCAACAAGGCATGTGAGTGTTCTCAAGTCACCTGACGCACCACCCCCTGGTAGCCTCTTTACCTGTCGCATGGTGCCATCACTCGTGCATGGCACATGGGTTGCTGCACAGTCTCAACCCCCAACCCTGACTCTCTTTCCTTCAATCCTACCTCCCCACACTCTCCACCCCTGCCTCCCCCACCAGCTCCTCTCCTATCCCTCTCCTCCCATCCAGCCTCCATGCCATATCCCTTCTGTGCTTTTTGACAATACCCACATTGGCTGCTCTCCACCATCTCCTCACTCACTACCCCTCCCCCACCCACCTCATGGGTATCTCCTCCAATCTCCCTGCTCAGGCCTGGGACACACCGCGTGGAGGTCCCCTCCTTGCACCTCAAACTGTAATCATTCCTACTCCTCTGATGCCTCCACTGCAAGATTCCAGGACAATTAGAATTTTATTTTTGTTACTTGTTATGTTTTCTATGATAAATTCCCATGTATTGTATGCTTTTTCTGTTTGTTTACCGTTAAATGATGTGGAATCTTTGTAAAAGAGCTTCGGCTCAAAGGTTGTATCTGAAATCCTGAATGAATAAATAAATAAAATACTAATGAGAAAGGCTCAGATTGAATTTTTCAGATGTTCCAGGCATTCTTTCATAAGAGTTTGTTCTTGTAATGAGGTGATCACCAATACAAGTGCCTTCCCATAATTTGCTTCATCCTCCATCACCCCTGTTGACATGCTGTCCACTTTCTGCTCGACATTTACCAAGTGGGTGGAATAAACAGTAAGTTTTTTTATCATTCTGCTGCACTGCCTGTATTAAATCAGTGACAGCACATTTTAGGGTCTCCAGGGATGCCAGTTGTGCCTCTAATACTGATGGATCTCTGCTACCACCAGAATGTAGCTTCACTGATTGTGAGGCCACTCCACTTGGCACAAAGAAATACTTTTTTCCTTTTGTTTCTTTCTCATCTTTATCTGCAAGCATTATCAGGTAAGTCACAAAGTCTTTTTCGACATAGTCACACACTTTAATTTTCCAAATTGCCTGGAAGGAGGTCAAAAAGTTAGAAATTCGGCTGTCAATGTAGGAGCTCAAAAGAATTAAAAAACAGGTCTGCAGGTTGTGCTTCCAAAATGCTTATCTTCTAACAGTTGAACTTTATCAACATGATGGTCGGGATTTTCACAAGTGGGGATGAAGGACTCGCTTCCATATTTTGGATGCATGATGTGTCCCTGCAAATGTGTCCAGATGCTTGAGGTCAATTTTCAACCATGCCAATGCATTTGCAACACTTGTCGCTTTTTATGGCAAAATAAATCACATACGTGTCAAATTTAAAAGTACAGTATGTGTCATTTTCTGGGTGCAAGTCACAGCAATCAAACACAGAGGTTAGACTACCTCTTCGGTGGTCTAACAATCTGGGTGGATGTCACACACCTGCATCCGAAAAATGGATGCGTGTCTGAAAATCTTGCCAAATACCCTTACCATCCATATTTCATTAGTTAATACACATCTGTTTTGTTTTTTATTTGGATTGTTCCAGACAGGTTGGTTCAGATCCTAGTGCAGGATATAATTTAAAAGCCTGCATAACTTTTTAAAAATAGAAAGGGATATACCAACTGGAGTTTTTTTTGTTTTGTTTTGTTATTCTGAGGTTGTTACTTGATCTCTGTGTGTAGCGTAGCTTTTGGACAATGTGATCCCTTTCACAAAGTCATTGTTCAATTTAGGGCTGTGCGGAATGTGAAATTCCACTGTCAGAATTACTGTGGAATGGTAATTCTGCTTCTGGAATTATTTACAGAATTTCTTTTTAAATTCCATGGAATTTCGAAAAGCACTTCTGTGCAAACTGCAGAATAATTTTCCATGGATCATGTAAACAGTGGAATAATGTTCCATGGATTGCAGAAAAGGAATCAGCAGTTTATGTGAACTGTGGATTATTACTCTGCAAAAAAACATTTTGCATGCAGAATCTCAAAATTCTTCAAATGGTGGAAATCAGCAGAATTTTCTGAAATTCTTCAGAATTCTGTTCCCTCAGGAATTCAACATTCCACACTGCCCTAATGATTACCCATAGAGCAGAGTAAAAATTATTTTGTATACCAAAAGAGGGGTTTCCCCCATTGTAAGTATTTATTTCCTTGTAGTGAGTGATAATAGGCACAAACATCTGGTAATCAGAGGCTGCCAACACCTTTAGATGCTGTAAATTTTAGAAAAAGCTCTCCTAGGAGCTTTATATCCCACAAGAAGTTGGCTATCACAGCAAGCAGTTGGGAAAACCATTTTATGGGCATAAAGATTGTTGTTAAATGTTATTGAGGGTTGATAGTGGAATCCCACCAGGAAAAGTTTCTATTTTGATAAATTGATTTGGTAAGTTATCTACATTGTATAGTGTTTTGTACAAGGTGTATAAGGGAAAAATGAAAGATAGGAGGGGGAATTGTTAGGCTAATAGAGGTAGGCATAGTAATAGAGGAGGACAAACAGAAAGATGCCATTCTGAATTATTACTTCTGCTCAGTATTTACTGCATAGAAACATAGAATTTAGCAGCAGATAAGGGCTGATTGTTCCACCCAGTCTGCCCATTTGTTCCTACCTACAGTGTCACAGCAGACCATATTTGATCTCCAGCTCTTTCTCCCCCTTCCTTTCCACTAAGATTCCTTTATGCTTATCCCACAAATTCCTGAACCCCACCACATCTGCTGGAAGACTGTTCCAGGCATCCACCACTGTTTCTATAAAGAAGTACTTCATCACATCTCTTCTGAAGCTACCACCCTCCAGCTTCATTGCGTGTCTCTTTGTTCTTGAGTATATTTTTTTCTGAACAATTCTTCCCTCTTGTACCTTATTTACCTCTTTGAGGTATTTAAATATCTCAATCATATCCCTCCTTTCCCTCCTCTGTCCCAGGGTGTACACATTTAGGTCCTTTAGTCTCTCCTTGTAGGGCTTTTGATGCAGACCCTGCACCATTTTAGTTGCCCTTTTCTGGGCAGCCTCCACTCTGTCTATGTTCTCCCAGAGACGTGGGGCCAGATTTTCTAAAGTCCAAGAATGACGCAAGCCCCTGGTGTGCTGAACATATGGCACATGGGGCTTGCAGCATTCTACTGGAGGGGATCAGGATTTTCTATCCCATCCACCAAATTTCTGCAAGTTAGACCACTTTTGTGTGGTCTAGCTTGTGGCAATCCCGAGGGATGTTTTTAAGGAGCTTGCATCAATTGGTGCAAGCTTCCGTAACTGGTGGAAACTGTCACAACTGCACCCAAAATTGTAAAATTGAGTGCAGTTGCAATGAAGGGGTTTGGTTCACCACCAAAACCTAAGTGTCGTGGCATAGGGCTTGATGTAAGCACTGCACCATACTTTGAAAATTCAGCTCATGGTCTCCAGAACTGCATACAGTACTCTAGGAGAGGTCTCACCAGTGATTTATACACAGGCAACACCACCTCCATCTTTCTGTTGGTGAAACCCTTCCCTTTGCACCCAAGCATCCCACTAGTCCTCCCAACTGTCTTGTCACACTGCCTGGCCACATTTAAGCCGTCAGATATAATTACCTCAGGTTTCTTTCCTGTTTGGTGGTTATCAATCCCTCTCCACCCATTTTGTACTCTGCCCCTGGGTTTCAGTGCCCTAAGTGCATGATTTTACAGTTTTTTTTTGCATTGAATCCCAGCTGCCATACTCTTGACCACTCCTCGGGTTTTCTCAGGTCTCTGCTCATTCATTCCAGCCCCTGGAGTATCCATCCTATTGTAGATGTTGGTGTCATCCATAAAGAAGCAGACCTTCT
Organism: Neoceratodus forsteri; assembly: GCA_016271365.2. Classification (NCBI taxonomy): domain Eukaryota; kingdom Metazoa; phylum Chordata; order Ceratodontiformes; family Ceratodontidae; genus Neoceratodus; species Neoceratodus forsteri. The sequence continues at coordinate 786,857,749 of CM057449.1, read as the reverse complement.
CTTCTAGCCCCTCTGCTATGTTACAAACATTAAAGAGGGCCAGTACAAGTACTGATCCGTAAGGCAGCTCACTGATCACCCTCCCTTCACCAGAATAAACTCTATTTATCACCATCCTCTATTGCCTATTCCCTAACCAATTTCTTACCAAGTTTACTACCTTTGGACTGACCCCTAAGCTGCCCAGCTGTCTTATCAGTCTCCTATGTGGAATGGTGTCTAAAGCCTTACTGAAATCTAGGTAGGCCACATCCACTGCTATACCCTGATAAAATTCCCTGATCACCCAGTCAAAGAAATCTATCAGATTCATTTGACATGACCTCCTCTTCTTGAATCCATACTGACTCAGGTCTTGAAGCCCACTGGATTCAATATATGTCATAATCCTTTCCTTCAGCACTAATTCCATTAACTTTCCCACCACCAGTGTCAAGCTGACTGACCTATAGTTGCCAGCCTCCTCCCTGTTACCACTTTTGTGAAGTGAGAGTACATCTACCCTCCTCCAGTCCTCCATAACCACTCCTGTTTCTACTAAGTTGTTAAACAGAAATGTCAGAGGTGCAACCAGTACCTCCCTGAGCTCCCTCAGTACCCTTGGAAGTATTCTGTCTGGCCTCATCACTTTGTCCACTTTCGGATTTGTGAGTCCCTTCAGAATGCTGTCTCCTCTAAAAAAGGACTAGCGTACACCTCCCTCCCTCCAAAGCTCCTGTTACTTTTGTGGCCGCTCCCCTTCTCGTTCCTCTGCGAACACTGACAACCATATTTGTTCAAGATATCTGCCTTTTCCTGGTCCACCTCTGCACAGCCTCCCTCCCTTCTTAACCTTACTACCCCTCCCACAGTTTTCTTCTTTTCACTTACATACCTAAAACATGTCTTGCTCCCTTTTGTTACAACCTGGGCTGTTCTCTTCTCACTTTGTGCCTTCATGTTCCTCACTGCTTTCCCTGCTTTGCTCTGTTTCCACTGATACACCTTCCTATCCTCCTTCATCTGCATCTCCTTATACAAATGCTACCCTTTCAGCCTCTACCTTTTCAGCCACTTCTTTTGAGAGCCACAGTAGTCTCTTTTTCTTCTTGCTTTTGCTCACTTGTTTGGTGCAGAGATTTGTTACTTTCACTATGCTCTCCTTTAGCTTTGCCCACTGTTTCTCCACCCCATCCATGTCATCACCCCTGCCAGGTCACCCCTGAGGCATTCACCCATTTTTTTTAAATCTGCATTCCTGAAGTCCAGGATCCTTGCCCTTGTTTGGTTTAATTCTGTAGCCATCCTAATGTTGAATCACACTGTACAGTGATCACTGGTCCCCAGGTGGTCCCCCACCTTGATGTCTGCAACACTGTCCCTGTTAGTGAGCACTATGTCCAGTATTGCCCCATCATGAGTGGGCTCCCCGACTAGCTGCTTAAGGAATGCCCCCTGCAGGGAGTCCTGGATATCCCTGCTTCTAGCTAGGGTGGACAGTGGGCCTTTGCAAGAGAGCTGTATAAAAGCTGCTGAAAGGGGGATTCCAGGAATAAGGCAGCAGGTACTTACTAGTGAAAGGGGCAGCCCTGAAGATAGATAAGCTTCTGGAGCCAGACAGGATGGGTGCTCAGAGAGCTGGCATCAGACTTAGCTAAACCCCTAATAGACTATTCTATAGCTCAGTTCAGACAGGGTTGGTTCCAAAAGACTGGAGGATAGGAGACATGGCTCTGCTCCTCAAGGGTGGGGACAAAGAGCAGCCAGCTAAATACTGGTCTGTCAGTCTTCATTGTGGGTAAATTGATGGCAACACTAGTCAAAGAGGACCTAGTGGACTACTTTGAGAAACACGTGCTCCAGGATAATAAACAGCACAGGTCTGTGGCAGGGAGGTCTTATCAGACCAACCTGACAGTATTCTTTTAATAGGTAACTAGGACATTGGATAAGGGTCATGCATTGGATTTACTCTACTTCAACATCAGCAAGGCATTTGACTTGGTGCCACACTGAAGGTTTGTTCAAGAAGCTATAGGATCTGGGTGCAGAGAAGGACATAGTTAGATGGGCGGGAAAGTGGTTGGTGGGAGAAAGCAAGGGGTAGAGTTAAACAGAGGTAGATGTGTGGAGACACAGGTCATCAGTGTGGTGCCACAGGAATCAGTTCTGGGTCCAGTCCTTTTCAATATGTTCATCAGGGACATTGGAGAAAGGATTCAGGGTTAGATGTGTCTCTTTACAAATTACACTAAGCTCTGTGGTAGGGTAGGTAGTGATGAAGGGAGATGCAGAGGGATGTAAAAAACATGGAGATTGTCCAAGGTTTGGCAGCTGAAATTCAATGCTAAAAAGTGCAAGGTGATACATATAGGGAACAAGAATACCAGAACAGAGTACTTGATGCGAGGGGTTAAGCATGGTACTACGTCTGAAAGAAGGGACCTAGAAATCATCATAAGTGACTCCCTTAAACAATCTAGCCAGTGTAACAAGAACTACAGTAAGGCAAACAGGATGCTGAGGTGTATCAAGAGGGGTGTTGACAACAAGAGGAAAGATGTATTAACCAACTAAATAAGCAAACACTTAACAGCAAAATATACAATAGTCATTTAATATTCAATAGCACACCAAAACAGAATTAATTCTGTGCATTTTAAGGCATAGCAGCATTAAGCCTGTGCATTTGTCCTGACACACTGCTGAAATTAAACAGAAGTTTTTTATCCGTGATCCACCATAAGCACTGGACAGGCTTCACTAAGCACAATAAGCTAAACATTATTATAAGCCAATGTCACCACAGATCCAGGTTCTCTTTTCTGCTAATACATACAGTACGGGGTGGGGGCATACAATAGCTTTGTCAGTTAGAACACACAGGCCCTATGGGGTAAGTGTTGAGAACTTTTGTGTTGCAGTGTCCGCACCAAAACACACTGGTAGAGCACTGCATGTGCTTGCCATTAATAACAGGATTGCCGATGCTTTTCTCATTTTGCAGTGGAAGAGACACCAACAGCTGGCATCAGAACTGGAGAACTGCTCCAGGATAGGTCCTGCTTACCTTGAGGATTGTTAAACCCCCTGCCTCCTGGTGCTTTACTGGAAAGATCATGAGGGATTTGAGCTTAAAACTGTTCAATTGGGTTACTTGAGTTCCAAGTTATTTTAGTTTATTAATTAAACATGGGCATACAATGTTAACTGCAGTATGTCTCAGCTGGCAGGCCTTAATGAACTTGCCCCTTTCTCAGCCTGCAGCTACTTAAAGGGGAGCTCAGAATATTACCAGACATAATCAGCTTTTAAGCTTAAAACCATTCCATTGGGGTACCCAAGCCCTAGTTTAGTTTTATTTGATTAACTCAGTGTGGTGAAGTACTAACTTTGTAAAGTATTAGCGTAGTATGTTTCACTTGTTGGGCCTTATTGAAACTTGTTCATCAGAAGCTGTCCATCTTACCAATAATGCGTTCTGAATATTTGTACGCTCCCCTCATGTGACACAAAACAGATAAAAGTGATTTCTGGAGTACATCTATTACTGTCATGATTGCTGAATCCCGGAATACTCACCTGTTACGGGCCCCATGGAAAAGTATAAGCAGGAGTATGCAGTGAATTTGTGAGCCATCTACACACACACAGGATAAGCATTTGGCATTGCAGTAGCAGCAGCTGACTCCCAGATCAGTGTTTATTAATGAGCATGATGTGAATGCACAGCTACAATGTATTATAAATGAGCTGGTACATACTTCTGGCCCTGTTCTGATGCACAACACTATACTGGCAGTACTGTAAGAGATCATTCTTCCTGCATTTCTGTGTTAGAAGACTACAGCAAAAAGTGTTTTTATAATGCATTTGCAGTCCTATAAAGCTACATCCACTTTTTGAAATGTTACTAGCCAGAGAAATATTTTCACAAATAACTACAATTATCCTAACATTTCAGCAGTCTTGCAACTTAATTGGCACCACAGAACAGGCAATGTGCTTGGGGGCAGGAACTACAGGGTCAAGGAACACATCAGAATGCTGAAATGCTACTGGTACCATACAAAGATTTTGGAGAAAGGGTGTGTTAGGTAATAATTGATTATAGATAAAACACATGTATATAATCTGTGTCTGGGGCCAGCTGGAATGCAACCTTAGGAAATATAATTGTGAACCTTCCAAAAGGAGCCTTACAACCTTCGTGGCTCACAAGGGGAAGGGTTCAAAGTGGTCCACCTGCCAACTGGCAATGTGGAGGTGGAGGTGGTAGAGGGCTAGATAGACATACAGATCCAGTCCTTGGGACTGTGGAAGTCCCAATGTTTGTTAGTAATGTGTGACCACAACTGCTTTCACCTTCTAGTTCCTGGGATGGTGGAAGTCCCAAACTTTTGGTAGTTACATGTGACCACAATTGCTTTAACCTGTCTGTTTCTGTTTTTGGCAGGTCATGGTTCCTAGGAAAAGCGGGCTTGGATCTGCAGCCAATTTTTTGTGCACTGGGCAGAGGTGAGAGCACAGCAGTTCTCATGGGGCGGTAATCTCTCCATGGCCCCTTGGCAGATACATGTTTGTCAGATGGGTCAGAAGGAAGCAAGTGGGGAATTTCCTTCCATGGAGCACAGCCGAAGATCACCACCATGGCCTCCCAGATACACTGGAAGTCCACTGGGAGGAAATGACTGAATGATTCAGCACTTCTGAAGTAGTTGAACTGCAGCAGATGAGAGGAGAGGACTTTGAATTTTGGCATTGGCAATGGCTAAGGATGCAAATCATGTGGTTACACATGTTACAAAGGAAGCACTGGTGCCAAGCTCAGAACCCTGGCACAAATGAATGCCTGTGGGTTGACAGACATGGCTATGAGGTGAGTTGCGGATACCATTGGTGGACTTGTGCTGCCGCATGATAGGATCATAACAAAAGTTCCACAATGGTATGCAATATGGGGTAATTTATCAGATAAAGGTAGTGACAGATGTTTAGCAGAACTATGAAGTGTTTTGGATGAAGTCATGGTGTGATGTGCTTGGCGGGGATGAGTATCATTGTTCAGATGACAACTGAGCAATGGCAGGATGCTCATCATGTGGTGGCATGGTAGTCTCACAGGATTGTACAGAGGGGTTAATAGGATACTTTACACCTTTACAGTTGGTTTGCCCTGAGGCTGGGGAGAGGTGAGGCCTTAAAGGCTGGTGCCAGAGGGGTGCCAGTCATAGGTGAAGGATAACTCATGGGCTTCAGCCCACAGTTGGTGGTGCCCTCTGATGGGGCAGGGTGCATTCTAAACTGGCCCTCTAAGAGCCATCCCTGTTGTCTCAGAGGCTGGAGTTCCTCGCAAGGTTGTACCTAATATGTCAGCTTCCTCCAAAAGAGGCGTGGAGGACCTATAATTATTGATTGATATGATTAACAAATGATCATCTACAACTACCTTGCGGCACATGTCATGCCAGATATACACACACTTCATCAGTTTAACAATTCAAATTCTAATTGGCTATTTAATAAATGCATTGCTGTGGCCATTTCCTCCAAGCATGTTGTCTGTCTTGTTTGTTCACGTGAAGGAAGAGGGTTGTGCCCTATAAGACAATGGAAGAGCCTGCACTGAATAGCAGCATGTAAGGTTTATCTGTGGGCACACCACTAGATGACACCTGAACAGACAAGGTATCTTCCACCCAATAGGGGCAGAGCCAGGCAGGTAGGCAGGGTTCCCAGGATGTGGGAGCTACTATCTGCTGGAGGGGAGGAGCATTGTTAATTTAAATGGGTGTAATGAAGCCTCTACCTTCAATCAGCTTCTATCTCTCCAGTAGATTCCCCCTCATCCCTCCCCTCAAAAAAGCTGGGGCGAGGAACTGTGTGGTAGGTAACCCACTGTCCCACTATGGGGATAACCTTAGGGGTTGGGAATGAATTCAACCAGTCTTTTCCCCATTGGGTTTTCGCCTTTTCTGGTGGGGAGTTAGTAGTAGCTGATTACATAGGCAGGATGCAGGTATGATGGTGGCATTGTAGTCTTGCAAAACTGGTGGTGTGGTAGTCTCACTGGATTGTTCAGAGGGGTTACCAGGTTTTATTGTACCTTTTCAGACAGTTTGTCCCAAGGCTGGGGAGAGGTGATGCCTTGGCAGCTGGTACAGTATCAGAGAAGTGCCAACCATAGGCGAAGGATAACTCTCAGACTTCAGCCAACAGTTGGTGGCACCCTCTGATGAGAAAGGGTAGATTTAAGGCTGGCCCACTAAAAGCCATACTCTCTTATGCCTCAGAAGCCAAAGTCTCTCACAAGGTTGTGCCTAGAACGTTGACCCCTCCAAAAAGGGAGTGGAGGGCCTATAATTATTGATTGTAAAAAACTTTGTTAATGCATCAGTTAGGGTTAAAGCATCAAAAGTAGGGAAATGTGGCATTAGGGTTTCCAACCCTAACACCCCACCCCCACCCTGCACGGATGAAGAGGGATTGGGGATGGCATTGGCATCTCCAGCCCTAATGCTCACCCTATTCTCCTATGCTCTGGCCACCCAGCTTATTTTGTAATGGAAAGTGGTGAGCGTTAGGGCTGGAGATGCCACCCCCGATCCCTCTTTGTCTGTGCAGGGTGGGGGGGGGGTGTTACGGTTGGAAACCCTAATGCCACATTTCCCTACTTTTGATCCTTTAACCCTAACTGATGCACTAACAATGTTTTTTGCAATTTATTTCCTTTTTTAGATAGTATAATAGTGTCTTTATTTTACTGAGGAAGCGCAGGGTCTAAAGCGCTCCTATCACTCCACAGATGCACATATGTATCTAGCTTCTGGCCCCTCCACCTCCATGCATCAAGTTACAAGCAACCATAGTGAAATTGCAACAAATAACCATAACTGTGCCATCTTACAAAATTTTCACTCCAAATGTACAACATAACCTTCTTATCACCTCACCACATGTATCCAGTACAGAAAACTTTCAAATCCCCGTCGACATGCAATTCTGCGCAACTGTAATGCCATTCTGTGCCACAGGTGTGGAAAAACATTTTTGGCAGGATTTGAAAAATTACAGCTGTATTGTTAATGAGGTGGTGTGAAAAAATGGCAATGTTGAAAATCTGGAGTGAAAATATGACAATTTGGCTAAGTTACAGTATGAGCATGCGTAGAAAATGTGCAACACATGCTCATAATTGGTCATTTTTTGGAATTTGTTCACCAAATTTTCAACATGGGCTTTTTGAGGCCTCCTCTCATGAACACTGGTACTGTGATTTCATTAATCTGTCCAAAAAGTTGATTTCACAGAGCGACCACGCTATTCTGCGCCAACAGGTGCAAAAACACATTTTGGGCACAATGTGAAAAATGACAGCTATACTGTTCATGAGGAGGTATGAAAAAATGGCAATGTTGAAAATTTGGAGTGAAAATATTAAAAATTGGTGAAGTTACAAGCATGCGTAGAAACTGCACAATGCACGTGCATAACACGGTCATTTTTTGGAATTTTTTCATCAGATTTACAACATGTGCTTTTTGGTACACCACCTCATGAACACTGACTCTGTCATTCTGTTAATCAGTCCTGAAAGGTGATTCCATGCAGCGACCACAATATCACCTTGTGGGACTGAGTAATGAAATGACAGTGCAGTGTTCATTAGGTGGGTTCCCAAGAACCCCATGTTGAAAATTTAGTGCACAACTGTCAAAAAATGGCTGAGATATCAACATAAGTTGAAAATGCCATTGACAGCCGTTATACAGTGCTTACTTTAATTCTTCAGTTTGCGGTTCAGCTCCGAAGAGTGCAGACGAGTCCTGGTCCACAGAAGCTCACGACCGCCAACCTCGGGAGGTAAGTATGGGGGAAGGGGGGTGCATGGATGTGGGATGGTTGGGATGGGGGAGGTAGTACGGGGAGACAACGAGGGACAGTTTTCTTTTTTATAGGTTGCTAAACAATAAAAAAAGATGTTGAGGACTGTTTTCTTTATTTCAGGGACTTTGCATTGTTTGGGGACACTGGGAGTGGGCTCCCCAGTGTGTCCCTCAGTTGTGGGCATTATAAATAACTGGGGACACTGGGAGTGGGTTCCCCACTGTCCCACATTGGCAGTGCTGGGGGGATGCTAGTGCTGACATGGGGATTGGGTACCCCATGTCAGCAAAAAACTTTGAATTCAATACAAAATATTTTGGGACACTGGGAGTGGGCTCCCCAGTGTCTCAGTGGCAGGGAGTGGGTTCTACAGCCAACATGGGGATTGGGCACCCCAATATCAGTAAAAATTGTTTTAAAAATATGTGGAAAGTGACCAGGGGGTGGCGAAAATGAATTCCTTTTTTGCCACTCGCTAACTTCTGACTGGCAAAAAAGGAAGTTAGTGAGTGGCAAAAAAGGAATCTTAAGTGTTAATAAAACACCCTGGGAGTCTGCACTGCATGCAGCCACTTTGGAATTCCTCTGGCGGCGGAGTCCCAATGAACAAGATACATGCCTTGGTGTATATTGATAACTTCATTTTTGTGGGTTTTCAATAATGTATATATATATATATATATATACACACATACACGCACACATACATACACACACATACATACAATAGGGGTGTGTTGTATTTGTTGACAATAAAATCATGTATTCTCATCCCAGTGAGATAAATGGTTGATGACATAGCTACAGTGAAAATATTTATATTTACACATACTGTAGCTATGTCATCAGCCAATAGTCTCACTCCAGCAACATGTCCCCAATGTAAGTTAGAACTTCTTTTAAATGTGAAACTGAAATGTTTGTGGTACCTAATTAAGCAGCTGGTCTGCATTCTTCATTCTTTGCTTGCAGTTTCACAAATGCCAGAAGCCTGCAGCAGTACAGTCCTTACTGCACCAAATGGCACACAACTAAAACAGCACACTTCTGTACTACAAGCTGCTGAATGGTCATACGGTCTGTTACACTGCATCCAAACTATAAACCTATCGGGTCCTATTTATGATCTCTGTAATACCAAACATAAAGAAAATCTGTGTACAGACTCCGACTCTGACTAACATACCAGTGAACTGCACAGCACACATATTTCCACACCGAAGCCTTCCATTTTTAATTTCTTCACATGCTACAGCAACCTAAACATGACCTCTTTAAACTGGTATTCCTTAGATAATATATTCTCTGAAATTGTATAATTCTTGCTGTTGGTCTCAGTAAAAAATAAAGCTGAGCATCTCAATGACAACTAAAGCACCTCGCACAATCAAAACTGCTCTCGTACCTGTAGTTCCCATGGAGTTTCACACAGATGTTCCAAAACAGATAACATATAAGCCAACCACAAATGAAAAAGTTATGCACAGCAGCATACAACAAAAATTAAACCCTACATATAATAAATACATATACATATAATAAAATACAGGGGAAAAGGGAAAATCACACATGGTATCTACAGGAAACCTCCCAGACATGTCCCCCCTACCAAAACACATCATCCAACCACGGATCACACTCATCAACCTACTACCACTCACTCACACACACAACGACCAATTGCACAACATATACAAACGTTATACAAACCCCAGTCATACCCATTCACTCACAGCAGCAACTCACAGCAACAGAATGACATAAGATAAAACAAAACAAATTAAAGCTTCCACACCCATTGTATGAATCGCAAACATGATGTGCATATTCTGGGATATGGCAAATATTCTCACTCCTGCATCATGAGGCATGAATATCTCACTTGTGCCTTCATCACTCAAGAGATATCTATGCCTCACTCTGCAGGAGTGAGAATATTTTCCATATCCCACTCCTGCCCATCATGTATCCCATCATGTATGATATATATATATATATATATATATATATATATATATATATATGATATACAATGGTAGTTGTCAGATAACGATTTATCTACAAGTGCTGTCTGACCTCGGGTAACCTCACGAGTGGCATATGCCATGAGTGAGATGTCCGAGGTCAAACAGCACAAGTGTAGATAAATCATTTATCTGAGAGTTCACCAATGTATACTTAATTTATGCAATAGGGATGTTTTCTGTCAGTACAGGGACATTTGCTTTTGATTATCTTTTTTTGCATTTGTTTGTTAAAGTGAATAAAAATTGCATTTTCTGCTGTTTTTTGCTAATTATAAAAAACTCTATAAGGTATCTATAAATGAAACACCTCTCATTTTGTAGATAATTTTGTGCTGAACAACTTTCATGTTCACAGTACCATGCTGTCTTTTTTTGTTTTAAAGTTATTTGCATTTGAATATGGGTAGTACTGCTACTGGGGCCGAACATTCTAAATGAGTTCTAGAGTGACTGTGACTTAGTGACTATGTGGATACATTTTATTTATGCAATAGGCATGGACATAAATCCTATGTGATAAATCTGAGCTACTATGAAATAAATTTAAAAGTTTACATTTATACACATAGTAGATGCATCATCACATATTTATATACATAGTAGATATGTCACAATCACTTAAAATATGATTAAAAACAATATTCACTATTTATAAATAATGTCTGAAAATAAATTGTGCAATAAGATATTTATTGTGCATTGTTTTAATGCACCAATGAAAAAAGTAATCCATGGTGTAATAATAATAACAATAGCACTTTATTTTTAAGGCGCCTTTCCAAAACACAGGCACCAAACAAATTTAAAAACAAACAACATATTGAACCAATTACAGCAGCTTGATTAAAACACAATCATCTAAACACACTTGTAAAATTAAAATCGCAACACCACTCAGTCACCAAATGCTTGGTGCCAAAGCTAAGTTTTTAAAGCACATTTAAATCCCTCCACAGCCACACACTCACGTAACTGGCAGGGTAGAGAATTCCATAAATGCCTGGGCCCCAGAAGATTTTAAACACACTCTTGGAATCTCTAGCAACCCCTCACCAGCTGAGTAGAGTGATCACCCAGGGCAGTAGGGAACCAGAAGCTCTTTCAAGTAGTCAGGACCCTGTCCATGTAGGACTTAGTAAGTCAAAAGACTGACTTTAAAGGTGATCCACCATTGTACTGGCAGCCAGTGCAGACCACGCAGCACTGGAGAAATATGACAGAACTGAGAGGCTCCCATCAAAAGCCAAGCTGTTGCATTCTGCACTAGCTGCAAATGGTAGACTTCTACCCCAGAATGCCCTAGATACAGGGAGTTGCAATAATCCAAGTGGGAGGACACAAAGGCGTGAACCAACGTAGGGAGGTCATTGGACAGAACAAGATGCCTAATCCTGGCGATATTCCTCAGATGGTAAACTGATCTTGATGACGGCTGACACCTGGGAATGCAGGGTCAGCCCCATATCAAACATTACCCCCAGGTTGTGCAGCTGTTCAGAAGCCAGGAGTGGCAAACCCCCAAGGAATAATACCGAGGGTAAACCTACTCCCGACCTCCCTATCCAGCGTCCTGGGTCCAAGACCAGCATTTCAGTCTTTCCTGAGTTCAACTTCAACTAGCTCAAATCCATCCACTCCTGGATTTCTGCCAGGCAGTTATTAAAGACTGAGAGAGTTCCATTCTGGTCAGGTGCAAAAGAAAGGCATAGCTGGGTATCATCAGCATAGCAGTGAAACCTCAGCCCATACCTCCTTACAGTGTTTTCAAGGGGCAGCATATACACTGTGAACAACAGGGGGGACAACACCAATCCCTGAGGAACCCCACAAGACAGAGGGATTGGGTCCAAGGTATAAATCCTGGACACCACCCTCTCAGTTCTTCCAATGAGGAAAGATGTAAACCACCTGAGGACTGTACCAGACAGGCCACAGATGAACCTCAGATGATCGAGGAGAACTCCATGGTCCACAGTATCAAACACTGATGAGAGATCAAGAAGAACCAAGATGGAATGGTTCTTCTGATCTCTGGCCATCAGGAGATCATTGAGCACCTGAACCAGCGCTGTCTCTGTACTATGCCTTTTTCGGAAACTGGACTGGAGGGGTTCATAGATGTCATGGATGGTCAAATGGTTCTCCAGCTGTGCAGTCACTGCCTTCTCAACCACATTCCCTAAAAAGGGAAGGTTAGAGATTGGTTTGTAGTTTGCAAGGCAGTTTGGATCCAGGGAAGCTTTCTTCAGGAGGAATGTTACCACCGCATCCTTCAGGAAGCTAGGAAACTCATCTGTTTCCAAGAAGCACTAAACTATCCAAGCAAGGACTGGACCAATGGAATCAATACTACCCAAAATCAGGGAAGTTGGTCCTGGATCCAAACTACAGTATGTAGGGCATGCACCCTGGACAATCCTAATGACATCCATGAACTCCGGGTGGTTGAAGATACTCCAGGAAAGCTGAAGACCAGTGGCTCAGCACTGGTCATCAGCAACACCCATAGAGTGTGCTGGCTGGAGAGCCACCCTGATGTCAGCCACCTTAGTCATGAAGAACTGAGCAAGTTCATCGCACTCTATTTGTGAAAACGCTTTTCCAAACTTGCAGACAAGCTGGGTTGCACAGCCTGTCCACAGTTTGGAAAAGCTGAGCTGGTCAGTTCTGAGTGACTGCAATCACCCCAGACAGGAACTCTGCCTTCTTACAGGTGATTACAGATTGATAGGCTTGATAATGGTCCATCATTCTAAGGTGGTCAGCATCAAGGGCAGATCTCCACCAGCAACACTCTAACCTTCGACCTTGTCGCTGTATCTCCCTCAAGGTCCCATCAAACCATGGAGACTGAGGGTGAAGTGAGAGAGGATGAACATGGACAGGAGCAACGGCATCCAGGGCCACCACAATGGCCATATTACAGGTCCTGTGGGTTGCTGTTTGCACCCAGAATGGACGATAGGTCAAGCACTGCCATGAGGCCTTCAGAATCAATATCTTGTAAAGAGCGGCACTTGACCATCTCCATGGGGGTAGGCCTTTGGGGGGGCACTAAAATTAAACCTCACGGTGTAGTGGTCGGACCATCAGTCGGACCCACCTCCAAATCTGAGGCATCGATCCTCAAGAGAAAAACTAAGTCGAGGAAGTGACCATGTTTATGGGTAGCAGTGGTAACTACCTGTGTAAGGCCCAGAGCTGTTATCAACTGGAGGAAGTGTTGTCCAAATAGCGAGAGTTCGTCATCGACCCAGGCATTAAAGTCACCCAGGACCATCAACCTGGGGGACTCAAATGCCATGTCGATGCTGACGTCCACCACCTCCTGAAGGAACTGTTTCCCCATCCCCAGGTGGATAGTAGATGAGGACTATCCTACAACCAACACCTGCTACCACCGTACACTCAAATGACTCAGCCTCAACTGGTATACTTGTAAGGCCCAATTCAGTCTTGAAACAGACAGCAACCCCCCTCCCTGTGATCCAATCTCGAGTGGTGAATCACCGAGTAGCTGGCTGGAATTGCAGCCTCTAATACAGGGAGAGAGTACTCATCCAGCCAGGTCTCGGTGATGCAAGCCAGATCCACAGAATTTACCAGATCTGCAATAATTGCAGTCTTGTTTTTAATGGATCTGGCATTGCATAACACCACTCAAGTTGGATGAACTTCAAGGGCCACCTGAGCTACTTGCCCACCCAGTTTGGTGGTGCCCTTGGGTATGGAAACCAGGCATGGGGGACTGCAATCTGGACTCCATTTCATCCCAGTGCATCTTCTGAACCCTACAACCCCAACATGATGGCCCCACTCATTCAACCTCCACTGTTCATACCACCCAACCCCCCTCCTCCCCCGACGGCCAATACCCAGTGCTCCACAATGCTGGTAGATGGAAACATGTAATGGGGGGAAATAAAGGGGTGGAGGGAGTGAAGGGTAGAGGATGAATAGTGCATGACCATGGGGGCAGACCTCCAACACATTCCGATGACCAAATTAAACAAAACCTAAAAATCATACAAATTTAACACTACACATAAAATAAACAAAACACCCTCCCCCTCTAACCAAAACTACAATAATTTAAATAAATAAAATCTGAAATCACAACTAATAATTTTAATACAAAAAACACACAAAACAGAAAATCCTCAAAATTACAAAAAGTCATAGTAGGGAAGGAGAAACCCAGATTTCCAGTCCCCGATAGATCTCTCACTTCCAGGGAGACAAAATATCTGTTTACCAAAGCAAGACAGATAAAATGATCTTGATGGGTTATTCAGACCCCTTAGTCATTCATACCAATTAGAAGACCAGTCCAAATATTTCAAGGATTTCGGCTGAAGTAAGTCTGGAAAATATGATCAGTCACCAAATAAACTGTAAATAAAGTAAAACCAGTGACCAGAGAGCTCTCACCAGTCCGGCCGCAACCACTTAACATCAATTCTACCACTACCTCTCATGTAATGAGTGGAAAAAACATTAATAACTTAAAAGTTTGAAGGGAAAAAAAATAATATACAGGGTACTCTCACCACCTTCCAAAGTCTGCTGCATTATAAGAGAACCAAGTGATATAATCCCTGTGCATAGATAGTAGCCAAAAATACCACAATAGTAGAGGAAACTCAGGGGTGAGGAATCCGCTGATATAGTCACACAGCCACAGTCCATATGAGAAGGAAGCAAAACTGAAATTCAGTATCTTCGGCAGCACCAGCCACCACCAAAGAGTTCCACAGCCAAGCACTGAACAAACAGGAATTAGCACCTCTGGCCACTCCACCAGGAGACCCACTATCCCCCGAGCCTGCGGCCAGTGGGTACAGATGCCCAGAGAGTCAGCGTTTAAACAACCCCCCAGGTGACTTAGGGCAGCACCACACTACCCCGCCAACTCTTCGGCGGTCAGATATGGGCATTCCTCCCCTGAACCCTGGCATGGTTAGGGAAAGCGGCCCCCCCAGCAGGTGACCCTAGGCCTCATCCCTAAATCTTAGGCAGTCACTACAAACAGCAACCTCTCCACAAAGGCCAGCCAGACTGGATCAATAATCTAGATCAAAAATACTGCGGAGTAGGTAAATATCCTTCATCTGACCTCTTTGTAATCAGGAGCAATGCACTAGGCAGCACTGATAGCAGTTCCAACGCTGCAGCAATTCACAGCAAAAAACAGTCATTTGATGACTCTCATTCTTCAGTTCCTCAGTTTCAGCCAATAATCCAAGAAAACATAAAACACAAAAGAACCCAATTTATGAAATGAAACAAAATGAAAAATGAATTTAGGCCATAATAAACAAAACAAAATAAAATTTCTCTAGCCTTAACTCAAGCTGACTGATGGCCGACCCAGCATGGTTGCCATCTTTTCATCATCAGCCATTTTGTAACATCTATACCGTCAAAGAGAGTGGTAATTAAAATGTGAGAGTTATTTGTGAATGGCTTACAGAAATCCTGACTACATCTATGAACATGTGCCAAGATAATATAATCCCATAATAGAGATTTACCCTGCTGCATGTTCAAAGCTGAGTATTTAATATGGACACCATACAAAAAATTGAAGAAAAAATGGATCAGGCTGTCATACCCATCTCTATCAATCTGGGAATCCCACCTCCATCTGTTGTCGAAGATGTTTAACATGAGTATTTGCATGCAAACCCTGGTGATCTCTGAAATCAGAATCCTGTACTGGATGAAAAATAGAACACTGATGTAACTAATGTATTAGCATCTTCTGTCTTTGGTACTCTACTTTAACAGTTTTTAGTAACCAGCTTCATTTTTCTCTCTAAACAACTCTGTTAGCCAACATATGAACCTATGTTACTTTGTAGGAATCAAGGCTTGTGTTGAGATTTAAAAGACAATTAAAAGAACCTGATTGTAAACCCAAACAAGGCTGTACACAAATGAATAAGACTGTATAGCCAATTAAAACCAAAAGGAAACCTAGAAACTGGAATTCATAGTAGCCTTTTCTATATTTGTACTAAAACATGAAGGTACTTGATTTGACACTTTTACTGTTGACAAAAACAGGCAATTAGTAAAAGTGTATGCAAGAGACCCAGTACCCCCAATACATTTTAAACATCCCCAAAAACAAATTAATTAGAACCAAAATACTATTTTTTTCGGACCTCTCTGCTATAATAATCTGAATTCAGGAAAAAAAAGAGGAATGACTAAAATCGAAAGGTACAATAACCCCCCCCCCCCCAGGTGCTCATTCTTTCTCAGTCGACTCTTTCACAATATCTGTGTACTGTTGAGTGGGGAACTATAGTTCATACAGGTGACATTTCCAACAGTGATGTAGTTAAAATATGGACAAATTTAAAGTCTATTAACTAAAGTTTCTTTTCTAACAGCACCAAAATCCGGTATTAATGAAAATACTGTGCGGTGACTGGCAAAACATACTGTAGAACTTAACAATAAAAGATGAATGGTCCAAGTTTAAGCAATCCCAGTCTGTTTAGAAAAAGTACCTCAAAGACAGATTGTTTAAGAAGTTAATGTATATAATCCAAACTCCAGTTTCCAGAAACCAATATCCCTTGTAGAAACTGCCATAGAATGTAGAACAATTTCATAAATTGTCCTCCAGCTCAAACTCAGTGAACAGAGTTTTCTGGTAAAATAATTCTGCTCAGCCCAAAACTTTAAGACTTTGCATCCTTGGAAAATGTTTCATAGTACATTCAATAGAATAGGGTTCAAAAAAATCCACTGTCAGAAAACTCAATGCTGCGTCCTCCTATCTAGACCACAGCACCAATTTTTAAATTGACTGGAAAAGATTTCAGAGAACTGCTTCTTGGTTATTTCTGTAGATTGAAATTTCTTATACACATGGGGTTTTGAACAAACAGTCTGATGAGGAACAACATGTTAAATTTAATATGACCTTACTGCAGTTTTTGATTCTTAAGTAAGTAAGCAAATAGTAAGTAAAATTGTATTTATTTCAAGTGCCCTTCCCAGGCTCAGGACACTTTTACAATAATTCAAAACCACTTTAAAACACATTTCACAAACAATGAATCCAACAATCATACAAAACATTCACTTATTATGTTCCAGCAAATGCTTGGGCAAAAAGGAAAGTCTTTAGTCTTTAGGAACTCTTTAGGAAAGTCTTTAGGAACTTTCAAGTACCTCAAGGGAATCAACAAAGTCCAAGATGGTAGCATCTTTCAAAAAAAGAGGTGTGTAAGAACAAGTGGGGCACAATTTGAAGATAGAGGGGGGTGGCTCAGAGGTAATGTAAGGAAGTACTTTTTCACAGAGAGGGTTGTGGATGCATGGAACAGCCTTCCGGAGGAGGTTGTGGAGTCAGAAACAGTGGTTGAATTCAAGCATTCATGGGACAGTCATAAGGCAATTCTGGTGGGGGGGGTAGAAAGAAGTAGGCTGCTGGTTAACTAGGATCTGCAGCTTATCCATTAGGTAGGGAAATGGGCAGACTGGGTAGACCAAGTGGTCCTTATCTGCCGTCAAATTCTATATTTTTATGTTTAGTTGTTTTTTAAAACTTTCAACAGTCAGGCAATCTTGTATCTGACGAGGTAGAGAATTCCACAGGGTTCGTGCAATATAGGCAAAAGATCTACCTCCAGACATCTTTAGATGTACCCTGGGAATCTCTAGCAATCCCTCGTCAGAGGAGCGAAGAGAACGGGCAGGACAGTAAGGCACCAAGAGCTCTTTCAGGTAGTGAGGTCCCAAATCATGTAGGGCCTCAAAGGTCAGCAATGCGACCTTGAAGATGATTCACCACTGTATTGGCCGCCAGTGTAGATCACGCAGCACAGGTGTCATATGGCTAGATCTTGAAACTCCCATCAACAACCTGGCTGTCACGTTCTGCACAAGCTGCAAGCAGCAGATATCCACCCCCGGCAGCCCTAGATAGAGGGTATTGCAGTAGTCAAAATGGCTGGTGACAAAGGCATGGACCAGGATGGGAAGATCTTCCAGTGGAACCAAGTGTTTCACCCAGGCAATGTTCCTTAGATGAAAAAAGGCAGATTTAACTACGGCCGATATCTGTGCCTTCATAGTCAGGCCTTCGTCAAAACTCATGCCTAGGTTACGCACTTGGCCAGAGGCAAGAAGTGGGGCTCCCCCAAGAAATAAACCTGAGGGTTTCCTAGTCCAGGCCCATATCATCCTCTCTCCAGGGTCCACAGCCAACACCTCAGTTTTCTCTGAATTCAACCTAAGCCAACTAGCACTCATCCAATCCTGAATCTCCAGGAGGCAATTATTAAACATCATGATGGAATCTGACTCCTGCTCAGGCATAAAAGACAGGCAGAGCTGAGAATCATCAGCATAACAATGAAAACTCAGCCCATACCATCTTATAATGTCCCCCAATGGAAGCATATACACTGTGAATAACATAGGGGACAGCACCAACCCCTGCGGTACCCGACAGGGCAGCCAATGAGTGGCTGAGGTGTAAATTCCAGACACCAGTCTCTGAGATCTGCCCTCCAGAAAAGATTGAAACCAACTGTGGACTGCTCCCCTCAGACCACAGAAAAACCGCAGGCAGTCGAGCAATACCCCATGATCCACGGTGTCAAATGCTGCTGAAAGATCCAGAAGAGCCAAGATGGATGGGTCCTCCGATCTCTTGCCATCAGATCACTTAATACCCGAACAAGAGCCGTCTCTGTACAATGCCTTTTCCTGAAGCCGGATTGGAGAGGGTCATAGATATTGTGGCTGGACAAATGATCCTCCAGTTGCAGAGCGACCACCTTCTCAATAACCTTCCCTACAAAGGGAAGGTTAGAGACTGGTCTGTAATTTGCTGGGCAGTCGGGGTCAAGAGAGGGCTTTTTCAACAGGGGACGTAATACTGCTTCCTTTAAGGGATCTGGAAAGATCCCTCTTTCTAATGACACCACCACTATACGGTTATGTATGCCAATTGTTTCGATGAAACAAACAATGTTCCATCACTGTAGATGTTAATGTGACGGGAATTGAAAATAGAGCCATTTTCTCCGGCTGCTTTTTGGATGTGTAATTTGTTCAGAATGTTTGGGTGTAGAATTACCATTCTTGGTTTTTCTCCCAGGTTAGGTATGGGTTTATAAAGTGAGTAATGAGTTCTTTCAACTACATCGATCTCCATAACGGGATTGTCCAACAATTTTAATAAAACACTCATATCTGGGTTGCACCCAGGGCTTGTGGCAATCATGGCTGTTTGAAAATTTGGCCCCCGGTCTTGTTGCATTTTTTAGCCTTTGGCTTCTGAGTGAAGGTTCTAGCTGGAGTTGAAGGCAGTGGGAATGGAAGAGGTTCTGCTCTGTCAGGTGATGGAAATAAAGTTTGCCTGCCATTCTCAAAAATTAACTGTGAGTAGTTCTGCAAATTTAAAACACTTTGGTCATAAAATTAATAAAAAATGAAGCACATTTATACTGTTTTAAGCTTAATTTTTAATGGACTGATGGGAGCTCAGTGATCAGACATCCACCCTTATTCAGCATATCATGCGACCCCTCATTTATCAACACTTTAAAGTACCTTGGTCTCACCCTTGACCCTTCCTTTGATTTCTAAATGTGTGTATTTCTAATGCTTGCAAAATTGTTAGCACTAAATTAGGCCCTATCTATAGGGTAAGATATAATCTTACTTACTCTGCCAAGCTAACCATTATAAACCTACCTAGCCTAACCTATGACTGTATTATTATCTACGCTACCACCTCCAAATGCAACCTGTGCATGTGGAATGCTATGTTCCACAATACATCTAATTTTGCCTTGGCCTCAGTCTGTCTCACTAACCACTGTCTGATCTACTCTAGACTAAACTGGCCGTCTCCACCAGCTTGATATCTGCTACCCACAGGCTCACAAACTGACAGAATACACAGGTCTGCTTCATCAACATCACTGGCTGTCCTACATCCCTTCAGTCTGGTTACCTATATCTTTTGTCTATCACAAAATGCTTAATGTGTATGGAAAAACAGGCCCTCTCTTCTTTTTCTCCTAAAGTTTTGAACTCCCTTCTGGTGTCCCTCTGACACTCCCAATCTCATTTATCTTTCGAAAGAGAGCTATATAAATACTTAACTTCCACTGATAAATGTAACTGTACATGATGCCTTGAATAATTTGTCTCAGCTAGTTGTAGGCAAGGCAATTATATTTTAGGGCACCCAATCCCAGAGGATCTGAGTGCCTTACAAACATTGGGAAGACAGTATAAAATAAAGGATGCAGAATAAAATTTAAAATATTAAAACGCAATAACCAGACCCATAACTCAAACTGAAAAGATGACTTTTTAAGTGGATTTTAAATATTGTGACTGAGGTGGCACCTCTTACTTCAGGGAAAAATCGTTCCAATAACAAGTGCAGTAGGGCTGGTCCAGTGGTGCTGAGAGTTGAGGCGCTGGATGCCACACCTCATGCCACACCAGCGACCTGGGTTCAGGAACGAGCCTGGGCTGCTGGGAGTTGGTGGGAGGAGGAGAGACTTAGCATCAGAAGAACTGCTCTCTCTTCCCCTGGGAGGGTTGTGGAGATGACCACTCAAGGAGCGACCTCTGGTGGAGGCTGGAGGTTGCCAAAAGTAGTGTCGTAGCTTATGCCAGGGGGGTGGAGCTGCAGCAGTATGTTGCCTTGACAGCCAGGCTCCACAGGGGTGTAACCAAGCAAACAAAACCCCCCTCCTCTGCTGATAGGCGAAGGCACCTCCCTCCGCAGTCCACACTCCCAGAAACAGACCTGGCCCCCTCTGCTGTTCCCTCCCCGGGCCCGATGTCTCAGTACTTAAAATAAGAGTGCCCTGTGTAGGGGTGACCCTTCCCCAGAGGGTAGACCCGGGGGATGCCCGGAGTTGGAGAGGAGCTGATGGGGCAGCCGAGCTATGTAGGGAGGTAAAAACTGCGGTCCCAGAGGCCACTGGAGAGAGTTCAGTGGCATGGTAGGGGTGAAAAAAATAGAGTTCAAAAGAAAAGTGCAGCAACCATGATCACCCGATTCCCAAAGACTTTAGATGAGATCTGCAAATTGAGAGGAGGCCAGCCTCTCAGGAACAAATTGGGCATATAGCGGTATACAGGATCAAGATGTTTTATAGGTAACCAGGACCAAAACAGTGCAGGGCCTTGTAAGTCAACAAGCGTACCCTGAAATTGAAGTGCCCCCAACTAGCAACCAATGCAGGCCACAGAGAACCAGCATGATATGCTCAAATTGGGAGGTCCCAGTAACCAGCAGAGCTGCCACACTCTGCACTGGGTGACACATGAGCTTAATGGATAACCCTAGGTATAGACCATTAGAGTAATCCAATCTAGATGGGACTAATGCATGCACTATACTCAAAAGGACAGTAGGTGTAAGAAGATGCTTGATCTGGGTGATGTTTCAAAGCTGGAAAAAGCCAATGCAAACAACAGCTGACACCTGATGTTCTAGTGTCAGCTTAGAATCCACAATGACCTCCAGACCTTCCACAGGTCCAAGTGTGATGCCATTCAATGACAGGAAAGCAGCTCCCCCCCCCACTCATTGCTGACCCACATTGATCTGGTTGCACCAACAATGCCTCTGCCTTACAAGAATTGTGTCTAAGACAGGTGGCCACCATCCAGCCTTGGATTTCCTTTAGGCTCTAACTTTGCCCCGAGACTGCCACACCCCATCAGGATTCCAAGACACATACAGCTGGGTATTGTACATGTAGCAATGAAAACCCAAGCTGTAGCATCTAATAGTCTCTGCCAACAGTAGCATGTGCACAACGAACAACATAAGGTCAAGGATCAAACCCTCAGGCCCACCACTGCAGATCCCAGCATTACTCAAGATGTAAAAGCCCAGTGCCCCCTGCTAGAAAGTCAGGACTCAAACCACCAATGCACCATTCCTGAGAGCCTTACATAGTGCCTCAGACATACCAACAGCACCGCATGGTCCACTATGCCGAACACAGAGAAAAGGTTGAGTAGGTCTAGAATGGAACACAGTCTGCCATTCCTCACGAGGAGGAGTAGATAATGATACACCTTGACTAGGGCAGTCTCAGTACTGTAGCAATGCCAGAAAATAGACTTAAGTGGCCAACAGAGGTTATATTTTTCCAGGTGCTGCTCCATCTGCACTGCTATCACCTTAAGGTAAGGGAAGGTTCAAGACAAGCCTGTAAATTATGAGATCATTGGGGTCCAAGAAGGGTTTTTATGAGAAAGGGCTTCACCACTGTCCTCTTTAGCAAGGAAGAGAAATCCCCTCTCTCAAGGAGCACCTGATAATCTACATGAAATTCAAACCCAATGCCCCCTAGCACCCTACAAGAATCTGGATAGACCCTGGATCCAAAGCACAGCAGGTAGGGTGCAGCCCCAAGACCATCTAGAAGACATCATCCACCAGAACTGACCCAAACTCCTCCCACAGAAAAAGTGTGCCTGTGCACACCATCAAGTTGACACTACTGGCCCATGACAGACTGCTTGAAGAGATCCCCTCAGAATAGTGGATGCCTTGTTCAAAAAGAACCAATTAAACTCATTGCATGTCTCTATAGCAAAGACTTTTAGTCCTCTGTGGCTTTTTCAACTCCCTCAGCACAAGCACTCTTCAAGCCCAAGATGTTCAACACCACCAGGAGACTCTCATGCTCCAAATTTGGAACTGATAAGAAACTATCTCGATGAGGGGGGTGGTATTTAAATAGGAAGCCCTGCAGAGGACCAGCATGGCATGAAGATCTGACCAAATGGCTTCATCAACTTTGGCATTGCTAATATTAAGACACAAGGAGAAGACAAGGCATGACCATGCTGGTGAGTACCAGTGGCAACTGTCTGTATGAGGCCCAGTGATATAATCAACTGCAGGAACTTTATCCCAAAAATAGAGGCTTCATCACTGACCTATGCATTGATATTGCCCAGCACAAGCAGTCTGGGCAAGTTCAACACCAAGTCGGCAATGAAGACCTTGAGTTCCTGTAAAAATTAATTTCATGCTCTGGAGCATGGTGCATGAGAATGATCTTGCAACCTCTTTTTCTTTTATTAATAAAATATTATTGAATATTTTCAAGAAAATACAAACAATACCACTCATCTATAATTCAAACATTAAATAATTAAGTTAACAATATATACACAATAAAACAAACTATATAAAAATAAGTTTTGTTTAAACACATTTTCAGAGAGAAAAAATCACTAAAGAACGTTAAACATTTAATCTTAAAAACTTCTTTAGAAACCATAGACATATAAATAAATAAGTTCATAATTTTTCCTTTTTCTGTCTAGAAGCACAGACCACTGATTGCAAGAGAAGAGATGACAAGATCTACACACTAAGAGAAGAGGAAAGAGAGAAAGAGGAATAACAAATAGAGGTATTGCGTTTCTGGTTATTCCTTTCAATAGTTTGCATCATAGTCAGAAGTCAATATTCTGCTAGGAAAAGGATGATGCAACATGAAAGAAATGGAAAATAATAGTTCACAGTTTGAGAAAGTTAGTATTAAGGGACAAAGCTAGGTGATGCTCAAAATGAAAACTATAAGAAGTTATGTGTTAGCAAAGCCAGATGCAAATAATTAATAGATGCTTTTCAGTTTTGCTAGGAAGACATCCACCTGTCCATCCATACAGTGAGTTAAGTTTTTTCCATACATAGGATTTCTAAGCAGTTGCTTTTCCATTCATTGATATTAGGTGGTCTGTTTTCGCAATCCATATTTTAAGAACTGTATTTTTCTCAGAAGCACCAGTTAGGGCTAAGGTGAACTAAGGTGAACTTTTGTTATTTTACCCAACATTTCTTAGGGTTAAAATGTCCTATAATACAAGTTTCTGGTTTAAATTACTCATTAGCTAAGGAATGTTTCCAATTTTACTTTTTATTCCCTCCCTTAAAAGTCTGACGTTTGCAATTCCAGAACATATGCAAAAGATTACCTTTAGTTTTTCCCCATCTATTGCAGCTAGATGTGGCCCTGAGGTCCATCTTATGGAGATGAGGGGGAGTGTAGCAAAGATTATGAAGTGATTTAAACTGAACCAGTTTCATATAATACTGATCAAAAAGTATTAGTTGAGTTTAGCCCATTTTTTCCAGTTCCACCAGTCATCTGTATTTTTATCTACCTGAAATATTCCAAAATCTGATGTTTTCTACAGCAAAGCCTTTCAATGAATCTATCATTATATTCTAGAAGTTTTATAATTTGGGTTTCATTTGAATACAGGTTAAGAAATGTTTGTGTTTTCATTCATATTATGGGACAGAGCATTATCATTCAGATGGACTGTATGCTTTCTTAAACTAATCATAACCAGCAGAGTCAGTATCTGGAATTCCAATGCCCTGTACAAGTTTAGTAAGGTGAATAAGATTATTATTTTCTGTGATATCTTTTACATTTATTATACCTGTATCAATCCATGTAGTTTTGTTAAAGACTTGCATGTTATTGGATTGCCTCAAATGGGTTGTAATCTCAACTTATTCAAATTCATGGTAGGCAAAGCAGACCATTGAGAAATCAAATCAACTGTGTTGGACATCATTTTATTTCTGTGTAGTTTCAACGGTTTAGAAAAAATAAATAATTTAGAATTATGACCTTCGCTTTTGTTATGCTAATTTCAGTCTCTAGCCATTCTGAATTTCCATGACTGCCCTCTGTGGATCAAACCCTGTAGTGAGTTGATATGTTCTACAAGCTAAATAATAGCAGTAAGGATCAAGGACTTTCAAACCCCTGTTTTCTTTGAATCTGGTCAAATTGTTATAAGCCCTTCTGTATCTTTTGTTTGTCCAGATACATTTGGCTATACTGCTTTGAATATGCATAAACCAGTTTTTGGGGTTGGAAAAAAATAACAATCTTGCAACCTGTACCCACCCCGCCTTTCACTGCCATGCACTCAAATGATCTGGTTACCCCTATGGAGTATGCCTTCAGTCCCAAGAACAGATGACCACCCCACCTCCTCTGTGCTCCAACATAGGGCAATGTATCATTTGATAACCTGAAGGAATAGATGCCTCCAGCATCCATAGTTCTACACAGTATTTATTATTGTGGTGGTTACTATTCACTGTTTACATGCCTTTGTGTCTGTTACCATATGGTTTTGTAACTACTGTTCTGAATTCTACTTTTAAGCTGTTAAGCAATAAAGCATGACAGGGCATTGGTTGTACTAGGTTTGCCCCTTGGTCAGGGGCATTATAAGGCATGAGGTGAAGCCGAGTACAACCAACGTCTCTGAAGTGCCTTATTGCTTACATAAAATAGGCCCAGATGCAACTTTTAAAAAATAAACACTCTAAAAGCATCCAAACCCACAACAATTATAATAAAATGTTGCTAAATAATGCAAAATAGTCCCCCCACAGATGTGTTTTACCTGTCAGTCATTTGTCTTTCTTCATGTCCAGTACACTCTGATTGTTTACAATGGATTAGAAGAATTCAAAGCTCTGCATTATTCCAGTAGTAGAATGCCCCCCATACACACACACACACACATGGAATGGTAACATGGAATATATCAATTCAAAAATGTTCAGAGTTCCACTGGCATACACACAGAGACACATACACAGGCCTCAAGTGGAGTCAGAATCACAATATTATCTGTTGCCAGGTAAGGAGCAGGGAGTTCTCTGGAAAATTGGTGGGGATAGGAGGGGGAATTTTCATGGTCATCAAAGAAACACCAGCAATGGAATCTCTGAATAGTACTTGATTTTCTAAATCTGTGTATGTGCTAAAGGAGGGGCTCCTGAGTGAAAATAACATTAAATTATTTACTTACTTTAATTAATTTAATGGGCTTTCATTTTTAGGGCCTAGTTGAAGGTTTCTATATATGAGTAAAGGTTGCAGCCATGTTTGTGATGGAGATTAGGAAGCAAGTGACTTATGAATTCTGTGTGTTGCCCCATTTGGCAGGGACTTGCTTTTAGTCATTGGTAGTGCTCTCTTAAAGCAATGGCTAGAACCAAGTCTCAGCCAGTCAGGACACAGGGGATTTCCTTGCCCATTTTACATTTATGCATAATTGTTTGACATGCATACCAATTAGATTATGTTACCTTTTCTCTGTACTTCTCAACCTTATGCTTATAGCTACCATTGCTCTGTAATTTGCATTATGTATAACTGTTTGGAATCTATTCTGTTGCTTATCATGAGTTTCATATTTCTTCTATGTTGTACTTGAAAATGTGCATTTTAATGTCTACTACACCTACCCAGTAAATAAAAACTATATAAAAATAAATAATGTGATACCCATTTGTTTTACTTTAAGGTCTGACCACACATATTTGGGGGCATATCTTCTTCAGTTTATGTTACAAAATGCATTATGCATTGATGTTAGCCATATGCAGATAATTGTTATAACACAAATACAGAAATAGCTTGTCTCACAAATGAAATACTGTACTGGCTTTTTGGACATATATGAATGTCTGTGTATTCTTGTAAAGGCTGACTGAAAAACAGTGACATTTAAAAATATTCATCGCTGGATTCACTATGGAACAGAAACACAAACTGTTGCTTGTGACTTTCTATTATCAAAAAGAAAGATACATTTAAAAAAAAAGGTTTTGGTTTTTTTGCTGGCCTGGTGGCACTGAGGACTGAGGTGCTGGATGCCACACCTCATACCACGCCGGTGACCCAGGTTTGGGAATGGACTCAGGCCGTCGGGGATCAGCCAGGGGAGAGAAGGATCGAGCGCCCAATGGCTTGCTCTCCTTCTCTAAGAGGGGTGGGAGCTATCCCTGACATGATACTGCCATCTTCCAGTGGCCACAGGCATCTGGCAGTGCAGCTAGGGGAAAGCTAAGAAGGGGATGGACCAACGTCATCTGAGGACCTGAGCAGAGATGCATCTCTTTGCGCCTCCATCTCATTAGCCCTCCTAGCAAGTCAACGTTGGTAGAGGGGTAGGAGCAACAGTAACAAAGAAAAAAATCCGTGTCAGTCCTAGGTGACGAGCCCTCCAGCCTTGCACATCCACAAGGCCAAAGGGCAGACTCCACTATGTAGGCACATGCTCCGCTGCAGGTTGAGAAGGTAAGTGGGGGAACCTTCCTCGCCCCACCTGGGGGGTTATCCAGGCCTCTAGAATTACCAGAGTAGTGCTGCACTCTAAGGGCAGACTCCTTGGCATTTGGATGGTGTGTGTGTGTGTGTGAGGGATCCAAGTGAGTGGAACGACTGCAACGGTAAGGAGGAAAAGTAATAAGTTAAAAAAAAAAGTTTTTCAGTTTTCTGTGAGTAGTAATATAGTTAGTTGTATTATAATTTGAGGTCTTGTATACTACTTTTGTCTGTCATCATTATCTTTCACCAGCTAAACCACCGTCTTCTATTTTTCAAAGCTAGTCTATGAAATCATAAGTGAATGGTAAAAGGAAAAATTCTAATTCAGGATTTTCAACAGATCTAAAAGTCTGACTTGATTTTGGCCTGTTACAGTAAAATAGTATACCATGCAATACTGCTCTTCAGTAGTGTAAATGGAATGCATGTTTTGTTTGTTAAAATTAGAAATTAAATTGGTTTAAACATTATGCATTTGCTGTAGGTTATATCAGGCAAGTTTATTGCCTACTGTATGCAATAGAGATTTTTCAGCTACAGAGATATTTACATATGCAGGTCACAGAGACTACATTTAACATTTCAAATTCACAGCTCTTATTCTGTGGCTAAGCACTGGCAGCTGGCAGCAATCCAGGATTTCTTTACCTCTGGTCATCCATCAAATCAGAGTCTGTGACACTGTAATGGCTTTCAGTGCATCACTTCCGGATTCTTTGTTCCTCTGAGATTGCATAATAATTTACCACAAACAAGAAACCAAGGCAAGTCATTTGGATATGCTCACCTTTACTAACGAACATTAGATCTTACATTTCAACACTGCATTATAACTAACATTTCTGATTCCTTATTTTCACTGCCTTTGATATACAAGATGCATTATCTTGAGAACACATATGTGCCAAGCATTCATTACAAACGTTGTGCATTCAAGATAACCTTATTAAACCAGTGGAAATCCTTTCATCTGTCTAGCCATTCATCCTTGTAGCTTGCCAGATCACAGGTCTAGGAAATTTATACCAAATCTGTATTTCTAGAACAGTGCAAAAATCACACAGGCAGAGCTTCAGATGCAGTTAAACCACTGAAAGCTGCCAAACTGCAGCAAAAAAAAAATTGTGATCACAGTTTTTTTTTTTCTGCACAGACTCAGTATTGAAAATATAATACCCTAGTTCCAATGGTTTTGATTTCACTTTATGGACATTTACAAAAATGGACACAGATGATATAATACAGTATCCAACCTTATATCAAATCCAACCTTAAGCACGGCTGGGCAGGCTGGATGAGCCATAGAGACTGCTTCTGACATCAACTTCTATTTTTCTGTGTTTCAACATCACTTCAAAGCAGATAAAATAGAAAACAAAGTACAAAAAGACAATATATAGCAGTAGAATAATTATTTAAACTGTAGAAGAACACATGTTCAGTCTAGTTTTTCACTGATGGAGAACAGAAGAGCATAACCCCATGACAGAGGGATGGAGAGGGAAAACAACAGCAGAGGCTGAAAACATGAGGCCAGATATTCAGAGCCCTTAAAAATCATGCAGCGGCGGGGGGAAAAATCTGGTGCAAGATCCCTCAGGAATAGGTACCTGAGTGCAGTCGTGATGCTGCACTCCCCGCACCCCTCCCAATATATATAAACACCTCCACCCTCCTGGAACAGTGGGGACGAGGAGACATACATGCAGGGGAGAAGCAGTAGTCATGGGTCACACAACCTCCAGTCACACATCACACACCCATAACACATCCACGCTCGCATCAGGAGATACCTTTTATTACTCAAAAGGGTGCAATTCAGAGTCTGTTGATTTATACAACAGTTATGTTCTCACTTGACTCATTAAACCCTGTTTATAAATTCTTTGTTCCATTCCAAAGCCCTCTTTCAGGGATAATGATTTAATATACAGCTTCATATATCCTTGAACGGATATCTAGATTATGTTTCTCTGAGACACCCAGCCACAGTCCTACTGCAGGATCTAGATATCCATTGAAGGATAAATGAGGCTGTATGTTACATCGTTATCCCTGAAAGAGGGCTTTGCAATAGAATGAAGAATTTATAAACAGGGTTTAATGAGTAAAGTGAAATCATAAGTGCTATATAAATCAACAGAATTTGAATTACACCCTTTTGAGCAATAAAAGGCATCTCCTGATGAAGCCTACAACTGTAGGTGAAATGTTGAGATTTTGTGCTATTTTGGAATTGTAAAAAACTATTGTGAATATTTTCTATGCTAGAGCTGTCTACAGTATTTTTATTTGTGCCCCTGCACCACTTCATTATTGAAGAATCTCTTGCTCTGATACTCACATCAGGGTGGCAGCAGCTAACAATTTCTGAAAGGCTCATTTCCCATGGGATCATCTGGGGCTTCTCAGAGACTGGAAATTTGACTTATGGATCAGTTACTAATACTGTTCTGCAATAGGTGGCAACAGCACTAAACAATGCATGTAAACTTTCCACTGGAGCAGACCAACTCACCCACACCTGCTCTCTGTACTCACAGGTGAATTGGCTGTCTCTGGGGCATAGAATAAAATTCCAAACCTGCCTACTCAGCAAGAAGGCTCTTCTGGGCTTTGCCCCCCCCCCCCACATCTCTGACCTCCTCTACCAAGCTGACCCCAAGTATGGAACCAGGAGGAAGGTGCTGGGTGCGCTTGCTGTCCCCTTCCGCAGAACCGCACATGGGCAGTTGGCCTTCACATACAGAGACCCTCTATGGCTAAATGAGTGCCTGGAACTCTCACAAGGAACTACAAGCTTGCCAGCCTTTGAGTCTGAACTTAAAAAAGACCTCCTCTCCAGGAACGCTTGTGACTGTACTAGTGGCACCTAATATGGCTATTGCCCTATGAACACTCCTCTAAGATGTCTTCTGTTTTCACTCAAGGCAGCTTATATCATCCACCCCTAATACCTCATCCCCCTATACACACCCTCAGTCTCCCCACCTCCTTACCTGTCCTCACAGACCCACCTCATACCTTTCAGACCCCCTTCTCTCCCTCCCTTCCTCCATTAACTACTCACTTTTTGAACCCTTTCTGCTGCCATCTACCCTCTTGCCTTCCCCAACCTTTCCTTACTGTTTACACATCCCTCCCCACACTTCATTGTTCTGACAAAGCCTTTTTATCAG
Source organism: Neoceratodus forsteri (assembly GCA_016271365.2). Lineage (NCBI taxonomy): Eukaryota > Metazoa > Chordata > Ceratodontiformes > Ceratodontidae > Neoceratodus > Neoceratodus forsteri. The sequence continues at coordinate 786,827,503 of CM057449.1, read as the reverse complement.
ACTGCTAACCTTGCCCCTCACTTCTACCCTTCTCTTCCTCGCAGACCACACCTCAAACCTTCCAGACCCCCTTCCCTTCCCCCTAAGTTCTTATTATCACCCATCATCTTTGGCCCTCTACCCCTTTCTGTTGCCACCTACCATCATGCTCTCTCCTATCTTCCCTACTGTTTTCACATCTCCCCCCACTTTCTGTTTTTCTGACAAAGTTTTCCACCAGACTGCTAAACTTGCTAAGCTGATCTTTGGCCACAGGACTAGCGGACACCGGGTGGTCTGCACTTCCTTAGCCGCCACCCGAGACCACTTCCCCAGATGCTCCCTGCCAGCAAGGGACCGCTGATCTTTGGCCACAGGACTAGCGGCCACCAAGCGGTTGGCGCTTCCTTAGCCGCAGCCCGAGACCACTTCCCCAGACACTCCCTGCCAGCAAGAGACCGCTGATATTCGGCCACAGGACTAGCGGCCACCGGGCGGTCGGCACTTCCTTAGCCGCTGCCCGAGACCACTTCCCCAGACACTCCCTGCCAGCAAGGGACCGCTGATCTTCGGCCGCAGGACTAGCGGCCACCGGGCGGTCAGCGCTTCCTTAGTCGCCACCCAACACCACTTCCCTGGATGCTCCTTGCCAGCAAGGTACGGCAGTCGCAGCCCATCGATAGTGCCTTTTTTAGGCAGACTCTGATTGGCTCGCCCTCCTCTGCTTCATTTAATCTTTATTTTGACAAAAAAAGGTCTGTTTTCTCGAAACTCAGGGGGAAAAAGACTTAAATGTAACTGCTGGGAATTGTACAAAGTACGCCTCAATGTGTAAAGACTTGCCCGATTGCTACAAGAGGGAACAATTAAGTAATTACAGCCCTTCTTTGATTACTGTGCAGACACCAGCTAGACATAGGGGCACCTAGGAAATCACTCCTTTTGTCCTGCTAATTTTTACTCTGTTTATGCACTGGTCTGCTCGGCCTCAGCTCCTAGAGACCAGTATTAATAGTCCCCCCTTCTGTCTCCTCTAAGGACTGCTGATCTTCGGCCGCAGGACTAGTGGCCACCGGGTGGTCAGTGCTTCCTTAGCCGCCACCCGAGACCACTTCCCCGGATGCTCCCTGCCAGCAAGGAATGGCAAAGCCACAAATTTTCGCCCACCTGCCCATCCCCATCCATGAGTGTTAATTTATAGCCCCGTTTGCCCCGCCCTCAATTTCCCATTGGCCCACTCCATTCAGCATAGGTCTCACTACCAACCCCTAGTGAAGTGATATTATATTCCATCACAACACAGGTATTCTCCTTCCTCCTCTTCATTCTTTTTCTCTCCGTGAAGATTTCACAATAAGTAAACCTTGCTTGTTAAAAAACTAATAAATAAGATGTTTACACTGCCAGGGCTACATTCAGTTACCTTTCTTAACACCAACTCCTAACGTCTCCAAGCAGTAAGAAACTATACAACACATTTGGGGACTTACAGACCTTGGTTAGTAGCTCCTGTGGTAGTACGCTCCACTTCTTGTGCAAAAGGCAACTATGGGAGGCCTCGGCCAGCTTTGTTTATTTGCCAGCCTTTCCCTGTTATCTAATGTGAATAGACCTCCAGACAGAACTGATTCCAATAAAGAGTCATGCCCTATGTTACCAACCTACCCACATAGCAAGACTATGTACATAACATGCTGCCCCGTATGCCTTTGATTCACTCAAAGTTTGTTGAATTTACTCAAAGTGGGACAGCAATCTACTCTACAATGCATGGCCCCAAACCTCAGCCACCCAAACACTGTATGGTCTGGTGTTACTCTGCATGGACCTTAAGCTATGCATCAGCAGGGCAACATAAGGGGACGATTCGGTCCCCGGATCCCCGTACTCAAACCTACACTAAACACAACAAGGCCCAAGCTTTTAAAAATCTCCTTGCCAATCTGAGGAAAATTGTGCTCCTTCTACTACTGTGCTCAGGAGACATCGAACTTAACCCTGGCCCCACAAAATTGATTTCAACCCCATCTGAAATTACAACTCTAAAAGGAATCAGTTTCTTGCATGCCAACGTGTAGCCTTCTAAAGAAGTTGGATTCCGTCCAGACCTGGATTATTTTATACTGCCCCAGACATACTTGTGATCTCAGAATCCTGGCTTTGGGCATCCACACCAGAAAGTGAGGTCAATATCCCCAACTACCTCCTCTTCAGAGCAGACAGAAAGACCAGGGGTGAAGGAGTAGCCATTTATGTTAAAAACAAATTCACAGTATCTATATTAGATGCTACTTCCATTGCTGGCGGATTTGAATGCCTGTCTCTTAAGGTTGAACCTTCCCAATATAGAAACATAGAAACATAGACTTTGACGGCAGATAAAAACCGCTTGGCCCATCTAGTCTGCCCATTTCCCTACCTACAGGATAGGCAGCAGATACTAGTTAACCAACAGCCTATTTCTTCCTACCCCCCACAAGAATTGCCTTATTTCTGTCCCGTGCATTCTTGAATTCTCCCACAGTTTTAGACCCCACAACCTCCTCAGGCTGTTCCATGCATCCACTACCCTCTCTGTGAAATAATACTTCCTCACATTGCCCCTGAACCGCCCCCCATCTTTAAATTGTGTCCCCTTGTTCTTGCACGTCTCTTTTTCTGAAAGATGCTACCTCTTGGACTTTGTTGATTCCACTGAGGTACTTAAAGTTTCTATCATGTCCCCCTCTCTTCTTTTCTCAAGGCTATACATATTAAGCTCCTTTAGTTCTCCTCATACGGCTTCTCTTGCAGACCCTGCACCATTTTAGTTGCCCTCCTCTGGACTGCCTCTATCCTGTCTATGTCCTTGCAGAGATGGGGTCTCCAGAACTGGACGCAGTACTCAGATGGGGTCTCACCAACTGTCTGTACAGAGGATAACAACTTCCTGTTTTCTGCTGCTGATGCCTCTCCCTATGCATCCCAGTATACCCCCAGCCCTCCCTACTGCCTTCTCACATTGCTTGCTAACCTTAAGGTCATCTGATATGATTACCCCCAGGTCCCTTTCCTTTTTTGTTGTTGTTACTACCCCCCCCATTGTGTATTCTTCCCCTGTGCTCTTGTTTCCCAGGTGCATTATTTTGCACTTCTTTGCATTGAGTCCAAGCTGCCATACTTCTGACCATTCCTCCAACCTTGCCAAGTCCCTTCTCATCCTTTCCATACCTCCTTGTGTATCAACCCTGTTGCAGATCTTTGTGTCATCTGCAAAGAGGCATACTTTTCCTTCCAATCCCTCTGCAATGTCACTTATGGAGACATTAAAAAGCACTGGACCCAATACTGAACCCTGCGGTACCCCACTAGTAACCCCTCTTTCTTCAGAGTGGACTCCATTTACAATTACCTTTTGTGTCCTGTTGTTCAGCCAATGTTTTACCCAGGCTACCACCCTGGGACCCACTCCCAGGCTGGTTAATTTGACTATTAATCTTTTGTGGACTGTGTCAAATGCCTTGCAAAGTCTAGGTAGGCCATGTCCACAGCCCCTCCCTGGTCTACTACTTTGGTCACCCAGTCAAAGAAATCTATTAGATTCATCTGACATGACCTTCCTGCTGTGAACCCATGCTGCCTTGGGTCCTGTGCCCCACTGGCCTCTAGGTGCTCAACTATTCTTTCCTTCAGAAGTGACTCCATCACTTTCCCTACCACAGAGGTCAAACTGACAGGTCTGTAGTTTCCTGCCTCTGTCTTGGTCCCACTTTTGTGAAGGGGAATCACATCCGCCTTCCTCCAGTCCTCGGGTACCACACCATCCTTCCATGATTTATTAAAAAGAGTAGCCAGTGGTTTCACTAGTTCCCCCCTTAATTCTTTTAGAATTCTGGGGTGAATTCCATCAGGGCCCCATTGCTTTGTCCATCTTCAGTTTTAGGAGTTCTTGCAGAACCCTTTCTTCTGTGAAAGGACTGGGATCGACCCCCCTATCAAGAGTGCTTCTGCTAATTTAATTAGGCACTTCCCCTCCTCGTCTGTGAATACTGAGCAAAAATATCTGTTCAGTATCCCTGCTTTTTCACTGTCCCCCTCTGCCCACCCACCGTTCATTCTATTCAGCCTCACTATCCCTCCCTTTGTCCTTCTACGCTCACTGATGTACCTATAAAAGGTTTTATCCCCCTTCTTAACCGAGTTGGTTATCTTTTAGTTTGGGCCTTTGCTATTCTGACTTCTCTCCCTGCTTCCTTCTGCCTTAACTGGTACAGCTCTCTGTTCTGCTCCTTCTGTGTTTCTTTATACTTCTGGAATGCTATCTTTTTCTTCCTGACTTTCACAGCCACCTCCTTTGAGAACCATAGTAGCTTTTTCTTTCGTTTTGATTTGTTTATTTGCTTCACATAAAGGCTTGTTGCCTCTGTGATTGCAGTTTTGATGATTCCTCATTGTTGCTTCACACCTCCTTCTAGCCTGTTTGCTAGGGCCTTTCTGAGGCACTCTCCCATCTTGCCAAAGTCAGCCCTCCTGAAGTCCAGTACCCTCACTTTTGTATTGCTCGACTCTGTAGCTGAGTTTAAGGTGAACTACACTGTTTGATGGTCACTTGTTCCCAGATGGCAACCCACTTCTAGATCTGAGATCCTCTCACTGCCCCCATTTGAGAGTACGAGGTCTAAGATTGCTCCCTCATGAGTGGGTTCCGAAACTAGCTGTCTGAGGCCTGCCACCTGTAGGGCATCAAGAATGGCCCTGCTCTTGGATGTGGCTGCAGCAAATGTGCTCCAGTTAACATCTGGCATATTCAGGTCTCCCATCAACAGTATCTCCCCTTTCTCTGCCATTCTAAGAGTGCCTTATATCATATCCTTGTCCATTCCCTTCCCCTGACATGGGGGTCTGTACACAACCCCTTTGCAGATTGTGGTGCCCTTTCCAGTCTCCAAGGTGACCCACAGTGCCTCCTCTCCTCCCTGTTTACTCTTCTGTTCAGTTGCTTTTGTCCCTTCCTTTACATAGAGAGCTACTCCTCCCCCTCTTCTCCCCTGCCTGTCTCTCCTGTAGGTTATGTAACCTGGTATGTTAACATCCCAGTCATGGTTCTCTGTGTACCATGTTTCTGTGACTGCTATGATATCCAGGCATCCCTCTTCCATTAAGGCCACCAGCTCAGGGAGCTTGTTGCCCAGACTATGGGCATTGGTACTCATTACCCTCCATTTCCTGATGGCCTTACACCTTTTTGTCCCATCTCTGTCCTTCTTGCCTTTGTCACTTTCTCCATTTACCCTTGCCCTTCTCCCTACTGACACCTCTATGTTGGTGTTTACTGCACTTACTACTGTGATTCTTTCCAATCAGTGACATTCTGCATTATAGGCTGCTACAGACCCCCAGCAGCAGGACCACAGCTCTTGTCACATCTGTCATCCCAACTGGATGCTATACCTCTGGAAACAATCATACTAGGTGACCTTAATTATGATTGGTTATCTAACGTCTCGCTACCCCTAAAACAATTCTGTGACTCCCATGGGTTCACTCAACTTATAACTGAGCCGACTTGCATCAACAAGAAATATCCAGTGAGAAGCACCCTTCTGGATGTCCTCCTTGTCAACAAACCATACTACTTTTCCCATGCCGGTATCCTTTCAGCAGATGTTAGCGACCACTGCCTTATAGCTGGCATAAGAACCATCACTAAATCACTATCTACATCAAAGTTTTCTACTAAAAGATCCAGACTGAACTTTGACCCTCTGGCCTACTTCAATGACCTAAAAAACTCTTTGCTCTGGCAGAGATTCTACCTGGCTAAATTAGTGGGTGATGCCTATGATGTTCTCCATGAAATCATAACCAGTGCCCTAAACTACCATGCTCCTTTGATTAAAGCACAAATAAAAACCAGAACCTGCCATTGGTTTTCAGTGGATCTGAAGAATGTCTTACTTAAAAGAGACCAACTATGGAAAAGGCCCAGAAATCACATGCCGATGCAGACTGGTGTCTCTTTAGGACAGCTAGAAATGCCTGCACGAAACTGGTCAGAGAGGCTAAGGCCAATTTTTATCAAAATGAATTGCTCTCTGCATCCAACTGCCCAACCAAATTCTGGTCCACCATAAAGGAACTGTCTGGCCTCTCTTCAGGTAGTGTGCTACCTTCCAAAATTACTATTGATACTGTTACCATCAATGATAAATCTGAGATTCTTCAACCTTTCAATACCCATTTTGCCACCGCAGGCATGGCGTTCGACAATGCACCAGTAAGTAGTCTCCATCCGCAGGTCAATGCCCAGCCTCCAGAACCAAGTAACAATAACATGATCTTCTCCTTTTCCCCAATCACCATAAAAGAAGTTGAAGACCTCCTACTATGGCTAGATGCTAGAAAAAGTGCAGGAGCTGATTTTTTCGACCCATACTTTTTGAAAATAGCATACCACATACTTGCCACACCTATATCACACCTATTCAACCTGTCCCTAGCCCAGGGCTCTGAATGGAATGGAAAACTGCTCATGTCATCCCTCTGTTTAAAGCAGGGGATCCCTGTGACCTAAATAACTATAGGTCAATCTCTCTTCTACCCATACTTTTGAAAATGCTGGAAAAAGTTGTGGATATACAGTTGAGATCGTTCCTGGACAAATCTACATTGCTTAACCCTATGCAGTCCGGCTTTACAGCAAAGCATAGTGCAATCATGGCGCTGGCTAAAGTCACTAACAACTGGTGTGGGATCTCGACAATAAAAAATTTGTTTGTGCTGTGTTCTTAGATCTCAGCAAGGCATTCGACACCGTTGACCACTGCCTGCTTCTCTCCACCTTAAAAATTACATTCATGGACTCAATCTCATTGGATTGGTTCCAAGACTACCTCTCTGGTAGGCAGCAACAAATCAAGGCCGAAGGAGAGCTCTCTCCACCCAGCCAATAAAAAGAGGAGTCCCTCAGGGATCCATATTGGGCCCTCTACTGTTTGCCATCTATATTAACAACTTGGACTTAGGCATCACGGAAGCCAGTATCCACTTGTAGGGTGGCTTTCCCTTCAATACAGGTGGTGTAGAAATGCAGACCTCTGGACGCTTCGAGCCCTTACCAACAGACTTCCATACTACATTGTTGCCTGTCTCCCCTTGAGTTCAAACAGCAACTATGCCCTGAGAAGCCACTCACTGGTTTCCCTGAAAATCCCAAGGATCAGTACCCGCTTTGGTAGGGGCTGCCATACGCTATGCTTTGCCCATGCTCTGGAATAGGATACAAAGATCATTGAGACTTAGCTCCCCTGTCAGTATTGCCTTGTTTAAGACCATTTATGGCAAAATGTTTGCTGAAATCTGTAACTGTTTCCACAGTTCCTAGTAGTCTTACTGCCATTTCTCTCCCTATCCTTACTACCTCCAGCCTGTGACCTAATTTCCTTTCTTCCTCTATCAATTAGTTCACTATTCAGCTGCCACACTGGCCCTTAGCACCCTCTGTACCACATTTCCCATACTACCCCCCTCCTGCCACTCAAGCCTGAGATGCAGACACCGTTATGTGCTCCTCCGTAGCCTAGAATCTTCCACCTAAGCCTGCAACCGGTCACTGAGGGCTGAAATGTAAATAATTGTCCTTTTCTACAAAGGTTTGAATAAGATAATACTACAAGTTCTGTCTCCATGGATGTTGTAAATACCACAAAAATGTTGCGTGATGTATATATTTTTGTACGTGAGCCTTTGGAATGTATACTTCCTGCACCTACCATTTTTTGTAATCAATGTTTGTATCACTTTGTTCAATTTGTATTCTGTACCTTTAGTCTGTATATGTATAACTGTCCCTGCCAACAGCAGGTCGACCTTGTAAATGAGCTTGCTCAACGGTGACCGCCTGGGTAAATAAAGACTTGATGATGATGATGTTGATGACTTATCACTCACCTCTACCCCTCTCCTCTATCCTGCCCCTGGTTCTCCCTTGAACTCATCCACCATCCTTGCAATCAAGGACCAAGGACAGCTTAACTATCTCCCTATGTAAATTGCTAGTGCTGCACTTCAATAAACAGTTTGTTTGTCTATTATCATGTGCTGTATATTATGCATTTTCAACTATTTATTTTTATTCTCCGACATGAAACTTTTGTAAAAGAGCTTCTGCTCAAAGGTTGTTTTCAAACAATAAATAAATATATAAATAAATAAATGACTGGATTGTTTAGTCTGGAGGAGAGAAGACTAAGGGGAGACATTTTGTTACTATTAAAAATATAGAATAACCCAGATCTTATGATCCAGTGTGGTATTTTATTTGGGGACAGAACGGCAGATCTCAGGTCACACAAAAAACAGCTTACAATACCTAGGGCAAATACCAACAAACAAGATAATTTTCTTACCGTTCGGGTACCAAAGGTGTGGAATATGTTACCACAAGAACTGGTGGAAATGAATTCCTTTAACAAATTTAAAAAAATAACTAGATAAGTATATGCTGTTAAAAGTAAATATGAGATGATATGCCCACTAGGAGTTAGATACAGTCCCAATGGGCTAAAACTACCTGCTTCTGTTTAAAAATAAACCAAGTAAATCCTGCCAATGTCAGCAGTATTCAGTCACAGATCACTGACTTCCCTCTCAGCAGTGGTCTTCCTCAGAGTCACCGATAGTACATGCTGCACATTCAACAGCCCAAGTGATCATGCATCTGCCAACTCCTCAATCTGTGGCACTTTTGTCCTGATTTTACTGGCAGGGCTCAAAGGATACCACAGCAGCATCAGTTCATATCTGCAGCATAAACTGTTCATTTTGGTGGTTGGATGATTGATACAATCAATGATATCACATGTTGACCATAAAGAAGGGTCTACAGAATAAACAGTGGGGGGGGGGAGAAGGAAGGCACTATGTAAAATACATGTATTTCAATGACAAATCACCAAACACAATGAATACTGCAGCATTAGGTTCTGCAAAACATTCTGCAGCCATGGAACTGCAGAATTATAGGGACCTTTACTGTATGTAAGATAATATATAAAATAAAAATGGTATAATATCCTGTTGAGATTCACAAGGCTTTGCAGAAGCAAATACAAGCAGTGTAAGCCACTGCAAAAAAGGAATTTATTGCAGGGCAAGTCCTCAAATAATACACAGCAAACAGTTAATGTCACAGCAGGAATACCCTAACACTTCATGGAACACTATCAATTCATCAGTTTACTTCAGGGCAAGTCCACCTAAAATCAGAATCAAACAACTGGAGCTACAGTGGGAAGATCCCCGACACTTTGTGGGGCTCTCTACCACTTTACTGCAGAGCAAGTCTATAGGAAATCATCAGCATGCAGTTGTATTTGTATTTATTTATTTTACCAAGAAAGGCTCCATACAGCAATGCTCATTTACAAGGAGGGTCCTGGTTAGGACAGCAAAAATACAAAACATTCACAGTAAAGCATACACAGAGTACAAACTAGGCAAGGAAATGATACAGTGGCAATAGAGGGCAGTAGAATCAATACAGTGAAAGGAAACTGTAATACATATTTGGATGAACACAGCTGTACATACAGAAATTAAAAGGATCATAGCAGGACAAGTACATTGAGGTAGGGGGAAAAATAAAATATACTGAATGTATACATGGTTTAATTTCATAGTACCTTATATGATTCAAGACATTTTTACAGTAGTTACATATATTGACACAATGGGTATCGAGAAGTACCTTAAAAGCATTGCAACATAGCAACAAGGAACTATTTTTTGTGATGAAATAATACATTTAATAAAAATGATTAAAAGTGGGGAGGAATATTTTTTTGCTTTTTGTCACAAAAATGAAGGTAACATTAGATAGATTGCAATAAACTATTTCTAGTGTGGGTTATGCTGGATTTACCTATGGCTGACCTTGTCTGACCATGCCAGCCATGGGTAAATCTCAGCATAACCCACACTCTATCATGGTTTATTGCTTAATTCCTGGTATTGTACAAACTTACAAATTGGTAATCTAGTAAGGACAAACTTTCCACTGTCTTCCTTAATGAGTTTTTATCTTCTTTGACATTTTGGTATCTTAAACAATACTCAGTCTCAGACTAGTAGCCTCTAAATATTATCGATCCTTTACAGTTTTATTTACTAAACAATTGAATAAGAAAAAGTAGAAAAGTATTCGATGTATTTTTAAATTTGATTACTTTCTAATGGCAAACCAAGCTGGGGCAGAACCAAAAGCCACAAGGGATGGATGTATTACACTACAGCTCTGGCTTTGAAAAAAAAAAAATTCACTCTATCTTTTTATTGAAATTCGAATATATAAGGAAGCACACATCTAATACAATAGAAGACTATCCTCCATGTAAAGTATACAATATCACTTAACAAAACACAGTATTTAGGGTAAACATATTGGAGAAGCCTTATATACATGTATTGATAATAAAACACAAACCTAGGCAGGATGTAAGTGGAGAGCAGAAGGGTTACAATCAATAGGGTATTATAGGATCAGAAATAGCAACCATGTATGAAATACATGCTAGGGCAGGCTATGGCAAGGCATTTAGTAAATTGCAAAAAGTGATAAATGTGGTAATATGAACAATGTTTAGTAATGGAGAGGTGAAGATAAGACAAAAGTGTGCAAGGAAGAAGGGAAGGAGAGAGGGAGAAAACAGAGAAGGGAAAAAGAGGAGAAATCTGTGCACAAAAGTTTTGAGAAAACCTAATCTGAGGGAAAAATAAGAAGGAGGGCTAAATATCCCTAAGAATTAGGGTCTAGAAGAACTAGGTTCGATGTACTTGAAGTAATCCTGCCAACATCAGTCATATACAGTGAGTCGGTTATGAGTAACATGCAATAATCAGTCTAGGGAAGCATACTGAGGAAGACTTTGAAGAACATCTGAAAGAGAAGGCACCAGAGTTGATTTCCATTTCTTAAGAATCAGATGTTTGACCAGAAGAGAAAGTATGTTTAGCCATCTAAAATGTGCATGTGAGAGGAGAGAGAGCTATTGGGGATATGGATGCCTAGAAGAAATAGCTTGGGGTCAAAAGGTAGTTTATGTCCTGTTACTCTGGAGGCAAGTAAACAGACTTTATGCCAGAGCTTATTAATGGGAGCTCAAGACCACATGATATGAAGTAGATCCTCATTGGCCAAATTGCAGCTCCATCAATTATTATTATTTAATAGACCCATTCGTTGAAGCACAGAGGGGGTTCTATACCAATGATATAGGATTTTAGTCTGTATTAAAGAACTACAGGCATCTTTAAAGGTATTATGTGCAATACGCCAACAATTACTCCATTATGCATCTGAAATATTGTAGTTAAGAAGAGTACTCCATTTATTTTTGGCCTGTATAGACTGATCAGGTAGATTATCAATAATGTATTTGTAAATGGAGCTATTTCATTTTACTGATAAATTAGTCCAGTGCGAGATGTATGGGTTTAGAAGAGTATGCCTATACACTAAACTAGAGAGAGAGTTATAAGCTGCCCAAATTTGTAAAAACTTCCAGAAGTCCTGTTTAGGAAGTTTCTATGTAACCTGCAAGTCTGAGAATGATCTAAGAGTAAGTGAATTCTGGTCCAAGATATCTCAGAGAAAGAAAATGCATTTGTTCCTCCATGTACGACAGAAAATTGGGCGATCTTCTAGAGTGAGCAGTGGGTTGCCCCATAAGGGAGCATAAAACCAGGGTGTTGGATTGGATTTCAGGAATTTGTGGGTTAGTTTCCAATAAAGAACAGAGGATGATATAGTCGGGTGAGATTGTAGTTTAGAGGAAATGGGATTAAAAATGAAGGAAGTGGGAACTCCTCCCAGGCAAAATGCAGATTCCATTGCAACCCATTGTAGTGAGTGAGGGGAGGGTTTCTGAAACCATTTAATGGTTTGGGCCATTCGGAAAGCCCAGAGGTAGACTTTAAACCAGGGGAGTCCGAATCCCACTTTTTTCCAATGTGATCGAAGTTTGTTGCTGTTAAATCTTGGTGGTTTCCCATCCCAGATAAAGTTACCTATTAATTTATCAATTTTAGCAAAAAAGGAGGATGGTAAGACTAAAGGAATATTGGCAAAGAGGTAAAGAATCTTGGGAGAAATGGACATCTTAATGGCTGCAATTTTCCCCATGAAAGAGAGATTAAGAAGCTTCCACCTGTCCAGAATTGTTTTGATGTTCTCAAATAAGGGGTTAAAGTTAATGTCCCATATCTTCCCTAAGTTACTAGTAATTTTGATTCCTAGATATGTTATACTCTGTGGTGACCAGCGGATTCCAAGAGGTATGTTCATAAAGGCTTTACAGTGGTTGTTAAGGGGCATAGTTTGTGATTTGACATAATTCAAAGCAAGGCCAGAAATTTTAGTAAAATTATTAAGCAGATCAACCAACAGGGGCCCAGCCTCATTCAGGTTTTCAAGTAAGATTAAGAGGTCATCCACCTAGGAGATAGAAACATATCTTGAATTGCTCACAGGTATGCCCATAATGCCAGAAGATTGATGTAAACAAGCAGTCAGGGGTTTTCCATGGCTAAAATAAACAGAGAAGGTGACAGGGGACAGCCTTGTCTAGTTCACCTTGCTAGATGAAAGTAAGAGGAAAGGGTAGAATTGGTAAGTACTTTAGCAACAGGGGAGTTATATAACAGCTTGATCCAGGAGCAAAAGTATGAGAAAGACCAAAATAAGAAAAAACTTGATGAAGGTAGTCCCAGTTTAAGGAATCAAAGGCCTTCTTGAAATCAATAGCTATGACTGCAGCTGGTGTACTGAGGGATTTGGCTTTGTGAATTAAATTAAATAAGGAAAGTAGGTGATCAGAACCAGATCTATGTTTAATAAAACCAGCTTGCAAACAGTGAGTAAGCTTGGGAATCAAGGATTCAAGTCGAGAAGTTAGTAGTTTAGCAAATAACTTCCCATCCATGTTTAATAAAGGGATGGGCCTGTAACTTGCTGGGTGAGTAGGGTATTTTTCTTTCTTAGGGATTAGGGTTATGATTGCTTCGGTGCAAGATGGGGGAAGCTTGCCAGTATTGGAAGCTTCTTGATAAACATTAAGAAGAAGGGGACATAAGGTGTTGGAAAACATTTTATAGAAATCGACAGGGAATCCGTCACCTCTAGCTGATTTGTCGGATTTCAAGGAAGACAAAGCTTTCTGGATTTCCTGAAGCGAGAAGGGTTCATCTAAAGAATTTGTTTCAAGAGCAGAAAGATGAGGAAGATGTAACGATTTAAGGAACTTTTGAATTTGTAAAGTAGATGGAGGATTTGTGTTATAGTTTTTGATAAAAGGTTTTCATGATACGATTTATAGAGGGGTTGTCAGAGTGAATCATACCTTGTTCATCTTTTAGGCTTAGGATGTGTCGTCATTTGTTGTGCTTTGAGCTGGTAAGAGAGGAGTTTCCCAATTTTATTGCCATGTTCCCAAAACTTATATTTAAGTTTAAACAAGGCCAGTTCAGTTTTACAAGAAATTAATTTGTTAATTTTAACTCTATGTTGAAGAATTTCAAGATAAAGTTGAGAATCAGGACAGTGCTTATTAAAAGAAAAGTATAAATTCTCTTTAGCCTTAAGAGAGTTTTCCAAGTCAGCCAGCTATTGTTCCCTTACTCTTTTCCTATGTGTAGCATAACTGATCATCTTCCCTTGAATCATAACTTTAATAGCTTCCCATACAGAGGACATAAAATATTCAGTTGGGGTATTGTGAAAGAGGAAGTCCTGAATTTGTGCTTTGATCATGGGTAAGAAATTGGGATCCTTGAGAAGGAGAGGCCCAGCAGCCAGTAAGAAGATTTAGGTGCTAATGGGCCCCACAAAAGTTGCAATTTGACAGGGGGAATGGTCCAAGATTATGATGGGAGAGATGGATGAATCAATAGTTTTTTCCATTATAACAGGAGAGCCTAAGCAGCAGTCAATTCTACTGTATGTCTTATGTAGAGAGGAGTAAAAAGTAAATTCTCGATCACGGGGGTGAAAGAGGCGCCATACAACAGCTAATCCAACATCTTGCATTAGTAACCAGAGGGCTTTAATACTTACATAGAAACATAGAAACATAGACTTTGATAGCAGATAAGGACCGCTAGGCCCATCTAGTCTGCCCATTTCCCTACCTACAGGATAGGCCGTAGATCCTAGTTAACCAACAGCCTATATCTTCCTGCCCCCCCCCAAGAATTGCCTTATGTCTGTCCCATGCATTCTTGAATTCTCCCACAGTTTTAGACCCCACAACTTCCTCAGGAAGGCTGTTCCATGCATCCACTACCCTCTCTGTGAAATAATACTTCCTCACATTGCCCTGAACGCCCTCCTTCTATCTTTAAATTGTGTCCTCTTGTTCTTGCAAGTCTCTTTTTCTGAAAGATGCTACCCTCTTGGACTTTGTTGATTCCCTTGAGGTACTTGAAAGTTTCTATCATGTCCCCCCTCTCCCTTCTTTCCTCAAGGGTATACATATTACTTCTAGGGTGGACCTCTGTAGTGGGGCTACTTCTGTCAATGCTGGCTTCTAAAGCTAAGTTAAGATCCCCTCCAAGAATACCTGGTGTATTATCAGTGTTAAAGGATAGAATCTGTTGAGCTAAATTATGAAAAAACTTTGGGGAATTGGAATTTGGTGCATAGACATTAGCAAGCAGAAGAGGACCAGAGTTGGTATTCAGTTTGGCCATCGCCCATCTACCATCAGTATCGGAAACAGAGTTTACAAGGGACCATTTGAGACTCTTATGAATAAGAATAGCAACTCCTCATTTTTTTGAGGTACAGGAAGATTCGTAAGTTTGACCGAACCAATCTTTTTAAGTCTATGAACATTCTCTGCTAATAATTTTGTTTCTTGAAGGAAAGCAATTTGTGTTTTACGTTTTTTGAGATGTGAAAGAATTTGCTTCCGCTTACAAGGAGAATTAAGTCCCTTCACATTCCATGTATATAAAAGTATGTCACTCATATTGTTAGAGTTAAAGAAAGGGAATAATCGCTGGAGTGTGAGGGGACAAATAAATGAGGCAGAGGATGATTAGAATACAATATAGAGAGCTTACATATATGCAGAGAGTGGCAGGAACATTCAAGCCAAAAAAAGTGAGATGTATGATACATGGGTGGCACAGATATCTTATCAAAGTTAGAATAGAGATGGGGAAGGAGAAAAGTCATTAACAACAACAACAATACTAGTAAGCTAAATAACAAAGAAAACGTTTTATGGATGTTAGGAGATATGAGTCAGCCAACTGGCTAAGAGACTCTCTCACCACAGTCTGGGGCGTCGATGTAGGGAGGAGACTAGGGAGGACCAGTTATAAATATCGGCCCAAACCTAAGTCTGATCCCAGTAATATAATAAAGTAAGTATTCCTGATAAGCTAAACTGAAAGGGAATAATACCAAGAAAGGCAGGGGACTGTAATAACCTCAGCTTAATTCTAAGCTAACAGGACAAGGTATAAGAATAAAGCTAAACACCAGAACGTATTTATAAACATTAGTAGTAATAGTACAAGAAATACCAACTCGAAATAACAGTAAATTAAAGAACCATATATGAGATGCCAATGCAGCCTAGACATAGAGCAAGGCATTCAGGGAGCCAGGTGGAATGCAAATGAACAAATATAAAAGGAAAAGTAGATCATTACCACATTAGAGTGACTCTGAGTATACTTTGCAGTGCAACAGAATAAGTACATAATAAATACAATATTGAGGGGGAAAGAAGAAAGGGGAGGTCAATTTAAGCCCTTACACCCTGAGCCAAATGCAAATCGGGATTATGTGAAGAGGTATAGGCTTCGGTGACAACTGTAGACAGAAGAGATAGTCATAGTAAAGATTGGCTCTGATCACTTGAAAATCACCTAAATAGGTGTTATATTTATTTATTTAGTTAGTTTTTGTTGACCAGGTAAGTGCACTAGACAAATCCTGCCTATTTTCAGGCACGACCCCGCGGGGAGGGGATACAGGTTAATGCCAACTAACCTTGAACCAGATTAGGCTGTTGGTGGTATTTAGAAGACTAGGCCCAGTGAGCCCCAAAACAGGAGGGACCACACAGCAGTGGATTTCTATAATATCTGTAGGCTTTGAGTAAAATAAGGAGCATAAGGAAGATGTAGATTGACAATCCTTTGCAACAGTACACCAAACATAGCCCACCTCTTTGAGTGCTAATGATAGTTCCATATTGTAAACAGACGGTAGTAAGAATAATGGAGCGTAGGGAAGGAGATAGATTAAATGTAGTTGCCAATAATACGTAAGAACCTGTCATCAGGAGAGGGAAGGGGTACGTTGCCTTGTAATATATAATAATTCACATATGAAAAAAGAAAAGGCAATAATCAGGATGCATACTGATTGAAGATACGCAACTGAACAGCCAAACGACTATAAACCTGATGCACTGTTAAATTGGAGAGTAAAAGGCTAGATAGAGAGAGCCTGTTTAGTGAGGTAATGTGTAAGATCAAACAATAAAATAATGGGATAGAAAAGCATTGCTGATGTACCAAAGTTCCCTTGAAGACCTTTAAGCTGTTCATTTAAACACTGCAACAAAAAGTAAACTGATCGTGCCGCGATGTACAGCCTTTGCTTTCTGCACCCGCTGGGAATGAAAGCAACCAGGTAGCATAGACTGCAGAGCGGGCGGCTAGGCAGAAAAAGTGTACTGGCTCTCCCTTTAAGTATCTTGGAAGCAAAACCTACCAAGATATAGCAACTGTGACCATATTACTGACCATATAAGCTCATGACACCTTAGATTTATTAGCAGGATTGTGACTATTGATGTTCTTGCTTTTGGTCTTTGCCCTACGTTTCTTTTTGAGCAGCTCTAAAGATTTGAGTGGGGAACTTGCAACAACTTCTGCCCATGAAGTAGCGGCAGAAATACATACCTGAGGCACAGGGCCCAAATTAGAGGGATGTTCCTCTGAAATTTGCTGGGAAAGATCCTCCTTCGAGGAGTGCATGTCATCCTCCAAGAGAGCAAACTTATTGCTCAAGGGAATGGGGGGTTGATTTGAAGGTGAGAGGGGGTTTGGGGTGAAACCTTGCTAGAACAGCATGAAAGTCTTGAAGAATAATGCCCCGACGGAAGCTTCTCTTGCAGTCATGTTGATTGCCTTGGGGTCAAATCAGTTGCAGCGTTGCTGCTTGGGGCTGCGAGTTCTGCAACACTTTCCTCATGTTCCTGTACCTCGTTGTCCACCCTCCATGTGGATACCAAAGCTGTGTTCGGGTTGCCAATTGCTGCAGAACCTCCCAGGGTAAGATTGCAGAGAGAGAGAGAGACCTCCAGATAGTTGGCTGAGGCATCAGGGGTTTCAAAATCCTTGAAGGAAGAGCCTGAGAAAAGGCGTAGTGTCGCAGGGTTACGTAGAGCAAATTTAATGCTTCTTTGGTGGAGGAGTTGTGTAAGTGGATTGTAGGCCTTCCTTTTGATGGTTAAATCTTTTGAAAAGTCTCTGTAGATGGAAATATTAAACTCTTGCCACTGAAGTTTCCCCATTTCTCTGGCTCGTTTCAGTATTAATTCTGTGTGGGAATAGTTTAAGAAGCCAGCAATGGGTGGATCACGTGATGCAGAGTGCTGAGTAGTAGCTCCTCTGCGTTGCTCCAGCCTCCCGATTTGATAATCGGTACTTTCTGACACCGAAATCGCTTAAAACCCTCTGTTCTGCAAGGATCCGGTTATCTAAAGCTCCAGATCTTCAGAAGAGCAAGATTCGAGCACTGATGGAGGCTTATATGAAAAAAGCCCCACAAAAGCATACACCTCCAGTCACCCCTGAGAAGGCCCCAAAGAAATCCCGGGCATCAAGTGGGCCTGAAAGGCCCGATTATCTCAGTCAAGCAACGGAGCAGGAACCCCTAACCTTAAACAGGTTCCTGGAAGAGTTCAAGCCTTTTCGGGAAGAAGTGAAAGAGATGGTGACTGATCTGAAAGCTCTATCTAAAAAGTTGGATGAGGTCTCAGTGATGGCCTCGGATAACACCGCTGTCATAGTCTCCCTGGAGCATTGTTTAGACAAGGTGGACCCTGGATTAGCGGCGATCAAGCAGAAGCTTACCGGGTGGAGGCCAAATTAGAAGATCTTGAGGGCCGTAGCCGTAGAAACAATGTGGTCATCTTAGGGCTGCCTGAAGGGGAAGAGAGCCAGAATGCAGTGGTTTTCATGCAAAAGCTGGTGGAATGGGTTGCTGGTCCCTCTCCCTTCGGCCCTGCACACATCATAGAGCGAAGCATAGAGAGTACTGACCTAAGCCACCACCAGGGGCTGCCCTCGTCCCATTATATGCTGCTTCCTGAATTTTTTAGAAAGGCAACACTTTCTGGAAAGTGAGAGCATTGCAAGAGGTGCGTTGGGAAAATTCCAAGCTAAGAATTGCACAGGACTTGCCAGGATCAGTAAGGCTGAAACGTGCAGCTTTTCACCCCATTGTGTCTAAAATTATTGCCGCAGGGTTCAAGTTCAGGATGGGGTATCCGGCCAGGCTGCAGGTGTTTGTGAATGGTTCTTGGCTCACCTATGAAGATCCTGAAGCTGCTCTCTCTTGCCAGAAGCTCGCTATGCCTGATTTATTCCAGGATCCATGATAAGGACTCTCTCTCTGGTGAAAGGAGTCTCGTGTTGCTATGTTGGAACTGTCATTCAACTACTTTCAAAACGTCTGGAATGATGATTTGCTTCTGGAAAACTGGTTATCTCAATGGACATACCTATATGATGAGGGGTCAAGTGATTGGGACATTCAAGCTTTAGTTTGTTTGAACTGTGCATGTAATCTTGTTCAATGTTCTGTGGAAAAGTTCATTTTGCTAGTTGGAGGGAAGAGGGGTTCTTCACATTTTAATTTTGCCAAAAGAGCAGGTTTCTATAAATAAGGGAAGGAATACCCTGAGTTGTTAATGTAGCATTTCATATTTAGAATGGCTGAGTTTTGGGCCTGTGCTTGGTTAACCCCTCGTTCTTAAACATATGTGTGGTGTGGTGGTTTAGTATCCACAAGAGGGAGCTCAGTGTGCAGAAAAGCCAGGGCAATGATAGGGGAACCAAAGGGATGACAGCCTGGTAAGTGTGCTCCCTGTTTTGGCTGGGGACATTGTATATCTCGATTTTGTTTCTTTGGGCACTTGGCTGACACGGTGCCATCGTAACAATGCCTGAAGCCAAATCTAACTTAATGCACCAGTTCCAAGGTGTCGGGGTCCAATTTGTTAAGCAGGACACTGAACTTCGGTTCAAAAGGGCAATTTTCCTTTCCCTTTGGGACGATTTCTCGTCTGGTCTGTTATGTGGCAGGAGTCCTCTCTCTATATGGGGCACTGGAGACCCACTTCTCTTCTCGCTTCTCGGGGTCTCTTGACATCTGGGCACTCTTTTCTAGGTGCCTTATCTCTCTATTTCACGATCTCACAAGTGAGATATGTTTTTGTTTATGGCCTAACGCTCCTTGTAAGCCATTGGGGATTATTAATGTACTTTAATTTGTCTCTTCCTTCTCAGGATTTGAGACCATCCATTTATATGGGAGGACTGTCGTGATGCTTGTGACAGGGGGGTTACCTCGGGAGGCTGGGGGTGAGGAAGGAACCCAGTACTGTGCTGAACGTTGCTTGTGACAGCAAGGGGGAGTGTTATTAAATTGGTGTGTTTTACATCAAGTGGTAGGGGAGATGTTGAGGGGGGAGGGGGAAGGGATAATTGTGGAGGGGACGGGGATGGGGACTATACAGCAGTAACAATGGGAATCTGGTCGAATGTTTCTCGATATTCTCATACAGGGCTGAGGTTATTAAGCTCGTTAATCTTAGTTAGATGGCCAATGATGTGACTTTTGCTACCTGGAATGTTAAGGGGATCAGGAAAAAATCCAAACAATATCAGGTGCTCAAACATTTGAGTTTACTGCGTTCTCAGGTAACATTTTTGCAGGAATCTCATTTGCTAGAATCTGAAGCTTTACAATTAAGGAGACAACAGGTGGGTCAGATCTATGATGCTCAGGGCTCCACTAAAAGTTGTGAGGTCATGCTAATCATTAAAAGAGACATTCCTTTCATCTCCACGCAAGTTATCAAGGATCCGGGGGGCAGATTTGTCTTAGTCAAAGGCACTCTTTGGTCAGTGCCACTTTTACTTGGTAGTATACATGGACCCAATACTGATGACTCAGGGTTTTTTAGGAGGCTGATATCTATTATGCTTCCAATGCTTCCCATCAGGATCATTATGGGGGGCGATTTCAACCAGGTTATAGATTCTAATTTTGATAGGTCAGGTAGTGGGCTGAGGGGAATGTCCCCGGGGCAGACGGCACTTAAGGATTTGTTATATCAGTGCGGGCTCTGTGATATCTGGCGTGTGTTGCATCCGGATTCCAAGGAGTTCACTTTCAATTCAATGGTGCACGGCTCGCAGTCTCGCATTGACTACATATTTATCTCTCAGGTTCTCTTGCCCGAGGTCAAGTCTGCCTCGATCCAACCAGGCCCTATTTCAGACCACTCCCTGGTGGTATGTAACTTGACATTCCTTAATTCACTTAAAAGGGAGACCAGGTGGAAGCTCAATGAGCAGCTCCTGAAGGATGCCAAGTATTGTAAACTTATAAGAGAGCAAACTGAGTTCTTCTTCTCATCTAACCCATTAGACAGTGCAAAGCCAGACATTCTATGGGGGGCCTTTAAAGCATACATGAGGGGGGTTCTTATCAGTATAGCAGCCAAAAGGAAAAGGGTACAGGAGGAGGAGGAGTTATTAACATTATTATCCCAAATTTGGTCCCTTGAAGCGAACCTCTTGGTTAGCTCCTCTAATGAGGACCAAAAGAGACTAATGGTGGTCAAAGATAGATATCTAGAGTTATTAAGGGAAAAGGCAGAACTAGCTGTAATCCAAACCAGAGCCAGTTATACGGATCAGGGAGAGAAAGCAGGGCACCTGCTTGCATTACGCTTAAAACAACAGGAATCCACAAGATTTATCCCACCAATTCAGGCTATGGCAGATGGGTCTTTAAGAGTATCCCCTACTGAGATAGTGCAGGAGTTTGCTTTATATTACGAAAAACTGTACAGGGATATGGAGAATCCTCCTTGTCCTGGGATTCTTGAGGAGTACTTGAGAGATTCCCACTTGCCCTCCCTATCGGAACAACACAAGGGTTTTCTGGCTTCTCCCATATCCCAAGAGGAAATCTCCGAGGCTATCAGGGGGCTACCCTCGGACAAGGTCCCAGGACCGGATGGGTTCTCCTCTCTATTTTACAAAGTTTTTCATGATCTCTTACTGCCAGTACTCTATCGCCTATTTCAGTACATCTTATCTGGGGCAGAGGTGGACCCTTACTTGTTCGAAGCCCTGATTGTCCTTCTCCCTAAACCAGATAAGGATCCCGAGTTAGTTCAAAGTTACAGGCCCATATCTCTTTTAAATCAAGATATTAAAATCCTTTTGAAGATATTGGCCGACAGGTTAACTGTAGTCCTCCCTGATCTAATAGGCATGGCGCAGGTTGGATTCATGAAGGGACGTTCGTCATCTGACCATTTACGTACCCTTTCTCGTGTCTTCTCGGTCTCCAGGGATGCTGCATTTCCAGCTGGGTTGGTCTCCCTGGATGCCGAGAAGGCATTTGATTGTGTGAAATGGAAATTTCTGTTCCAAGTTCTTGAGGCCTACCAGTTTCCGCCGGTCTTTATATCCTGGATCGTTGCATTATACAAAGCTCCTACAGCAAAGATTTCTGGAAATGGTGCATTTTCCAAGTCCTTTTCGCTACACTCTGGTACCAGACAGGGTTGCCCCCTTTCTCCCCTTTTGTTTAACCTGTATCTTGAACCTCTCATTCAAAATATTCTCAGTAATACAGAAATACAAGGTATCTGGGTGGGGCGTCATGAGGTTAAGGTCACTGCTTATGCAGATGATCTCCTTGTGTATTTATCTAACCCGGTATCTTCCATCCCAGTGTTGCTAGGCGAAATTGCTAAATTTAGCGCTTTATCCAACTATAAATTAAATGTTAACAAATCCTCCTTTTTCCCTTTAAACCACAAGACATTCAAGACTGATATTATCCCCTTAGGTTTATGTTGGTCCCCCAGGTCATTAAAATATTTGGGCATTAAACTGACTCGTAATCCCATGGTATGGTTTAGGGAAAATCTGGAGCCCCTTTCTCAACTTATAACTCAGGATCTTGACAGATGGTCTAAGCTCCCTATCTCGCTTTGGGGCCGGATTAACATAATCAAGATAAACATTTTCCCAAGAATTTTCTACCCTTTATCTCTTCTCAATGCTTTTATCCCATTATCATGGTTTAAGAAATTGCATGGTATTTTTACCAAATGTATCTAGTCTGACAAATACCCCCGGCTGGCTTACTATAAGTTGGCTGCTCCAAAATTCGAAGGGGGGCCTGCGGATTCACCATTTGGCTATATATTACTGGGCTAGCCATTTGGCAAAATGTCTGAAATGGGTAAGTGCAGGCCCTGAAAAGATGCAGCCGACATGGCTTAGAATAGAATTGGACTCAATTCGGTCTATGAACCTGGATCCCCTAACTTTGTTTTATGTAAAAATGTCCCAGGTGCAGGTTGCTGAAAAATGTCCCACAGTTGCCACTTCTTTAAAAGTATATGCGCAACTTTGCTCTTTCTTGCGATATACTCCTCAGTTAGATCTGGCCCAATCCATCTGGAACTCCTCATCTTTCACTATGAATAAGCAGCAGATTCCCCACACTTGGTTGCCCCAATTGGGTGATGGGATTGTATTTTCTTTTGTGGATGAGAAGGAGCAATGGCTGTCGGTAGGTGATCTTATTCAGAAATTTAGTATCCCAACATTTTCACATTTTAAAGTAGTACAGATAAGACACCTACTCTCAATAGTGATTGGTAGTACCCCTCCCAATCAGACGGATGGGGCCCTGATCCCAGAATTTTCTTTCTTACTTGGGTCTTCGGGTATTGTATCCAAATTATACCAGGTTTTGTTTCATAAAAAATATGGGGACACTTTTGGACTGACGAGGTTCTGGAGTTCCTTGCTTCCTCAATATTCACCTAATTGGCAGGCCTTGTGGAAGTCCTGCCATAAATTTATCTCCCAAGATAGGTTGCGTCTTATGCAATATCATATCTTGCATAACATGTATTATACTTTGGTTAAGTTAAAGAAGTGGGGTCTGCTGGACTCAAACACATGTGTTAGATGTTCTCAGGAGGAGGGAACACTCCTTCACATATTTTGGTCCTGTCCCAAAATCTCCCTTTTGTGGGACTCCTGTTAAAGCCTCCTGATCCTATATTGGTTTGCAGGAGCACTTCACGCCTGATGTTTGTCTCCTCTGGGACATGTCCTCTATTAGGGTTAAAGCGAGAAGGTTTCATCTTTCTATGATAGCTCTATCAGTTAAGAAGCTTATTTTATGTTATTGGAAAGACAAGTCTACTCCGACATTACAAGAATGGGTGAATGAAATCCTTGCTAACCTGCGTACAGAAAAGGCAATTGCTAGCCTTTACAACAAATTATCTGTTTATACTCAAATATGGGATCCCCTTCATTCTCTAATTTTAGCTGCTCAGACTTAGCAGTGCTTCAGAGTAAACTGCTTTGTATATTCCTGTATAATGGATTTGAGTCTATGTGACATACTGATATGTTACTGCTGTGGGGGGAGGGGAAGGAGGGGCAGTTATATCATAATAAGATGCTGTATTCTTGTCTTTTTATACTAACTGCCTCTTAATGTGAAAATTTGTTAATAAAATTGGAATAAAAAAAAAAAGAAGCGAACAATGATAGGCCTTGGTCGCTGGTCTGATGTTGGCCTTGGACCCAGAGTGTGGTGAGACCGCTCAATGATTAACGTTAGGTCAGGAGGCAGTTTAAGCATTGCAGGCAGCACATGTAATAAAAGCACAGTAGTGTCTCCTAATTCTATACCTTCAGGGAAGCCAAAAAATCATAAATTGTTGTGATGATTATGATTTTCCATATCATCAATTTTGGCTTGTATGGATTTAATAGTTCGATCTTGATTGCGGACAGTAGCCTGGAGGTCATGAATAGTAATGGTGTTACAGGCCATTGCTTTCTCATTAAATGCAATTTTCTGGCTAAAAGTTTCAAGAGTGGTCGCATTCTGTTGGGTGGAGGTTTTTAGATCATTAATCTGAGGCATCAGTTTAGAAAACATTACTTCCACTCTAGCAAGTGAGCTTGCTGTACTTGGAGATCTGCCATAATGCTGAATGATGAGGCCTAGTATGCTGCAGTACAGTGTAGAATCATTGAATATAAGTAGATGATGGATCAACAATTACTTACAAACTGTGTCAGGCAGTAAGATTACAGGATGGTCACAGGAGTTGGTACCAAACAAAGGTCTGCTGAAGGCTGGATGAGGTTATATTGCAGTCATTCCCACAGAGATTCTGAACTATGCTGCCACCTTCTGCCTGGTCAGGCCACGCCCCCCAGCTTTGGAACTTGAACTATCAAACTTTTTAATAACTTAACTACACAAGACTGAAGGAACTTGAGCAAAGTTTGCTAGCTAAGGGTATTGGCTGCCAGTGGAAGTAATATAATATCTGAGTGAGATGGGTAAGTCAAGCAACAAGATGTAACAATCAGCTCCAAACTGCTGATTCTTTAAACCCAAAGCAGGCCACCCAGTTGCTGAAGAAATAGTCCAAACAGCAGTGGGGTTGGCAGACTGGGTGGGCCATAGGCCCTTATCTGCCGACAGTGTCTATGTCAGTTGAGACAAAAGACACTGCTGATATCAAGAAGTCCCCACAAGAGATCTGCATGGCCATTAAGGGCCTTGAATGAAGATTCAATGCCTTTACGAAGTAAAATAATTACTGAAGAGACAAAGGTAGGGGTGCCGCCAATGCAATCAGATAATGCAGTAAAGCATGCTCACTCTGCAGTAAGTGCTATGACATCCCTGATAAGGGAGAATATACATACACTTGTGGAGTTGGCTAGTGACAATTAAAAGCTTATCTTGGGAATAGACTCTGCACTTTGTTGGGATAGTGGAGATCTTGGAGGACTGCGACATGCTTGGTTCTGTGGAGGAAAACTTTTGGATATCCTGGGCTGGTAGACTGAGATGGATGGGTCATTTCTGGTGGACTATACATATACAGTCACACTGTGTCAGCCCCCTAGCACCTGCATAATACCTCAGACTCTGTCTTCTGTTCTTCATTCCAGGTCTGGGATTGGGTCAATTTGAAGGCATGGCAGGCTGAACTCATTTTGAAGGATGCCATTATAAGGGTCTGTCTAGACCTAAGCTTTGCCATTCGGCAGAAAAGGGAAAAAAAAAAACTTAGATGGCCTCAGAAAACAGCTTCAAAATTTAGGCACTCAATTTGCACTCTTGTATCCTGTATGTTGCAAAGTGGGAGGTAAACTGTTTCAGTTTATGTACCTCAGAAAAGATTGACAAACATTGATGAGCTGATCAGAACAGAGAGAAAATGGAGGAGGCAAGAAGTGAGGTCTCAGATTTACAACTAAATGACTATAACACAGGTTACTATAGTGTCTTGTTTTTTATCTTTTTTAACACAAGTTTTATTATTTTGTTAACGGCAAAACAATGAATCACATATAAGAGGCAGTCCAAATACATACACTTCTTGGAGATACACCTCTCCTTAATCAAAAACATGCAATGCATATGCCATATTGAGATATATCATTGGAGAGCAATATGAAAACACATTTCTATAATATTAGCTAAATATGCTGAAAAATGAGTGCATTGTCTGCATGACTAATTCAGAAGCCATACAATGTTCAGAAGTTGTAGTTCATAAATACCATGTCCCAAAATAGGACTACCTGGCACCATGCAATATCCCTAAAGTTTATATTCATGTGTATAAATGTACCAGCTTAGCTTAGTTGGTACCATATCTGCTGCTGGGCCACAAAGTCAGGGGCTATAGTTGAGCATCAGGACTGGGCTCATACCATAAACACTGGCACCTGAATGTAGAACTAGAGAAATGCTGTATTGTTTGGGTGTGCTGTCCATTGGAAGAGTCATCAAATCAAGGTCCTGTCTGCCTTTTCTGGTGGTTGTTCAGGATAGTGTTAAAGATCCTATGGCAGTTATTGAGAAGAGTAAGGGAATTTCCCCAGTATCTTTGCCAAATTTCTCTCCTTCACTAACAACTTAATGTGGTTCAATTTTAGTTGGTTTGCATCTGTATCCCTCCCACTAGGACAAGGCTGAAAATAGGCAGCACTGTCTAGCCTTCCCTTCCCTATCAACAAAAGCTAACTAATTAAATAAACAACTATTCCAAGTGTCACTGGCAGCAGAAAAAATGCTTCATAAAATTCCTGCAAATGCAGGATATATATTAACAATTTCGGGAAACCACAGCTGCTGTGTAGAGAATTCTCATATAAAATATAAAACCAAAAATGAAAACTTTGACCTTTGCAACATTGGTACACTAAAGGCCGTTAAAAAAAAACTTCCTCTTATACACCCAACAACTGATAATTACCAAAAGGAAACAGCAACCAAGATAATGAAAATAACCGGAGATGGAGAAACTTGAAGAAACTCTACCAATGCACTTTCCTACTTTACAAAAAGAAACTGCAATCTGATGTTATTTAACAGCTATAAAGAAGGATGACATAAAAGCTCTACTGTAGGCCACTATCCAAAGTACCACACCCTCGAACATATCTCCCTAGAGAAGATCAATATCATGCCCCTTATTTTTATTTATTTATTTATTTATTGGAGACAATCAGTTTTACAACCTTTGAGTCATGGACTCGTTTACAAAGGTACCTCGTCGTAAGGGGGGGGGGACAACAATTAGGTGAGTCGAGACAGGGATGAACACACGGGTGAAAAAATACATAGACACACTTTAAAATAAAGATTACAGGCAGCAGCTATACTGGTACAACATTTGTAGAGTTACACACATTGTAATTATTAAAAGAATGTAGAACATTTACGGCAGATTAAACTAGTGGGTAGAAACTACTGTATGCCATATGTAAACGTTCTTACATTTCAATATTTAAAAATGTGTATAAAGAGTCTTTTCATAGACTGTTCAAGTTTCTTTCATATTTGAGACATGCTCACTTACCTTGCTGTTCCTCTTCAGATCTACCAGAGTCTGAGCAGCCAATCAATTGGGTCATAACACGAGAAAACTTTACCTGCATGCATAATGCATACTGCATGTGGGCCAATAAGACAATGGTATGGCTGAAGGAGACTTTGCAAAGAATCTTCTTGACCCATCAAAATTCTTTTGACATTGCCTAGACACATAACTTATATCAAGGAAAAGACACATTTGTTGACCGTTCTCCATAACAAGGCTCTGTTGCTTTGCCATCTGTAAAATCCAATCCTGAATCCTGACCTCATCAGTCACTAACAGTGATGTTCTGGGTTTGGTAGAGGATTGCTGCCTCCCACATGGTGTGACTCTGTAAATGTTTTTTTTAAGCCAAACACACTGTCCTCTCCTTCTGCAAGAAGTTTGCCTCCAGGCATTCTCTTTTCTCTAGCAAACATTGGAGGATGAGCCCCTCAATCCCTTCTGAAAGTCTAACAATTTGGACATTAGTCTGAACATTCAGACATTGAACGTAACGTGCCTCTGCTGATATCCTTGTCTGTACTTTGCCCACTGTAATTCTTAATAGCATCTGCTGAGGCTTCTGTCACCGTAACTCAGGTGCTAAAACCATCAACCTTCTCATTATGGTCAGTAACTCAAACAAACAGTTGCTGGAGGTTCATACCAGTGATTGCACAGTTTCCTTTGAGTCATTCTTGGCCACAGCTTGGGTTTCTGCCCCCAACCATGAGATTTGTGCTCTCTCAGCACTTTTTCTTTTTTCTTACCAATTCCATCTTTATGTGTTTGAGGTTTCTCCATTTTGGCAATTAAACGCTTCAATTACTCCAACTCTCAAACACCCACATACATTAAAAATGACACATTTTAATATCTCCATGAAGTTGACAGAAGCTGCTAAAATCTGCTGCCACTCAAGTTGGGCTCCACAGCACCCTTCCTCTAAAGCTTCTTGTTATCTTGTAGCATGAGATAGTCATTAAAATATTAACTTCATTTTCTTGGCTTACTGTAGCTTCTACAATATGGGACATTGGGTGCTGGTAATTGTAAAGATCTACTTTATTTCTCTGTGAGTGGAACAACTTGTAAAAGATTGGGACTTTACTGAATGCCACCATTTCATTTAATTTAACACTCAGAACATTAAAAAGTGAGAAATATGGCAACCAGCTGGCAATTTTATTCTGAAACTGAAGTCGATGAGGCAGAAGTGCAGGGCTTAGTGGTCTAGGATTATTTTTTAGGATTTTGGTATTAGGGTCTTAATGAACTTTTTGTTATCTTCATTAGACTATATACTGTACTCCTTGTCATACTGTATGTATGTACTGTATGTACGCATGTGTTGCTATTGCTGAGTTTCTGTTTTCTGTTTTTTTATGAAACATGGTTGTTCTGTTAAATTTTTGTGCCTGTCTAACTCTAATAGTTTAACTATGATTACAGCTCATACACTGTATATGGAATACTGGGTTGTAGTGGAATAATAAATTTACAATATCTCCAGTAGTAAATGATTAGATTCATGACTCATGAGTGGCGAAGCCTTGAGTTTTTATGAAGGTCTTACCACTTGTGAGGAGAGAAATGATTTATTCCACTGCACCTCACTATGTAATTGGTATTAACTGCACTATTGTTAATGTTTTTATTGCTGCATTGCCCTGTTTCAGCTGAAAACTGCCTCTTTTTCCATTGTAAATGCTCTATACAATCCACAGTTCTCTATTTCCAGATTCTAAGTGGAAATAGAATGTTCCTTGAGCAATACCATGATGTTCTAAGTGAAAATAAATATTTGTCCCAAAAAAACATGATTTATTACACTATGTATTCACACTGGTATGGTATATTTCTCGGTTCACCAAGAAAGCATCTTTAAGATGAGCTTGCTGGTGTTTAACTACCCAGATGTAGCCTGCAGCACTGCACCAAAGTCTACACTTGCCAGACTGGACCCCCTTTTCATGCCGCCATTTTACCTTTAGTGCTCAATCTCTCACCCATCACTACTTTCTGTATGCTAATCTTTTTAGCCCGCCTTTGAGGCCAGGCGTCTCTCACACTGCTTCTCCTTCGTGGCTGAATACTGGTTTGCCACTATTCCCATGTACCCTGTCTCTCTCCTTAACTCTGCCACCTCCTCCTCCTCCTACACTTGCAGCCATTGACACTGTCTGATATTTCCAGGTATTTCGCAATACTTCTAAAGAGATTCTCTCTAGTGGCACTAAAACTGTAGTGCAGACAGGCAGGAATTTCAATGGAGATAAATGGAGATAAAGAAATTTCAGGAAATACCTGACCATGGCAATGGCTGCAAATATACTTCTTCCATTTATCCAGTATTTGTTGTTTTTGTATCTGTCACAGTAAATCTGTAGCAGGCCAGTCTGCTTTCTGTATCAACCAGTCAATTCTCGGAACATCCCCATCTCTCGTCCTCGCTGCATTCTCTCAACCTACTCTTACTGGCACACTTCTCAAAAGAATGCTCCTGCAGCTAGGCTTCTTCCTCAGCTCTCCACATTACAACAACCCTTTGCCTATACAAAGCCCCTCACTACTTTACCTATGTTATACCTTTCTGTCTCTCACTCTGTTGTATATCTTACAAGTCAGTGTACTCTGCTATTTGAATTTTTGCCACTATGATTCTGTACAAATACATTATCATATGTTGGCGACATGCACCCTTGTGGAAGTACAGGCGTTGATGAAGGACACAGCAGGCAAGAATATAGGTAAAAATCCAGCAGAATACCACAATTTGTTTGCTTTTGGCAGCCTTTTGACTCTTTGACAGATGTAGTCCAAGAGGGTAGCATCTTTCAAATAAAGAGATGTGCAAGAACAAGGGGGCACAATTTGAAGATAGAGGGGGAACAGCTCAGGAGCAACGTGAGGAAGTATTTCTTCACAGAAAGGGTAGTGGACACATGGAATGGCCTTCCAGAGGAGGTTGTGGGGTCAAAAACAGTGGATGAATTCAAGAACACATGACACAGACATAATGCAATTCTGGTGGGGGTTAGGAAGAAGCAGGCTGTTGGTTAGCTATTATCTACAGCTTATCCAATAGGTAGAGAAATGGGTGGACTGGGTGGGCCAAGTGGTCCTTATCTGCCATCAAAGTCTATGTTTCTATGCAAAATAATAAAAAGTTATTTCAAGTCTGGTTACTTCAGAGACGGGCTTTTTTGTTGTCACCAGAGAAGCCTAGCTACTGGGTGTCAGCTCCCAATTACCAAGTTTACACTATGGAAGACCTTTGCTAAGGAAGGGTCTCACCAGTCTTTACACTTTCCCATGAGTCCAGTCAAGCTAGAAGCAAACAGCTCCACTCCATCAGTCTGCCCTCAGCTCCCTCCTGGCTAGTTGACACTCCCCTTAGTGCTCTTTGTCAGGCTTAACCAAAACTCCTCACTTACATCCCTCTCTTACAGTGGTCGATTCCCTGATACCAAGGTAGCACTGCAACTGCATAGCTCAATCAGCTGTTTAGCACCAAAGAATCCCACTGTTAGCTTTGAACAGGCTTCTTCTCTCACTCTGGTGTCACAGGTAGTGTCTCTCTCTCTCTCTCTTACAGTTCTGTAGCTGACTGACTAAGACCTGCTGAGGGAGTCTTTTTATAGCTCAGAGAATCACATAATTTGTCAGTCAAATTCAAATTTTACATAATTAATATTCAGTGTACCAAAATTACAAAAGAAACAGAGATAGTTAAACACTCATTACAACAGAAAATAGTAGTACTATACATATTCACTAAACACATGATTCATCTTCACTTTACAAAAGAGTGTTGATCATATGTCCATTAATTACTAGGAAGGTCCCCCTTAACTGCCATAACTCTCTGATCCTATGTTCTGTAAAACCATTAATTCTAGGTGGGGCCAGACCTAAAGGGAAACAGAAGTTAGCTGGCTGCTCAGGGTAAGTTAATGGAACTCTTGTTGCAATGAAAACTGCCTTTTAGATGAACTTTTCTTTTCACAGTTAAAAGGTAACAGTTAGAAGTGAACAAGAAGAAAACTGCGTTTATTCTACCTTCAAATGCTATCTTTTAAATAGTTACACAAACTTCTGTTCCTAGATTGATTGTTTCTCCATTTTACAATAGGGCACCAGTCCTGCATGTTTTTATCTGTTAATATTTACACACAAGTCTTTCCAGGGAAATTATAAAATCTCACTTGTTTTTAGTATTTTGTAGGAGTGAGAGGCTAGCACTTCAGATGAAGCAAGTTCTGAGTCTTGATCTCTCTCTCTTTTTTCTTGGGCCACTGCCAACCCACTATAGCCAGGGTAATTAAATATACTATACATATATGAGTTCCTACAGGTAGATGCATCAATAACAACAAAACAGGAACTTTTACAAAGAATGAACCTGCCTTCACTTTAATAATAGAGATGGGGTGGGGGTGAAAGATAGAAATACAGACTGAAGACAGAAGAGACAAGGAAGTCCTCCTGGGTGATCAGTCCAGGAAAGGAAATAAGAAGTACAGACACAGACAGGACAGAAGCTACACAATTAACAGATGAAGAAAAGGTGTATTTGAGTTTTGCTTACATTTCTTCAGAAATGAGACCCTAAACTGATGCAACACTTCCTATACTGACTAGCCATCTCCTTGGGAAAGGCTTTGTCATGGCAGTACCATTTAAAATGTATAATTTTTGGCCCTTCTTCATGAGGCACAAAACAATGGCAGAGACCTCCTTGCCACAACCCATAACTCTCATCCTGTCTATCGCATAGCTGTTAAATTTGTAAACTTAATAATAGATAGGGTACAGTGTATTATGAGGCAATAATATCATCGAGAGGTTTTGGGGACATGTGAACATTGAAAGCCAAATGCAATGTATGAACTGTTTTCATCTTATTACTGCATCCATGTAACCCCCTACCCCCAGGGCGCATCTGGAATCGAGCAGTACACCGCTCAGTATGCCTTTCCTGGTAAATCTCTTAAATAAATAAATTAATTAATTAAAACCTCAACATAGTGTTACAGCTGAGAAATACACAGTCACCTATTTGTTGTTTTTTGTAATATATGGATCCAAGATTGACCCCTTTCTACCTCTCCTATGTGTCCATCCAACATTGTTGGATGGACACATCGACTATCTCTGTTCCTGACATTGATGGGAACCCACTAGAACCTGTCACTTCTTTCCGTTACCTGGGCATCCACCTGGACCAAACCTTGGACCTAAAAACACACATCCAGGATACTTGCAAGTCAGTCAATTGCAAGTTAGGGGCTGCTTACAGAACCAACTACCTCCTTACCCTGCTGCTAAACTGGCAGTAGCTAGAGGTATACTGTTGCCAACCTTACATATGGTTGTCCCATTCTGTCTTTGGCCAATAAATCTGCACTGCATCTGTGGGACACTACTTTCAATAATGTATGTAGGTATGCAACCAAAGCACCTCGACTGCAGCATCACTGCCAACTATATCAAGACCTTGGCTGGCTCTCTCCTCCTCTACCAGACAATACTACCTGTACAATCTATCAGATACCATCATAAGGACATCCAACCTGCTATCCTATCAGAACTCCTTAGGACCAGCTATTCCCACAGGAACCTTAGATCTGCAGATCAGACCTTATTATCCATCCCTCTGTCGGACAAAAAGGGCATAGGCTCCTTCATTATGCTGCTCCTCACCTGTGGAACCTGCTGCCTCAGGAACTAAGGGATGTCCCTACTCATGCAACTTTTAAGGGCAAACTCAGGACTTTTCTTAAAACTTTGGACAAATGTGTTTGCTTTGATCCTACCTGATCCTTGCTCTTAACCTGTTTTCCCCACTTCCTTATTGCTAGCACTTGTGCCTTTCCCAATGGTTGTTTTATGTGGTGTTTTACTATAATTGCTGCTTGAATCTGTTTGACTGTATGCCAAATATTAGCTTTTGCCATTTACAAGTTGTTGTTTACTTCCTGCCACCACTTGGCTTCCCTTGATCCTGTTCTCTCTCCCTCACCTCTCAGCCTTCCTTCACTCAACTCCCTGCTCCTCTCTTCCCCTGACCACATCTCCTGCACTCTGCTTTTCCCCTTCCCTCTGCCTCCCCTTCCTTTCTCTGTCTTGCCTCGCCTTTACCTCCTCCTGAGTCACCCTGCCTTCACTCGTCCCACCCTCCCAGCTGAGCATTGTTCCCTCTTACCTCCACTTGCAGTAAACTTACCTCCTCCTACCGACCTCTTCTTCCTGCCCTGCCGTCTCTCGGTTCCACTGGCTCGGCTTGGTGTTGTTACCTTTTCCCTACTGCGTAACTCTTCGCTTCTCTCCTCCTCTACCGCATCATCCCCTTGCCTGCAGTCTATCGGTTCCACCAGCCCAGCCGCATTCTGCTACCTTTTGCCACTGTTGCCGTCTTGCCGTAACCTGTCACCCTTTTCTGCTTGCCGTCTTTCGGCTCCACCGACTCGGCCGCAGGTTGAACCTTATGTCATTCGCTACCGAGTTGCTGGCTTTCTTTAACCCTCACTCCCTCCCTCCCTCTCCCGGCCATCCCTCCTCTACTCCCTCCTGCCTCCTATTCCTGCCACCGCCTCTCATCCTTATATTCTTAGCCATTTCTTTAGCCCCCCATTTGGGCCCTTGCCCTCTATCCTTCCCTCTTCCTTTCCTCACCTCCTCACCTTCCCCTTTTGTCATTTTCTATCTTGTTTCTAGCTTACCCCTACACCTATCCTCTCCCTTTCCTAGGTCCTTCAATGCACTTTATGTATGCGCTCAATGGAAAATGTCCTTGAAATGTATTTTGCCTTGTATTTTCCTTTGTCATGCATTGTGTCCTGCCATATGTATCTTCCTGTATTTCTATGCATCATGTATTTTTGTTATCCTTACTGTATCGTTATGTTCTGTAATTTTACCTCCCGGGTCGTGCCTGAAAACAGTCACTTGCTGGCTAGTGCACTTACCCGGTTAACAAAAAATAAATAAATAAATAAATTGTCCTTTTCAGCTTCCTCCATAACAAAAACCCATGCTCATTTTTATGAAACCCTTCACCCAAAAGAAGAAACAGTCACTGTGCCACTTTCCAGCCCTGCCACCATCAGCAGGCAGCCCAGAACTATGACAGATTGGAGAACAGTTTGAGACTCACTCAGGTAGAAAGTGGTATATGAGGATACCCAGCTCCTCAAAGCCATTTGACTCTCTTGCATTGCATCACAGAGCCAGCGGAAGTGGATATGTGTTGTGGAAGCCTCTCACTCCTACTCCATCAATTGACTCTCCACAGAAACCAAGAAACTTTCCATGTAAACGTTCTGTGTTGCCGTACCACTTTTGATGATTTCTCATCAGCAGCGAGCTGGCTTGCACAGTGCACAATGGTTACAATGAAGGCCAGTTCACCTTCAGCTGACAGGCTGCGTACAGTGCATGGTAATGTTCTTTCTCATAATATCATTGTTCAGATCTCTGAATAACAGTATTATGAGATCCTGTACTACTATCATTCCAGTTCCAATGGCAAATTTTTTATATAGCTTTTGCTCATATTATTAACATTATCCATATGTTATACATTATTAACTGTCTCTTTTGTTTCTCTCCTGCTGAAGTTAATTGTTTTGATGTTCTATAGCTGTTGTAAATACTAGAACACGAACAATAACCCATTGAAATACCAGGTTGAAGTTGGATATGGACTTCTGCACACACTTTAGTTAGGATCTTCCATAGCGG
The DNA here is from genome assembly GCA_016271365.2 of Neoceratodus forsteri. Classification (NCBI taxonomy): domain Eukaryota; kingdom Metazoa; phylum Chordata; order Ceratodontiformes; family Ceratodontidae; genus Neoceratodus; species Neoceratodus forsteri. The sequence goes on along the minus strand of CM057449.1, from coordinate 786,792,545 downwards.
TATTTAGCACCAGTATCCATTACTTAAATTCATGACATACGTTTAGAAACCACCACACAGTTGTATCAAATGGAACTGGGAAAAGTTTTGGACTCAATGTACTTCACTGCATGCTTCACTTTGATGTGATTATGTGACAACCCCTTGCATAGGGTTAATTTTTGACATTTTACTAAAATAAACAAAAAGACAAACCAGTTCTTGAACAAAGTATTGAAACAATAGCAGTATTGGTGCGTGGTATAATAGGTTTCAGCTGCCCCAGTTACAATTTGAAACATAATACAGTGAACAATAAAGCCTCAGAAAACACAGTTAATAGTGACAGGAATTATTTTTATACCAGACAGTCTGTCTTGTGAAGGAAACACACATTCCAACTACCTCCCTTCAGTGATAATATTCCATCTACTGAAAAATTAAACTTGAAAATAAACCTGATATATCCTTAAAAGAGCATGTAAAATTCAAAGAGAAACCATGTGTAGCAAGTAATAGAAGTCTAATCTTCAGTAACTAAAAGTATAGTTTAACGAAACCATAATGTTTAGTAGAAGTAGTCCTTTTAGGAAGGCCTACATTTGGTAGTATAACAACATTGTGCATCACATTGCTACCACTGTAGCATTTTGATAGGTTTTGGTGACCAAGAAATTATAGCACATTGTCACTTCTTATTCTGGCAATTCTTTTTAATTCTGTTCAAATTTATCATACATCTCCTCATTACACTCATCATGCAGTATCTAGGCAGCCTCTATAATCATTTATGATTATGCAAATAGAGATCTCTTACAATAGCCTCAAAGGCTGCTTATTCTAACTCCACCTCCCAGCTCTGTAGTTTTTATGAATGACTGGCAATCAATGACAATCATTGACTGCCAGCTGCCCACTCATCCTTTTCCTCTTATTTCTGCACGTACACAGAAGAGGCTTCAGCACTGCTCCTTGACTGCTGATGAGTCTACTGTTTGACTCCTGATCTAATTCACACACCATTAAAAAAATCACAGGCTATAAAATATTTTTCAGTGGAGATGCACAGGCATAGCAATTACAAAACAAATGCATACTTAAATTGCTGCATACTGCTTAGGTAAATAAATGATTTGTATAAAAAAAAACAGTTATTTCCTCTGCACTATGCAGGTAATCATCATGCAAGGATGCTCTAACCCAAAGGTGCTAGGGATATGTAAGGTCTAAATACTAGTTCCAAAAAACACAAATTATAGGGTACTCAGATCAAGTACCAAGTCATTTTCCATATTCAAGGCTATTTAATGACAGTAACAAAAAATGTTTAAAAGCCCTCTGTCCTTCCCCATGTAGCCAGGGCTCATCCCTTGGCCATCCCCTCCCAAACCCCAGTCACTTACCACCCTCACCTCACATATACAGATTTATAAGGAAAATTGCCAGCACTTGTTTCTGACATTGGGTGTTCAATCCTGGTGTCAGACATACTTACAGGAAAATAATGAGCCCACTGGGAGCCCAACCCCAATGGCTCACAGCTGTCCCATGCCTCCTAACTTGTTTTCTTACACTGGGTTCCCATCCCCAGTGTTGGGACATATTTTAAAAATATACAAAGTCACTAGGTGCCTAAAGCAGCATTACTGGTTAAATAAATCATTATTTGGTTGTCAGGACAAAACAAAACATCAATATATCTCATTTTTTTTTTTTTTTTTGCTTTATTTTATTCCTGAGGCAAGAGAAAGGATTTTGAAGTTTGTAAAAGTTCTTGCTCCTTTGCTAGGTCCACTATCATGGATGTAATTGGATCACAGTGGTGCTGTGCTGTTGGCTGTCAGAATAATTTGCTGGCAACACCCTAACATATCTGCATTATGAATACAGTGGGTGCAGTTAAAGTGTGACTTCCAGAGAGGAGATTTTTTTAAACAATACTCGAGGCTGCCATCTTTATTGTAGGTCCCCACAAATTACAACATGTGTACTCAAACACAGACTTAAAAGCAGCAGAATTAATTTAAAATATCCAAGTGAAAAATCTAAGATCATCGGGAATATATTGCTGATAAAAAGGTAGGATGAAATGTTTTACTAACTAGTACTGCTGCTTTAACCACAGTGGCTCATAGCTGTCCCTCAACCTGTTTCTTGCACTGAATACCCAACCCTGTTGTCAGACCTATTAATAAATATATATACATATATATATATATATATATATATATATATATATATACACGCACAGCCACCAGTAGCCTAACCATGATGACTCGCTGTTGCCTACCCCCTCAAAGTCTGACAGCAGTGCCCAACCCTGGTGTTGACTATATTGGATATATTTTGAGTTTTTTAAAACATGCTGCCATCAGCACTGGTATGCTTCTTCCCCTCACCTTACCCACTATAGCAACACTGGGGCTCCATGCCCAATGTTGTAAAACAGCCAGCCCCCTTCCTCACAGATGTCAGCCAGTTCAAACACTCCACTCACCTCCTCAACCTGCCACTGTCTAAATAAATTGTAAGTGCAGATTATAAAAATACCCAAGGTGTGATTTATAAATCCCAGTTTGCAATAAATATTGTGTTAGTGTATTTCATAAAGCACACTTGGGAATTATAGATAATGCAGATGGCCATGTTGGTGATGACTGGAGGGTTTGAACTAGATAAAATCTAAGGGGTGGTCTTGGAATGGGTGAGGGTTGGGGGTGCCACTAGATGCAAAGGACTGGGTGGCATGGTGATAGGTGAGGGAAGGGGTACCACTGTTCCCCAGGGTAGAATGCCTTGGGGCAGAGTGAACATAGGGATACCACAGGTCAGAGGGAATAATGTATTGAGGCAGGGTGAGGGGTTGGGCATAACTTGATCCCAGAAAACTATGCTTTGTGTGGAATCTGCTTTGAAGGGCTATCTTTCACATTCTATATCAATATACTGTACTTGATCTATGGATATGTCTACTGGATTTGTGTGACAGATAGTAAACTAGCCATGCAGGGGAGCAGAGGGGTGTGTTGGCCACTGTCCCAGGATAGGTTTCCCACTGAGTACCAGGGAATTATTTAATGAGGCAATGTGGTAGAAGAGGGAAACACTAAAGCTAGTTAAATGCTTTTTTTTATACTGCAAAAGGGATCAGGCAGGAAGGAGGTACATTAGACCACCAGGGAACAGATCTTTAATTATTATGATGGGTACGGAGATCAAGGGAAGCAGGGGGGACCACTAGATTACCAGGGAATGCATCTTTAAACTGGAGATCAGAGTGGTGGAGAGGAGAACCTAGCATAGCGTTACTTTTGTTGTAAACCAAACTGAACCAGAGAGGCCTGCTGGGGAAGAAGGTGTTTTCAGGACCACACACCACAGGAGGGACATCTCACCATGCAATCCAGGGAGTACATGCATGGGCCTCACTAATTGATGAGGCCATAATGGGATGCAAACAGCCTCTTAGCATAGTCTATGGTGCAAGAGGGCATTTGAATTCATATATGGATACTTAAGTGTATAATAACTGAGGAACATGTTTTTCCCATAGGGAAACCTGGTTATAATTCACCATTATAAACCAGCTGGTAATAACAGTAAACATGTGCTGGGTTTCCCTCACTCTTTGCATGGTGCCCATTATATTGTTGCTTAATTCACACACACAGACTTCATTGGCACATTTAAACTGAGCAGCATGGATATTAATTTCTAATTCTACAGTTGCTGTGTTGAAAAAATGCTCTACAGCAATTATATAAAACAACACACAGGCACACAGGATAGTATGTAAAATCTCCCTCACTAGGGAGGGAGGTCAAGGACCACAGATGGGTAGCAGAGGCAATAGGGGGAAGAGAAGTGGACACCAGTCCATTCACAGTGGAGAGAGTTCTGTAAGAACTCATAAAGCTGAAGGTGGATAAGGCCTTGGGGCCAGATGGCATCCACTCTAAGATATTAAGGGAGCTGCAAAGGGAACTAGCAGCACCTCTGGCAGCCCTGTTCATGGAGTCACTCAACACGGGTGTGGTTCTAGAGGACTGGAGGAGGGCACATGTGGTCCCACTTCACAAAAGTGACAGTAGGGAGGAGGCACAGAACTACAGGCTGGTCAGCCTCACCTCAGTGGTGGGAAAGATCATGGAGATACTGCTGAAAGGATAGTGGCATGCCTAGAATCCAGGGGTGCCCAGGATCTGAGGCAACATGGATTCACAGCAGGAAGGTCATGTCAAACAAATTTGATAGACTTGTTTATTGGTTGACTAGGGAAGTAAATCAGGGAGGGGCAGTAGATGTCACTTACCTAGATTTCAGCAAAGCCTTTGACATCGTCCCACACAGAAGGCTATTTAACAAGATGGGTAGTCTGGGCATGGGACACAAGGTGGTGAACTGGATTAGGAACTGGTTAACAGACAGGAGACAGAGGGTGGTGGTAAATGGAGTACAATCTGGGGAGAGGAGGTGACCAGCAGGGGAACGCAGGGATCAGTACTGGGACCAGTCCTGTTCAATGTCTTCATTAGTGACATTGCAGAGGGGCTGGAAGGAAATTCTGCTTGTTTGCAGATGACATCAAGATCTGCAACAGGGTGGATACTCCAGAAGGGGTGCAGAAAATGAAAAGGGACCTGGAGAAGCTTGAAAGATGGTCGGAGATGTGGCAACTGAGGTTCAATGCAAAAAAAGTGCAAAATAGTGCACCTGGGTAGAGGGAACCCTGAGGAGAGCTCCAGGTTGGGGGGGAGCTGACTATCACCAAGGAGGAAAGAGACTTAGGGGTTATCATCTCTCATGAACTTAAGGTATCAAAGCAGTGCACAAAGGTGGCAGGGAGGACCAATGGCATGCTGGGGGTGCATAGGCAGGGGTATCACTAGCAGGAGGCAGGGGGTGGTGATGCCATTGTATAAAACATTGGTAAGACCTCACCTGGAATACTGAGTACAGTTCTGGAGGGCACACCTCTGCAAGGACATAAACAAGGTGGAGACTATCCAGATAAGGGTGACAAAGATGATGCAGGACTTGCACCACAAAACATATGAGGAGAGACTAAGGGACCTTGATATGTACTCACTGGAGGAGAGGAAAGAGCGGGGGAACATGACAAACTTTCAAGTACCTCGAGGGCATAAACAAGGTGCAGATGGGGGACCCTTTCCAATGTAGAAAAAGTACTAGAACAAGGGGGCACAATATGAAATTGGAGGGGGGGTAGATTAACAGGTAATGTGAGGAAGTTTTTCTACACAGAAAGGGTAGTTGATGCTTGGAATAGTCTGCCACAGCAGGTAGTGGGGGCAAGCACAGTGGAGTGGTTTAAGCATGCCTGGGACAGGCACAAGGGAATCTTGAGAAAGAGAGGGAGTGATGAAAAGCCATTGATCACATAGGGTCAATGGCCACATACAATGTATGAGGCCTACGGGCAGACTGGATGAGCCTGGCGGTCCTTATCTGCTGACAATGTCTATGTTTCTATGTAATTTTACACACATCCTGAGTGCTGGATGCTTGTACAAACCCCATAAGCTTCACACTTGGGGTTCATGTAGCACCTAGCACCTTGTGTGTGTGTACAATTCTCATTACGCACACTACCCCATATATTACTCTACATACAGTATACTTGCTAACAGGTTTGGGATACCCTAATTGCTTTTGCTCCTTGACAGTCTCTGTCTTTAGTACAGGCATATACTTCTCTGTGGACAGCAAGGTGTTGTGTTGTGTGTCACGTTATTTATTTATTTATTTGATTTACTACAAAGGTGGACTAGGTTAAAAACTCATTTTCAGCCATGCCTGGGGAAGGGGAAAGACAATAGGAATGCAAACATTCTTATACATAATTTGATTAAAATATAAAAAACACGCAACAGTCATCACTTACATACAATATTTACAATACACAAATTTGATCTATGTATAGATCTATAGTGATAGTCTACTATCCTCAAATAATACCATAACAGTTACAAACTGACAGATCCTCCAGATGATTTCTCACTCTGGTTTGAAATATATTTTTATTTGTATCCACCTGTATTCCCATTTTTATCAAGTCATTTAGTAATTTAGGACCATAAACGGTCATTGAACGTTGTGCAATCTTTGTGACGGTCTTGTGTTCTTGAAAATGTTTTGTTGATGTTACTCTTAGTGACCTTATTTTGTTATTTTGCTTAAATTTATCATGCAGTACTACTGGTATTTCTAATCTCAAAATTTTATGCATGAACATCGACGTTACAGTGTGAAAGGACATCTGTAACGCTGGTTACCTTGATGTGGTACAGAGGCTTCTCATAATGTATCCTAAATATTGAAACTAAAAGTCAGCCTACTTTTGTCTGATTAGTAGTATGTGTATTAAATGGATTATGCTAATGTACTGCACAAGGTAGACAGCAGTGGTCTAGGAGGAGAGTGCAGTCCATTTTATATATATTAAACTTAGAACTTCAGAATTTTTAGACTGTTTGCATGAGACACCCTTCTGTGGTTACACAAGTTTCTGGAATGTTTTGAAATAAAGAAGCCTGATTGGCTGAAAATGATGTCACTATTAATAAAAGAATAATAAAGCTATTGGGACAGAGCTTTAGAAGAGATGAACACTCATGTAACAATAAGGTACAGGAGGGTGGTATATTGCATAGAAAGAGATGCTCAAGGATGAGGGGCATGATATGAAGCTGGAAGGGGGGTGACTTAGAGGGGATGTGAGGAAATATTTTTTCACAGAAAGGGCGGTGGACCCCTGGAACAGCCTCCCAAGCAGAGGTGGTGGATACCAAAATGGAAACAGGTTTCAAACATGCATGGGATAGACACAGGGGGACCTTAATAACAGGGCTGGGGGGTAAGGCCAGAGATCAATTAGGGTCTAAGGCAGCACAGTAGGTAGAGACTTTAGGGCAGACTAGGTGGGCCAAGAGGTCTTTTTCTGCTGACAGCTTCTGTGTTTCTATGTTTCTGTGTAACACCATACCTGTCAAATGTTTGGCACTGAAATGAGGAACACTGACTCAAAATGTGGGCACTGATGCTTGTAATGAGGGGCACATCTTCAAACATGGAGATACAAGCTCAGAACACTTTAGAAACCATAGTATTTACTTGTACAAAATTTGTTTTTTGATTTAGCATCTTAGAATATTAGGAAAAAAAAAAGAAAACATACTCAGACCCAATACCATATGCTGGTAAATGCTTTTTATTACAGAACCATGCGTGGAGCAACAGACTGACCCACCCATGAGTGACAACATTTCCTGCAGGCACGCTTTGTCAAGAGACGTGGACTCTCCCCACGACCATGTCTTAAATACAGTGCTATTTAAAGGGACATTGGGAGAATTAAGGATAAAAACATTATCTCCTAATGCTGATGCTGAAATGCTTGTGGGCTGGTAGATGCAGGCTAACAAGAGGGTATTCTGATTGCTTAGTTTATGGAATGTCAGTGTCTATCTGATCTAATGTTTCATAAATTGTCCTACACTGGTATAGAGAAATTCTCTTTGGGTCCAGAACAGGGTGATCTGGTCAAATCCTCTCCAGTAGAGTACGATTTTGGATCCATAAACCTGGGGCAACCTCGAGTATGGGTCTAAATGATAAGACAGAACTTGCACCTTTTATGTTGCTTGCACGCATGTGCAAGAACCATAGTGCCATCATCGGAGATTTCGGAGGTGTGTCAACTCCTCCTCCAATTCAGTCAGTGAGCTGGCAGGCGCGGCCCCTGTAAGCCAATACATTTTGGAGCTGTCTATGACACGCTCCAAAATGCAGTAACACTACAGTTGAAAGGGAGCTCGCTTCCAGTGAGCAGAGATAAAAGCCCACTGAGCGTAGCTCCCCCCACACACAGGCGTGCGCGCCCCACATGTTCCTGTGTAGCCGACGGGTGCCCAATCCCCTGGCTGAGCTGCTGTCGCCCCACCCCTAGCAGGTGCCACGCTGGGAGCCCACCCCGCATGGCAATCTGTTGTTGTACGCCACGGGGTGCCCAATCCCCATCGGCTGAACGGCCCCTCATCCTTGTGCCACACTGGGAGCCCACCCAGCGTGGCAAACGTCCTCGAAGTCTTTTTTTTTTTGTTTTAAACCTGTAAAACAAGAACTGTCCTCGGCGCATCTCACCACCCTCCCACAACCCGCACCCACCCACTGCACCCAGCCTCCCCCACCCCCTCACCCCATACTTACCTCTGACTCCGAGCGTGACGATCTTCGTGGACCGGGAACATGTCTGCACTCTTCAAAGCCGACCGCTAACTGGAGGAAATGCCGGTAAGCTGTATAATGGGCTAGATAGGAGGGTTCAACTTTATTGCATATCTCAAGCATTTTGGGAATTTTGCAAATTTTCAGCATAGGGTTTTAGGACCCCTTCTCATGAATGATGTCACTGTCATGGCATTATTCGGACCCGAAGGTGATTTGCGCAGTGACTGTGCGGTGACTGCAAAATCACCCTTCAGGCCTGAATACCACCATGACAATGACATCATTCATGAGAAGGGGTCCCAAAAACCCCATGTTGAAAATTTGGTCCAAAAATTCCAAAAAACGACTGTTTTACGAGCATGCATTGTGCAGTTCCTACGCAGGCTCGTAAGTTCACAAAATTTCAATATTTTCACTCCAGATTTTCAACATCGCCATTTACCACACCTTCTTATGAGTAATACAGCTGTCATTTTTAACATCTCACCCAAAATGTGTTTCCACCCTTGTAGCGCAGAATGGCGCAGTTGATGTGCGAAATCAATGTACGGGACAAATTAAGAAAATCACAGTGACACTGTTCATGAGCAGAGGTCTTAAAATGGCTATGTTGAAAATTTGGTGAAAAAATTCCTAAAAATGACTGTTTTACGAGCGTGCATTGCGCAGTTCCTACGCAGGCTCGTAAGTTCACAAATTTTCAATATTTTCCCTCCAGATTTTCAACATTGCCATTTTACCACACCTCCTCATGACCAGTACAGCTGTCATTTTTCACATACTGCTCAAAACATGTTTCCGTCCATATAGCGCACAATGGCGCAGTCGGTGTGCAACCTCAGTGTATGGGACACATTAAGAAAATCACAGTGTCACTGTTCATGAGCAGAGATCTTAAAATGGCAATGTTGAAAATTTGGTGAAAGAATTCCTAAAAATGACTGTTTTACGACTGGGCGTTGCGCAGTTCCCACGTACGCTCGTACGTTTGCGAATTTTCAATATTTGCACTCCAATGACTTCCAGATACCTAAACAGCACATAGAAGCAAGCAACATTCGGCATTGACAAATGCTTGTTTTGTAATACTGTTGTATAACCACTGTAATGTAATTACATTACTCTGTTACATTACTGTGTTATGGTGGTGTAAATCTGTGTATCTAACTATATTTTTGTCTTTTTAGGTTTACCAGCCCGCAAGCATTTCAACACCAACATTAAAAGATACTGTTTGTGACAAGCATAGAACTGAAACAACATAGTTTCTATAATGCTTTTATCATTATTCTCCCCTGTCCCTTTAAATAGTACTGTATTAAAGACATGGCTGTGGTGAGAGTCCTCATCTCTTGACAAAGTGCACCTGCATGAAACATTGAGGTTCTCACAGGTGAGTCGATCTGTTGCTCCATTCTTCTGCAATAAAAAGCATTTACCAGCATGCAGTATTGGCTCTGTGTGAGTTTTTTTTTATTTCCCTTTTAAACTTGCAAAAATGATGTACCAAGGATCTTGAGCTTCCTTTGTTTTTAGCCCATCTTAGAATATTATGAATCTCTGCATTAAAGTCTGAATTTATAGCACATTCTCTGTGTAGGCAGCACTTTTTCTTTGAGGGACAGATGAGGAACAGAGTGATTTTGCAAGGTAAAATCAGGGGGTTCTACCAAAAGTAAGCAAAAGGAAAAAGCAGTGCAGTCAACAACCATGCAGTCAAAAGGCAGATGGCAAAAGTTGCGCCTCCCAAATACCACACCTGCCAAAGACAGTTGAAAAACAGTGCGGCATAGGGACACAACTCGGGAGGGGGCTGATTTTCAATTATAACATGGGGGGGACGCAATGCAGGGATGGGAGCTGGTTTACTATTATAACTCAGGGGGACACTACTCAGAGGTGGAGGCTGATTTACTATTACAACTTGGGGGAGACACAACTCAGAGGGGGGGGCCTGATTTACTATAACAACTCAGGGGACACAACTCGAGGGGCCGTGATGGCAAAAAAAAAAAAAAAAACACTGTCAGAATTGAACCCAGGTCTGTCTGCTGGGTGCACAAGCCTATTCACAGCCTGTCACTCTAAGCATGATTAGGCAGCACACACTCACAAACTTAAACTATTCAGCATGAGTTAAAACAGCTACATGGACAGTGCTACAACATCCCTACACTGTTACGTCCATGCAGCTGTTTTCACTCATGCTATATTCTCAGCATGCATTTTACTGCACTGCTATTTCCATGCACCACTGACAGTATTCCAAATGAGGGACGGCCTTTGTAATTAGGGACAGTTGAGAAGTATGATGGACAGAGATGCAGCTGCCTGCTACACTTGTGTCTGCATCTACTCACATGTAACAGCCATTTGGCTGACTTTATTTTGAGAAAATATATCCATCTGCAACAGGAATTCTCACTTTGCAGCAAAAACTGCACACAGATTCAAGTTGTTTCTTAGTTTTGGGGCAAGTACTAACACATGGACAGATACTATAGATGATCAAAATCAGACTCCAACCCTCATTAGAAAATGAGTTAGCTTGTGTGAAACATGTTCATTAGTTTATAGTTTATTTTTTATTGCTTCAATAAATGTTAGGTACAGTCATGGGACTTTCTCTGAAGCAATGTTATTGTACTTCAAATTTGGTTTTATATTTGTGTATATACTGTCTACTGTACCTGTTCCTTTTAAAATGTTGTTTTAATAAAAATGTTATTATAAAAAAAGAAAATGGGTTAGCAAATCACTTAAACCTGATTGACACATGGCATTCTAATACTATGTGTTTATGTGCCAACAATGTTCTCCTAAAAAAATGACCCGATGCCAGCCTTGCCCATTCACCTTTAATATCCATGTGCTGCTTTTGGAATCATTTTTATGTTGCTTGCACGCATGTGCAAGAAACATAGTGCCATCATTGGAGATTTCGGAGGTGTGTCACCTCCTCCTCCAATTCAGGCAGTGTCCTGGCAGGCGCAGCCCCTGTAAGCCAATGCATTTTGGAGCTGTCTATGACACGCTCCAAAATGCAGTGGCATACAGTTGAAAGGGGGAGCTATGCTTGAGTGAGTAGCGATAAAGAAGCTGCTCACGCGCAGCTCCCCCACCCGCAGGCATGGCGCCCCCACACTCACTGTATAGCTGACGGGGTGCCCAATCCCGACGGCTGAGCTGCGTGGTCTCCTCCCCCAGTGCGTGGTGCCACGCTGGAGCCTCCCATGCTGGCAATCAGTCCTTTGCCGACGGAGTACCCAACTTCACCTGCTGAACACCCCCAAAGTCCTTGTGCCATGCTGGGAGCCCACCCGCGTGGCAAACAGTCCCACAATGTCTTTTTTTCTGTGTACCTGTAAGACAAAACGGTCCCGTGGTGCATCTCCGGCCCCCCTCCACAACCGCACCACCACACTGCACCCAGCCTCCCCAATTCCCCTCACCCCATACTTACCTCCGGACTCCAGCGACAGCGATCTTGGTGGACTGGGAACACGTCTGCACTCTTCAAAGCCGACCGCGAACTGAGGAAATGCCGGTAAGCTGTATAATGGGCTAGATAGGGGTTTCAACTATTGCATATCTCAGCCATTTTGGGGAATTTTGCCAAATTTTCAACATAGGGTTTTGGGACCCCTTCTCATGAATGATGTCCACTGTCATGGTGTTATTCGGGCGAAGGGTGATTTGCGCTCAGTGACTGCACAGTGACTCGAAATCACCCTTGGGCCCGAATACCATCATGACAGTGACATCATTCATGAGAAGGGGCCCAAAAACCCATATTGAAAATTTGGTGCCAAAATTCCAAAAATGACTGTTTTACGAGCGTGCATGCGCAGAAGTTCCCACGCAGGCTCGTAAGTTCATGAATTTCAATATTTTACCCAGATTTTCAACATTGCCATTTACCAGACCTTCTTATGAGTAGTACAGCTGTCATTTTCACATCTCGCCCAAAATGTATTTCCGCCATGTAGCGCACAATGGCACAGTCGTGTGCAAACTCAATGCATGGGACACATTAACAAAATCACAGTGACACTGTTCATGACCAGAGGTCTTAAAATGGCTATGTTGAAAATTTGGTGAAAAAAATCCTAAAAATGACTGTTTTACGTGCGTGCGTTGCACAGTTCCTACGCATGCTCGTAAGTTCGCAAATTTTCAATATTTACACTCCAATGACTTCCAAATACCTAAACAGCACATAGAAGCAAGCAACATTCGGCATTGACAAATGCTTGTTGAACTAGTCATGACTCCCACACACATAGACACACACTTCAGATTCTAAATCTGCCTTTGTTTTTGTAAACATCATCACACACACACACACACACACACACACACACAGACTGCAACTCCTCACTCACTCATGCATCACAAACCACACTCCTATAACACACTCTGGATGTTCCAAGCCAGCCGGCTGTCAAAAAACAAAACAAAATGCAGTTAAACTTAGAAGCAGCAGCCTTTATCTTCCAAACCACACTCTCAAATTCAGGCATTTACTAACATATTAATTTTTGGCTCAGACTACTTGCCGCCTTAGTCTTCAAGCAAGGTGCCTATTTTAACTTACAGCACTGAAGATTGCCACCCACTCAGAATAACTCAAATATCAAAGCTACACAGTGCCAAACAAAACGAAAAGACATTTTTAGAACAAGTAAGAACTGAAGTAGTACATGATATAACTCTCAATTTGTACAGCCTGAAGAGATATAGCACAATCTAGTGACAACCTACTTGCAGAAGGACTAGTTTACAAGTAACAATTTTTAAAATAGTATTTCTACAACTTGCTTTTTTATTCATTTTATTATTTTTTTAAATGTGGTATCCAATCCATTTTCTAAGCCCAATAATACCCACAGGGTGTGGGGTATTGGGGATACCACACTTCCAGGGACCATAAGGCCCTCTGGATGTGGCACATGGCCTCACTATTCCCCTGGAGTGCGGCTATACCCCAATACCCTACACCTTATTGGGGCTCACTGTCTACAAAAAAAATGCTTACAGATGGAATCAGCCCTCTGCAACTCTGGCCAGCATCTCCACCAAACACAACTGTTTTCAGTTTTTTTTTTCTTTTTGGTTCCATGCTTATTGTTGACTCAAACTGGATACCCTAAACATTCTCTTGGAATAAATAATTTAAGTACAGCCATTTCATTCAGAAGATAATAAACATATGAAACTATTACCAGGGCAAACCACTGAAGCAGAGTACATAGAGACAATTCACTGCATCTCTGGAGAAAAATATGACTGTTTTGAATAATTTACATTTATGCACTCTCCTACCAGACCACTGCTGTCTGCCTTGTGCAGTACATTTCATATATATTATATCTATTTATATACAGTCTTGCTCTGCCCGCATATACAGTAGTATTATGTTATCCCATTGTTGTCATGTTTCTTTAGATTCACTCGATACAGTACATGCCACTTATAGTGGACTGACTGATGCGCAATAATTTTGTTTGCTCTACCCGATGTCCATTTTATGCTACATCAATTCTGTATGTGCTCTTGGTTGCTGCACCGTATTAGTGCTTGTAACGTATCACATTAGCATGTAGTACAGGGCTTAGGTTTGTTGTATTTAGTGTCACAGTGCTGTGTGTTTGGCTATGGGAATGGTACTCAGTGTTTTCTGGTTCTACTTTTGCAGGTGCATGGTGCGCAGAACAGTACAGTACATTCAAAGGTGAAAGGTGCTGTGTGATTCTGGGTGATTCTGAACAGACAATTATGCTTGTGGAACTTGTGCTGGGTGACTAAAGGTGGTTCTGGGCGATTCTGGGATGGGTAGTTTTGGTTGTGGAAATTGTGTCAGGTGATTCTGCTAAAAGCCATCAAAAACCATAAACTCAATTTTGTATTTTTCTAAAATGTATTTACAAGCACTTAGTTAACTTTTAAGTAAAAAAAGTGATTTTTGATTCTTTGGAGTTTGATACAGTATACCTGTACCAGCTCTGCTCGGTTTTATTGAGCAGCTCCCAATTGGGAGCAGAGTCTCCCCAATGCTCCATTCTGTGGTACAGTGGTAGTAAAGCTGCTCGGATGTCAGCACAGTCGCCACAGGATCGGCAGCTTCTGTTTCACCACTTCATCCATCTATGGTTCCATGCAGTCAGTTGGATTTAGTGCCTCTATGATACAGGCTACATCATCCTGGATGATCAGTTCCAAGTCTAGACTGCTATCTCCCAGGTGACGTAGCTTGTCAAACAGACTAGGAGTAAGACCTTCAGGTGTCTACATCAATCCCTTTTCACTGATCTCCATGACAGTGGTCAGTGTCTCCCCCTCTGTTAATTGCTTGTGTGAAACCTACTTTTCAGAAGCAATTCACTATGGTTTCTGTGCTGACATTTTCCTGGGTACTGTGTAAGAGATGCAGGGTATCCACAATTGTGCTTCTCCTAATACACTCACCCACTTTGCGCTCTCTGCACCATCATATTGGCAAATACCTTTGACTGCAAAGCAATGACATAATGCCTCTTCATAGAGTAAACAACTCCCTGATTGAGGGGTTGTATGATAGAGGTGGTGTTCAGTGGTAGGAAAATGAGGTGGATGTTCTGGAGACCAGCAACATTTGGATGACCAATGAAATTATCTAGGAGAAGTGCAATTTTATGACTACGCAGACATCTATCCCACTGTTGCACCAACTCCATGGAAATTTTACCAGTTGTCAAAGAAGATCTGTTATTTTGCTACAGCACTGGTAAATGAGCTACTCCACAGAAACAACATGTTTGTGTAGATTAGCTGATGAAAGGTCCTTCTGTGTTCCAGACATGTTGCAGCACACCAGAACACTTATCCTCTCCGTAGCCTTTTTTTTTTTTGACCCTGCAGCTGCTCAGGCTTGAAAGTCAGGCTTCCATAACTGACACAACAATAAAATAAGCTGGTTTTGTCAGCATTTAACACATCATCAAGGCTGAAACCAGACAGTATGTCAGGCAAAAACATCTTGGATCCAACTGTCAGCCCCAGCAATGTCAGCTTTTAATTTTTCGCCGTGTGCTTTCCGCCATCAAGAGTTACTGCTTGCTTTCCAGTGTTGAGACCAGTCATCTGTTGGATTAAAAGTTGTTCTCCTCAAGTCCTCTGCCAGCTGTTTCACTTTTTGCAGTGACAGCAGAACAGTCACAAAAGCCTCACTCTCTTGTACACTGGAGAACTACATGAGCAGAGCTTCCTCCACTTTTCTGTCTTTTCCATCCAGTTTTTTTTCCACTGAGGGCTCTAGCTGGAGCACCACTCAATGAGGAGTTTCTCTTTTGCCTAAAGCAGGTCTGAAACTGTCGACTCAGGGAGGAAGAAATGATCTGCAAGATCACGGATACTTATCCATGCTCTGAGAATCCTCACTTTATGAGAAAGTGACAGAGCAGCTTGACAAGAGGCCACGGCAACAGACAGTGCAAAGCCTGCATCAGGTTGCAGAAAATTAACAAACAATAGTGGGGAACAGCTTTTAAAGGTATGCAATTACACCTGCCAGAGCTAGCAGTTCACGATTAACACCTAATCCGTGCTAATTAGTGCATGACTTGCAATTCGGGCATCTGTTAAAAGCAGTCTGCCACATCCATATTAGCAGGCATATTCAGAGTAAAAACACAGGATTTGGTTTTAGCATTTTTTCCATTGTAAGCAGCTGTCCGATATAGCCACATCCACTGTAAGTGGAGCAGACTGTACCCATAATTGTACTGATTGTATATACAGTAGGTTGCCTTGTACTACTATTCTCTTGTTAACCCTGTGAAAAACTGATTATATTACTGTTGTCACTGTTCCCCACCCACCCAGGCTGCCCCTTCCAGGACACAATGGGAAATAAGCCGTTCCCAGCACAGTATGCAGTTCCTGGTAAAACATTTGAAATAAATAAAACATAAATAGATTCCAGATTTCAGCAAGGCCTTTGGCTTTGTGCTGCACTCTGGGGTCATTTTAAAATGCAGTATGGTATCCATAGGAAGACAATAAATTGCCCCATGATTTGGTTGAGTAAGACAGAAGGAGAGCACTCCTGTCTCCCAAAGGTGCTGCAGTGCATAGATAAAGTACAGGCAAGAAAGACAGTGCACACACCAAGTACTGAGAAAATAATACATTTATTTTAGTGCATTGGTAATAATGCAGGCCCGGGGTGTGGCTGACTACAAACACTTCCCATGTTTTGTACCCCATGTAGCTGATAAAACAATTATTTAATTAGGCAAAATGTGCAAATTCAGCCTGGAAAGTGTTTGGAAGTACAGGTATCACATCTGTGCAAAATACTGACAATTATAATACATCAAGTGATATTTCATGAATTACTCAACAATCACTAACAGTAACAGTTACACAAAAATGTGAAGAACTTTAAAAACCACAGTCCAGACCATGTATTTGTAAGTGCATGATACTCTGGTCACCCAAGATCGGGGGTGGGGGGCAACAGCTAATCAAGTGACATTCAGTGTCCAAATACATACTTCATAATTGATTTTATAAACATTATTTTGTGACTAAAACCAGCAATTCAACATTATATTAAAAGAATGTCAGTACTGTGATTCTCTTTTATTTAAACAGTAGCCATGACTGACGATAGAGTGCTGTGACTGCAGTACCAATATTACAACATGTCTATGACTTAGTTAAAAGAAAGAACCCAGAGAGTACCAATAAATGATTACTTTTCTGAAGCTAGCCAAGCTACAAGGGGGGGCGGGGTCCCACAAGGATAAATTCTGGGCCCTATAATGGTCCAAATAAATATAATGTATTTACACTGGGGTCTAGATAGTAAGGGCATAAAATATGCAGATGACACCAAACTAGGTAAAAGTGTGCAAACAGCTGGGGAAGCTGAACTATTACAAAGGGATCTAAACAAAATGATTACTTATATAACAAAATGGGGGATGCAACTAAGTATAGGTAAATATTATGTGATACACATAGGACCACGGAACCCCAAAACTGCATATTCTATTACAGGCCAAAGTATGAGGAAGACAACAGAAGAAAAGGATCTGACAATAGTTATTACACCAGATGTAAGGCATAGCAGGTACTGCAAAATAATTTATAAGGCCAATAAGACACTGGGTAGAATCAAAAGATGTATATGAAGCAGGAGTGATATAGAGGATAATGGCTATGCAACTGTGTGTTATGGATTTTTTTACACATCCAAGGTGTGTGATGACCCATAAACCTCATGAGGGAAGCTCAAGAGGTTTATGAGGTCATCACATACCAAGGGTGTGTAAAAAGAATCCATAACAACACAGTTGCATAGCCATTATTTTTATAATTACTGGTATAGGGAGTTTTTTTCTTTAAACACTTGAGTAATGCCAAAGTTAGTGGAGCACTGCTGTCAGACACACACACACACACACACACACACACACACGCACACACACACACACACACACACAGAGCCTGTCTCTCCCTTTCCAGTACAGACATTTTTTTTCTTTACTTTTTATTTTTGTTTTAAATTAAACTGCAAACCACAGTAACTTAAATTAGACTACTCAGCCACGATCCGTTCCCGATGCAGCCGCTGTCTCCTGAAGCCACACTCAGAGGGTACAAAGGGCAGGATCACCCAGATAGCTTTTTAACATGTAAAGGCAGGATTAACCAGATAAATATTGAAAAACATTAAAAACTTACCTGTCATGACAGTGAGAGGCAAAGGATAGTGTGGGTCTTTGGTAAAAAAAAGCCTTGTCTCTTGAGGTGTTTGGCCTGTCCACATATGTACTAAGAGCCAGTGAGGTGTTGCGCTACAAATGAGTGATACAGAATGCCGTAATAACTGGTTCTCCTTGTTATTATGGTGTTTGAAACATGGGTTGACTATGTGCATTAAAGGGGGTCACCAGTAATTATAGTCATAACATCACTTTATAAAAGTTATGTCAGGCTGGTTTTAGACTATGGCTCACAATTCTGGTCACCTTTTTCAAGGAAGGACATAGTGAGATTAGAGTGGACACAGCACAGAGCAACAAAGTTGATTAAAGGTATGCATAACCTAACATATGATGAGAGACTGACTAGTCTTAGTCTAATATGCCTGGAAAAAAAGGTGACTAAGGGGGAACCTGTTGTTTCTTTTTCACATTACACAAGACACCAACAAATAAAATGAGATCAGAATAGAATAAAAAGGGAATTAGTTACAAACTAGGTGCCATACAGTAGGCTGAAACTTCAGCATAGACCTTTCAGAACCGAAAGATGAAAATGTTTGTTTTTGCAGTGTGTAATAGGACTGTCAAGTGATCTACCAGACAACACAAATAGTAAATAAAAATAATAAATAACCTAATTTGGAGAACTTCTTGCTGGGCAACAACATAAATGTGTATGACCACTGAGAACTGGGGAACAGAACTTATGCCTACTCCTGCTCTAAGTTGCTTAGTGTAAACCTTAGTATACTGCAAATACAAATGGGGTGAAGGGATCTGGTAAGAAAGCAAAAAGAAGGGGCTGAGATTAACCCAAAGTAGGCAGGCATGTAGCACTAGATAGCAATAAGCATCTAACCTGTTTGACCCTAGCTCCTAAGAATGGACCTTATTTTATGAGTGGTTTCATGTTTAATGGTGCCCCTGTGCTGCTGCTGCCCCCAGAACTCATCTGCCCAGACCTGTGGTGGTGTGGTGAGTTAGAGGTACAGAGTGTTCTGCTTATAAGGAGGTCCTCCCCAGATGAAAGATACCACTGTATACCCCTAGACACAGGAAGGGATGCAAGCATTACATTTGTGGAACTATAAGGTTGGATGAACTACAAAGAACATTACATTTAAATTCATTAGCCATAGTGGTGTATGATGCATATTTACATGGATGTTAAGAAGAAGCTTCCATCATTACATGTGAAAAATGTGGTCAGATCACCCTTTTGGCTACTTTGGTGGAACTTTAATCTTGTGTGTTCACTTAAAAAGGCTAGATCTGGCACTGGAGTCTACAAGGAGATGCTGTTCTCTCCCTTTACTATAGCTGGGTTCTGGAAAAATACAGCATATCCAGTGAAAATGTAAATACATAGTAACATAGTAAGGGAGTTTTGTGATTTACCTTTTCTGCCACTCGTCAGTGACTATATCCAATTTAACTAGCTTAACAACTAGAATATGACCCTTGCTCATGCTTTGTGAATGCTGTTCTCCATCAGGAATTTGTCTAGTCCTGCTTTAAAAGCCAGAACAGTGCTAACATCCACAGTCTAACTTTGTACCATACTTTATTCCGCGTTAATCACATTCTTTGTGAAGTGATGCCTTCACATGTTTCCTCTTATTCTCCCCAACAGTTTGATGGCCCTTTAGTTCTGCTTGTACACAACTGTTTATACATCCCCTTTAGTAGCTGGACCATGACCATGACCTACAGTATATGAGCCTTCTGTATTCTGAGTTAAATTATTTTGAATATTTTGAGTACAGTATGTGCAATCTTTCCTCGTAGCTTTTGTCTCCTAAGCCACTAATCAGATTGGTGATCCTGTTCTGATCATTCTTGAGCTTTTCAATGTCCTTTCTGTACTGTGGTGATCAAAACTCTGCTCTGCTCAGGACTCCAGAATATTTGTGCAGCCCTCTGAGTTGCACTGTTTTCTAAGGACATCCTGCCCCTTCAAAAAAAGGTTGACACTGAAGGAGATAGATAGCTTCTGCTAGATAACAGGCAGAGCACCAGGAGGAAGGAGCTGCTGGTATAACTAAACTTCTCTACTGGGACTATATTTTTATTTATTTATTTAAAAATTTTGGTGACCAGGTAGGCCCACTGAGGCCATAATGGTCCCTTTTTCAGGGGCGACCTGGGGTTAATTACAGTCAATAGTACAATAAGAAGTAGGAACAATTCAAGGTAAAGTGTGCAGATATAGACATTACAATCAGGACATATAGTACAATCACAGGCAGGTTAGGTAACATTGAGAATAGCATGGGGGTTAAACACTAGTTTCACAGGAATGGCAGTTACATAAGGTTCATTTATCAGGTCAGTTTTACAGATCACAATTTCAAGTGCTTCAAAAGTGACAGGATTCAACTGAAATAGGATACCAGCATGTTAGGCGGCAGGTTTTAGTATCGGAGGTGGAGTGCTATTAACGGTCCTCAGCGGTGGCATGCACAGAGGCTTAGCTCTAGAAGGTGCATCTTTAGGCCTTTTTTAAAACCCCCAAGGGAGCTGCAGTCTTGAAGATTGCTAGGTAGGCCATGCCATAGGGACGGGATGTAAGTTTCAAATGACCGAAGACCTTGGCATGTTCGGACTTTTGGGACGTGGAGGACTCGACGACACAAGGATCTAAGTGTTCTTTTAGGCTGCTTGAGTACTAAGAAGGTATGACTCAGACTGGGGGGAGCATTCATTTGTAGAAGCTTGAAAGCTAAGCATAGGGAAGTGTAAGCCAGTCTGCCCTCCAGGGAGGGCCAATTCAGTGAGTGTAGTATATTACAATGGTGTTCTAGGGGCTGGGCTCCCAGGGCAAAGCATCCGACTCTGTGGTATAATTTTCCTAGCTTTCACATCTCTGCATTTTGCACTGCATGTAGCATTGGGGCACCATAAAATATGGTGGTCAGGAGCATGCCCGTGGCTATCTTTAGCCTGGATGCCTGAGTGAGAAAAGGGGTTAGACGGTACATGAGCCCAAGCTTTTGATTTAGCATCTTGGTTAATTGATCAACATGAACCTTGAAAGAGCAGTCTTGATCGATATATACTATCAGGTATTGGATGCAATCCACCACCTCAATAGGATGGCCACTGGGCAGATAAGGGGCTAGTAAGCATGTTCTATCAGGACCCAGTTTACTGGGTCCAAATAGGATGGCTTTGTTTTTTTCTCATTTAGGACTAGCCTATTTGTCAGGAACCAGGTTTCCAGTAGGGAGAGATCATGGTTCAGGAGTTGATTTATCTGCGCAGCATTTGAAACAGATCTGTATAGTACTGATTCATCAGCATAGAGGGCCACTTTGGCTCCACCGCAGTGCTTTGGTAGGTTATTGATAAACAGGGAGAATAGAAGTGGCCCCAGTATTGAACCTTGGGGGATGCACTCAGCAATGGAGCGCTTGCCTGCCTCCACCCCCTGCCATCTGGTTATCTGAGATCTGTCTTGCAGGTAATCTTTCAACCACTGTGCTGAGTGGTTGTCCAGTCCGAGACAGCTAAACTGCAGGATGAGTAATTTATGGACTACTAGATCAAAGGCCTTGGTAAGGTCTATGAAGACCGCATCAGTAAGTTGGCCTTTGCCTTGGGCAGCAAGGATGTCGGATGTTAGACTCACCAAGGCAGTATCAGTACCATGTTGTTTTCTGAATCCATGTTGTCGTGGAGTGAGGAGGCTATGTTGTTCAGCATATGCCTGGACTTGTTGATATACAATTCTCTCAAGCATTTTATTTAGTGTGCAGAGAATATAAATTGGTCTATAGTTTTCTACTAGCTCACTGGGTTCTCCCTTTGGGATTGGGGTAACCAAGGCTGTTTTGCAGGCTGAGGGGACTTTGCCTTCCATCAGCGACCTATCGAACAACCACATGACTGGCACGGCAATTTCTTGGTCAGCCACTCTGAGTAACCTGGGTTCAATCTTATCATAGCCTGGAGAACCATTTGTCTTAATGTTCCTAATGAGTTTTAAGACCTCAGATTTTGATGTTAACCTAAGGTGAAAGTTAGGTGATGACGAGAGATTCAAAGAGTCATCCGAAGATGGCTGTTTTGGGCTGCAGGGATGAACCCTGTACTTGCTAAGGTCAGTGAGGAATTCATTAAAGGCATTTGCAGCATCTTGTGGGTTCGTATGGTGTACATCCCCCACAACAATATCAGAGGCACTTTGCATGTGGTGGCCTTTCAGGAGCGCATTTATTTGGGACCAGAATTTCTTGGGGTTAGAGAGATTTTTTGTTTGTAGGTTCTTGAAGTACTGTCGCTTGGCCTGTTTTAAATCTTTTTTACATGAGTTTCTGAGCATTCGGTAATGGACCCAGTCATTGGTCAAATTAGTGGATTTGTACCTGCCACAGGCCCTGTCCCTTTCCCTCATGAGCTTTTTTAGATCACGTGTCAGCAACCTGGACTGTTGTCCTTTGACTCTCATTGGTTTAAGAGGGGCATGTTTGTTGGCGGCTGAGAGGGAATTCTTGGTGAAAAAGGCCAAGGCAGAGTCCAGGCTGGGGGCAAGATTAATTTGAGCCCAGTCAATTCCTGACAGGGTATCTCAGAAGGACATAACGTCGAAATTGGAGTAGTCACGTGCCAGAAAGGTACAGGGAGGTGGAGTTGGATAGTCATTTTTCCATATACCAAAGATGGAGGCGTGGTCACTTAGGGAGCCGGCAAACGTAACAGCCAGCTTGAATCTATTGGGGTTAGACACCGGTAGCCAATCGAGGGTGGTGTGGTTTCTGGATTTCGAATTCAGTCTTGTTGGTTCATGGATCAGTTGGGTAAGCTTGGCCTCTTGCAAGCTGGACTTAATGTCAGTCTTAGTCGAGGGGACCCCAGTGGAGATTAAGGTCACCCATGATTATTTTCTAATGGGGAGGCAGGTCAGGGATAAGTTTTGTAAGGGCCTTTAGTGCTTCCATTGCAATCTTAGGAGGGTGGTAAACACATCCTATTAGTAGCGGCTTTGTACCCCCCAGTAGTTCTTTTACAAATAGTGTTTCGCAGCTCTCATTCGCCTTAGCTGGGATCTCTACTAAAGATACAGTTAGTGATTCCTTAGTATATATGATAACCCCGCCACCCTTTTTTCCTATTCTGTCCTTTCAAAAAGTTTTGAATCCAGGGATCATAATCTCGTGTGCTAAGATAATGGGTTTGAGCCAAGTTTCAGAGATGGCTAATATATCAGGGGAGTGTAGGTCTGCCCAGGCTTCAAGTTCTTGCAGTTTATGTCTGAGACTATTAATATTGATATGCACCAGTTTCAGCTCTTTAGTGTTGGTCCAGCAGAGCAGAGAGGGGAGTTACCGTTGGGATATTTGTGCAGGGTGGACCTGGGTTTGTTTCAATATCCCCTGCTAGCAGGAGCTTTAGGAGAAACCATACCTTCCAGAACGCCTTGGATGGGCATTGTAAAGATAAGCGTTTGTCTAGTCTAAGGAGTGTTGCGGAGTCATAGCAACGACCATTATTCCTGATACTGTTCAGAATAAGCAGGCTAGGGTAGTGGCTTAATTGAGGATAAACACAGGGATAATGAGTCAGTATTAGGCCAGGTGGCAGACTATAATCCACCTGGGAGTTTAACATTAGGTGGTCCATATATAATGTAAGAAAGATATAGGCGCTCCCCAGAAGTATGCCCAGCAGCATGCTTGGTTTTGTAAATTAATTTCTGACAACCTAGTTTATAATACAACTAGCAGTTGTGTGGGTAGCAGGCAATTAGGCAGGGAGAGACAGAGATACTTCCCAAGTTGCACAGTCCTTAGCAGGTGGTGCAAAGAGGTTGAGATTAGAGAAAGCAGGTGCAGTGATGACTAAACGCCACTACAGGGGGTATTGGTGTTTTGTGTTGGGTGTTGGGCACAATAGTCAAAAGCTTCTTTCATTATAGTGGCCACTAGAGGACAGCTGGGATAACCTGCAAATGGAAAAGTCACCTGATAGGTTAAATTCAGTCAGGTGCTTTATCCTATAAAGAGCAGTGACAACCAAGGGTGGTATGTCAATATTTTCTCAGTTCTCTTTGCTGTCTTATTGTGAAAATGTGGCATTCTGAGAAAGGGCTTGAAAGTTTAAATCAAACGTTTGTGTCCATGTTAAGAATTTTTCCCGGGCTTCTCCAAGTGAATCAATAGAGTGGCATACCTTAGTACCTTAGTTGTTGTTCAGTCTGCTTCTCTCCCACGGAATTTCCTCAGAAGTATACAGGTGAACCAGGTAAGGGAGACTGCGGGTGTTTTTTTCTGTGTTGCTTCAAAACTCTCCCACTGAATATCTGGCTGTTTAACCACTGTGGCGATACTCTCTACTACTGAAACAAGTTTAACTGGAGACAGTAATTTCTTCACCAGTGACAACTCCATTTTTTGGGAACTCAGTTTGAATATTTTAGTCTTATTCTCTGTGGTGGAGTTAGTAGGGTACAAGGCACTTTTAACCTTATTTGCTTTACTGGCGAGCTTCCCTTGACTGGGTCATCCATGGGCTGTAGTGGGTCGGCTTTTGATGTACAAGCACTATAGCTAGAGCTTCCTTCTCCGGCCCTCCTGACACCCTCAAAGCCAGCTTCCAATCTAAAGTATTTCTCTAATGGTCTGATCTGCAGAGACATGCACTCTCCAGACAAGATTGAAAAATGTTGCTTTTCTTTTATCTGCCATATATTTCTTAAATGAAGGTGCTTGAAATTATACAAAATGTTCATATTATTATCAGACCTTTCTGCCAAGCTCATTCTTAAAGCAGCTACCTGCGGCCATGCTAAGGCTCTTCCCCCTTCAAACCACCTTTCTCAAAGGAAGAAATAAGACTGACAAAGGAACTCCGGTGAGGGCATGGCCTCAGTCAGAGCATCAACATGAAAGAATAATCACTTTATTCATATAGCCCAATCAATCTAAAACATTCCATTATACTCCACCAGTGATAACACAGAGATGTTATATCATATAAGGCCCACGAGTGGCGACTGAGGAACTCCAGTAGCACTGTTTAAGATTTGTGTCTATCTAACACCACAACACAAAATATTGTCTCACTTGAAATTATGACTTCAACTGCCATATCACTAACTACCATACATAAAAGGCCTGCATGCCGTAAAATTACTTCCAATAAAACAGTATTGAACAGGACACAGCATCAAAAGCCTTTGGCATCAACAATCTGTCATGAAACCATATGAAATCCTTGGGTGGTGGGCACTATGCTAAAGTTTGCCCCAGCAATAGTGCTAGGGGCTTAAAACATGGGTTGAATTGAACCCACTGGTGTAAAAAATGTGGGCCTAAAAAGGAGCCTACTGGGTCAAGACAAAATCAATGGCAGATTCTGAACAGTTCCTATTCCCATTCTTTAAATATTGTTATAGAATTGGTGTATCAGTTTGGACCAACTGGCAAAAAGAAGAGGGGTAATTTCTGGGTAGAATGTAAACTTTGCCCTACTGATGCATGTTAGCGCTGTCCGTGGTTGGCCCTAAATCATAGGTAAAATATTTCTAAGACAAACTGTTACAAACAGTCACAAGTTGTGAATGAGATACATGCTCCAGAAGCTGAGCAGACTTGATACTGGGTCATACTTGTCAATTTTGTCCATATTTAGGAATTATTTTTTAGTCTTGGTGATACATATCAGTATTTTTAAAGACTAGATCTCTCATGCAACCTACACAGGAAGAAAGAGACAGAGAGGGCAGGAACCACTAACCAGGGACCAGCGAAGAGAAGATTAATCTAGAAAGCTGAAAGAAACTGATTCCCTGTTTCACGTTACCCATGGCACATAGAGGGCTGCCCAATAACCTGGTGTTAATGTGACATGCTTCCAGCAGCCAGGGCTGAGGTGTGCTGCTGATGGCAATGTGAGTCAGCCTGTGGCGAGAGACACAATGACTCACTGCAGTGGTCTGAGAAACATTCTCCCACACAGAGGGGCGGTGCAAGCACCCAGGGTGCATTTTGTCAGCTGAGGCCAGAACTAGGCTGGCCTATGTCACAAAGGGGTGGGAGGTAAAACAAGTTCTGGCAGAGCCACTACGACTGTGAATGCATTACCTAGATAAGGGTGTTTCATGGGCTTAAACATAAATATTTATTTATTTAAAAAATATCAGATTGCAAACCTTTGTGTCAGAGACTCAGTTGCAAAGGCACCTCATTGAAACTAATACAAAGACAGCACAGTTAACAAGTCAAAAAACAATGGCTAGGAGAGTAGACTGTTATAACAATCATTCACTGGAGATGCATGGGTGGCAGTAGATAAACAGATTACATAGTTTAGGCACACAGGCATTACATCAAGAAGACCAAAGCAGTTCAAACAATATACTATAGCTAAAGCAAACAGACATCAGGAGTCAAAGAGAAGTCCAGAGTGTTCACATGAAGGCTGTTGCATATATACTAACTGAATCAAAGTACGGTACAGTGAGAAAGGACATATTTAAACAATAAAGCATGACGTGGTGTGTGGCATGTGATAATGTCACTCCTGGGGTGGGTTGAAGCATGAGGCAAAGCCGAGTGCTTCCACCACCCCAAGAGTAACACTATTACAAGATAACACACAGCCTGGTGTGCCTTGTTGCAATTATACAATGTTTTGCTGTTATATACAGAATAAAAAATACATTTTAAAGGATGTTTTTGTTAGTGTGGAAATATATTTCTTAAGAGAAAATGCAAGGAATGATCCAAATCCAAAGCTACGGTGATGTTATTGAGTAATAACATTACTGTTTCAGTGGGTCAGCAGCCAGCTTCTCACATTTTTCCTTGCCATTGTATAATTAAAAATAATGCCACCATCTGTATAACAGTTACCTATATGTTTTACATTTTATTCTATGCACTGTTATAGCAATCAACTCAACAGAACCAGGCCATAATATACATGAAGGTACTGTACCCTAACTGAAAACAGTGCTGAGACAACTGCATGTTGTGACAAGGTAGAAGACAAACACAATGTTAAGACAAGTTTTTGAAGGCATTTGATGCGTTTCATTGTTTGTTTGTTTTTTAGAAACTGATATACAGTTCACACATAAAATTCATATAATATAAAAGTGCATATGTCCAAATGTCAATGTAAATTCGACACATTTCTTTACAAGCTGTTCTGTTGAAGGAAGATATTACTATACAAGGCCTAAAAATGGGCATCAGGTAAATGTAAACTGGGGTAGGTGTGTTATTGAGGGTATTGCATAGTTTATCTTTTATTGCTGCTCCACTGGATCAGCAATATTTGTACAAGCTGTGCCCAGTCCAGATTTTACAGCTCTGGCCTGGGTCTGGTGATGTGGGTTTTACCCATACCCCACTGCATGTGGCTTAGTGGTATACTGTAAAGATGGCTACAAAGTCTAAGCCATTGAAGGTTGAAGTTTCAGAAAACCATCATGCTAAAAATATCAAGATTCATTCCCTCCCTCACTCCCCAGTCACAATTAATCCTCTACCAAAGTCATGCTTAAATACTGGTGCCTCTACATCCACACCACTAAGCTTTTAATGCCAACATGCTTCTTCTGTTGCTGTGACCAATTCAATGTTTGATCTGCTCAACCTTGGCTTTATAAATTTATTTAATTATTTTTAGAGGGGCTCCTGGTTGTGACCAATATTAAACAAACAACTGAAGTCCAGTGTGCCCCCCCCAAAAAAACTGCCCAAATAGGCCTGTAATGGAGGATTTTTCCATCTTTCATGTCCCAAATAGGGGCTCTTAGTTATCAAACTTTGGCCAAAATGTGAACATGCCAAACCACTACGTCAAAGTGGCCCCAATCGGTTTGGTCCTACACTTTAAATAATATAAAAAGTACCTTGCTGATCTGAGTTAGAGTCCAGCTGTTTCATTCTCTGTTTACAAAGGCAATACTCCAGCTTCCTTGTCTCACATTTATAAAGTGCAGTCTGCTAGATGTGGCTGGGAGCAAATCACTAGGAAAGTGATCACAGCTTTCCGCTAATCATAAACCAATTCCATGTGTGATCTGCTCAACCCTGGCTTTATAAATGTATTTAATTATTTTTAGAGGGGCTCCTGGTTGTGACCAATATCAAACAAACAACTGAAGTCCAGTGTGCCCCTCTCCCCCCCAAGAACTGCCTGCCTGAGAATGAAGTTGGTATATTATTTGGAAAAATGCAAGGCTGGGTCTCTTATTATGCAGTGTCCAGCAAAGATGGTGCTGTCAAATGGCTTAATGAGGTGCTGTGAGGTGCCTATGGGAACTTGTCATGTAGAAAGTTCCAGGGACACAGTTGTAAAAACTGGAATTACAGGTTCCAAGGAGTAACTAACTTGGGAGGAATGTTAGAAAGTCAACTCCACTATAAACTGAGTTAGGAAAAAAGTAAATAAGACAAGAAGAAAACAGAATTTTGTTTCTAAAATGAGTTGCTAATTGCAACTGGTATTTTTAACATGTGCAAGTCAACTCCACTTCTCAAACTTAAAAAGAAAAATACACTTCATCACAGACTGTATTTACCAAGTACTGTGCCCATTTTAGTATATAAATGATTAAGAAATACCTGAAAGCTGTCTATTTTCCATAGAAGGTGAATCCTTAGTAGTTTCAGACACTTAGTCTTTCCCTTTGAGACAACAGGTGACACTGATGATCATTTGTTCCAAGGGTTTTTAAGTCAGTTTGAAAGCATTAAGTATTTTCTGTTCTCATACTCCTTAAAGAAATGCAAGGATTCCACAGACTTCTTGTGTTCCTAGGTCCAGCTCCCAAACTAGTGAATCATATTTCAACATAATAGATCCACCTCATGCCCCTCCCACAAGAATAAAAAAAAAGGTGGTCTGGATCTTTAGGAGCTTCTTGAGTGGAAGGGGGTTGTATCTTACTTCCCCCAAAAAAACAATGCTGCTTCCCACTACTCAGGTTCCAGTTCTTGTACCACCCATTTAAGAAAGAAAGTAGTACCCTGCAACCATTGAGTAACATGAAAGCATATTTATTTGAGAGCGGAAAACATTTCTTGGAGGAGGGTAAGACGGTCAGTCAGTTCCATGGACAGAAAACTCCTTTTGTACATGCAAAACTCCTGTAGGCTCTGCCCACAGTCATAACAACTAAGACAAACAACCAGCTCCCATGAAATTACTGCTGGTGTTCCTTTGGTCTGCACTGGACATATCCTTAATATGTATTTATATCTCTGAAGACACGCAGCTGGCCAGGAATAAAAATTTACATAGAATAAAATGGCACACAGAGTCCAGTCATGTGGTACTGAGAGTATCACATTGTGTACCACCATTATTTTACTTATTTATTTTATTTAAAATATGGTGACTAGGATAGGTATACTGACCCAGAGGAGGTTTACAACATGGAGTAAAACAGCAATAGCAAAGTGACAACAGGTACATAAACAAGAACACGTATAATAAAACCACAGTACAAGTAATGAATTTCAGAGAAAGACAAAACAATGTAAAATGTGAATAATTTATTTTTATTTTATTTTATTACAATCTAGGATAAACCACTTGAACTCAGAGCTCTTTACATAGGTTCCACATCAAGAGCAAAATACAAAACAGGCAGGTGAAAAATTGCACAATGAGAGCAATAACATGGTAAGCAAACAAAAGATTATAAAATGCAACACAATACAATCTGGAGATAGAAAAGTGGAGTTTACAATATACAAATAAGTTACGATGCCCAAATGGTGAAAAATAAAACAGTTGTCAGTTGTGGTGGGGCATAGGAAATTATGCTTAGTGCAAGGAGGAGGCGGATGAGCCCCAAGTACCAGTGCGAAGAGATGCTGTGCTGAGTGGGCTATAAGAGGGGGAAGTATGGGGTGGATGGGTATGGAGGAATGGGGTGACGGGGAGGGAGGAGAGGGATGGGAGGGAGGACTAGTCAAGAGAGAGGTGGGGAATAGGAGGTGGGGAAGGCAGTTGGAAGTATGGTAAAGGAGCTAAGAAGGTGGCGCTATCGTAGACAGTCACAACGTGCTTCTTATAGCATAAGCTCCTTAAGGCAAACTTTGAAAGTACCCAGCATAGGCAGGCTTGCTATTTTATCCTGAAGGGAGCTGAACCTAAGTGATGCATGGTGAGCAAAGGACCTTTGTTCTCGAGAAGTGCGATATGTTGGAGTTACTAAGAATTGGTGCTCAGAGTTGCAAGTGTGCTGAGTGTTGATGCTGGGCACCAGAAGTTGACAGACCCAAGGCGGAGAGGTACCAAGGCTGATCTTTTTAGCCAGTAGGCAGGTTTGGTATTTTAGCCAGCCATTGAGTGGGAGCCAGTGTGTGTTTGTGTACAGATCACAGGTGTGTGTAAGCCTGTATGCACCTAAGGTTATCTGTCAGGCTTTATTTAAGGCAGTTTTCAGTGCTGCAGTGCAGTATCAGTAGCAGAGCCATATATGGGCAGGCCATAGTCCACAAAGGAGCCCACAGAGCTGTGAACAGCTATTTTAAGGGCTTCAGGTGTAAGACTGTGCTTGTGATGGTAGAGCAGCCCTATGCATTTGTTGATTGTTTTGGCTGTGTTGTCAATATGGAGGGTATAGGACAGTGAGTTGTCCATGGTAATACCCAGGTACTTAAAGTATTGTACAAGTTCAAGAGAGGCCCTATCAACATTATGATTTCATAGTGGGTGGTGACGATGCTTATTTAAGGGGCTGGAGAACAGCATGGCTTTTGTCTTTTTATAATTCATAATCAACTTATGATCCTTGAACCATTTTTCAAGACAGTTGAAATCACTTTGAAGTTTGTGTTCCGGAACAGCAGGATCAGAGACATAGGTAAAAATGGCTGCATCATCAGCATAGAGGAGGATGCGGCACTGATTGGCTTGAGGGAGGTTGTTCAGGAATAAACTGAATATGAGGGGGCCCAGAATAGACCTCTGGGGAGCACCTGAGCTGACAGGTTTGCTGCTCAAGAGAGAGTAGAGCCTATCCTGACTTGCTGGGTTCGATGGCCCAGGTAACTGCAGAACCACAAGACTGCCTCGGGTGCAAGGCCTATAGCAGCAAGTTGCTCAGGTAAGGAGGGCATGGTTAACCGTATAAATAATGAATATTGGACTGAGAGCTAAGGAAGCATGCTGCCAATGTAGGGCAAGACATTTGTACAAAAGCAATGAGACATAAACTTCAGTTGCAGGCCTTCTTAGACTCTGTTTGATACTAGTGTTATCAGTCCTTTTTAAAATTAAGAGGGTTTTTAAACAGTTATGGGGTTGTATGAGGATTTATTTTGTAAATTTGTATATTACATTAAACTCCTATGTTTTTTGTATGGCGCCCAGAGCCTCCGGGATTGGGCACCCGAAAAAATAAAATTTGCCTTGCCTTGCCTTACAGAGTGCATTGAATTTTAGGCTATACAACTGAGTAAGCAAAAAATGGGCTAAACGGGTAAAACAAAAGAAGGGGATGGTTGGTTGTAAAGTACAGAGCTGAACAACTAGTTAGCATGCTGGAGTCTTATTCGTTATCAGAATTAACCATACAACAATCGCTCCACCAACTAAGAACTATTAGGCACCACCACCCACAGAACTCAGAAAGAGCAATCAATGTGTCAATCCTTTGTGTGTCTTTTCTTGTTCACATCTTGAGCCTGACTCCTATGTCCCATGCCAGAGGAGTCTGGGCTGTGTTTCAGAGAAATCATGCTCAGACTACAAGGGAAGGTATCATCCACTCCGGCGTCTCGGCACCTGTAGAGCAGCCTTGGCATCATGGGTGATCATGTGATGGCATTCCTCTAGCCATGAAGATCTGGTACCAGCATGGGTGGCTCAAAGCTAGAGGAGGTGGGAGGGACTTTTATGGTAAAGGTGTGTATCAAGGTGATAATGATCTGAGTAGACTTTAACGAGGACAGCACTGAAGTTTTAACACCTGGCATTTAGCCAGACAGTGTGTAGATAAGAGGTAGACAAGAATATAAAAGAAACAGCATACAAAAATAATCATATTAGCTAGATTACATTACTGAAAGAAACACATATAAAGTTTATGTTAGGCAACTTAGTGAAATAGTTCTACAATCTAAATATTCTACTAACACAATTTTTTTCATTATTATATAGTTTACTCCAACAAAAATCCTAACAAAAGAAAAATACCAGTAATAGCGCCTATATCTATTGCTTCATACAGTGAACATGTGTGTAAAAAGAAAGCATTTTTCTATCCCTTTCTTCATCTTACCAATGTCATAAAAAGAAACACTGAAATATCTTAGTTAATGTATTTCAGTTCCAATTGTTCCATTCTAGAAATGTAAATAAAATGTGTTTACTTATATTATTATATTTATGAAGCTGGATGCCCTTTATACAAACGGTTCCTGGCTGAGAAATACTTTTAGTTTTCTTCTCCTGCATTTCAGGATTTTTCAAAATGAAAGGATAATAATTAAAGTATAGTATATTCATGGCTTCATTTCTCTAAAACACTTAAGTTTCTTATACAGAAAAATAGTTCTTCCTAAATTTAATTATATCCTTTACAATATGAAGCCTTTCCTGTAGAAAAAGTCAATTTAGATATAATCTTACTCTCTAGCTCTTCTGGTGTATATGTGCAATCTCTTATTGCTTGACTAAAATAGTTCAAAATCATTTAAATTACTTGAAGACAAAACACAAAACACTGGGGGAAAAAGGGTCCATTATTTCTAATTGAAATCTGGCAGTATTTATCTACAGAAAAATTCTTACAGCCTGCAGGCAAGAACAGTTTACAGCAATTTCTGAGTAAGGCAATACAAACGTAAATAATTCAAAGCAAAACCCATTATTAAAGTGACAGTGTTTATGGCAGACTGTAACATCCTAGTAATCTCAACATGTATATATTTCCGTACATGGTGGAAACTGGGATTCAAGTAAGCACACCGTTTGAAAGAATAATTGTAATGAGGCCTATAAAGTTCTTTGTACTTCCTGCAGCAAGGAACACCACTTAAGGCCCTGTTCTCAAAATAATCCATCTACATGGACTGGTACAAACTTTTGCAAAGTGTGTCAATCTAGAACAAAAACAACTTACACATATACAGTATGTGCTGCATAAGTGTGGGTGACATTCAAAAGAGTGCACGGATTTCACTCAACTTCCAATATGGCTGTTTTTTTTTTTTAAATGTCCTTCTATATAAACATCCACATCGCTATCACTGAGTAAAGGCACTTACCATAATGACTATATCATCTTGGAGATCAAGTGTATAATTTATTTTATTTGCAGTAGAAAAGGAGCTTGAGAGAGCAGGCAGTATTGTCACCCATCACCTGAACAAGGCGGGAAGGAGGGAGGGGGACCTGTGGCTTAATCGAGAGGAGTCTCTTGAAGATCTACTGTTATGGTAAGAAACTATTCTATCTTGTTTGAGGATATCTCCCTCCATTGAGCCACATCATGGTGCAAGTCCAAGTTGTACCCAGTACAGAAGGTGGATGGTAGGACTTAATGATTCTGAGTAAGGAAGCAATGAATAACACTGAAGCCAAACCAGCACATCTAGAAGAGATGATATTCAGATTGTAGTGTTTAGTTAATATATGAAGAGTACTCCAAGTGGAAGCAGTACAAATGCTAGCAGTGGACACATGTTAGAAGCAAGCCACTGAGGAAGCCAACAGGAAACTGTTAACCGTGCCTCTGGTAGCAAAACATAATACAATTGGACAGCCATTTGAACAGGCCTTGTTTTGGAATTCGATTCCATTTGCAACCAGGTGAGCATACAAGGGTAGGTAAGGTAGCAGAAAGAGATTTTCACAAATACTCATAAGGCATCTTAGTATAAGCACAGTATGCAGAGTTTTATTTTGCACTTCTGTATACAATCAAGTGCCACATCACATCAGTAAGTAATGTGCATCTGAGTATATTAACTTTGTGGCTACCATAAAAAGATATTCATAAAACACCTACCCCAGCCCTGTGCACCGGCCACCACTTACCCCTGCACTGCACCAGTAAGGCTTCCCAAGTTAGAAAGTCCACTATCCTGGGGGCAAAAGCCATAAACAGCTGAGAGGATTTTCTACAATCCTGTTCATAATCTAGGTACTAATGCAGCAACCTGCAGACGTCTAGTATATCCAAATACCTTTCCCCACTATCTGTGGGGGATGAAAAATAAATGGAAAGATCAATAGTCTGATTTGGTGTTCTCTCAGACACAATCCTTAGAAGGAAACAAGGATTAGTACATAATGAAATCCTGTCCTTGAGAAAAACATAAAAGAAGGATCTGCAACAAGAACCTACAACTCTGCCGACATCATGTCCACTAGGAACAGTGTCTTCCAAGAGAGGAAGCACAGCTCACAAGTAGTGGCAAACTCGAAGGGAGGTACAGTCAGGGTCAACAGGACCAAATTAAAGTCCCATACCAGAACTCTATAGCGAACGTGGGGGGGGTTCCAATAATTGAATACCTCTTAAGAATCTACAGGAAAGCTCCATCAAGGCCACTGTCTTGCCTTGTGTGAGGGCATGAAAAGAAAATACTGCGGCCATGTGGACCTTAATTGAGGAATACTCTGCTTCCTAGTCATTGAGGGACAAAAGGTAGTCCACCACAATAGAAGCTGGACATGTGAAAGGATGCAGAGCATGGGCAGTACAACAAACTGTAAAGCATTTCCATTTTTGCCAGTAGAAAATCAGCAGCCACTGGGAAATCCCAAAGAGGGAGAGCTTTATGTCCTCAGGAGCCATGCATGGTGGTGTAGGGACCACAGATGTATGTGCACAAGAGCACTGGATCACAAATCTAGATGCACAAGAGCACCCTGGCTCTTGTGTCAGATGTCCACCTCACAGGGGGAGCAAGATGGCAGGTCCACTGCCAGTTGCTGGAGGCGAGCTATCAGGACAGTCAGTATGACAGCAGCCATCAGGCAAATTAACCTTATAAGGTATCTAGCTGAGATGTAGTCACTGTGTGACACCAGCTGTTTCAAGAAAGTAAGGCGACTAAATGAAAATGACACTGAAGCCTCCAACAAAATATGTATGAGTATGTATGTATAGAGACTGATGAGTTTTCTAGGTACTGTCTCTTTAAATAATTGCTTTAAAAGGAATGAACAGTGATGGTGCATCTAGCCTTGACAAAGTGTCAGAGTGACGTGAAACGTGTTGGTCACATGGTATAGATGTGCCACGAGGATGTGGGTGCTGCTTGTCATGTTTTTAAGCTTTTGTAATAAAAGCATTTTTTAATTTGACTAAGCTCAATAGTCTGTGTCTGGTTACTGTTAGCCTGACTTTTTTGCTACACTGACACCAGCTGTGCCTGGGCCACCAATGCTGTAGCTCAGTCAGAGGGCAGAAATGCCCAGTCCAGGTCAGTGTCCAGAACGGCTCCTATGTATTGGAGCTACTGGTAAGGGGTAAGGACCAGCTTTAGTTTGTTGACCAGTATACCCAGTTGGTCAAACAACTGTCAGGTCCAAAATAATGTGTACACTATGGCTTCCATAGATAGGGCTTTCAACAGCTATCCATCTATGCATGGGAATACATAGCGGCCCTCTCTGCAGAAGGCAGCTGCCACTGTAGCAAATACTTTGATAAAGACACATGGTACTGAGCACAAACCAAAGCACAACACACAAAATAGGCATTGTGAACCCAGGAGCATGAAAAGCAGGTAATTTTCTGTGTGACTTTCGGATTTTGACATGAGGGCATGCATCTTACATATCCAGAGCAACCATCCTATCCCATTTTAGCAAGAGGCAGAGGAGGGACTGCAGAGAGACCATTTGAAACTTGTTGTGTTCAATGAATATATTCAGTCTTTGAAGGTTTAGTACAGGCCTGTGTAGCCCCTCTCTGGCATTGTCCTGGAGAGGGCTACAACCCCTGCCATGCAAGACTAACCATTGGTAAGGGGCCTGGGTTCCCACAGCTGACCTACAGGGGTCCTTTCACAAAATATAAAAATAAAATGGTGGTGCATCCACCCAGAGTACATATTTAGTAGGTCTACTTACCTGAAGTACAACCCCCTGGGATATCATACCAACCCACCTCCCCAACAGTTACCCCAATATGGACTTACCAGGATTCAAATCTCCCCACATTCCATTACATCATTTACATTTCCCATTTCAGATAGCATGCTCACTACATTTAGGCTCTGGATTCATTTCAGCTGCAAAACAATAACATCTCAGTTTATTTACAGAGGGAGGGTTTAGGATGGGTTAAGTGGAATAGAGTTCAAGCAAAACACTTTCCCTTTTGATTCAATCCCATATTGCAATCATTGCAGCCACCAGATCTAACTTAACTAGCTAGCTAACTGCTGCAGGAGTAACTCAAGCCCTGACCCACAGGTCCCAGTCCAATTTAACCCCAAAGTCCTGTCATTGGGCACCCAGATTTTAAATTGATGGCCTGAGGTGCAGTTGGTAGCCAGCGTTTGCGCGCTTAAAAAGTTTAACTTTTTACATTCCTCTCTTTTATTTAAACCTTTGTTGTATCTCCTACCCTGGTGGGCATTCCTGAACTATTGACAGTCCCCAGGTACAGGGCAATTCCTGTGGATTACTCATGGTTCTGCAGAATCAGTCCTTGGATGACACAGTTCACCGAAATTCTGAGGGGCAGATGGAATATCTTGCAGGTCCAGGCTCAATGACTGAAACAGGTGGCACAGAGGCTGCAGCTTGCTCTTTCCTTTTCTTGCTTGCAGATCTTGCAGCTTGTCCCCTTCAGCCCATTAGAGGTCCATTGCAGGACATGTGTGCAACACCTGCCAACTACAGAGGACCCAGACACAAGAGTGGCGCCATGGCCCAGCTCCCTCTGATCAGAGTGCCCCAGCACTTGGGTACAAGACCCATGATCCCCTGCAGTGGCAGACACCATTTGATGGAAGTTAGTGAGTTCCCCACCTGACCCTGGGTGTCAGCAGAAACATACAGCACGTTCTCTTCTGCTCTCTTCTCTTTTCCTCTTTCCTACCACAGTGTGTGGCCACAGCAATCTGTTTATTTTCCTCGCTGTATCTCAGGAGCAGACAACAGTACCAAACACTGAAAGGCACCTGTCCATGCTTCTGCTTTCACAGTCTCTCAACTTTAATACAGCCACATTCTCACTCTGGCTCACACATGTTTTCTGCACTCAGAGTCCCTTTTCTCATTGTGCAGGAACATAGCAATTCTCCAAGTGAAGAGGCTCACTCTTACATTTCTTCTCTCAGCACATTCATATTCTCTGGTTCCTCATAATTCCTCTGTATTCCATCTTTTCCCAGGCTCAGATGCAACCTTTGTTCTTTTACCAGGCTCAGAACACAACAATTGTCTTTTCCCAGGCTTAGACACAACCTTGTCCTTTTTCAAAGGCTCAGGACACAACTCTTTTTTCCTCTTCCCACCGCTCGAGTGCATCTTCCATTCAACACAAATTCTTGTAACCTGCAGCTTTCCCTTTTTCATTCTAGCTGCCATTATCTCATCGCTGTGGCACAATTTCAGAACAATGCAGAACATTCAGCAACCTGCAGCTTTCCTTTTTAAATTCAAAACTGCTCCTTCCTTGCTTCTTCTTTCCCTTTTCCTGATGGGGCAGGGACTCCCTGCCCTGGGGGATAAATTGCTGGCAGCCCCTAGGCAGACCCATCCTGAAACCCCAATCTCTTCCAGGTCAAGAGCCCCCCTCCCTCTGGAGGGGCTCTCACCGAACTGACTCAAATTCCAACTGTTCATGGCTTTTTTGGGAGCCCTTCTTCAACTCCCCATTGGCTGGAACCACTGTCCTTAAGAAAAATTAAAATGTATGAGGCTCCCTTGATGCCACATTGGTGCAGAAAAAGGCATCTAAATGTTCCCTGGTATTTTCCCCCAAATGTCTGTTCACACAGTCCCAGAGTCCCTGGCAAGAATCCTGGTGTGGTGACTGGCTGGTTGATGTCACATGGCTGCTAAACATGGTGGCTAAATGTAAACAGTGTCCATATATCTATTAGTGTCCCAAGTTTTAAACTTTCCTGCAGTCAAACACTTTGCTTTTATCTAAATATTTCCCCACACATTTGTTGCCACCCCGTGCCCTGTTAAGCAACTGCACCCTGTAATACATTTACCTAGTCCTTTGGCTATGACTTCTGCTGTTATTTCATGCCCCTAGGCAGCTTGCACATAGCCCCACTGCAGTCCAGATACTGTCCCACTTTATTCCCTGGCTGCAGTCCATGAATACATTTCATTTATTTATTTTCCCACCCACTGGCAGCCTTCCCATTTCTCTGGCCCACCAGCTTAATTTTTATTTAATTCAATGTTCCTCTTTCCTGTCACTAGCATTGTTTCCGTTAACCCCTAGGTGCTGGATAGGACTCCCATTGCTTCAAAGGGATGCCACCTCATTAATATTGATGAGGTGGCTCCATTTCTCCTGAGCGCTACTGGTGCTCATAAAACTGCTCCTGAAGCTTACCTGTTGCCTCTCCGGCTCTGCCAACATCATCAATCCATCTCATGTCTTTCCCTGGTACTGGGACCACTGGAGAGGCAGACTGAAAGGTCACCGAAATGGCCATTCGAATTTGTGCAACTGTGCATGTGCGGAGCTCGTCGGCACCAAAGTGCCATTTTCAAACCGGCATCTCTGTTTAACCAGCTCCTATAGCCTGTTCTCTAAAACCATGGAGGGCCTGCAGGAGGACAAAAACACAGGGTTCAAGCCAGGAAACTGGGACCAAGAAGAAAAAAAAAGAATGGGGGTGGAACCAAAACCTTGTGGAAACTAACCTTCTTCGGGGGCTTACAGGTAAGCCCCTGACAGGAGGGAGTACACCTGCAATCCTGGTCCATTTTGGGACCAGAATGTACTGTAAATAATAACAGCCTTGGTTCTGTTCTGAAATTGTGACAGGTTCCACAGCCCTTTTGTGGAGGAGGGTTTGACCCTCCTCCAGCAGGAAGCAAGATGTCCTGGAAGATATCTGTTGGTCAATGGGTGGGGGGGGGGTCACTGAGTAGTAGTAGTAGTAACAGACATTATCAAGCAGCCAGTTCTAGGGCTGTGAACACAGCACAATCATTACATACAACAATCTCAAAAATAGCAACACTTACATGACGTAATACATCAAAATAAATAAGCTTTATAAACAGTACACATAAAACAGAGGAGCAGTAAGGAGCTCTATGGCATGTCCTTACTGAGTCTCCAGGACTCAGACATTCGTAGTGATCTCCTTACACTTTTTTAGGAAGAGGGAGATTTGTCATCCCACCAAATCTTCCTAAGGCAGTGAGGCTGGTGGATGGGTAGGGAACTCAGAAAGCTCCAGGGATGGCAGGGGTGCTGGTAATGGTTTGACCTTTTGTAAGTCTGGCATGGGCACCAGAGAGCAAGTATGTAGCTTGGGAAGTGGGAGGCTGAGGTCTCTGTGAACCATGTCCTGGGGCCCTTGAATATCCATAGTCTGGATGGGCATAGGGCAGTTGAAAAGAACATCTAACTTTTTGCCAGGGTTAAGGGTCCAAAGTATGCAGGGACCCTAAAGTCATTTTTAAGGAATGTAAATCTCCAAAGCATTTTCTGCATCATTGCCAAACAACTACTTCCTTCTAAAGGGACCATTTAGCACACATTGTTACACATCAGAGGCTAATTCAACCACTCTTAGCCAAGAGTGTCAGCAAAAGCAGATTCTAGAGGCAGCAGCCCTGGCAGCAGCATCTGAGGCATCATATGCAGACCTGAGCAGGTGCTTTCCAGTTTTCTGTCCATTAGCAATAGTCTGCTCAGCCAGCATTTGGTCTTGGCCCTCTTGCATTTTATCAGCTAGGGAGCCCTTAGTTTTCCACAAGCAGTTCTGATATTTTATCATGTAAACCTGATAATTTGCTATCCTTAAGCCAACCAAAGCAGAAGCAAACATCAGTTTTCCCATGATATCCTGCTTCCTTGACTCCTTATCAGAGGGAAGAGAACTCATGTGTTTGGGTGCTTTAGCTCTATCATGAGCCACCATAATTATCACAGAATCTGTTTATGGTTGTGATGAATAATATGGCTTAGTAGTTGGGGCTGGATATACTTATCAGCCTTTCTCGGAACTGTAGGCAATTTTGTTGGCCTATGCAAGGCAGACAAAGCGGCATCCTCTAATGCACAATTCACAGGAGGAATAACAATAGTGAGGGAGGCTGAGACATAGTCCAAAGTGGTAATAAGGACATTTTTAAAAAGAGACTAGATGACTACCTACTAAGTAATGGGGCAAGATTGACCCACTGATGTGGGTGGGTAGACTAGATGGGCATCTTTGCCTTTTTCTGTACAAAAAACAAGAGTAATACCAAGTGTAAGTGTAATACTTCCAAGAATTCATAGAGATTTCTCTTGGAGGAGTCCTCCTCCTCCTCAGATTGAACCCCAATTTAGCTTGTACCTATTTCAGGAAGGCTTGAAATGAGGCATTCTCAGATGGAGACCTAAGAGTGTTTTTTACACTCTCCTCTGAGCAAGAACAAATAATAGAGTTTGAGCCTACTACATCAATTGTATCATATTCTTCATCAGTGGCCTTCTCCATATAATCTGAATTATTTTTCAGTTCATCATTGACCATCATTGGTTGAGATTCGACAAGATGAAGAGACAGTGGAGAAGGAGCCAACAATGGGAATCCCATTGATGGGGGCCATTCAGGGTCTGGCACAATGACAGGGACCAAGAATGGAAACTTTGATGGTAAGGTTAATGATGACACAGCTGTGGGTGTCAACAGAGGCAACAGTGATGGCAGCAGCAATGGCAAAAAGCATTGAACGAGCTCTAACATCATCTGGGATAGCAACTGTGCATCAACTAGCCCCAAAGGGGTCATCGATGACTGAACCATCAATCAATGGTGGTATGGGCTGTGAATCCTTTGATGGGTGAGAGATACCAGCGCCAGACCCAAACTTTGGCATCTGACAGATGGTCAGGGTGTGCAGACCCATGGCCAGATCCTGGGACCTGTCTTTGTACACAAACGTACTCTTCTTAGAAAAGCAGGAGAATGGCCTGGGGATACAGCCTTATCTGCTTCTCTTTCTCAGAGTGTCACTCTTTTACTGCTGACTTTGAGGACTTGTCCATTTTCTTTGATGAGTCAATGATAAATACTGCCAACCTTGGGAATGACCGGTTGATGGTGAAGCAGGTTCAAAAGAAGCAGTTGAAGATGGTGAAGCCACCTTTGCCCCAACCTGTTTCTCTAGTTCTTTTAGCTTTGGGTGTACCACTAAGGCCTTCTTGTTATATTTCCAGGTTGCCTGGTTTAAACTCTGGCAGACTGAGCAAGCCTTAACATTGTGTTTTGTTTCAAGGCAATGGATATGAATGGAGTGGTCATCATCTTTATAAATCTGAAAGTCACCACAGCAGCAATAGTGGAACGACAGTTACTTTTCCAACGGCAATGGCCTTAAAGAAAAGTTTAAAATAAAAAAGCTAAATGAGCAGCAACAGCAAACTTTCCAAGTTTGGCAACATTCTTCAGCAGCAGTGGACCACGGAGCAGTTGAACAAACGGAGGCATGCTGGGGACACCCATGATATATACTGTAAGTGCTAATAAGGTGCATCAACGTGGCCAGCCCCAGCCAGCAAAACATTTCCAGGTGGCCCTGACATTGGTAGTTTACAGTTCCATGATGTGGCTCAATGGAAGGAGATATTCTTGAAGATCAATCATTATAATGACAACTAGATTACAGCAGTGATGCCATCAGCTCACCTTGCCTTCTCACCGGTCTGCATGCTGACCAACTACTACAAACAAATGGATGACAGAGTCTCTCACATCAAGCATCATACAAATTATACATATGTTAAACCCAACTCAGTCCACCCAGCTGCAAAGTACCCTCACTACACATCTTATACTTTCACACAATGTAAAATCATTATCAGTTCTGAAGCACAATATATGTCCTGCTGCTTGCTCATATATGAAAAAACACAGTAAACCCCACTTGCATTTTTTTAAGATGCAAGTGAGAGGCAGCAGCGCAAACACTGTGCTTCAGAACTAGTAGTGATTTTATGTTATGTAAAGGTAGGAGACATGGAGGATGGGTACTTGGCAGCTAGGTGGGCTGGGTGGGGGTTTGTGTTCATGTTATTTATTGTGGCACATAAGTTTTTGGAATATGGCAAACTACTGTAAGCACCTTGAGTTGGGCAAGAAAGGCAAGAAGATGGTAGTGTGAATGTCACACTTAAAAAAAATAACCAAAAAAGAAACATAATTGCAATAATAGGACAGTAGTAGTAATACCCCCAACAATGATTTGATTACCTCATGCATATAAAGTACTCACCCTTCAGCCTCATACTTTATCTATTCAGCAATCAGATTATTGCCTCATATAGTACTGCTGCCATCCTATTACCACTTAATTATATTACATGCAGACCTTCTGCTCGAGTCACAAGCTAGAGTAACAAACTGTTTATTTTACAGCAAACTCACAAGTGTCAATTTATTCTCATTACTATAACTGCCAACCCCTCATATAACTCAGTAATCTCTACTGATGAAATGCTGCAAAAACTGGATATGATGTCACATCTAGTTAATATGGCACTTCAGTCTTATGCTTAAGAACAGCTGGCTTCACCACAGCAGAAAAAAATTTAAAGCATAAGTCACATGAAGGTTTTCAGTTTTACTTGGGTTTTACTCCATTATAAAATTTTGAAAATTCTATGTTGGTGTCACAAACCCACTCAGCAGGTCAGCCCTCTACTCCCAAAGTGACAAACTCTGAGTGCAGTCTTGTGAATAGTTAACATAAACAGGGTAACCCTCCTGTCTGTTTTGTGGGTTTGAATCAACCTTTGGTCTCAGTTCTGGAGGGATTCAAACTGTGAACCTCTTGCTAGCGTACCCAATGCACAGGCTCAGATAATTCTGTCTTCAGGGAGCCAGATATCTTTGCCTACAGGCACCTAACCAGGTGTACAAAAATAAACCCTTAAAAACTCTAATAAAAGACCTCAGATTAAACTCTCACCTTTTTTCCAGTTTGGTATCACCATTCAAGCTTATGCATAGTGTTTGCTTTAACCATATATACTTCACTTGTTAAAGAAAAGAAATTCAAAGACAGACCAAGTAGGCTCTAAAAATAGAGTTTTACTAAAATAGATAAAAGTATGTAAAACATAAAATACAGAACCATATATCACAAGAACCATACCGTCTTTTAAAAGAACAAGGTTTTAACAGTGCAATTCCTACTACAGTACTTAGATTTTGTCTCTATCTACCTGTATACCTGCTTAAAGTGCTCAAAGATGTTTCTTTGTCAGAGTGTAGATAAAAGTAACTCTGAAGGAAAAACAGAATATGTTTAAAAAAAACTGTCTTTGCCAACCCCTTTGTGTGAGGTCACCTAGCTCCTCCTCTGTTTATGAAAAATCATACACCCAGGATATTTTATTATATTAGAAGGTAAGATAATTAAGGGTACCTCAGTAGAAACTCCTTTCCCCATGTGACTTCCCCAATCAAGTCTGTAAATTTCCTTTCATCTATAAGCAGTATCCTCTCTCACACAGACATCAAAGCATTTAGGATTCTGCACCAGTGTGCCATAACCTGGTTTCCTCCTCTAACGTCATAAAATGGATATTGATTTCCCTCTTTGCAGTTAAAGCTATATTTAACTTAGAAAAACAGGAGATTCTTGATTATGGCCTGTTCTAGTCTGTAATTAGCTTCTGGCCTTCCAGGTAACACCTTGCATCTAAAACCTGTGTGTGTGTGTGTGTGTGTGTGTGTGTGTGTGTGTCAACTCACATGCTGTATCAGCATCTCTCATGAGAGACAGTCCATAACACATTTTTATTTTACAAAAAAATTATAGTGTACTCAGAATTGGCTGTCCACGTGTCACAGTTGGTACTAATACAGAGTTCTGTAGATTGTTATTAAATTAATATGCACCAGTTTTTGATTGGTTCCATTTTCATATTACTTGACAAATCAGACAGTGACCGTGCAGTGTTTTTCTGGTAAGGCGCCGAGAACAGTGCTATAAAATATTACACATTTTGCATGTCTGAACTGTCATTATGAGCTCTTATTAAAGGCTTCTAAGTTTTTAAACTTCTAAATTTCCGCCCACCACAGGATAGTATACAAGTCTGAAAGGATGCAGCGTTCTCTATTACATGGAGTCACAAATCAAAACATACAGAAAACAAAATGGAAGCTTTGGTTTATTTTTTCCATACCATGTACAGGATATTATAAAATATAGAAACATATGCAACTGTGTGTCTATTAGTTCTTTTTACACTCCCTTTGCTCCCAAGGTTTATGGGTCATCACACTCCTTGGATCTGTAAGACAGAATCACAAAACGGCAGGAAAAAAAAGTCTAGAAATTTCATTGGCCAACAGACATCACCTGACTATGCATTAAATCTCTATAAATGCAGAGTCAGGTTC
Organism: Neoceratodus forsteri; assembly: GCA_016271365.2. Taxonomy (NCBI): domain Eukaryota; kingdom Metazoa; phylum Chordata; order Ceratodontiformes; family Ceratodontidae; genus Neoceratodus; species Neoceratodus forsteri. The sequence continues at coordinate 786,748,027 of CM057449.1, read as the reverse complement.
TGAATCTCATTTGCCTCCTCAGAAAACCTACTTAGAGCCATTTTATAAGTCTAATAAGCCGCTCCAGAGTGTGTATCATAGGAGTTTAATGTACTTCCCTGGGGCATAAGGATACTCGGCCTGTGGCCTTGTGCCTTACTACACCCCTGGCGTGTGCATTAAAATCCTTTCGTGCACACCCTGTCATGGCTTATTACTTACTGATAACACACACTTGCATATGCATTATTCTATATAAAATGACTGCTGAGCGCTCAGAACAGTCAATAATAGTAATGACATCAGAATCTCATGTAACATTCTGATTGGTCGGTAGGCACAGCACTCACAGCAATAACTGTAAGCAAGTGCAGTGCAGGGAGGGGTGAGGAGTGGAGTTACCACAAACTTACCTTAGGACACAAAATGGTACCACTAGCTTTTTTCAAACACATGAAGACTAATAGTAATAATGTTCAGGCTGACACACTATCCTTGGCAATAATGTGATTGTCTCTTGCGGATAAAGTAAGCCACCTTCTGCATCATGCTTTATTCACTTGGCAGTCACATTATTGCCTTGTATAGTTAGTCGACTAGCAGGGTATCACTTAAGTATAGAATGTATACAGTATTTATATTGTGCTTTTCATATACTGTATCCCAAAGTGATTTACAAGCAATTTATTTATACAGGATTTCAGCTGGGGTCCTGCTTCTACTGAGACAGCTTGATGCCACTCAGTACTATTAATAGTACTTTGCTTTGTTTGTTTTACAATTTTTTTACACAGGACAATCCATCTTTTTATTTATTTATTTATTTGTTTGTTTGTTTATTTATATCTCAGATTACAATACCTTTGTACCAGAGGCTATTTTACAAAGGTTCAGTGTCGGAAAAACATGAATACAATAGCATATAAAAACAATAATTTTGGCATACAATTCAATAACAACAAGATAAGCACAATTGAGGTAGAGTAGAATACTGTCATGTAGGTACATTTAGAGGAATAGCCTAAGTGCACCAAAATATGGTAAAAAAACAAGTTAGACTGAGGAAAATGAACATGGAGGTATGGAGACAAATTTATACATCAAAAAACATAGCCAATAAAAAGATAAATACAATGGTATGGTAATAGTAAGAAAATGATGCTGATGGAGGTAGGCATTGTTACAGGGCGGGGGGTAGTGTACAGTATGATGGAAGAGGGAGAAATGACGGGCACTTATAAGAGGGGGTGGGAAGTAGAGGGGAGAGTGTGAACATGATAGCAGTGGGGGTGGGGTAGGTAGGGTGAAACCATATTGAATACCACAGAGGAGTGGAGAGTAGAACAGGGGTTGAGAGGGCAAGGTAGTGGTGGTGGGAGCAGTATCAAGAGTAGGTAGGTGGGTGGGAGGGAAGGGAGGCAGTGAGAGGAGGGGGCTGAGGTATGAGGGGTGAGGTAAGGGGTGGGGAAGTGAGTGACACAGGAGGGGAGGGGGTTGGGGAGTCGTGGGAAGGAAAAGAAAGGTTCTACGTAGGGAGAGGAGCAACTTATAGTTGGCAGTCACAGCTACTAAGTGCAGAGAGATGTTTCCTAAGATTATATTATGACTGGGTTACAGGTGAGTTGGATAAGGGTCATGCAGCGGATGTTCTTTACTTGGACTTCAGCAAGGTCTTCGATTCAGTGCCTCATGGGTGGCTTGGGGGGAAGCTAACTGGTGTAGGGGTATGGGCAAAAATAATGAACTGGATTACAAGTTGGCTTAGTGGGAGGCTGCAATGGGTGGTGGTGAGAGGGGAGCTCTCAGTTCCAAGGCCAGTGATGAGTGGGGTGCCACAGGGCTCTGTGCTGGGGCCAGTATTATTTGGGCTCTTCATATCAGACATTGCACATGGAGTGATGAGCAAGGTAAGTCTGTTCACTGATGACACCAAAATCGGAGCAGTGGTGGCTGGAGGACAGGGATGGAAGCAGCTACAGGGGGACCTAAGCAAGCTAGATGAGTGGTCAGAGAGGTGGCAGCTGGGGTTCAATGCAAAGAAGTGTAAGGTTATGCACTTTAGGGCGAAGAACCCAAGGAGAGAATACTGGTGGGGGGGTTAAGCTGAGGATCACTGATGAGGAGAAGGACCTAGGAGTAATGATTACAGTGACTATGAACAACACTGCCCAGTGCAGGAGAGTGGCTTCAAAAGTGAACAAAGTGCTGGGGTGCATAGTGAGGGGGGTTTCATCCAGGCGAAGAGAGGTGATCTTGCCCCTCTATAGGTCACTGGTAAGGCTACACCTAGAGTACTGTGTGTAGTTTTGAAGGCCATACCTAAAGCATGATATCAGGCTACTGGAGGGGGTGCAGAGGAGGGCAGCAAAGATGATATGTGGAATGGAGGGAAGAGAGTATGAGAGCAGGCTGAGAAACCTGAATATGTACACTCTGGAGGATAGAAGGGACGGGGGGACATGATAGAGACATTCAAGTATCTGAGGGGAATCAATCAGAATGGGGCAGCCAGGGTCTTTAAACTAAGGAGGGGGAGTGGCACCAGGGGGCATGGGCTAAGAATAAAAGGGGGAAGATTTAGGAGGGAAATGAGGAGACACTATTTCACAGAGAGGGTGGTAGAAAAATGGAATGCACTACCAGAATGGGTGGTATCATGTAAATCTGTGAACAGCTTCAAAAGGGCATGGGACAGGGGAACAGGGGAGAGTGAGGGTGGGGAAGGTGGGGGGTGGCAGTGGGATGACAAAGGGGAAGGGGTGGGGCAGCTGCAAACTAGGGATGCTAGCTGCACACTTGAGCAGACTTAGGCCCTGTCCAGACTAGAGCTTTGGTAACGTTACTGGTGCCCTGTAACGTTACCGCTTGCTCTAAAAACGGTTGCGTCCAGACCTGTAACATTTTAAAAAGCGTTCTATAAACCATTTTTAAAACCACCAAAGAGCAGGTCTTTAGCACGGTTGCTGAAACGTTACCTGTTTTTTCTTCATTTGGAGGAGAAGTGCAGACGGGTGAACGAAGTGTTTTCTGTAAAATGTGTCCTCCAGCGGACTGTAACACTTTTCAAAACGTTACCAGAAAATGGAGAAAAATTACCGATGTGGATGCAGAGTAACGGTTTAAAAACCGATTCAGCCGTTCAATGTGGACGCACAGAAACGGGTTGAACGGTAACGTTTTAAAAAACCTTTTTATAGCTCATTGCTAGTCTGGACAGGGCCTTAGATAGATCAGATGGTTTGTTTCTGCTGGCACATTCAGTATGTTCATATGTTCTTATACTTAAAAGGGCCAATCATGGACTCTTCCAGAATGCCAGTGGGAAGGTTATTTAACCAGCAGGGTGCCCTGTATGAAAAGCAACACTGCACCTAAGAGGTGTGGCAAAAAGGAACTTGATTAGGTATTTCTGAGCTACAGGGGTAGACTGGCCAAGACTGATTTTTTTTTGCCAGAAGGCAGGTCTGATAGGTGATTCTGCCCTTCAGATTTCACCAGTTGGTCTGTGTGTACAGATTGCAAGTATGCATTAGCCTGTGAGCTCCAGAAATCAACCTGCATGCCTTGTTGAGTGCTGTGCAGATCTTTTTGAGTGTGGTGTCCATGACTGCTCCATAAGCAACTAAGCCATAGTTAATGATAGAGAGAATTGAACTAGTTATGGCAGTCTGGAGCACATGTGGGGTCATGCAGTGCCTGTCCTGTATAACAGTCCTATCCTGGTATTAACTGCTCTTGCAATAAGATCAGCCTTAGTACCATAGGAGAGGGAGGCATCCAGCGTGATCCCAAGGTACTTGAAATTTGGGACTTGTTTAAGCGGTGAGCCTTCATTGTTCAGTATGGTTAGTTTGTGCAATTTGTACCTGTTGTACGGGCTAGAGAAGAGCATGGTCTTGGTCTTCTTGTAATTCATTAGCAGCTTATGATTTTTAAACCTGGCCTCAGTGTCACAGAAACTAACCTGGAGCTGGGAGTGGGTCAGGTAGACTGGTATAAATGATGGCATCATCTACATATAGCAGTATATTATTGGAGCATGCCTTGGGGAGGTTATTGAGGAAGAGGCTAAAGAGTAATGGGCCCAAGATTGAGCCTTGGGAGACACTGGGTAACACTTGCCTGATATCAGATAGGATGCCACTTATTTTGACTCATTGGGACCTACTTCCAAGGTAACTACAAAACCACCCAGCTGCGTCATTGTACCGGGTCATAATGTCACACGCACAATAGCGTACAACATTATGGCAAACCCGGACCTGTGCGTTCTCCAAGTTGGACCCCGTGGAGTTGAGAATCTTTAGTGGGGGGGGGTCTGGGGTGCAGCCCCCCCGTAACAGGGGGTGTGGGGGAAGAGCCCCCTACAGAACAAAAACTGGCAGAAATCACACAACACGCTTATGCCTTGTGGCATTCTGTCTTGCAACATAATGACCCCGTGCCCTATGTCATTTGATAGGCCAGTCTTATGGGGGTTGTTTAAGAGGAGGATGTGGTTGACCGTGTCAAAAGCTTCTGTGAGGGTGATATAAATTGTCCCCACACGCTGCCCTTGGTCAAGGGCATTATGTATGTAGTAGTAGTAGTAATGATTCTTATTCATTTCATAAATGAACATGGTTAAATTCCCACTGAGCGAAAAACTCATTTACAAGGGACACCATTACAATCATCCTGGTTACAAAAGGAAGGAATCAAGTAACTTTACAGATATAAATAACAGTTCATTTAAAACATTTAAAAAGTGCATCATGCATAACATGAACATACAGAGTACAATACTACCTATTATATTACTACACGACAATATATATAAAGGAGATGTACTCAAGCAAGGCAGTGGCGATGCTATGTGCCTTCCGGAATCCATACTGTTGTAAGCATTGGATTTGGTACTTCTCTAGGTACTCGTTTAGTTGATCCAACACAATACATTCAAGTGCTTTTGAGAAGGGGGGGTTGAGATTGGGCAATAATTAGTGTGATGGATGTGGTCACCACTTTTACGTACAGGCGTAACCTCAGCTGCTTTCCACCACTGGGGGAACTGACTGAGGCATAGTGACTTATTTAATAGCTTTGTGAGAGGTGTTAGGACTTCATCAATGGTTTGACTAATGAGCTTAAGGTCTAGTGAGTCACTACTAAATCTAGACTTTCCGAGCACCTTTAGTAGGTTCTTTTTAGCCTCTGTCTGGGAGACTGTCTTAAAGTGGAAAGGAGGATGACCTAGAGGGGTGTCATAACTCCTGGTACCATTTGAGTTGTCTGGTACTTTGAGGAAGTCAGGGGGAAGTAAACCATTCAGGTCAGAGAAGGTCATGTTGAAAGTGTCAGCAATGAGCTTGGGGTCCTGAGTGACTACTCCATTTATCTCCAGCATGGAGGGGGATGACTTACTGGACTTGCCCATGATGTATTTGATGTTACTCCAGAACTGCCTGCTATCCCCCCAGGAAACTGTGAGCTCCTCATTGAAATGACTGATATATATCATCTTGTTTCCAGTAGGGTCCTGCTTCTGCCTATTCTGCAGTTGGGTGCAATGGCGCATTGAGAGGTAAGTGACTTGCACACCCTCGCCAAACAATGTCCAAACATAAAATAATTTTTTGGAAAAGGGACCCTTATACGGGAAGGTAAGCATGAGCTGAAAATAAAATGTCATTATTTAACAAACAAAGAAAAACTTTATCAGCTTAAAACACCAATAACATTCCACAAAAGTGCATGTGAGAATAAAGGAATTGCAACGTCTCTATTTTTAATGCAAAGTGAGTGGCATGGAAATGAAATTAAGCCCAAGTCTAATGCTTCAAAGCCTGATTTCTTTCTTCAACTTTATGAATCAAATGTACAACAATCTTCCTTTTCATCCAGACTGACACTTTTGTGTTCATTTTAATGATGTAGGTCAACAAATATGTGGTCTTGTGGTGAGAACACCAGCTTGAACCGGCAGATCGGATGTTAACACCCTGCAAGAGCTGAATTAAAACTTGACCTACTCCAAGCTTGGGTTGTACTTCACAAACCAGATGTCCTCTCTGTGGTAGAGACCTGGCTGTGCCCCACAATACCTGACTCAGCAGTTGTTCTAAATGGCTACACACTTAACAGGTTGGGTAAGTGCGGTGGGGGTTGTGCCATCTATCTGGCCAACTCTTTACTAGGGTAAATGCTCCCTCACTCCCTACCTGGCAACACTGCTCAAGTCCTGGCGATTAAAATTGCCATTGGTAACAGTGGAAAAATCTCACTGTGCTCTCCATCTCTATTCCTCCACATTCCACCAAGCTGGGGTTGCATGCTGTCCTGGACTGGGGTTTCCCCAGCTCACCTCTCAGTCCAAGGTTATCCTACTCAGTGACTTCAACGCTAGCTGGTTAGCCCCTGCCATGGCTTCTTTTAGGGATGCAGCTGTGGCCCTGAACTTGTCGCAGGTCGTATCCTCTCCCACTAGGATCAACTATAAAACAGGAACAAGCACTCTCAATGACCTTATACTCACTAATTGACCAGAAAGACTCTCTTACTTTGAAGTCATACCTGACTCATTAAGTGACCATTCCCCTGCCCTCAGCCAATGGTCGAATGGTTCCAATAAAATCCCTCCTATTTCATCCTCTCAACATACCCCTAAGAAAGGAATACTTGGTCAATTCCAAAACTACCTTCTTAACTCTGATTGGTCCCCTCTTGACTCTACCACTAATATTGATGATGCTCTTTCATACTTTATTTCCACTTTTAACTCTGCATGTGACATTTGTGCCCCCTTTGTGACACATATGGTGAAAAACTGGGACAATCCCTGGGTAACTCCAGCCCTTTTAAAATCAACAGCCCACTGGGATAACCTCTGGAACAAGGCTTTGTGGTCCGGACTTCCTGCATATAGACAGTGCTATCAGGTAGCCAGAAATGTCTGTACTCGGGAAAATTAGACGTGCTAAAGCTGAGTACTATACAACTTGCCTTTCTTCTTCCTGGTGCAATGGGACTACGTTCTGACAAAATCTTAAGGACCTATCAGGTAAAACTAACACCTCCCCCCATTAAATATCAGTGGAGTTACTACCCAAGACCCACTGCTCATTGCAGATACAGTCAATAATGTTTTTACCGATCTAAGTACTGTTCTCCCTCTGGATTTCTTCAGTGACCCCACTCTGTTCCCCTCCTGCCTTCACTCATCCTTCACCTGCACTCTTTCCTATTTCTCCATCTCTATACCTTACACCCCTCTACTCAACTCTTCTCCCTACCTCTCCCCCCAGCTGTCTCACAACTCTCCTTAACTGACTTCCTTCTGGTCTCCCTTTCTTTTCTTTAATTTCCTATCTGTTTACACAGTTAGCTAGCACTTCCTGCACCATGTGTGTTTCATTATCATGTACTCGGCCCTCAGTTATGATGCACTTATGTATAATGCACTGCATTACCTATATACTCTTATCCTATGTATTATGTACTGTATTAATTTCCTGTAATGTTTTGTATCCTGTTTTAAAACTACTCGCCATGTTGTTTCTTTGCCATGCACTCCATCCTCATTTATAATACACTTATGTAGAATGTACTGTATTATTTGTATACTCCTATCCTATGTATAATGTACTATATTAATCTCCTGTAATTTTTTTGTAACCTGTCTGTTTGTAAATCTGACATGGAGCCTTTGCAAAAGAGTTTTTGACTCAAAGGATTGTAATTCCAATACTTCAATAAATAAATTAAATAAATAAAAATATTCAATGTATGCGCTTGGGCAAGTCACTTAACCTCCCAGTGCTCAAGTCCATGCAGCCACGGAAATGGACAGAAACAGAACCTCACTGAAAATTAGATGCTTCATCAAAGTTGAGCCATCCTGGGTAAATAAAACATAGTTTGAACAAACAAACAATAATAAAGCTCTTCTAAAACTAGAGTATTCTGACGCTTATCTGGCATCTTTGTATCATATATAAAGCCATGAAAATTGAATACCATGGATTTATGAAACTTAGATTACCACTGGAGTTTAAAATCAGTAGTACACTTTCTTTTAGGGAGACAGTAACAATCGATGAAAAATAAAATATGGTAGAATTCGGTACATGCCTTGGGGGGAAAAAAGGCAATTCAGTAGCCTTAATGTGGCTTAAGTATTCCATAACTAAAGAAAGAACCTGAGGTGTGAATTTTAGCAAAAGATTATTAATATAGCAAAGCAAATTGTAACTTTTGTTTTTGTCATTTCTGCTCCACATTGTCATGGTCACCACTACTTATGTGTTGTTTTCAGTTTTATGACCACCAGGTGTCTCTTTGAAAGCTAGCTGCTATCCTTCAATTACTTCCGGAGCATAAAATTAGTCTGTGAAATTGGTTTTCTTGAAACATTTGTAGGCATTAATCTGAAAGTTAATTATATAAAGCAAGTGATCTTTGGTTGCCTCATACCTCCAACTCATGTGGTTATGATATTGTAATGCTAGGAATAACAATTTCTAAATTTTGGGGGCATGGGTTCAATTCCCTGTAAGTCACATTATTTCCTTCCTACTATTATTTGTGATTTTCTAAAACTGTAGACATATGTATATTTCTTCAATCACCTAATTGTTGCACCTTAACCTTCAATATTCATTCTGTTTATATAATAATGCAATCTTTGGAACTCCAGGCATGTCTGACAAAGCTGTATAAAAGTGATGCATATTATATCTGATTAGGGCTAGACAGATGTGCACCATCATTATAAGAAGTTACTCCAAACCGGTTTAGTTCTCAATGGTATTCTCCCTCCCCCACACTCTCTCTTCTGCTTGCCAGATGAAGCAACACACCTGATGCAGTCTCCTCCACATTGTATCTGAAAGACTCCCCAAAAAAAATACTGGAAGCCTTCTGGCTGCATACAAGATAAGAGATTCAATGCTTCAGGAATCCATGCAGAAACCTTGGTGTGTGTGTGTGTGTGTAAAGAAGCCCTGTATGAGCTCTCTCTAGGTTACTTTATTGTTAATAATTTTCTCAGATGTGAGCCTAAGACTAATTAGTCCCTAACAGCAGGGAAACTTACCTGCTCAAAGGCCAAAGCAAAAATCTGCAGAAAATCAAAAATGTTACAAACTTCGTGGGTTACAAGTGCAAGAATGCAGCTAATCAAACTTTAAGATATAGTTGACACCATTTTGCAGGTCATGGACTGCTGGTTTCTGAATCTTAAAAAAAAACTTAGCAATTGGCAACTTTTGAACTAACAATGTAACTCCACAAATTATGTATCTTTATGCTAACAATAACAACTATAGCATCATGGACAGCTTTTTACTAGTTATAATTCCCTATTTCTAAACATTCCTATACACAGAAAGAGTGTCATCATAACAGCCTCACCTTTCTGCAAATCTAAATTCTGATGGGAAGCTTCTTTTTTCCTTAGTATGGCGCATCATTGTTTGTTTTTGTAAAATAAACCATTTTCATTTTTCTAGACTCAGTTACTATAATACATATGTAGCCTAAATAATGGGAAACTAGGAATTAAAAGCCCATAGTTCCATTCTTTGGCTTTTGCTTCTGTTGGAAACCACAAAAGCTACGCACATTCAATGTATGATGTCATCAAAGCCCTGAGATGTTCCTACTGGTTTGTTTATAGTTTTTCTATATTTGATTTCATATAATATATGGATCCGGATACATTTCAGTGAAAAGAGTGAAAACTAGAAAAGGAAATACAATTTAAAAAGGGAGACGGAACTTTAATAACAGGTTAAAACACCAATCCATTGAGAATTGTCAAAACTAGTTGCTGCTGACCCTCCTAAGTGCTGCACCATTGTTATGGGTGAGAGACGTTTTGGCCATAACAAATTTGGTTCCGCTTCAATTCAGGACCCATACATTTGGTTCAATTTCAAAAATCTGGCCAAAATGTACTTACAACATGGAAAAGAGGACTCCAAATAGGGGAAGGGGTAGTAAAAGCCTTCAAGTCAACAATGATTATATATTACTCTTGTTTCCATTTTGCTGGTGATATTGCACACTGCTGCTGTGAACTGCTATATTTTTGAGGTTGCAAAAGAGTCAGTAACCCATGAGCTATAGTAATACTTAATGTTCATTGCTTACTTCAGGGTTTATATCACACTGTAGTCTCTGCTTCATTACTATAACCCCCTTGCCAATTATTATATTCTACTAGGCCCCATATATATTTAAACCACATAATAATACAATCAACTCTGCACCAATAAAAGAAGACATCAAGTAACATGCAAAACAAATTGACAGACTTTGACTTGGGAGACCTAACACATTCTCAGGTAATGAAAGGCCGTAGAGACAATAACAGAGTGCTCCAGAATCTGCAGAGCTCCTGAAGAAGGAGCCAATGCCTGTGAGTGCAGGCCCATCTGGGCTGTGTAGTAGATCCCTGGGGTGCCAGGATCCACTTCTTTTCCAGGTCTGCAGCTCAAACCTAACAACTTTGAGGTGAGGTGGAAGAGACCTAAAACAGGAGCCCTTCTGGGCTGAGTGTTAGATTCCCCAGCTGGGGGAACGTAGAGCCCGAAATGAGTCAGTATAGTCCATCCCATGCAGATGCAGCAATGCTGTGAGACCACTGTGAAAATAAATAGAATGCAAAGGAGCCACTACAGGTATGTGTAGATCTAAACCTGATCTTTAGAGTATGGAGGTTGTTGCTCTAAGGGGATAGTTCAGATAGTTCAATGGTGCAAAGAGGGAGGTTAAGGCAGAAGATTCCAAGGTCCTGGCATAGAAGTGTGCTAAGTGACAGAGAGGTCACACATGTGCCAAATTCTGTCAACAGAGACTAAGCCTATTGTCCAGGCATTTCCAAGAAAGGTTGTCTGTTGGGAAACTGGTTATGAAGGTAGGGTACAAATGTAAGGAATCAGTGTCAGACCTGTCACATGTACCATCTGCCACTTCTGTACTGTAAAATGTGAAGTGTGAAAAATGCCAGTACGTGTGTCTGTGCTGTATCTCAGGAGGGAGTAGGTGAACAGTAAATTATGTGTTTATGAATTATCTGAGGTCTCTCATTTGGGGTCCTCTAGTTAGAAACTGTTAATGGTGGCTATGCTGCATCTGCAAAATGCCTGTGAGCAGACAGGAAGTGCACCCTCTGATGTATTAAGTAAACCCCTACTGCTTGACTGGAAGATTTGTGTGGATAATGAAGTTGCTGCATTACTACTACATTTTTTAAAGGTGTCTCCTCTGCCTCAATAGCTCAGGGTCCCTTATAGACCTTGGCAACTCACCTTAGCTGGCCCCATCCTGTGGTGGATGGTCCAAAAGTACCTAACATCTAGTAGCTGGCTACAAAAGAGGCAGTTTGGTCTTATGGCTAGACTTTAGCTTGGGAAAAATTAGACTGCAGGGTCAAACCCATCAAGGGCCACAATACCCACTGTGTGATCTTGGGCAAACCACTTAATCGCCCAGTGCTCCAGTCTAGACAGCTGCAAAAATGGTGAAAAGCACGACTCTACTGGAAAAGAGATGTTGCATCTCAGCTGGGCTATGCTGAGTAAATAAACTGTAAAATACAAAGTTTCTTCTGCTTTGTTCCCTCTAAAGGTAAGCAAAGGAAACCTAGACAACATCATGTTTTCACATACAGTTTCTAAAGGTCATGTTTGCCTTTGCAATACATGGGTATACAAAGTATGGACATTTGCCTTGTTTGTATTACAGAATCCATGCTACTAACTTGGAATTCACCAATAATTTTATAAGATATTAAAAAGTAATTCAGAATCATAGGTTCTGAAATTTCCTTTGTAAATGGAAGTATCTTGTAACTCTCTTAAGTACTGATTTTCTGAAAATCCACTGAATGTAAATTGGGCAAGTACTGCATATAACCAACCAATGAACTGGGGAACAACAAAACAACAACCAAACAGAGAACAAGCCAACCAACCAACCAGGACACAATCATTCTGAAGATGCACAATATTTGTTTTGTGTTGACCTTATGGACCAATAAAGATTGGTAAACCACAAGAACAAATGACTCAAATTCAATTAAGTGAAAATGACTTTAGCTTATATAGATATTGGATTCTTACATGTGATAAACTCTAAGTGGAAGGCTTAACGTTTATATCAAATCAAAATGTTTCGGGTGCAGAATGTCATACATTTATCTTGTTTCTGTTATCCGTCAAAGCTAACATTTGGGGACCACAGAATGTGCTATTGAAAGCACAAGCGCTGCAGTTTCTTATAGTCACCAGACATAGGCCAAGAATCAACTAGACTTATTTTGATGCCTGTCAGCACAAAAAGACTTAAACTGAATCAACATATATTTAAAGCAAACATACTGTAACACAAATCTAAACAATAATATGAACATTTCTGACCATTCATTCTTTCCATTTGATTGTAATTCACAGGTTGAAATTAAGTTTTGCAGCCACTAGCCAGCAGGGTGGTGACTAGGAAAATCCACTAGCCCCACAGACTTTTCCACTGGCACAGCTGGTGTAGTTATTAAAATGTTACTTCCTCCAGTACACACCCACAGGTCCAGTTAAAGGAAAGTATTACTAGCCTGATACAAAATCTACCAGCATTTGGCTAGTTGGTCAGTGCCAGTTTCGACCCCTGGTAATTAAATTGAAACTACTTTAGAAAACTGTAAAAATCTATACCAACAAGCATTTGTCAATGCCGAATGTTGTCTCGCTGGCATTGGCATTGGTAGTGCAGGAGTTAGAGATGCGTAATAGGAATGGCAGTGAAGTATTGAACTGAAGCCAATGCCAACCCCACCCTGCAGAGAGTGACAGGCATTGGAATGTGCCTTTGGGTCAACAGCTATAATGCTCATGCCATTCTACCTCACCCTACGCTGTAGACACCAACAAGTGTCGTGGTGTGCTTTGGGGTCTTTGGGTGTTATACTTATGCCATTCCATAAGGAAATACCCTGAGGTGGGTGCAGTATAGGAGAATGGGGTGAACTGTAGGGGCGAACACTCCAAGGCAGACCTCGATGCCTGTCACTGGCTGCAGGGTGGGGGTGGAATGGCATGAGCATTACAGCCAAAGATCCCAAGTCACACCCCAGATGCCTGTCAGTCTCTACAGGGTGGGGAGTTACAGTTGAAAACCCTAACGCCATAGGCGTTTGTTGGTATTTTCACTCCAAATGTTCAACATAGGCTTTTTGTGACCCCACCTCATGAAGAGCAGCATCATCAGTTCGTTAGCTGAAAGGTAGTTTTGCACAGTGGCTATGCCATTTGATGACACAGGGATGAAAACACATTTTGGGCAGGATGTGAAAAATGACAACTGTATTGTTCATGAGGAGGTGTAAAATAATTGCAACGTTGAAAATCTGGAGTGAAACTATGAAAAATTGGTGAAGTCATGAGCATGCATAGAAACTGCGCAACACATGTCAGTAACCCAATTATTTTGGGGATTATTTTAACCACATTTTCAACATAGGCATTTTGGGACCTCCTCTCATGAACAGTGGCACTGTGATTTTAATTTGTCCCAAAAGTTGATTTCCCACAGCGACCACGTCATTGTGCACCATAGGTACGAAAACACATTTTGGGCAGGATGTGAAAAATGACAGCTGTACTGTTCATAAAGAGGTGTGAAAAAATGCCAGTGTTGAAAATCTGGCATGAAAATATTGCAAATTTGCGAAGTTACAAGGGTGCTTGGAAACTGCGCAATGCACGCTTGTAACACAGTCATTTTATGGACATTCATCATCAAATTTTCAACATAGGCATTTTAGGACACCTGCTCATGAACAGTGTCACCGTCATTTCCTCAAACTGTCCCAAAAACTGATTTCGCACAGCGACGGCGCTATTGTGCGCCGGATGTGCTAAAACACATTTTGGCCAGGATATGTAAAATGACAGCTATACTGTTCATAAGGAGGTGTGGGAAAATGCCAATTTTGAAAATCTGGAGTGAAAATATTACAAATTCATGAAGTTACAAGCGTGTATGGAAACTGCGCAACACACGCTCGTAAAACAGCCATTTTGGGGATTTTTTTCCACCAAATTTGCAACACAGGCATTTTGAGAGCCCCTCTCATGAACAGTGGCACTGTCATTTCATTAATCAGTCCCAAAAGGTGATTCCATGCAGTAACCGCAAAATCACCTTTTGGGACCGAATAACGCCATGACAGTGACTGAATTCATGAGGAGGGGTCCCAATAACCACACACTGAAAATTTGGTGCCAAAATTCACAAAAATGGCTGAGATATGCACCAAAGTTGAAAAAACCCTATGTATGCAATTATACAGCTTACTGGCCGTTTCTTCAGTTCGAGGTTGGCTTAGAAGGGTGCAGACGTGTTCCCAGTCCACCGAAGATCATCGTGCTGGGCTCCGTAGGTATGTATGGGGTGAGAGGGATGTGGGGTGGTGAGGTGCTCAGAGGGTGGGCACGGGTTGGGGAGGGGGGAGGAGACCACAAGGGACCATTTTCTTCTTTCACAGGTTTAAAACAAAAACCCATTATGGGATGGTTTTGTATTTCAGAGGCATTTGGCACACTGGGGTGGGCTCCCAGCATGCCACCTGACTGCTTTGCAGGGGATGTTATAGCAGACAGGGGATTGGGCAGCCTAGGCTTTATACCGAGGGGGGTGCCAAGGCTTGAGGACACCTCGGCACACAACAAAAGCGGGGGCATTATGCTGGTGGGGGGTGGGCTCCCCCATCGGCAAGTGAAGTGGGTTCGGGGCAGTCTGCAGGCGCTGGACAGGCACACTGGGAGGGTTTGTTAGTGTGCCGCTGCATGATTGCAGCGGACCTCTTGTTAGATTTGGTGGCCACCTGATGTATGCCTGGTGTCAGCGCCTGCAGTTGCCTTATTGGGGAATGAGGGCTGCACCTTCTGATACATGCTCTGCATTCATCCACAGTGACCGCACCTCCAAATCTGCTACTAATGCAATATGTTGGCTGGCGCGCATGCGTGAGCCAACATAAAAATAGCATGGGTTTCTTCTTCCATAGGCATTCTGGATTTTCCACCGATTGTTTCATCATGTAACTCTAGTCAGACTCAAAGGACTTAGCTGTCATTTTCCATGAGTAAACTATCTTTGACTCAGACAGATAACAGTGAGTATCATAAATCAAGACTTTCGGACCTTTCTTGAAAGTGTACCTGATGTGTTAACTCTCCCCTTGCTGCTATTCTGACCAGTCTGTTGTCTTGCAGCTTTATTATCCCCTCCCTTTATAAACTGGGGGTAGGGATAAATGTGAAGAAGTGTAAGGAAAGCTGATTAGCACCTATTAATGCCACATGTTTTTGTGTGCTTTCAGAAAAAAAATCCCAACAGCTTGCAATGTAGAGAAAAGGTCACAGACGTTAAGGAAAAACCTTTATTGACACTATCAGAATGATAATATGGAAAATTATATATCTGATACTCTTAAACAATGTATCATATTCAAGGTGGCAGAACTGAGAAAAATGCAAACAGTGACCACAAAGGAATTTGACCTTCTCAATAAGGACATTCAGAAATACAGTGTCTGAGGGAAGGAAGCAGTGATTTTCTTATATCTTATCCACAGAAAGTATTTAGTCTTATTTTTTCTATGGTAATTCCCTCCACTCCCATCTCACCCTCATTTATTTATAAAGGGTAGATTAATACTCTGTTTAGTTGTTTTGGAAATAGTCCCTGCTGTAGAGATGGGACTAATAATTGCCAATCAGATTTTAACTACTCACTAGCCAATTACATAATCATATCATTTCCCTCCTCTCTATCTCTCACATTCTCTTCCAGCTCTTATTTTCTGCTAAAAGAGCATGCTAATTAAATTAATTCAAACGTACCCACATAAGAAACATTTCCTTGTTTGAAAAAGAAAACAGTGAGCTCTGTTTTTGTAAGAGGACCAGTGTACAACGTATATGTCAAATTTACAGAAATCCATGCACTCTGGCTCTCAAGGCTAGATCGATATTTGCTTTTCTACATTTTGCAGTGAAATTTCAGTGCCCATAAAAGGTCCTAGATTAATAGTGATGATCAAAGGCCTCTGTCTATCCACACAAAGGCACTGGTGGCTGTAGTTTAAGCATTTCTAAAATAGTCTGTCAATAGGATACTGCTATGTCAAGAAGGGATTATTTCTTGTGAGTGAGTGAGTGAGTGTTCAGACTCCATGCCCATTCAGTCCTTGTCTTGTGGGACTGTCAACAAGGGTAATAGTTATTGTTATAAAATGGCAGGGTAAAATCATGTAATCTGATTGGCTCTTATTTATGTATAAAGTATGATTTACACATGGCTAAAAAAAGGACTGTGAAGAGTCTGGAACCCAGATCAATGGGCATTTGGAACACAGGCATTTCAGTTACCCCCTACAGCCAGAACTAATCTTCCACCACAAACATGGATGCTACCTTTATACTACAAAAAGAACTTCATCTGGGCCCTAAAAATAAAACTACCTTAAATAAAAAATAAAACAAATTAATTAAATGTTGTTTCCCTGATTATCACATTCTCCTTACATACATAAACAAATTAGAAACAGTAAGTATTGTTTACAGTTTTCACTACAACTGTTTCTTTGCTGACAGTGAAAAATCCCCCTTCTGTCTTTACCTGCTCATCAGGGAACTGTCTTCTTCTTGCCCTGACAGTGAGATAATTGAGTCTCTGGCTGTAACAAAGGCCTGTGTTGTCTGTGTGTACAGAGTGTTAGTAGAGAAACACTCTGCCAGTGGAACTGAGCAGAATTTTGAATCCATGTATTCCATGGTAAACATTCTATGATAAACATTCCATATCTTGAATGTGGGGGAAAAAAACAGGAAGAAGAAAGTAGGCAATAATACAATGACATCATCATCATCAAGGACATCATTTGTAGTGGGTGGAAGGACTATTTTATCATAAATGCACACAAGTAAATCTATTGTTTCTACATATAAACATGCTTTTCCCAACTGTAAAAAGTTTTTAAAAAAGGAGCCTATGTTATAAGCGCAATAAGGTACTCTGAGATGTTTGTGGAACACATTTTACTGCATGGCCAGTGGCTAAAGTCACTCAACCTTTGGCCTTGTTCCTTATTACGCCCCTGGCCATGCGGTAAAATGTGTTCCACATACACCCCATCATGCCTCATGTGGTTTAATTATGTAGGCAACTGTCCCCTAGGAACTGAATTGCGTCCCACAGTAACTCATTTCATGTAGGTCACAAACAGCCATCGTGTGAAAGCAGCTTTCATCCACCATCAGCCAAGGTCAGATTTGAACCAGTAACGTAGAGATGAAAAGCACCGCAATCCACTGCCAGTCCATGGATCTATACATGTTTTCATATAAAGAAGACTAAGGTAGATATAAAAGACCTTATACCTGGAAAAGACAATATGGGAATGGAAGGAGCCCCAGAACCATGAATTTCTAATGGAAAGCCCTTGCTCCACCCTGACTAGATCCCCATAACTGTTTAAGTGCTTGCAGAGAAAACATCTGTTACAGTATACAGTATTTGGGGGTTATTCCATTGAAGTCATTGGGCCAACCTTCAAAATGACAAGTGTCCTTCTTGAAAGTATTTATTTTGCAAAGCTTTTAGATTTTCCATTTTTTAACATAAGACCTGTTATCATCATGTCTTACATATTTGTGTTTCTCAGTTTACTCAACTTAAAGTCATCATAGTTCATTTTTTTATGCATATATTTTCATCACTCCTATTTGATTCTCCTTCTTCATGAAGAATTTCCCTTGAAGTGCTGACTGTCAGAACATATAAAATCGATCACATTCTAGCACGCCAAATATAATCTGCTCCAGCCTTTAAGTGTTAAAGCAAAAGGGTTAGATTAGTTTCACTCCCTGTGATTACTCATAACTGTTTGTCTCAGTGTACAAAATTTAAAACAAAAAATTCTTGGGCCCCATGCACAGTCACAAAGAGGTGCTGCAAAGTGGTTGCAAGGACCACTATGTTGCACAGCTCAACCTCATGCTCCCTTCTGCCATATTCAAAAGGGTTGCAAGTATTTCCCTGTGCTGGCAAAATGGCATTGTTCTGGCACAGGGTAAGGGATAGGAACCAGCTGCCAATGAAGTGCTGTGCTATGCAGAGTTGATACTCAGATTTCATTCTCACTGCCACATGTTGCAACGTATGGCTCTACTGTGGAACTGCTGAAAGCAATAAATTAAAAGTGATGAAAGAAGATTAAATATCAGCTGAGCTGGTAGCACCCCTGTTGTAGTGTGTGATGTTGTTAGGTTCCTGAAAAGAAAGGTATAAACAGGGCCCCTAGTGCTCTGCGGCAGAATTTTCTAATTTCTGCAGCAGGGCTCATTGGCTTCTGCGGCAACATTTTCTGATTTCTGCAGCATGATTTATTCACTTCTCTGGCAGAACGCAGTCCTATCATTGGCTAAACATGTGATGTCATCAATGACATCATATGCTGAGCATAGAGGAGGGGCTTCAGGATAAACGCGATGGGAAAGAAAGCGTGACACTATGGAAAAACAGTATATTTGAATGAAAAATCGCCAAAAACAATTAATTCTGCGGCACTATGTATATTCTGCGGCATGATGCAAATTCTGCTGAAAATTCTGCAACCGCAGAATCGTAGAATTCCAAGGGCCTTGGGTATAAATCTCCATTCCCCAGTCTTTTTCCGTAGCATGACCAATATGTATGGCCTTTCTTGGTACAGCTTTGAAGCATTCCACTTCCTCATCAGCCCTCAGACAATAAGGTGTCATGCTGAAGAAGAACTCCATTTCATCCAAGAAATGCTTGGAATTACTCTGAGACAAATTTGTTGCTCATTATCTGTAACATAACATTCTGGTAAGTCATATGTGTGTAACCCCTAGATGGCGCTATCTCAAGGGCTACTACCCCTGCCTGATTTGCCACTAACAGGTTGAGGGGCCTGGATCTGATGGCAGGTGCCTCCACCCAGAGGTCAGGGTTTGCAATAGTTAAACTAACTTGGTCACAGAGCTCTGGGACACTGCGACCCCCCTTTCTTTCCACTAGTGGCCCACACAATATATCAGAATTACCGTCACAGTATACACTTGCCCCCAGGACTGGTTCGGTCAGTGTGACTCCTGGGACTCCCTGTAAAACAAGATGATACAGTGCAAAAACCACAGTACAATACTTTAACATAGATGAATACCTCAGGCAGTGTAACTTTGCTGAAACAAACAGATCTGATTTATTTAGGGGGATATAACAAGGACATGGGGAAATCAGGTTAATTAGTTTAAACACATTAATAATCACAGTACTGTGCACTTATTTCAGAATCCCAAATGTCCCTAATGTCACTCTTACTGGGTACCCAGGCAATAACAGGCTAGCCTATTTGGTGCAGCTGGTTGGGGCCCTGAAGATGGAAAATGCATGCACAATACCCAAATTGTAATCCGGAGCCAGTAGGCTCAGTTCGTGGAGAAAGAAAGGAAAAGTAATCAGATGGAACTCTTGCAATTAGATGATGGCAGGGAGCTACCCTGATCTGTACTCACAAATTCACTGCTGAAACTGAATGGAAGGCAGATTGTCCTGGATTGCCAGGAGGAGCAGACCATGTGGACAAGGTCCTTGTGACTGGACCCCACAGCAGTTCAGAGCAAATGGATGTAGTCTGGATTAAGCTGGGGTTTACTTGCAGCTTCATGCACTCAATTCACTGTACAGTAGATTTGAAACGCGAGTCCCCACAAGCACTACACATATTTATATGGAAAAAAGGAAGTACTATACCAGGCAGGCTGCTTCTCTATCCCGATCGCAATTACTGCACAATACCCGGGAGAACACACAGCAGATTCAGTTCCTGACAGACCGAGCGCGATTCAGCAATTTCTCCAGTCTTCTACAGGGTGAGCCTGGTTTCTGCTCTTCAGATCTTTTTGATTCTCTTCACAGGTTGGATTCAGTCCGAACAAGCAGTTGCACAAGCTGCAGACCGAAACTTGGAGCCTTACACACGTTTCCCGACTAAAACTGCGCACTGAAGGAGCACAGGGCTCCTTCCCTCTTCACTGCCAGAGCTAAACTCAAACTCCATTAGACAAAACCGGGTACTTCCTTTGAGTTCCTTCCAGTTCTTGGCTGAATTGGCTGTCACTCACAATAGACTCCCCCTGGTTGGTGCAAAAAGGTGCCGAAGTCCAAACTACATTTCCCAGAGTCACTGCCCATACAATCCTCTTGTGGCTGGCTCAGATTACGAGTCCAAGTTCTGATTCGTCCACAGGCACCATTTTAGAGCTCTCTTAACCCACACTGATTGGTCCAGTTCAGCAGTTCAAAACTAGAATGGGGAACTAGGCAAACACAGTTCTGACTGCAAAGAAAAGCAGGTTAGACAAACTGTATTTTCATTATTACTCTAAATGATTTCTGGCAAACAGTTACATCTTTCAGATAGGTTCCCTTTGCACTCCTAGCGACTGCAAAAACGGAGCGAATTGGCAGCAGCTCGAGTGGGACTCAAGCAGAGAAACACACAGTCTCCCCATACAAACTAATTATGTCTGCAAGCAGACAGCTCTTAAAGAGACAGTACCAGAGGCTCTAAAAACACTCACAGATAAATGGCTTAAACGCCAAACACCATTCAGGCTTGGAGCATTCAAGCAAGCTCCTGGAAGTCTTTTGGGAATCCCCATTTGCAGGGGGGTTACATGTGGCAAAAATGTGTTTAACCTCTGAATAATTGGTGATGATGTAACACTCTTCATTATTTCTACTTCAGGTGAGCCAGAGTAATAGCAAATTGAACCCAGCAACTGCTCGCTGAATTGGAATGGACCACACAAATCCACAGCATTGTTTTTCCCAGGGACCATCTAGTACCGGAGTCACCTGAAAATGGGCAGGGGTCAAGATCTTTCCGCTAGTTGGCAAGCATGACAAAATCACGATTGTCAACTGGTGATCTGGATGAAGCATATTCTGTACTTAAAGCTGCTTGCTTACACTTTACTATACATCAGAATGGTTGTTACCATATAATCCATTTATGAATGTGTGGTGTGGGGGTTTGGTTTGTTGGGTAAATCTCCTCAAGTGCTTTGTAATATAATATGATTGTAAAGTAGTGCAGTGCTGGTGAATATGAAATCATTTGCATCCCTTATAGTACAGCTAAGGCTTCTCTTTCTCTAAGAATTCCTTTTCTCCACTTCAGGCAATTTCTGGCTACTACATGCAACAGGCCTAGTGGTATTATCAACCAGCTTCAGCTGTACAATTGCTCCCAATCCAGCAGAACTACCTTGTAGTAGCTATAGTTAATCCTGTTTCTGCATTAGGCTTATAGTATACCATAACTAACATCAGTGCTTGTCAGACTTTTTTAAGGGAATCAAATGCTGGAGCCAGTATAGCCTTGATGATTAAAACACAAGCTCTGAACCTACAGACCCAGCAGATCTGGGTATGAAACTTACAACACACTTCTGGCATACTGTGACATGAGTGTTGGATCTGTGTGTCATTCCTGGACAAAAATATTCTTAAAACATATGCACTTGCCCAGTCCATACCCAGGCATCAATTTTTTTCTTGTGAATTCACTTAATGGTTCAGCTACTGTTGAAGTGTTTCAGATGACAAATATGACACAGTAATTGATGAGACCCAGAATGCTCAGCACCTTTTTTGCTGACATGGGGATTCTGGCATTTTTTATTGCTGCAAATTTCCGTGTGTCTACCTGGATGGCATATGCTGACAGGATCTGCCCCATGAATGTTATCTGTTTTTGGTTATATCTGCACTTGTCTTTACGGAGTGTGTGAAGTTAGTCACATAGTTGAACAAAAACCAGTATTATGCCCTGATCGTACTCCAGCTGATCTTATTCATTGAGTGGGTGAGTGATTGATTGATTAATTTGTTTGTTTGTTTGTTTCAAAAGTTTTACCAGGAAGAGCATTCACAGCAGAGAACAGCTTCTTTTCATATGTGAACTGGAGAGATATACAGTTATATCATCAACAGTGTTTATGCAACTTTCAGAACCCCGGCAGCACTTGCTGAATTACTTTTTGGTGTATTTTAGAAGCTGAAGGAATTCAAAAAAGTGTTGCAGCTGTGTATTCTCTGGTGACAAGGCCAACTGGGGGGAAGAGGATTGAGTATCCCAGTGGATACTCTCTTCCACCGGCAAGGAGATTCCTAGCTCCCACTGAAATACTGCTATGTGCATGATCACAGCTGGCAGTACAACTGGAAGGTCTGCAGGAGACAGAGAGCTGCTGCTCGGTGCTCACCGATGGCATTCTTAATGTGCATGTCAGAACCTTGATGTCCTTGAGTAGCAGCATTCCACTGGAGAGAACCAAGGTAGAAAACAGCCCTGACCACTGCAAAATGCAGATGGTTCAACCAGAGGCCCTGCACCATCAACCACGGCACCAATCACCATGTGCTATGATTTCACTTTGAAGGGAGCCTAGGAAACCACTAAAGATGAGCCTTACCCATCAAGGGCATAGATGGAGGTAGTCCCAGAGAAGACTGGTATACATGGTTAGTAGCACCAAAAAAGGGAGCAGACCAGAGTGATAATGGGGCAATAAATGGAACGTTTTTAAAAATTGACCTACGTGGCCGACCCAGTGGTGTAGAGGGCTGAGGTATTATACTTTACTTCGCGCTTTGCCGGCAACCCAGGTTCGGGAATGACCTCAGGTTGTCAGGGTGTTGGCATGAGGGGAGGGAGGGAGGAAGCAGAACTGAGCTGCCTAACAGCAGCTCTCCTCTCCCAAGAAGGTTGTCACACCCCCCATAGTTCTGCTGCCACTGGGTAGATATCCAGTGGCACAGCAGGTGGGAGGGGGTGGCAAGTTGGAAGGGCATCTTGGAACGTGACATGCACGTGCCTCCACATGCATGCACACCCGAGGAAGGGGCAGGGTGAAAACTGGGGCAAAATACCTTAAAATGTAAAGTTAAAAAAAAATGCCCTATGGTGGATGCTCAGCAATTGGTTCTTTTATAACTGAAGATACCCTGATACTACTGTCACAATGTCCTTAGTCTTAACTCCAGTACCTCTACTACTCTATTAGCAATCACTGTGTGTTGAAATGGCATCAAATTGATAGGATTAAGTATGTTAACTGGAGTGTCATTGAGGCACAGGTCAGAAAGCATAGGAAAACCAGGAGCAGTTTCAAAATTCACAAATAGTGTTTTATTTTTCTCAATAACAGCAAAACAAAAAAATAAAATTGTTCAGTATAACTATTTACAAAGCCAGTACAAGCACAGACAACTAAGTCCTTTTTCTGAGTCTCTCTAATTCCAAGTTTCAGTCTCTCTCTCTCTCTTTCTCTCTTCTTGTCTTTCTAGTAAAAGCATTGCTGCTCTTTTTATATGTCTTTGGGAAATCATTAAGAAACCCTGCTTCTCACAGAATGTTCTTGTAAGTTTACAGAATACTCTTGTCAGTTTCGTTCCTTGCAGGTGTAGCTAAACAGTACATAGTGACGCAAAACTTGACCTCTTGTTTACAGCTCTGCAAAAGGCTTAAAAAACTGCATTTCAGGTTAACTCCTTGAGTTCCAAATAGCTTTTTGCAATAATTTCAACAGTAAAACTATATACAGTTTTAAGCAAAGGGATTCCAGTATCACATATAGTTTTACACAGAGATTCACATATATTTTTTTTTAACTGCAAATATGCAAGGGGGAATTAAAGACAGAAACAGCAAGGAAAGGCAGAGAGATAGCAAGAGGCGGAGAATTGTGAAACCGTCGAAGTGATCAGTTCCTAGGTCTCACAAGAAAATTTGATTGCGCAACCAGACAGACAAGAGACAGAAAAGGAGAGGATAGAACAGACCTTTGTGTTTAAACTCTTGCTGCATAACAAATGGTGCAGGGCCTTATTCAACCCAGTCACATACCCCCTCTTTAAGAAGGAACCTGTTTAAAAAAAACAGGTTTCTAAAACATTCTTTAAATTTTCCTCTAACATTACAGTAGCTTATAATCTTTACAGTTCAGTGTATATGCAGCATAGCAAACAGAGACGTCTCAACTCATATTTTTTCATCATTTGGTATTCTCAATTCTTGATCCATATCTTGACAGAAAATCAGCATTGACATTCTCTTTCCCAGATTTGTGCATCACTTTAAATGTAAATGGCTGTAATGCCAGGTACCACCATGTGATTCTAGAATTGTTATCCTTCATTTGGTTAAGCCAACAGAGAGGACTGTGATCTGTTACAAATACAAAGTCAGCTCCTAGTAAGTAAAACTTAAGGGACTATGACCCACTTTGCTGCAAGGTATTCCTTTTCAATGGTAGAGTGCCTTTTCTCTCTGTCATGTAATATCCTACTTATGTATAGAACAGGATGTTCTTTTCCGTCTATATTTTGACTCAGGACTGCACCGAGGCCTATTTCTGATGCATCTGTCTGTAACAGAAATTGTTTCTCAAAGGCTGGGTTTCTTAAAACAGGGGCTGAACATAATGCAGCCTTAATGGCCCAAAAAGCCTTGTCACACTCTGGGGTCCATTTCACATTATTCAGGAACCTTTTCTTTGTGAGTTCAGTGAGGGGAGTAGCTAACTTGACAAAGATGGGAACAAATCTCTGACAATAACCAGCCAGCCCTAAAAATGACCTGACGTGTTTCTTGGTTTTGAGGACAGGGCTGTTAGCTACAGCTTCTATCTTAGAAACCTTGGCTTGACTTATATGTTTCCCAAAATATAGCCCAAATATCTGGTTTTCTGTATGCCCAATGCACACTTGGTAGGATTAATTGTCGGACCTGCCTTTTTGAGTGATTGGATAACTGCTCATAGGTGTTCCAGGTGTCTTTTCCAGTCTGGACTATACACCACAACATCATCCAGGTACACAGCACAATAGCCTGCGTAAGGGGGATACAATTAAATCTGTGTACCGTTGGAATGTAGCGGGTGTGCCATGTAAACCAAATGGCATGGTGGTGAACTAATAGAATCATTTAGGAGTGACAAATGCAGTTTTGTCTCTGGATTCTTTAGCTAGGGGGATTTGCCAGTAACCCTTGGTGAGATCGAGGGTACCGATAGACTTGGTACTCCACAGTCTGTTCACCAAATCATCTATTCTGGGCATACGACAACTGTTAAATTCTGACACTTAATCAAGTTTCTTAAAATCAAGGCAGATTCTTACAGCCCTTTTTTTGTTTACAGTCACCACTGGTGATGACCAAGCACTTCTCAACTCTTCTATGATACCCAGTTCTTTCATTTTTTTGTATTTCCTTAACCACATCTGCTGTTAACCAGTCTGGCAATCTGTATGTCTTTTGTCTAATAGGATGAGCATTCCTTGTCACTATTATGCATGCAATCCTTTTTTGACCAGCCCGGTACTGTAGTAAAAGTACTGTTAAGTGTCTTTAGCAAGTTACAAATTTCTGCGGTTTGTGAGGTTAAGGAAACATTCACTTCTACTGCATCAGCAGTTACAGTTTGTTCTAGTCTGTCATAAGCTACATCAATATTTTCTTTATCAGTTTCTAGTAAAACTAGCAAAACAGCTTCTGGCATTTTTTCAACTCATTTCGTAAAGAGATTAGCATGGTATATCTTAGCATGGTTTTTCTTATCAGGGGTTTCTATCTCATAGTTAACTGTGCCAGTTCGTCTAAGCACTTTATAAGGCCATTGCCACTTCATTAACAGTTTATTTTCTGTAGTGGGTAACAGTAGCAAGACCTTTTCACCCCTGTTCAAAGATTTTTTCTTTTACCTCATGGTTCTAATACACCTTCTGCTGGTTGTGGGCCTCTTCCTGATTGCGATGGCGATTGCAACATATTTTGCCAGTTTCTTTCTCAGGGCACACATATAAGATGGAACAGACTGTTTCAGATGGGGTTATCTTCCCATGTTTATTTTATTACATCTAGCGACCCTCTAGGTTTTCTACCATACAGCATTTCAAATGCTGAAAAACCTGTTGATGCCTGTGGCACTTCTGTGTAAGCAAAAACAGGTAAGGTAAGTATTGGTCCCAGTCTTTCCCTTCCCCTTTTACAAATCTTTTTAACATGCAGTTTAGGGTTTGATTAAAACGCTCAACAAGATCGTCTGTCTGAGGGAGATAAAGGGAGGTTCTTATGGCAGTGATACCTAGTAGTCTGTACAGCTCCTTCAGTAATGCAGCACTAAAATTAGTACCCTGATCAGTAATAATCTCTTTTGATATGCCCACCCTGCTGAAAATTTTGCCAAGTTCTGCTGCTACTTTTGTGGCTGTGACAATGCGCACTGGAACTGCCTCTGGGTATCGAGTAGCATAGTCACATATTACTAAAATGAATCTATTACTCTTTTTACTTTTGTCTAAGAGGACAAACACATCCATTGCAATTCTCTCAAAAGGCACATCTGTCAAGTTTAGGGGCACCAGGTGCATCTTGTATTTTGTAGTCACCAGGGATACTTTCTGACACTCAGCACAAGAACTGCAATAGGTAGCAACATCTTCATGAACTCCAGGCCAGAAAAATCTATACAGCAATCTGGCAACGGTGCAGTCCCTCCTCGAGTGACCAGCTGTAGGACTGTCATGTGCTATCTGTAACAATTCAGATCTACTGTATACTTTTGTAGTATAACCAATTGTTCTATATGTTCCTATGTCTGAGGTTTAACCCAAACTCTGTATAGTAGCCCACTACATTTTTTAAACATAGGTTCACCCTGTTTTGGTTTCACACCCAATTGCTTAAAATAACCCTTGAGAGAAACATCGTTAGCTTGCTCTGAAAGAAAATCACAATCAGTGATCAGTTTAGTTTCAGCATTTTCATATTTTAACCCCTTATGTCCACCCATCTTTTCTTACCACTGTTTCTTTAGGTGTTGTCTTTTTTCCTGGACTTCTGGATCTTGGAACTGTGCTCAAATAAGTCTGAATCAATATCAGCGAAAGGAAAAGAGTCTCCCCACCATGTAAGATTTTCTTTGCCTGAACTCTTGTCACCACATCTACTGAAACATCAGGATTTATTCCCTCTGTGATTAACTCAGTAAATCCTGGACAGTCATTTCCAACAATCACAGGTACAGGTAACTTGGGTGCTACCACCACTTTCATTTTGTGCGACACCTTGTTAACACTCAGGGTCACTTGTGTTGTAGGATATTATTGTGTGTCCCCATGGATGCAGATGACACCAGTACCTGGTCCTTTTGGACATTGTTTTCCCAGCACTTCAATATGCACTAGGGTCTGTCTGCTTCCCGAATCTATAAGTCTGTTCATAGTTTTATCCCCAACCTTTACATCTGTTAAGTTCTTGCCCCCAATTTGCTAAGGACAAATCTGCTCCAGTGTCACTCTTCTTACTACAGCAATTTCTTGCACTATGACCTGGCTTATTACAGTTATAGCAAATATAGTCTTTGGGTGCAGATTTGTTACACCCAACAGAGTTCTTATCAGACTAGGAGTTTAAATGGGAAAAAGAGTGTCTTACCAGCACTTGGCTGTTATTTCACTGCTGTGGCATCTATCTGGCCATTTGGTAATCTTCAGCTAAAGAAACAATAATTTTCCCACTTTCTGGTCAGTGTTCTTTTACCCAAAGCTGCACATCTGTAGGTAGGATGTTGATGAACTGCTCCATTACAAATGTTTCAATGATATGTTGGAATGTTTTGCCTCTGGTTGGAACCATTTCATAAGGAGTTCTCAGAGCTGGGTAAAGGCTTCTCAAGGATTGTCGACTGAGTTGTATTTCAGAGACCGAAATCTCTGCATGTAGGTCTCTCCTGAGATGTCATATGTTTTAAGGACCTTTCTTTTCACCAGGTCATAGTTGCTCAACTGTGCTGTGTCCATATTGCTGTAAGCAAGTTGGGATTTATCTGTCAGGTAAGGTACCACTCTGATTGCCCATTGCTGCTTTGGCCACTGGTAGGCTGCGGCAACCATTTCAAAAGTTGTTAGGTATTCTTCAATATCATCTGAGGGACACAACTTTGTTTAGTGTATTTTAAGTTGTTTTTGTCTTGTTGCTCTGCTGGGTCAGTGCCAGATCCTCCAGCTTTGATAAATTGCAAGGCATCCATCCATCGCTGCATCTCTTCTCTTTTTGTTGCTTATGTAGTTGCATCTCTTCTTTTCTCTGCTTCTCAGGTTGTTGCATTTCTTCTTTTTTCTGTGCTTCTAAATGTTGAATCTCTTTTTCTCTCTGCTACATTTCCTCTCTTCTGTTTCTCTGTCTTTGTTTGTTGTATAGCCCACCATTTGAAAAAGGCAGTCAGGATTTCAGGTTCTGTCACTGCCTGTTCATTTTTTTTTTTTTCATTGCTGGTACTGGCTGTACAGTCTCAGCTTGTACTTCTGTCTCTGCTAGTTTGGCTGCTATTCATCTGGTAATCACTCCTGGACTTGCTGCTACATAATCCGAACAGTTCTTCTATGTCTCACTGGTACCAGGTCTAATGCCCACACATAAAACTCCTGGCTTAGAGTATGCAAGGCATAAATCCCACTGAGGCTGACACCATCTTTCATTTAGGCATAGGTCAGGAAGCATAGGAAAACCAGGAGCACTTTCAAAATTTACAAATAGCATTTTATTTTTCTCAATAACAGCAAAATAAAAAATAAAATTATTCAGTATAACTATTTACAAAGGCAGTACAAACACAGAGAACTAAGCCCTTCTTCTGAGTCACTCTAATTCCAAAATTCAATCTCTCAGTCCCTCTCTCCCTTTGTCTTTCTAGCAAAAGCATTGCAGCTCTTTTTATAAATCTTTGGGAACTCGTTAAAAAAGCTTGCTTCTCACAGAATGTTCTTGTAAGTTTACAGAATGTTCTTGTCAGTTTTGTTCCTTGCAGGTGCAGCAAAACAGTAAGTAGTGACCCAGAACTGATCTCTTGTTTACAGCTCTACAAAAGGCTTAAAAAAACTGCATCTCAGGTTAACTCCTTGAGTTCCAAATAGCTTTTTGCAATCATTTCAAAAGTAAAACTATATACAGTTTTAAACAAAGGGATTCCAGTATCACATACAGTTTTACACAAAGATTCACATGTATATTTTTAACTTCAGATATGCAAGGGGGGAATTAAAGACAGAAACAGCAAGTGAATGTAGAGAGACAGTGAGAGGTGGATAACTGCGAAACAGTCAGAGTGATCAGTTCCTAGGTCTCACAAGAAAATTTGGTTGTGCAACCAGACAGACAAGAGACAGAAAAGGACAGTCTAGAAAAAAGCCTTGCATTTAAACTCTTTCTGCATAACAAATGGGGCAAGGCCTTACTCAACCCAGTCACATGACGCTACTAAGAGTTACTGATTGACATGTCGCAGCTTAGTAGAACTTGTCACTGAGCACCATATCACTTGCTTTCAAAGTCCTTCACAACCTTGTGCATCCCTCCATAATACTCTGACTTTATCACTGCCAACTTTGCACCCCATACTCTCAGTTTATTCAGAAGTAGACTTCTGTCTATCCCACAAATCTCCCTCTCAACCACTCCTGGGCACTCCTTCAGCAACTCTGCTCCTGCTACCTAGAACAGCCTCTGCCCATCTGCCTCTGTCTCACTGATTTCCCATCACTCTTCAACTCCTTCCTCAAGACCTATCTACATCTTTTTATTTGCCAATAAATACTAAGCTTCTAGCCAGCTGTCTTTAATTTCTCTGTTCGGTGGTTCCATACTGTGTTGCTTTAATTACTAACAGTAACACTGCCAAATACAGTACTTTTGATTGATTAATTTTCTCAGTTACTCTGTATCACAGTTTGTAGCCCATATTGTATATCGTATTCTGATTTCACTCTCTCTGCTCTTTCTCTGAAGGAGCCGAAGGATACCATAGACTGTCACTGGAAACTGGGGATTGGAGAAGGCTAAATATAGCTCTTCTGTTTATAAAATAAAAAGAAAAAAGAAAGTATAGCTAGAAATGACCCAGGTAACATTTGTACTCAGGCTCCTATGTTTTAAATTGCTTTTCTGCTGTGGACTCACCATGACCCCAAAAATAACATTCGGCTGGCTGACATTTTGTCTGGAGTGAAGACAATGACCATATCACATGGGTCTCAAAAAGAATAAAGCAAGTATATATGGTTTGCTGTTTTCTGCATTTGTAGATTGTCAGGTCTTTTGGCACCTTACAGTCCTGCATAATGCACAGCAAACTTGAAGTCCTTCATGCTGGTTTGCATCTGTTGTGTAGAATTTTCCAAGTATGGTGAAAGAAAATTCCATGAAATTTTGAAACGTTCAGACTAACTCCAGATTTCCATCAGAAGTGGAATAGCATAGTTTCAGAGCAGAGTATTTATTGAAATTCCACAGTTGTAGCCCCAATTTCAACAGTTCTGCACTGTTCTTCGCAAAACTCATTTTCACAATCATGATATGTGCATCCCATTAAAGCATGTGGGTGAATGTCATCAGAAATACCCACAGTTGCTTCCTGATGGCCCTTAGACACTTGATTTTAAGGGAGTGGACTTTAAAGAAGGATGGGGGAAATTTTGGTTGAGCATCTGGTGGGATTTCAGACATGCATGAGTGCCAGCCAAAAATGGAATATCATTAAGAAAGGGCTGGCAAAGGCTACTGAAACCTGCACCAGGACACGGAGCAAGAAGGGGAGAGTAAAGAAGCTGAGCTAGCTGACTCAGGAGGTAATGGAAGGGGTGAGGGCAAAGAGAAAAGCATTCCAGAGGCTTAGGAAATCAGGAGGGCAAGGGGACAAAGACAAATACACGAAGTCCAGGGAGGTTACCAGGCTAGTCAGAGTGGCCAAGGCTTCCAGAGAGCTAAGACTGACACAGGGAATCAAGGAAGGGAAAAAGGACTTCTTCAAATATATTGGCAAGAGAATAAGAAACAAAGACCAGATTGTGAGGATTAAGAAAGATGGGGTGGGTGAAGAAGGGGGAGGACCAGAAAGAGGCACTGAATGAGTACTTCTGCTCTGTGTTCATGGAGGAAAGAGGAGGGGCAGATACCCCATGGGAAGGGTGGAGTTGGCAGAGGGGGGAAGGGGCAACTGATATCAGAATCACAGAGGACAGGATGCTGGAGGGACTAAGGGCATGGAGGATGGAAAGAGCACTGGGGCTGGATGGCATTCACCCTAGGGTATTTAGGGAGCTAGCAGAGATCCTGGCGGGACCACTGGCAGACCAGTTCAGTATATCACTGGACACAGGATGCATACCACAGGACTGGAGGATGGCCCATGTGTGCCCATTCATAAAAGTGGCCTGAAGAATGATCCAGGCAACTACAGACTGGTGAGTCTCACTTCAATCATGGGGAAATTCATGGAGTCAATCCTAAAAGAGAGGCTGGTGATCTTTCTGGAAGACAATGAGCTCCAAGATGGCCATCAGCACGGTTCTGTATCGGGCAGATCCTGCCAGATGAACCTAGTCAAGTACTACGACTGGGTTTCCCATGAACAGGACAGGGGCCATGCAGTGGACATCCTATATTTGGACTTCAGCAAGGCCTTTGACTCAGTGCTACATTGGAGGCTGGGTGGGGAACTGGAATACGTTGGAATGGGGACAAAAATGGTCAACTGGATCACCAACTGGCTGAGGGGTAGGCAGCAAAGGGTGGTAGTGGGGGAACTCTCATCACCAAGGGACATTATGAGTGGGGTGCCCCAGGGTTCAATACTGGAACTGGTGCTGTTTGGGATATTCATAACCGATATCTCACATGGGATACAGAGTAGGATCAATCTGTTCACAGACGATACCAAGATTAGTGGTAGATGACACAGAGGGGTGGAGGGGGCTGCAGGAAGACCTGACCAAACTACAGGAATGGTCAGAGACATGGCAGTTGGGGTTCAACGCCAAGAGGTTCAAGGTACTGTGCTTCGGAACAAGGAACCAGGGGAGGAAATGTCAGTTGGGAAGGGTACAGTTGGAAAGCACAGTGGAGGAAAAGGATCTAGGGGTACTAATAATGGGGAGTATGAACCACTCAGCTCAGTGCAAGAAGGCAGCTGCAAAGGCAAACAAGATGCTGGGTGCATAGCGAGGGGAATCTCTTCCAGGCACAGAGCAGTGATCCTATCGCTATACAGGTCACTGGTCAGGCCACACCTGGAATTCTGCATGCAGTACTGGCGTCCATTCCTGAAGAGGGACATCAGATTGCTAGATGGGGTACAGTGTAGGGCAACGAAGATGATACAGGGACTTGAGGGAAAATCCTATGAGGAGAGGCTGGGAGAGCTGCAAGTGTATTCCCTGGAAGAGAGGAGGGATGGGAGGATATTAACAGGATTAACACAGAAGGGATTCTTCAGATCAGAAGGGGGAGGGACATGAAAGGGCATTGGCTGAGATTGGTGGGGGGGAGATTCAGGAGGGAAATCAGGAGACAGTTGTTCACAGAAAGGGTGGTAGATAAGTGGAACACTCTGCCCAAGGAGGTGGTATCATGTAGAACAGTGGGAGGATTTAAGAGAGGGTGGTACAGAGTGAGGGGCAGCTGCAAGTTGAGGGGCTAGCCACACAATCGAGCAGACTCGAAAGACCATGAAGCCTGTTTCTGCTGGCATTCTGTATGCTCGTATGAATGGAGGCTCCATCTAATGTTATGACTGTCACTTGTCTGTTCAGAAACTGTCCCTTGAACTTCACAGTTTACACTGAGTTCATTTTAAATTGCTAAAACCTATTCTCCTTTAAAAAAAAATCACATGCAGAAAGCATATCCACAGTTTAAATAAATACAATGCAATATATTTTTGGAATTCCAAATAAATTTACCCCCAAATTCTGAAAGCATTTTGGAAGCAGAATTGCCGTTCTGTCAGAAATTTGCTAGTGGAATTCTACCTTCTGCACTGTTGTAGGTATTACTGAAGTCAATTTAATAGAAACATAGAATTTGACGGCTGATAAGGACTGCTTGGCCCACCTAGTCTGCCCATTAATAAATAGTTTAGGTTTCTCAGACAGTCTATATTATAATTTGTAACAAAAACAGTATCTTTACTTCAAACTCACTATCTCAGCTTTTTTCTCTTAAGGGGCTAAAGGATAAAACAGCACTGAGATCTGTTAATGATCTAGGCATTAGAGGAGTGCAAATCTGACTCCTCTGTTTAAAATCAGATATAGTACTGGCATATTTAACATTTCACAATGTGTTTCTTTTCTTGTGTTTATTTAAATTGCTTTCCTGTTTTATGTCGCCATGACCCCAAAAATGTCAACATTTGACGGCTGGGCTCTTAACCAGGTCTGAGACAACAGCTATAGCACACAACTAAGTCCTTACAAGGCTGGCCCCACATGGCTGAGGTTGGCTATTCCCAATTTTTGTAGACTGTTTGTGAGGCCTTGTGGCACTATTTGGTCCTGCTTAATGCACAGTGACCTTAAATTATTTCATGATGGTTTGTATAGATTTTGTAATTATGGTAATACTGTGACACATTTTACAGATCGTTTATGTCATGGGATATTTAATGTGATGTGCCACATTTCTAGTCACAGATTAACTAGATTATGTCATACAAAATCCAATAACCTTTTCCCTTCATCCTTTATTTGATCAGATACAAAAGGGTAGGCAGTAAACCTCAGTGACTGCTAGCAAAACCAAATATATCTTATTCTATAGGCAGGCAGCCTGCCAAAAGCAGAATGCCATCCCTTATAAAACTACATGAACTCCAGCCAAAAATGAAAAACCTAAACTTCCAAACTGGTTGAATTCTACAGACTTGTCATCCAGTTGGTCACTGCACTGTGCGTTTTTGTTTGAATTGTGGTGAATTATAACCAGTCACATGAATTTGCACATCTTTGCTGAACAAAGCAAAGCATACATCCTTACCTCCAAATCCCATAGAGAAAAGATTGGGTGGGTTGGGAATCTTTCCAGGCAAACACTCAACAGACACCCTAACCAGGAAAAGAACAGTTGAGTCAACAGTTCTCCCAATCCTCGACTACGGTGATCTGTTGTACGTAGGAGCTCCCAATCTGGCCATGGCCAAATTGGACACCATGTATAGCAGATTCGCTCACTTCATACTGGGCACCCGCTGTAGAGCACACAGGTATGAACTCTTTAACAGACTAGGCAGGCAAACAGCAGTTGACAGAAGGAGCTTGCAACACATAATGTATATGCACAAATGCTACAGGAAAAAAGTGCCAGATTACATAACATGCAACATCCACACAAGAACTATCACAGGGTCACCAAGGTCAGCAGAAGGGTTAGAATTCATGCTCTCAAACAGACACTGGGAAGTGGGTAAGCAACACATTCTCTACATTGGCCCCAAGCTCTGGAACACTCTACCCATCCACCTCAGAGAGGCAGGCAAACCCATAAGCATAGGCAAACTCAGGCAATGGCACCTGGAACATTACAACTGGCTGTGACCCTGCTGCTCAGCCCCACAGTAAGCCCCGATGCCCTCACCCCAAAACAACACCACCACCATCCCCATACTATCACGTACCAAGCCTGCAAACTCAGCAGAGCTTTGGCTTATCACTCTAGACTTATCTGCTGCAACCTGTTTTAAGCTAACCAACAGCACTATATGCAACCTAAATGTAAATACTGTAAAAGTTGGTAAGTCACTGACTATGCATGTTGTAAGCATAGTCTACAGTATGTAAGTTCATGTCCACGTTAAACTTGTACCATGTTGTAAGCATAGCCTATGTATGTTCATGTCCATGTTAAACTTGTACCATGTTGTAAGCATAGCCTAGGTATGTTCATGTCCATGTTAAACTTGTACCATGTTGTAAGCAAAGCCTAGGTATGTTCATGTCCATGTTAAACTTGTACCATGTTGTAAGCATAGCCTAGGTATGTTCATGTCCACGTTAAACTTGTACCATGTTGTAAGCATAGCCTATGTATGTTCATGTCCACGTTAAACTTGTACCATGTTGTAAGCATAGCCTATGTATGTTCATGTCCACATTAAACTTGTACCATGCTGTAAGCATAGCCTACGTATGTTCATGTCCATGTTAAACTTGTACCTTGAGCACTACACCGGGACTTCATTGAAAATTAGCTCTGCTTAACTGAGTGTTCCATTCATTTATACTTTGATGGTGAATAAAATATTGATTGATTGACTCAAGTCAAAGATAGGAAGAAACCTTCCCTGTCTTGACTTTAAGAAAGCCCTTTAATTCCTCCCTCCCTCTGCTTTCCTGGCCAGGCAGTTTCCTCCACATAGACCAGGCACCTTGATTGGGAGTTATTATTGTAGTTTTCACACCTGGGTGCTGGGATCCAGCAACTAGACCCCCCCCCCATTGGTTTGTGACTGGTAGCCATGTTAACCTCCTGGTGGGGCCAGGAGGAGTCTTTCTTAAACTGATTATTTTTTCCTCCAAGTTAAAAGCACAGTGCTCATCCCTGAGGCAGATTTACTTTGCACTGGAGCCATAAAAAAGAAAAGGAAAGAAAAGTAGACACATGAAAGAAAAAACTGTTCTGAGAAACACACTTTTACAGATTGATAGAGAGACAATATTGTGGTTTTATTGCTTAACTACAGCACCCAGTCTATCAAATGTGTTCTAGAGGAAACACTTAAGAAGAAAAATCAGCGCATATAACACTCCTCATACACAGGGTATCCCAAAGCACTTTACAGGCAATGCTAGACTGACAGTGAAGTGACAATGTGTATTGGCAGCCATATCACATATTAACGCCAACATACAGCCTTGGACAGTTACATGAACCAGTTTTATGGGAAGGGGAATGTTGGCCAGAACACTGGGAAAAGTCCCCTACCCTTTGCGAAAAGTGCCTTGGGTTCTTTTATTTCCACCTTAACACCCACCAGGGCAGGTTTAATGAACCTCAGTTTAACATCTAATCTGAAGGATGGCACACCCCAACAGTTCAGCACCCTACAATACTGCACTCGGGTGCCAACTTTTTTTTTCAGGTATGAGCCCAATCCCGGTGTGGGACTAGAACCCATGATCTTCTGAACCAGAGGTGGGTGTGCTACCAACTGAGCCACACTGACACGTATTTAATTATCAATACCTCTGCATTTCATATGTCTTCAACTCACAGAAATGATTAACCTGGTAAAAGCTCTTGAGATGAATCATCTTAGTTTGAAGAATGACCTGATTGTAGGAAGGTCATTTATACACACCTCATGTTAAATGACATACTGAACTAAGGTTACAAGAAAACAAATGAAAATCAAGAAATCAAAAGCCCACCCTTCTTAAACAACTAACCATCAGACAACAAAATAAAGGAAATTCACAAACACAGGCTATATATCTGTAAGTCAACCTTAAGTTGTAATGATACATTTTAAATTCAAGAGATAGCAGCAACCCAGCAGGCAGGGGAATTAAACTTTGTTGCAAAGAATAAAAAACACAGTTCTACACATAAAAGAATAAACTGAGCCATCATACAAAGAAATCATGACCCCAAACATTGGTTTAATAAGTGATGAAAAATCCATTAAACCAAAAATACAAATATTGGAGTTTAGAAAACATAGTAATAGTACATGAATACATCTCTGAGGAAATCAGCATGACCTGTAGAAGAAGAATAGAAAAGGATTCAAAGCCTTCCTGAAGATGGGTGCTGAACCACATTTTATGGCTTCTTACCATCCTGATTGAACCAAATGACAATACATAGCCCAAACTACCATGCACCTGATGTATGAATTATTAGGTGCATAGGAGAAATTAAAAATAAATTACAGCAAGTACTT
Source organism: Neoceratodus forsteri (assembly GCA_016271365.2). Taxonomy (NCBI): domain Eukaryota; kingdom Metazoa; phylum Chordata; order Ceratodontiformes; family Ceratodontidae; genus Neoceratodus; species Neoceratodus forsteri. The sequence continues at coordinate 786,711,194 of CM057449.1, read as the reverse complement.
AAACATTGCATGTGTTATATAAGGAAGAGGACAGCAAAGTTCCATATCATCAGAATACTGTATATAAGCAAATTAGGATAAGGAACATTTGAGGCATTGGGTAAACCACAGAGACTCTACAATTACTCTTGGATTTGACAATGTGAAAATCATAAGTCAACTTAAGTCACCTGACTGGGACACAACAAAATGAGAAAACTGAGTGAAAAACGTCTTCTACAAGAATAAAGTTTGCACTAGCAACTAAATTTTATTTATTTATTAAATTTTGGTGACCAGGTGAGCCCACTGGGCCCCAGAGGTCCCTTTTTCAGGGGCGACCTGGGAATTACAAAGGAACAGAGAGAGAATTGATAAGCATGTTATACATGAGGTAACAGACAGGAAAGTTCCATATCATAAATAGCTGACATCATTAAGCAAAGAAGAAAGTCTAAAATCCTGGAAGGCAATCTGGAACAACATAGAATAATATTAAAATACTAAAAAGGATCCAAAGGAACCTACAAATTGAGTGCAGCAAAGAACAAAACAAATCATGTAATAAATAAAACTACTGTATACATAAAGACAAATAACTATATTTGCATCAGAATAGCACTTGACCACTTTCACAACCCACCCAGCTGCTGACAACCAATCACTCCTTTACACATCTAACAATACCCACCTGCTGTAGCAACAGTTAGGAAGTAAGATGTATCTTAATGTCTTTTATATTTTGCAATCAACTCTGAATTATACATCATCTTCTGCATGAGGAAGGGTTGTTTGCAGGGACAGTGGAAACTATTGTTCTCCACCGGGGGCACCCCCTTTTCATGAGTTAAGCCAGTCTAAGTGTACTATTTGACTTGCAACTGGGTAGTTAAAGGAAAACTGAAGACAAAATTTACAAAAGCATATGGGCCCAGGTATTCAAAGGGGTCGCGCCTGGTGCAACAGAGATTCACTGAAGCAACCTCAGAAATGCGCCCTGGGGCTATACTCAGAAGGGGGAATTGTGCTGCACAATTCCCGATGTGCCATGGCACAAAGATAATGTATGCGATGCATCTCCAAGGGGCATGTCCATGCATATGTGGCACATCTCGATATTCAGCTGAGATGTGCGGCGCATCCCGGAGATGTGCCGCATAAAAGGGCACAAAGTTGAGCATGTAAAAAAATGTGCTCAAGTGGTAGCCATCCACAGGCAAGCTGCCATATTGCAATGCGCAACACAGCCGCCACCCGTCATGGGTGGCAACCCCCCAACACTGTACACAAGCACCTACGGTATTCCCTGGTAGTCTAGTGGTACCCCCCTCCCCATCTGTAACCCTGATCGCCCATACATGCTGAAGAATTAATTCCCTGGTAGTCTAGTGGTACCCTCCTCCCCATCCAAAACCCTGATTGCCCGTAAATGCTGAAGTATTCCCTGGTAGTCTAGTGGTAGCTTCCCTCCTGTCCCAAACCTGATAACCTGGGCAATTCCGAGACATATCCTTGGTGGTCCAGTGGCTCCCCACCCCTCCACTCACTCAGGACCTCACCCACCCCACGCCCACACACCCTGTCTTTGGCGGGCAGCACAACCTGCCCCTGACACCTCCTGCAGCTGCCAACTATAAGGACAGGTATTAGTAACATTAGCAACCCCATTGGTCGACGTGTTGGACTCAATGGGCTTGCAGTGTGTACTGTCTCATTCAATCACATCATATTTTTGAATTTTATAGTTATTTTATAGTTATGTATAACTGGAGGCTAGAAGAAGCTGGGCTAGGAGGATGGGGGAACAGATACATGTATGGGAAGCAGGAGAGTGGTAAACTGCAATAGCTGTGGGGCAGTAGTCTTTCTGGGGGTGTTGTGAAGTAAAGGGGGATGTTCTGTGTGTAAGAGCCTGGAGCAGCTAAGGGCTGAAATAAGGCTGATCAGATGGGAGCTGAGAGGATGGTGTGGGAAGTCAGAGGAGCAGTGGAGGGAAAGGCAGATGGGTGATGCCCAGAGAAGTGAGGGCATCAGGCAGGGGATGGGAGTGGGGAGGAGCACACAGTATACAGGAGTATCTCTTCCTCAGAGGACTAGGGAGCCCAGGGTGGAGGAATGGTGAGTGGTAAGGGTAAGGGGTGGGAAAGTGAGAGTAGCATCAGGGGTGGGAAATTCTAAAGGGGTGCCTTTATTGAATAGATTTGCACCACTGTCTGGAAGGAGGGAGGGAATAGCAGGAGGTGAGGTAGGAGGTTAGATTGAGCCAGGGCTAAGAGCAGGAGTACAGGAGAGGGGAGAAGGGAGAGGGAAGTAATCAGGGTGGGCAGGGAATAGGAGGCAGGCAAAACTGAGTGGAGAATGGGGGGATGGAGAGAAAAGAAAAGGAAGAGGGAAGGGAAAACTGAAAGCACATACAGATAGTCAGAAGAGGAGGGGTAGAGTGGGAGATGGAAAAACAGTTAGATACTATAGATAGATAGATACTTTATTTGTATAACACTCCTTTCCAGAGACTCGGAGTGCTTCACAATCAATATAATACCACAATATTAAAAGTATACACACATAAAATTAGAATCTACACCATTATCCAGTTACATGTAATAAATAAAATTATCTATCTAATCAATTCCAGTAAAAACTCAATTAAAAGCCTGGTTAAATAAATGCGTCTTTAAACCTTTTTTGAAGGTATCCACCAGGGGTGCCTCCCATAGCTGTTTACTTAATTGATTCCATAGGGTGGGTGCAGCCACCGAGAATGCTCGGTCACCCAAGTGGCTCAGCCTCACCCTAGGAACATCCAGGAGACAACCCTCAGTGAAATAAAAATCCAGGGATGGACAATGAGGCACAAGGAGATCTTGCAGGTAAACTGATCCCTCTTCATGAAGCGCTTTATAGGTCAGAAGCCCAACCTTGAAGACAATCCTCCACCTAACTGGCAGCCAGTGCAGTTCGTGGAGGATGGGTGTGATATGATCGTACTTACGCACATCCATCAATTATCTTGCTGCCACATTCTGCACCAGCTGCAGCCAGCAGAGGTTACCTCCAGATAGCCCTAGGTACAGGGCATTGCAGTAATCCAGCCTGGATGTTACAAAAGCATGTACTAGTGAGGCTAGGTCCTCAGAGGGTAACAGGTTCTGAATCTGGGCAGTGAATTCCTCAGATGATAGAATCCACTCTTACCAATGGCCGACACATGCACATCGAGTGTCAAGCCACTGTCAAGGATCACACCCAGATTCTTCACCCATTCGGATGGGGTCAGTGGCACCTCCCCCCAGTACAAGACTAGGTGGCCTCCACAAACCCCCATCCCCCCCACAATGACCCGGATCCACCACCTCTGTCTTGTCTGGGTTGAGTCTCAACCAGTTATCGGACATCCAAGTCCGGATCTCGGACGGGCAGTTGTTAAATACAGAGTCCGCTATCTGGTTACTTGGTGCACAGGACAGGTATAGCTGGGTATCATCTGCATAGCTGTGAAAACCCAGCCCATACTGCCTGATAATGTCTCCTAATTATAGCATATACACTGTGAACAATAATGGTGACAAGATCTACCCCTGCGGAACACCACAAGTAAGAAGTTTTGGGTTAGATGAGGTCAACCCCATCACTACCCTCTGCAATCCACCTTGCAGGTATGATCTGAACCATTTGATGACTTTACCGGACAGGCCACACCAGAACCACAAACTGTCAAGTAGCACCTCATGGTCCACAGTATCAAACGCCACTGACAGATCCAGGAGGACCAAGATGGAATGATCTCTCCTGTCTCTCGCCATTAGGAGATCACTAAGCACCTTTACCAGGGCGGTCTCTGTACTATGCCCAGCTCTAACCTGGACTGGAAAATCTCATAGGTGGAAGAGGAAGTGAGACGTTCCTCAAGCTGACTTGCCACCACTTTTTCTATAACCTTCCCTAAAAATGGGAGGTTAGAGACTGGCCTGTAATTGGCAAGACAGTCTGGGTCCAATGAGGTTTTCTTTAATAGGGGTCTAACCAAGGCCTCATTCCTCAAGGAATTCTGTACAATCTAGGCAACCACAGGTGCAATCAGGTCCATACACCCAACTCAAAGTTGTGTTGGACCTGGGTCCAGATCACAGTGTGTTAACTTCAGTCTAGAGAGAACCCTCACCACCTCTTCCACCCCAACTGGATCAAAATCAGTCCAGACAGAAGTGTTCTGCAGCACCTCAGAGTGGACCCCACAATCCCTTTAAGTGACGGCAGAGGAAATCTCAACTCTGACAGCAGACACTGTGTTGGCCAAACACACAGCAAACTCCTCGCACCTAGTGCTTGAACCTGCTCCCCCTACATGGAGGCAGGCAGGATGTAATAACCCATCCACCGTGTGGAAGAGCTGAGCTGGTCTGTTCCTTGCTGCAGGAATCTCCCTTGCCAAAAATTCTGACTTCTTACATGAGATTACCCCCTGATAATCCCTATAATGGGACATCAGGGCCAATTTGTCCTCCATCAGAACAGATCTCCTCCACCACCTCTCTAACCTCTTACCCTTAATCTTTAACTCCCTGAGTTCCCCATCAAACCAGGGAGGTCTCTTATAAGTAGATAAGTGTTGGACATGAACAGGTGTGACTGAATCCAAGGCTGCCGCAATGGCACTATTATATGCTGCCACCGCCTCCAACATTCCAATAGCACAAGGAGTCCCCTCACTCGATATGTCCAGCAATGCCAATAACCCGGATGGGGACAAACCCCGTAAAGGGTGGTACTGGACCATTTCCATAGAGGCACCGGCTTCAGGGCTGGGCCCCAAACTTCAACCTCACGATGCTATGATCCAACCAAACTACCGGATCAACTCTAAGGCCAGTGGTCTCAAGACCTAATGAAAACACCAAGTCCAGTGTGTGGCCACATGAGTGGGTTGCTGAAGTTACATTTTGTGCCAGGCCCAGCCCCTCCATACTCCTTAGGAGATTGTTACCAAATGTGGAGAGCCTGTTGTCTACCCAGGCACTGAAGTCCCCGAGAACTAACCATCTTGAGGACTCCAACACCAGACCAGTGATGAGCTCCCCCATCTCCCTCAAAAATTCATCCTCCCTACCTAGGGGGTGACAGAGCAGGAGGATCCTGTAACCTGTGCCAGGACCCCCCCATGCGGCAACACATTCAAAGGACTCGGTAGGGCCCATAGGTAGCACCGTCAGAACCAGGTCAGATTTAAAGCAATCCCCCCCACCCACCTCTGCAATCCTTTCTCAGGCTGTGTACCATGGAGTACCCAGCTGGCACCACTACCTCCAAAATGGGAGTGGCATTTCATCCAGCCAGGTCTCTGTGATGCAAGCCAGGTCTACTGAGGCAATCAAGTCTGCCATTATGGCAGTCTTTTTCCTCATCGACCTGGCATTGCATAATACAGCCTGAGTAGGATGGGGGATTGCAGGATCAGCTACCTGCCCACTAATTTCCATGGAGCCCTTGGGTATGGGCACTAAACAGGGAGGACCCCTCTCCAGTGGCCATTTTGCCCTAGGGCATCTCCTTGGCCTCACCACCCATATCTGTGACTCTCTGGCAGCCTCCAGAATCTATCCTTTGAACAATTCCTAGAGCCCAACATCTCCCATAGGTCTCTAAAGGGAGCGATGGGAGCTCAAATGGATGGAGGCTCCGAAGGAGGGCCGCTGAGTTGCTGTACCTTCCTAAGTTCTTTCTCAGGCACATATCTTAAAATTCTGAGATCTGACACCCCTCCCCAAAGCAATGAAACTCAATAAATCTTATCTTAGTAACAACAATCCTCTTAAACCCTGAACTATAAAAAATAATCAAATTAAGCAATATAAAATTAAAACTCAATAATACCAAAAACAAACCCAACCCACCTCAAACTAAACACCCACAAAAATAACTATCTAAAGTGATTAAGACAGCTGCAGCACTGAATTTAATCATTTATTATTGCCCAATATAAGTTCATTGTCCAGTGTCTTCTTATATGAAACTGTTTTAAAGAATTTGCCAGATCCTTTAAAAGATAATTCAACAAAGGGTAGCTCTCACCAAACTCTTTATCCGAATAATAAGTCCAAAAACGTGGCCCTCTCACTGCCACAAATACTGAGTCAAAGTAAATATTAATTCCCGACAAGGCTCCCTCACTGCCTCCAAAATGAAAAGATAAAGTTACAGTACCTGCCAGAAGTTTGATCAAGGAATAGAAGGAGCAGCAAACCTTTAGGAAGTCGGACGATTAGCCAGTCCAAGGAGAGACAACCTGGATGCAAATATTACTGGCCCCAACCCAGCTCGGAGATAGGCCCCTAGAGAAGGAGACACCCCACTTAGCCCACCAGTGCCACTCATTAAAACTAGAAGGCCACAGTGTAGCACAGGAGAAGGAGTTTTTCCACCAGCCCTCTGACTAGTACCCTCTATCTACACAGGGAGTCCCAAAACCAGACGCCCAACACCATAGCCGGCCAGACCAGTCTACAGTCCACCGCTTTCGTCTGGCAGTTCAACCAGGATGACACACTCCACAACGGTTCACACCACTCCTAAAATTCCAGCAGTTTCTCCCCAAGCCAAGCTCCAAACAGCAGCACAAATGACAGCTGGCAGAAAAATGATGTTCAAAACACCACTGCAGTAGCTTTGATGGAAATTGATGCCAGAGGAAAGCTGCTGACTGTCTCTGAAACTTAGGTCTATTCTGTTCTAAAATTCAGAACACCACTGCAGCACACTCGATAGAAAATGGTGCCAGGGAATAACCACTAACCATCTCCGAAGCTCAGACCTCAGCACACAGTCCCATAACTACCTGAGATCCATACCCCAGCAATCAGTCGACAGCCAACCAGCAGACAGTCAAAAGCACCCCCATATATCAGTGGCAAGTACTGTAGGAGAGCACTCCACGATCAATCCAGTAGCAGGGCAACAGTTCATGGAAATAAAAAACAAAGTAGGAATCTTACACAATGCCTCACCCGAAAACAAGAATCCACTTCAGCGAGGTCAGCATCCAAATGCACTGACCGAAAATTTAATTGACCATCACAAACCAAACTGTTACAAACTGCAGCTATCAAAATCGCGACCCAAAAACACAAATAAAACAAACAAAAAGCAAAATAACAGTAAATAAATAAATAAAATAAAACTCAAAGTAACTACTTGACTAGAGTTAACGTGACTGCTGGCCCAGCATGGCCAGCCGTCACGTGGATAAATTGTGGATGTGAAGATAAGTTCACCAGGGTGCAGAGGGAGCAGTAAGGTGGGGAAGCAGATAGTACCAAAGGTAAGAAAGGAATGACGGAGAGCACAAGTGCAGGGGATAGAAGGGTAGCAATCATAGGGGCCTCCATAATTAGAGGTAATCACTGGGGGAGGAAAGGGGACCCAAATGCATGCAGAAGGGTGGTTTGTATGCCAGGGACAGGGTTTCAAATAACTGATTAGCATTTTTTTTCTTGGGACAATGCTAACTGTACAGAAAGTATTTATATAGGTTTTCTAGAAGTGTTATACTTGTTAAACACAGTGAGGCAAGTGCTATGCATTTTCACGATGTTTTAGCACTTTTATGAGCAAAACGCTAATCAATTTTTGGGGTTAAATAAAACCCTGCAGGGATGACAGCAGGGAAGGTGGGCCCAAGAATAAGAGAAATAGTAAGGGAGGTTGGAGGAAAACCTAATTTAGTTATACATTTGAGAACCAACGACCTAGCTGGGGAGGAGATTGAGAAAATGCAAAGTAGGTTCAGGGAGTTAGGGAAGATCTGCAGGGAGGAAGGAAGTTTGCTGGTCTTCTCAGAGGTGATACCAGTACCAAGGGCCAGCACAGCCAGGAAAAGAATAGAGCATTTTAATGACTGGCTGAGGAAATGCTGCAGGGAGGAGATGTTTATATGTATTGGGGACTGGGAGGAAACCTGGTCAAACAAAGCACTCTTTTCACCAGACAGGCTACACACCTCAGTAGGGAGGGTTTGAGGGTACTCAGGGACAAACTGGGGGAATACATAACCACTACACTTAATTTAAACTACTGAAGGGGGAGCAGTGGGCATGCAGGCCCACAGACTCTGAGAGGAGGAGATCAGTGAACTCCCCTCCCCCCCCCAGTGATGGAAGAGGTCTGGAGGAAGGAAGTGGAAGGGCGAGAACACAGTTAGTAAAGGGTGGAGGAGGTGAGGAACACATAACAAGGGTATGTGGAGGGGTGCACACAGAGAGAATAAATGTGAATAGAAAAAGAGAGAGAGAAGAGAAGGAAGGTCAGATTCTAGGTGGAGGGTGGTGTCACTGAATGTACAGAGTCTTGGAAACAAGATGGATGACCTGCAGGCACTATTAGCAGACAGGAGGTGGACACAGCTGCAGTAACTGAGACTTGGGAAACATCACACCATGACTGGGACCTTGCGATGCCTGGATATAAACTATACAGGAGGGACAGGGTAGTCAGGAAGGGGGGAAGGTGGCAGTTTATATCAGGGAGAGAATAACCTGCCCAAAGGAGGAGTTGGAGGAAGGCGAGGTGGAGGCATTATGGGTTCAGTTAAGGTCCAATAGAGGGAGAAAGGTGAGGTTGGGAGTGGTTTACAGACCACCCAATCAGGATGAGGAGAGGGGCAGGGAACTGAGCTCACAAATATTGGAAGCTGTGGGGAAAGGAGAGGTGGTAATTGTGGGGGAATTCAACCTGCCCAAGGTGGACTGGAGCATACCCTCCACAACATGTACTAGGAATCAGGTGATTCTGGAAGGACTGCAGAGTGGGTTCCTGACTCAGAGTGTCACTGAACCAACAAGAGCTGAGGCAGTTCTTGATCTGGTGCTCACAAATGGGGAGCATGTACAGGAAATAATGGTCAGGAAGCCACTGTGTGGAAGTAACCATTGCACAGTGTAGTTCCAGTTGGATATTGGCAGGGAAAGCATCCTGACTAAGACCAAAATCTTAGATTTCTGGAGAGCAGACTTCAGGAAAACAGGAAAAGTGCTAAGGAGCCATCTGGTGGGCATCAAAGAAGATATGGGGGTGGATCAAAAATGATCCATCATTAAGGAAGGAATACTGGTTGCCACAGATGAGTGCATTAGGCTCAGGGTAAGAACACAAGGGCCAAAGCGCCCAGCTGGTTCAGTTCTGGGGTTGTCCAGGCAGTAACGGAAAAGAGGTTGGCCTATAGAAAATTCCGGAAGACCAAAAGATATTTGGATATGGAAAATTATCTAAGGTTGGCTAGTAAGGCAAGTAAGGAAGTCCAGTGAGCAAAGGCACAGAAGGATCTGCAGATAGCTGAAGGAATTAAGAAGGGGGAGAAGGCTTTCTTTCACTATATAAGTGAGAAAAGGGACAAGAAGAAAGGGATTGTTAGGCTTAAGAAAAGGGTGGAGTGGGTGGTGGATAATGGGGGAAAGTAGCGATACTCAATGAATACTTCTGTTCTGTCTTCACCAGGGAGAAGGATGGACCAGTACCTTCAGGAGGGAGAAGAGGAACAGGGAAGGAGGGAACACAGATGTAGTGATAGAGAAGGATAGAGTGAGGGAGGGTCTGCTGGCATTGAAGGTGGACAACTCACCAGTCCCGGACAGAGTACATCTAAAGGTACTAAAGGAACTGGCTGAGGAGCTGGCAGGGCCACTAGCCGATCTATTTAATAGTTCACTATAGTCAGGCGTGGTACCGCAGGACTGGAGAACAGCACATGTAGTCCCCTCCACAAAAGAGGTCCTAAGGATGACCCAGAGAATTACAGACCAGTCAGTATGACCTCCATTGTGGGCAAGCTCATGGAGACCATACTAAAGGAAAGGTTGGTGGAATATCTAGAGGAGCACGATCTCCAGGATGCAAGGCAGCATGGGATCGGGGGGGGCAGATCATGTCAAATGAATCAGATTTACTTCTTTGACTGTGTCACTAAGACAGTAGACAGGAGCCAAGAGGTAGACATCATCTATCTTGATTTCAGCAAGGTCTTTGACTCTGTGCCCCACAAAAGGTTGATCAGGAAGTTGGTGGCTCTTGGGGTTGGGGAAAAGATGGCCAGATGGATGGAAAACTGGCTGAGGGACAGAACCCAGAGGGTGGTTGTGGGGGGAGAGCTATCTGGTACCAGAGAGGTAACCAGTGGGGTCCCACAGGGCTCTGTATTGGGGCCGGTGTTGTTCAATGTCTTTATTAATGACATTGGTGACGGGATTAAGGGCCAAATATGCCTATTTATGGAGGACACCAAGCTCTCCAGGAGCGTGGACATAGGACCTACAGGAAGATCTGGAAAAGCTGGGGAGGCAGTCCAGGATCTGGTAGCTTTGCTTCAATGCCAAAAAATGCAAAGCTATGCATATTGGAGCCAAGAATCCCAGGACAGAGTACTACCTGGGTGGAGTCTGAGTATCTGCATCAGAGGACGAAAAGGACCTGGGAGTGATGAACACTAGTCACCTGAAGCATTCCATGCAGTGCAAGAAAGCAGAAGCAAAGGCAAAAAAGATACTGGGATGCATATCTAGGGGGATCAGTAGTAGGAGAGAGGAGGTTATACTGCCCTTGTACAGGTCATTGGTAAGGCCGCATCGAGAGTATGGAGTTCAGTACTGGTGCCCACACCTCAAAAAGGACATTAACCAGCTGGAGAAGGTCCAGAGGAGGGCTACAAAGATGATAGTGCATCAGCAGGGTAAGGCATATCAGGAGAGGTTGAGGGCATTAAACATGTACTCCCTGGAAGACAGAAGAGAGAGGGGGGCATGATTGGGACCTTTAAGTACTTGAAAGGAATAAATAAGGTTGATAAGGAGAGTCTCTTTAGGCTGCGTGGCAACCATAACACTAGGGGCACAGTCCTAAGCTAGAGGGTGGGAGGTTTAGGAGAGAGGTCAGGAAGCACTTCTTCACAGAGAGGGTGGTGGACACTAGGAATGCACTTCCGGAAGAGGTCATCTCATTGAAGACTGTGGGCAGTTTTAAGAGAGACTGGGATAGGCATAGTGGGAAATTAAGGATCATGGATTGGGAGAATGGGAGGAGTGGGGAGGAAGGGCAGGGACATTAGCTCAAGCTGTGGATCCTGCAATACGAGCAGACTTGATATACCAAATGGCCTTTTTCTGCTGGCTTCTTTGTATGTTCGTATGTTTGTATGACACCATTGACCAATGGGGTTGCTAACGCGATTGTACTTTCTTATATGGCAGGCAGCCTGGAGTGTGTGGGTGGGCTGTGCTGCCCGCCGTGATGGGGTGGTGCGGGGTGGGATGGGATCCTGAGTGGGTGGTGGTGGGAGGGAACTACTGGATCATCAGGGATATGTCTCTTGGGATATTCTGGCAATCGGGGTTTGGGACAGGCAGGGGGGTACTACTAGACTATCAGGGAATTAATTCTTCAGCATTTATGGGTGATCGGGGTTGGGGAGAGGGTACCACTAGACTACCAGGGATATATATATTTATTAAATATGGGGATTGGGAATAGGATGGAGAGGGGGTACTACTCGAGTACCAGGGACAGGGACCGCATGATGTGTGTGGCACCAGGTGCATTACGCTGGCTGGCCATGCACAACCCATGCAAATAATGCTGTAATGACATGCAAATGGCCCCATTGCACCTCGCATGCATAATAGCCCCATTTGCATATTCAAGTCTGAATATCTGGATATTGTACCTGGCGCATCTCCAGATGTGCTGGAGCATTCCCATTCCAGGTATTCAGGCCTGTCTGAGGGATGCGCCAATGCATTGTATTTGCTCCGCCTGCATTATTTGCTATATTCAGAAGAGATGCATCACTGCACATCTCTTCTGAATATATCCCTTGGTTGCTCTGGCCCAACTCAGTTGCACTGTGCAACCACTTGCGCCATTGTCAGGCACAATTCTGAATATCAGGCCCAAGTTGTACAGAGTGTTTTGATTCATAGGTGTTCTCCTAGTAAGTCCTTCCCTTTGTTTTCTGAAAGGAGTTTTTTTCTAAATTTGCTTGCTGGTCTCATGGCCCCTAGGATCTCCATGTCTACATTTTTTTATGGATATTCTTGTTCCTACAATGCTTCCTGCCCCATGTGACAGTGATGCTTCCTGGACCATTAATTCAACAAGAGCTATTTTTTTCACATGTTTACAGTAGTACAGCTGTGATTTTAAGCAGCTCTCCTTGTCTAGAGAGCTCTAATTACTGATGGCAAATGCCTTGGGGATAACCTAGTGGGCTACGCTGCAAGGAAACAGCTACAGTAGTCACTAATTATAGCATTTGTGACCTTGAGTGTCTTGTGTGCTTTTTTTTAATGATTGTGTATAGTGTGTGATGATATGAAAACCTTCAAAAACAAAACATTCAGTTCTGCTAACTAGACATAGACGCATACCTAGAAAACAAAAAGTCTGGATTAGAGAGAGGTATTTAGTTAAAGCCAAAATATCAGGCTCCTAACAGTAGATTGATGCTGCTGCAGAAGTTATTGCTCTCTGAATCAATGGTCCTGTATACATGACTGTCACACAGGACAGGAGGCTTTGTAGGAATAAGAAGAGTCATAGCAAATGCAAACACAGATATACCCAGAGACCGTTAGACCAGCAAGCAAATTTAGAAAAAAAAACTCCTTTCAGCAAATAAAGGGAAGGACTTACTACGAGTCCACTTAAACAATTAAGAATGAGACTCCATCTCAGTACCAACTTTTTTATTCCATGTAGCAGGCATCTTTGCAATGTTTTATCATAAATGACTTATTTATGCATGGTCCTCCACAAATACAGTAGTACAGTAATTCATTCACAAATAGTTGATCAACACTTGTGTTTGTTTCATTGATACTGCCAGCTCTTATGGGCTTTTTTCTGCTGTGGAGCCTGGCTCTTGGTGTCAAGACGGGCACTTCCACTTTGACGTCATGCCACTCACCAGAGAGAAATGAACCCAGACCCCCAGAATACCATCCCAGTGCTTTAACCATTGAGCTACAGGATCACATGGTTGAACGTGGGGTTCCCAGACACACTTCATTTCTTTGGTATTGCATATCCTGTAACTAAAAATAATCAAGATGAAAATTAGATGTTTTTTGGAACAGTTTTAGCCATTGTTAAGAATTTTAAATCACAGACTGTAGTGAGAAAGAAATAATGTGACCTATTGGGAACTGAACCTAGGTCCCGGAATAGCAAAAACATCTAATTGTTATTGTGATTATTCCTAGTTGCAGGATATGCAATACCAAAGAAAGGAAGTGTGTCTGGGAACCCCAGGTCCAACCATATGAGCCTGCAGCTCAGTCATTAGAGAACCAGGAAGATATTCTGGGGATCTAGCTTCAATTCCCAGTATGTCACATTATTTCTTTCTCACTACAATTTGTGATTTAAATTTATTTAAAATGTGTAATGTTCTAACACTAAGGGAAATCCAGACTGCCAGGTGATCCAGTGCACATTTATGGGTTCCATAGGGGGCACCAGTTATAAACTGTGCCATACAGTATGACTGAAGATCCAACCTACGGAGCTGCATAACATTTGGACCCCTATAAACAAGGTCCACATAGTCAATCAATGGTGGAAGCACAGCGTTAAAAATTTTAGATCAGGTTTTATGAGGAAGGGTGTTACGTACTCAAGAAAGGGCCTCTAATCTTTGTCCTATCCTCCTCACTGAAAATGAAATGTGCACTTCCCAGGTTAGGTAGGAGTCAAACCACACCCCAAGATACGTATAGCTGTCCACTACTTCCAAGGTCACAATGTCCAAGGTTTTAGTGATCAGTTGGGCTGCCTGCACATCCACTCTCTTAGGTGACCCAAAGATCATGGCCTGAGTTTTCTTGGAATTTAGCAAACAGTTTTCTGTCAATCAAATAGCTTTATATTTCATCAACATTTTCTGGGTGTGACCTCTGGACCACACTCCTGCTCTCCCCAATACAGTAAACTCTGTCATCCGCATAAAGATACACATTCACATCATGCGGATTCACATCAATATAGTTAATAAACAGGGAGTCAGCAGCAGGTTAGTTCAGCTATGGCACTGGCACATTCTCAAACACTTCCACCAAACTGGAATATTGAATTCGCAGCCCTCTCCTCTGAGCAGAGGGCATTGAACTCTGATTCCTCTCTCCAAACAAGAGGGCACTGAAACCAGAACCCACCCCCAAATGGGAAGTACAGGAGGAAAGACCTGGTTAATGTTACATAGGAACATAGGGAAGTGCTGGCAAAAAAGAACCTCCAGGCCCACCTAGTCTGCCCATTTGTCTAGCATCAAAATAAAATAAAAAAAGGCAACATCACTTTCTCACAGCATCTCAGTTGCCACCTTCCTACTCCAGTACCAAATAGGGAGTGCATAAATTATCAGTCATGCTGTTGAGCTGTATTCAGTTCAGCCTGTCTCTGTATCATTCCAAGCTGTTCCAGATTGTGGCAACTTGTTTCTCAGCATGTGCTGCACAGCTCTACTCAAAATGCTCTTTCTCTCATTAAAATAACAATGCTGCAGTAAAAATATGTCATTTGCATTTTATGGGAACTACTTCTGCTTTGCAAAAGGAGAAAGAGAAATAACAAGTATCAGTACTTAGCATCTATTCAAAACGTTAAAGGATCATCGTCACTGGAGTTGGTCACAATGAATATACGTATGTGGCCATGATTTTAATTTCTAAATATAAAGATGGACTTTTACACAAGGACAAACTTAAAACTAAATTAAATTTTATCCAGTACCTGCTTGCTTTCCTGTATTTCTTTCCCATTAATGAAATATGTCTGTTTTAAGTAACTGTGACAAATTATTTTAGAATGTGTTGCTTGCAAACTGTGAGATGTGCTGCACCTTGGAAGGGCACAAGATAAATAACTTTACCTTATCTGTTTACCTTACCTACTTATTGAACTGTTTGTGCTTTTTAACATGAACTTTCTCCCATGCAACTCATCTGTATCTATTGCTTCAGTACACAATGACATTATACAGTATGGCTGTATTTGCGACGTCCTAAACAAACACAGTTTGCTGGATATTTGCGTAGAAATACATCTGACATTTGCAGTGGTTTTGAGAGATCTTCTAAACAAAATGTATAACTACAGACTGCAAGATATGCTAGTTACAAAATACACGTAACTTTAAAGACAGGCTGATTGATTCTAGATTAATCCTTCATTGTAAAGAAGCCTATCAATACCTTTAGAAGGATACCATGGGTATTACTGTTTAGCACCAACAAATGACTGACATTCCTTTCAAGTAAATTAGCAGTGTTGCTAATCAATGGATTTCTTTTAAAAATTACCTGGTTTAATACATGGAGAGCTCAGTTTTCATCCGGGAAATGCTCTGAGGTTTTCTTAAGATTAAACTTTGGGTCATTATTCACAGGGGCTAACATGCTGCTCTACACAGTTCACAAGCTTCCTTATGCCACGGTGGGTGGAAGGGATGGAGAGACTGTTATGCAAAAAGTAAGACCCCCCCCCCGGGGATCCAGTGCTTACCCACAGAGTCAGATAAACACAGATGCAGTTGCTAGAGTCTTGTTCTGGGTCCATAGGTAAGCTCTTGACTGAATGCCATTGATTGGTTGTATTGTGCAGAGTACACACACTCATGGGGGGCAAGTGCAAGGTTGGTGGAAAGACGCATTCTGCAGAGTAAAATGGTGTCTTATAACACATCTCTTGCAGGGTATATATACCCTACTTCTGCTGTTCAGTGTTGTAGACAGAGAGAGAGAGAGAGAGAGACAGAAAGACAGCATAATCAGTCAGTGGGGGGGAGAGAGAAAGAGAAAGAGACAAGACTTAGTGGCCATGAAAAAGTCCAAACCCAAAGTACAGGGAAAAAAAAACTTTACTAAACAAAAAAGGGACTTACTTGACTGTTCTGGTTTATTTGTGTGGCAGTGCTTGTGGCTGATACAGGCAGCACTTAGAGAGAAAATGACAAGATTGAGTGGCCACAAAAAAGGTCAAGGGTGAGCTACCAAAGTATGCCACCAAAGGGAGGCCATGATGGCGTTTGTAGAGTATATGGTGTATGCTGCATCATGTGTCATAGTTGTCCCCCTTCCTGCTCTCAGAGGGCGCCACTGCCAGGCTTAAATGTCTCCAATATTAACACTTTGACTTTCTTTTTCATACAAAGTAATGAATAAAAGTATTCCATTTTGACCCTCTGTGTTAAAAATTACAAAGTTTGGCCCATTTTATGCATGTTAACACATTTGTTCAAATATTTATAAATAATCGGAGCGAACCAGAACTAATTAGGACTACTCAGAACCCCCGCCCCATGTTCTGGTTCTTTTTTTGATAAGAGTCAGAACCGTACCAAGTTACGCCAGCCCTAGTGGTTGGTCATCCATGGGTGTGGGACACCCTTTGTATGTCGTGCACTTTCCGTCTGACCAGCCATGTAGGTCACCAACTGACCCAAATCTGCTCCACTCATGAAGCAATATGAGTGGCTAGATTAGGGGGTTTTGTATATCAAGGAGTGAGACTAGACCATGCAGCATGCCTGGAACTAGATAATACCTGACTTAGGCACCTAAGGGTATAAAACTTTCAAAGGAGGCTGCATCACAATCCTCATACTGCTTGCTCCAGGACAGTGTTTCACAATCACCAGTCCTCAGTTTTCCATGGCAAGGAGGTTTAGGAAGGAACAGCAGGCACCCTGGTTTCTGTTAATGGTTTGAATAAAAAGTGCCATCTCCTTTTGGAATATAGAAGTCCTGACTAGAGGCCATCATACCCCACAACCCCTTGCTTATGTGGAGCAATGGGGTTCAGAGGTGGCCTGACATGGGCATCCTACTGGAAGCTTAGTGTTCAATCAGGCGGTAGACGCAAAGACACACCTTTTCTCCACTTGGAGCTTTGAGCCTGTGCAAGGAGTGGCAATTAAGCAATAATGACTGAACAGACGGTCATTTCCTGGCAATTAACAACTGGTTGGGGGGGAAGGGTGGCCTGAGGCACAGCTGAGGGCCAACTCCATCCAGTCAGTCATTAATGAAAGGAAATGAATGGCTGTGAGGTCATTATTACGATAAGTCTAATCGCAACACTGGCAGTTTTTTTCTTTAGGTTTTTAGCACCAAAAACAGTTTCATTTTGGCACTGTTGCTGCTGTCTGCGTACAGCATGCGAGCTGAGTGTCACTGCCTTGCCGGTCATTTCTAAGAGATTTCAGACTGGCATGGCTGTCAATCAGTGAGCTAGTTCAGCTCATGAATAATTAATTAGACTTATAATGATCCTTAAATGCTATTGATGTGGTCTGCTTGTGGAGTGACATGTTGCAAAGCAGTGGGGGCTGGCTATGTGTGGAACATACATACAGTATACAGGCCCACTTTGTGAACAGGGCTCTCCATTAGCAAATAAGAAGACTTTTATTTAGCCATAATATGCCTCTAATTTCTATTTTGTGTTCTTAGGGCCCTACCTTAAAGTTCAGTATGGTATGTTGCTGAAAATGCTGGCCCCATAGCTACTCAAAGCTTCTCTCTTCCCCTACTCTCTCTTTCCTCTCTCTCACCTTCATAAACATAGGAGGTGCAGATTTTCAGTAAACATACAAACTGCTCCCACCAGGAAGAGAACTACACACTCACAATTAAGTTGCCATCAAGTCCCTTATTTAGTTTCTGTATTCTCTGACCACCATTTATAACCTGTCATGTCCTCTCTCTCTTGTAATCTGTCTTTTTATGGACAGACTACAACTATTTTCTTGCATTTGGGAGTGAGGAGAAGAATCTGTACAAGACAACCATGAACTCCTAACCTGGATAAACTGTGTTTTGTGTTTACATGTTTACTTTCTTTTCTAGAAATCAGTCTTGAAACAAAACTCTGGAAAGCTGAGAGCAAGCTCCAAAACAGAAGAGAAACCATCAGATGGGCAAGTTGCTTGTTCAGAAGGCTTTGGGAATTGTTCGGCCCAGGGCTCATGGCAGGTCCACAGCAAACTCCAACTCAGTCTTCTCAGTTTCTTGCACATGTCCATTTTATGAAAAAAAAAAAAAAAAAACCACTTCTGCTGAACCAAAGAACTCTGTCTTAGTAGCTCTACTGCAGGTAATGACTCACTCTAGAGACATGACTGAGAAGGCCCTTGCTGACCTTACAGCGAAAACTGTGATTCAGTTGCAGCCATAGGATTTCATTTTCAGAACATATGGAACATTTGGAAACACAATTCTGGACCTAGAAGCAATCACGGTGGAGGCTGATGTGGATCTAGTGGCCATAACGAAGTCATAGAGCACCAAGCAGTGGGACTAAGCACCATGACTGGGACATGGCCATACCAGCCCACTCTACATTCAGGAAAGGCAGGGCAGGGAGGTGGGGAGCAGATGTTGTTTTATATTTGAGGGAGGGAATCAAATAGGTACAGGGGCACCATGAGGAAAAGGAGGGGCTGGAGGTGCTTGGAGTCACCCTGGAGACAGGCTCCAGGGCCACTATCTGTGCTGGGATTGTGCACAGACCTCCAGCGCAGGGGGACAGGTTCTAAGAGTCACTTGGAGAAACCATCATCAGAATGGTGAGCAAATGGATATAGATGGATGGATAGATAGATAGATAGATAGATAGACAGACAGACAGACAGACAGATAGATAGATAGATAGATTTGATATTTTATTACTATAGCGCCCCACTCAGAAGACTTGGAGTGGTTTACAATACAATATAAGATCACAATACAATACAACAATAACAATACAAACAACATCCAGTAAAGAGTGAACATAAAAATACAGAACTATCTATCACAATACAAAACAATAATTAAAACATATTAAATGCCTGGTTGAGTAAAAAGGTTTTTAAGCCCTATTTAAAGGATTCCACCAAAGGGTGCCTCCTGAAGTTGTTGAGAAAGGGAATTCCAGAGGGTGGTTGTAGCTGCTGGAAATGCACAATTTCCAGAATATTGCAAGCTCACCCTAGGAATCCTAAGAAGGCAACCCTCGACGGAATGAAGAGCCCAGGGTGGGCAATGAGACTTAAGGAGATCTTGCAAGTAAACTGGTCCCCTACCATGTAGGGTCTTTTAGGTCAGTAATCCAACCTTGAAGATAATCCTCCACCTGACTGTCAGCCAGTGTAGCTCTCAGAGGACAGGCATAATATGGTTGAACCTATGCACGCCCGTCAATAACTGAGATGATGCATTCTGCACGAGCTGCAATGGGCAGAGGTTACCTCCAAAAAGCCGCAGGTAAAGGGAATTGCAGTAATCCAGCCTAGAGATGGCAAAAGCATGCACCAGCGAGGCCATGACCTCAGGTGGCAGAAGGTGTCGGATCCTGGCTATATTCCTCAGATGATAAAAATCGCTCTTAACGATGGCCAACATCGGAGAGTCAAATGTTAGGCCACCATCAAGGATAATACCCAGATCCTTAAGCTGCTCAGATGGGGCAAGAGGTACCCCCTCCCCAGTACAAGACCAGGGGGATCCCACCAAGTTCCGTCCCCACCACGACCAACAGGATCCATCACCAGTACCTCAGTCTTGTCTGGGTTGAGCTTCAACCAGTTATGAGTCATCCAAGTCCGGATTTCAGCCGGGCAGAAGTTTAGCATGGTGTCCGCCATATGGCTACCTGGTGCACAGGACAGGTATAGCTGGGTATCATCTGCATAGCAGTGAAAACCCAGTCCATACCACCTGATAATGTCCCCCAATGGCAGCATATATACTGTAAACAACAGAGGCGACAAGACCAACCCCTGTGGAACTCCACAGATCAGAGACTTCGGGTTGGATGAGGAAAAGCCCATCACCACCCTCTACACCCTGTCTGCCAGGTATGACCTGAACCACTTGAAGACTGTACTGGACAGGTTACACCAGAACTGCAGCCGGTTGAGCAGCACCTCATGGTCCAAGGTATCATAAAGCTGCCATAAGATCCAGGAAGATCAAGATGGTATATTCTCTCCTGTGTCTCGCAATCAGGAGATCATTCAGTACTTTCACCTAGAAGGTCTCCATGCTATAACCAGCCTTAACCAAGACTGAAAAACCTCATAGGTTGAGGAGAAGATCAGCCACCTCTCAAGATGAATGGCCACCACCTTTTCTATAACCCTCCCTAAAAAATGGGAGGTTAGAGACCAGTCTGTAGTTGCTGAGGCAGTTCATGTCCAATGAGGATTTCTTTAATAGGGACCTAACCAAAGTTTCTTTCAAAGCTAATGGGAAGACCCATTCCTCAAGGAACTCCAGATGATCTGGGCAACCACAGATCCAATCAGGTCCAAACAACTGACCAAAAGTCAGGTTGGACCTTGGTCAAGATCACAATGTGTTGGCTGCAGCCTCGATACTACCTCTATGACCTCCTCCACCCCAACTGGGTCGAACTCAGCCCACACCAGAGGAGTGCCCTGGCACGCCACAGAGTGAACCCAACAACCCACATGAGAGATGCTGCACGAAACCTCAGACCTGATGGAGGACACTTTGTCAGAAAAGAACAGAGCAAACTCCTCACACCTTGTACTGGATTCAACTCCTCCTACACGGAGACAGGCTGGATGTAAAAGCCCATCAACTCTGCGGAAGAGCTGAGCCAGTCTGTTCCTTGATGTAGCAATCTCCCTTGACAAAAAAGCTGCCTTCTTGTGGGAGATTGCCCTCTGATAGTCCTTGTAGTGGGACTTCAGGGCCAATTTGTCCTCCAGCAGACCAGAGCCCCTCCAACGTTTCTCTAACCTCCAACCCTTAGTCTTCAACTCCCTCAGTTTCCCATCATATCAAGGACATCTCCAATGAGTAGATAAGGGTCAGACACAGACAGGTGTGATAGAGTCAAAGGCCACAGCAACGGCCATATTATATGCTGCCACTGCCTCCTCAGGCCCAATTGCATAGGCTGCCCTCAATTCCAATAGGCCTAACACTGCCAATAGACCTGTTTGGAACAATCCCCGTAAAGGGCGGTACCGGACCATCTCCACAGAAGCAGGGAATACTAGGGGGGTTGCTAGCCTGAACCTCACAATGCTGTGATCCGACCAAACTACTGGATCTACTCCTAGGTCAGAGATCTCAAGGCCAGTTGAAAATACCAAGTCCAGTGTGTGGCCGCACGAATGAGTCACAGAAGTGACACTTTTTGTCAGGCCCAGCACCCCCATGCTCCTCAGGAGATCGCAACCAAATGTCGAGAGTTCATCATCTACCCAAGCATTAAACTGCCACCGAATTAACCACCTGGGGGACTCCAGTAATAGTCCAGCGATGAGTTCCTCAATCTCCCTCAAAAATTCACCCCCAGAACCTAGGGGTGATGGAGCAGAAGGACCCTGTAGCCCACACTGGGACCCCCGCGCAGCCACACAATCAAATGACCTGGTAGGCACAGGGTCATAACCACGCATACAATAATAGTGCAGCAACAAATGCCTCAAGCAAAACTGTGTGCTCTATAATAAGGTCGTGGAATACACAGACCTACAGAAAGAGTGCACACTATTGAAATAAATGGGCTACTCTTTTTTGCAGGGGGGTTTGGCCCCCCACCCCCCCTCAACGTGGGGGGCTTCACCCCCCACACCTCCTGGAATTAAAATAACAAACTCCGGGGGTGGGTGGACTCAGAAGATGGGGAGAAAGTTGGGAGGGAGGAACTTTGTTTTTTTTTTAAAAAAATGACAGCAAAAGTAGTAGCATTGGAGGACCTGCGTGGAATCGAATTACAGCCCCAGGTCTCCCAAGTATGCCATGTGCTGGTGCCTTAACTGCTCCACCACGGGTAACTTGATGCCTTCCTAGTAATCTCCTATCGCTGTTGTATCCCTATCGCAGTAATTTGTAACACACTCTTTACAGCGCAATTAATACCGCGCTATATTTCATGTATGGTATTGACCCGGCTAGGACCTTTAGATAGCATTGAGAGGCCCAAGCTAGTTTTAAAACAAAGAGCTACCCCCATCCCCGCCTCTGCGATCCTTTCTCGGGGTGTGTATCATGGAGTACCCAGCTGGCATAGCTGCCTCCAAAATGGGAGCTGCATTTTTGTCGAACCAGGTCTCCATGATGCAAGCCCGGTCAGCTAAAGCAATCAAATATACCATTATAGTAGTCTTGTTCCTCACCAACCTGGCATTGCATAACCCGAGAAGGATAAAGGGGGACTGTTGGATCAGCCACCTGCCCATTACTCTCAATGGAGCCCTTGGTTATAGGCACCAGAAGGGAGAACCCCTCTCTAGTGTCCATGTCACCCCAGGGTGTCTTCTTGGTCTCACCACCTGAATCCAGTACTCCCCGGTGGCCACTTGGATGGACCCCTCACTGGATCTCCTCTTACATGCAATCCTCAGCACCTGACACATCCTATAGGTCTCAAAAGGAAGCGCAGGATTTCAATCGGCTGCAATCACCAGAGGAGGGCCACCGAGTAGCTGCGCCTTTGTCGGCACTGTCCCAAGCACTTATTAAATTCTGATAAACCTTAAAACCTTACACTCAAATTCAATCCACACAATTTCACTCCACCATTAAAAACCAATCACACTCCACTCATCCCACACACAACCACATACTTCCCAACTCACCCACTAAAATACCCTCCAAACACCAACCAAATGAGTAAATCAATAAAAAAATATATTCTTAATCTTGGGGGAGAATACACAGTCTACAAGATGGTCTCTAAGGTTTGAATTAGTCCTTGCATAAATTTGAGGCAAGTAGGTTGACTGTCCCAGTCCTCTCTCACAGGAAAAGAACAGTTTTAAAATACTGCACTTAAACAGTTCAAAATAACATACAATCTGCCACACTCCAGCAAGTTCCAAAGGGCAAAGAAGTCTTCAACAGCCCAGGCTGTCACCACTGTCTGTGGCCAAAATCTAGGGCCAAATAAAACCTTAGGCAGCAGGCAGAAAGCAGTCTTGTGGCCAAATACACAGGGATGTTAGTTCTCCCACTACAGCTATCCCTCTACTCAGCTCTCACCATGAGCAAGGTCAGCCATTCAACTTAAACCGGGGGAACCCAACACTCATACTCAATATTACAAACCACCAGGGAACTCTCATTCCCCTGGTGATTACAACTCTTCTATCGAACTTATTGCTTAAGATTAAATGTTGCCCGACAAGGTCATATTAAAAAGAGAACTCCTTTGTGAGGTGCTGCTAGCTGGTGACTTCAAGCAACCCAGTGGAGTGGAGCCTTCCAACTGCAGCTTTGGCTAGGAGTAAGCAATCCTTGACTCTTTACAAGGAGCTTTTCTCAGGCTGCAACTCAAAGATCTCATGAAGGCTGGGGCAGTGCTAGACCTAGTGCTTACAACCAGGGTCTGCATTTCATATGTCACAATGGGCAGTCCTCTAGGTAACAGTGATCACCACACGGTGTGGTTTAACATAATGATGGAAACAGTGGTTAACCTCATGAGGATGAGGGTCCTGGATTTTAGGAGTACATATTTTGAAGAAATTGGGCACTGCCTCAGAAATTGCTTCAAGGGGGAATACATATGTGAAAAGAGGAAAGCAAGGGGGAGGGATAGTGAGGATCAGAAAGGTAGATTAGGGAGATTGTGTAGACATTGACCAAGAAGCATTACCCTAAATGAATTCACATACCAGTACTTTGAGAGGGAGTGCTGCTGTTAAGATGACACTGTGTCAATGGCTTTAGCAGATTGCAAAATTTATTCTTAGATGAAGAGATTGGAAGGTTGTGGGTTCTAACCCCACACCAGAAACTTGGAGTAAAATCCCAGTATTGACACAGTAGTGCAGCATGAGGGGTACTATATTTCTTAGATGCCATCTTTAGGATGGCATGTTAAATCGAGGTCCACTCTGACTGCCTGTTCTGGTGCTTCTTCGTGTAGACGTTAAACATCCCATGGCACTTTTTGAAAAGAGATGGGGAATTTTATAAAAAAGGAAAGAATCAAAAACAATATTATAGCCATCCCAGTGGTGCTGAGGGTTGAGGTGCTGGATGCCACACATCTCACTACACTGGCGACCCATGTTCGAGAGTGAGCGTGAGCCGCTGTGGTCAGTAGAGGAGGAGAAAGATTGAGCATCCTAAGGACTGCTCTCCTTCTCTGGGGATGGAAGCAATCAGTGGTCGGTGCATGCCTGGCACCTAGTGGAGGCTGGGGGCAGCACACTAAAGCTGCCGACTTGGGGTCAGAGGTGGGAGAGATGCCTGACACAGGAGCGTACGAGCTACTGATGCCGGTGCCATTGCATAGTCTGCCTTTGTGGGTGTGCACAATGGAGGAAAAAGAAGCTCCAGCTGGATGACAGAGGGTGCCTCACAGGTCCTGCCCCCAAACAGCTATGGTGCTGGCCACACTGAATCCAGTCTTTGGCAGGGTATGGAGAACCCCACCGGCCCCACCATGGGGTGGTAAGCCCTGGGGGTATTGGTCAGCGTCGACTGGAGGATGTCAGGGGACAGGACTGGGGCTCCCTCCCAAGCTAGATCCATGAGAAGGAGCATAAAGTAATAGCTAAAATAAAAAACAATATCATAAATAGTGCATCATGACATCAGCATCGTAAATAATCTCTGTTTTAGCAAAAAAGAAAGCAGACAAAAAAAACACAACCAGACAAAGGACATCAGAAAATTCAAATAAAATATAATGTTGAAGATATTATTTAAAAGGGAAAAAAATTAATTTAATATCTACAGAGAACAAAAATATCAATGCTGAATACACTCACTCCCACGAGTATTCTGACATGTGCCATAACCCGTTATGTAGATTTTATCCAAGAGCACATGCCCAGAGTTTGCAAAATTTGGTAACACTTAGTGTTGATTCTTTCAAATGGCATACTCACTGCAGTTGTTGATTGTTTCAAATGGCATACTCACTGCAGAGTTTTTGCTACAGATCCAGTTACCACAGTAGAGGTAAGCACCATTTTGTGAATGGCAATGGAGATACAGGGAGTACAGGGCGAGGCAGAGGTACTGTGTGTGTCACCCTGCTGACAGGGAATGGAGCCACTATTCACTCTGGATTGATCTACAGCTCTTCAGCACAGGGGCAGAATTAGATAAGGTATTGGTGGAAGCCATTGGCAGGATGGCAGAAAAGGCGAAGTAGCTACGTACTGGAGTCTCCCAGCAGCAGCTTCAGCTAGAAGCAGGGATATCTTAGACTCTCTACATGGGGCATTCCTCATGCAACTAGTCAGTGAACCCACTCATGATTGGGCAATACTGGACCTGGTACTCACTAAGAGGGACAGTATTGCAAACATGAAGTTGGGAGGCCACTTGCAGGCCAGTGATCACCATATGGTGATATGGTGTGTTTCAATATAAGAATGACTGTGAAATTGAATAACACAAGGGGAGCATCCTGGATTTTAGGAGGGTAGATTTTATAAGGATGGGTGAATTCGTTAGGGATGACCTGGCGGGTGGAGAGGGAGTGCCTGGGTGAGGTGGAGGAACAGTGGACAAAACTAAAACAAAGAGCATAGCAAAGGCAACAAACCTCCAGCAGCAGTAAGGAGTGCAAAACTGCAAATTGAAGTGAGAATAGCCCAGGAGGTAATGAAAGTGGACAAATCATGTTTTAGGTATGTAAGTGAAAGAGGAAGACTGGGGGTGAGATTGTAAGGTTAAAAAGGGATGGGGGACTACGCAGGGGACCAAGAAAAGGCAGACATCCTGAACAAATACTTTTGTTCAGTGAGTTCACAAAGGAAGAAGGAGAGGGGCCACACAAAAGTAAAAGAAGCTAGGGAGGAAGGGAGAGAGACACAAGCCCTTTTTTAGATGAGAGGAACTTTTAATCTGAAGGTGGACTAAGCAGTGGATCCAGAAGGGATGCACCCAAGGATATTGAGAGAGCTCAGGGAGGTACTGGCTGCACCTCTGACAGTCCTCTTTAACAGCTCACTGGAAACAGAAGTGGTTCCAGAGAACTGGAGGAGGGCAGATGTAGTCCTCCTTCACAAAGCGGTAGCAGGGAGGAGGCTGGCAATTATAGACCACTCATCCTGACATCGGTGGTGGAAAAGTTAATGGAATCACTGCTGAAGGAAAGGATTATGAAATAGCTTGAATCCACTGGGTTGCATGACCTGAGGCAGCATGGGTTCATGGGGGGGGGGGGAGGTCAGTCAAACAAATCAAATTGATATCTTTAACAGTGTGACACAATAATTAGATCAGGGTGGAGCGTTGGACATGGCTTACCTACATTTCACTAAGGCTTTCCACACATTTCCACATAGAAGACTAGTAAGCAAGCTGGGTATTTTAGGATTAGGTCCAAAGGGATAACCTGGATAAGCAACTGGTTAGGGGATAGGTAACAGAGGGTGGTGGTAAACAGAGTTTACTCAGAAGAAGGGAGGGTGACCAGCGGAGTGCTTCAGGCATCAGTCCTGGGACTGGACACTTTTAAAGTCTTTATAAGGTACAGTACAGAAGATCTGGAAGGGAAGATCTGCCTCTTTGTGGATAATAATATCTGCAGTTGGGTGCAAAGGATGAGCAGAGACCTGAGAAAACTAGAGGAGTGTTCAAGGGTATGGCAGCTGGGTTTCAGTGCAAAAAAGTGCAAAATAATGCACTTAGGGTATAGAAACCCAGAGGCAGAGAACAGAATGGATGGAGTGGTATTTATGACTACCAAGCAGGTAAGGGACCTGGGGACAATCATATTTCATGACCTAAAGGTGGCCAGGCAGTGCAACAAGGCAGTCAGGAGGGCTAATGGACAGCTGGGACACACAGGCAGTAGTATCAATAGCAAAAAAGAGGGACGTGGTGCTGCCTCTGTATAGATTGCTGGAAAGACTCCACCTAGAGTACTGTGTCCAGTTCTGAAGACCACATCTCTGGAAGGACGTAGACAGAGTAGAGGTGGTCCAGAGGAGGGCAACTAACATGGTGCAGGGTCTGAATCCAAAGCCCTACGAATAGAGACTAAAGTAGCTCAATAGGTACACTCTGGAAGAGAGGAGAGAGGTGGGGGATATAACAGAGACATTTAAATACCTCATGGAGGAAAATACAGTACAGGAGGGAAGTACGTTCCAGAAAAAAAGGTGCTCAAGAACAAGGGAACATGCTATAAAGATGGAGATGGGTAGGTTCAGGCGAGATGTGAGGAAGTACTTCTTTACAGAAAGAGTGGTAAATTCCTGGAACAGCCTTTCAGCAGAGGTGGTGGGGGTAAAAACAGTGGTGAGGTTCAAGAATGCATGGGACAGGCACAAAGGAATTGCACTGGAAAGGAATGGAGGAGGGAGAAAGAGCTATAGATCAAGTAGGGTCTGCGGTGGTAATGTAGGTAGGAAAGAGTAGGCAGACTGGGTGGGCCAAGTGGTCCTTACCTGCTGTTAAATTCTATGTTTCTAGGTTTGGTGTAGAACACCTAGCCTGCCATATATAATACACACAGGTGGCAAGGATTATGGCCAAGGTACTAGTAGAGTAT
Organism: Neoceratodus forsteri; assembly: GCA_016271365.2. NCBI lineage: Eukaryota > Metazoa > Chordata > Ceratodontiformes > Ceratodontidae > Neoceratodus > Neoceratodus forsteri. The sequence continues at coordinate 786,683,696 of CM057449.1, read as the reverse complement.
TTGTTCCATGGAGCTGCGTATGACTCCAGTACTACTGTACCATAAGACATCCATAAATATTCAGGAGCCTGCCATGCCCTAGCCACAGATTCCCAAAACTCTCTAGAAAAAGGGTATTGCAATAAAAATTGCTATTTGGTTTCTAGTTCCTGAAAGTAGGTACAGTAGGTCTGGGATGAAAACATTCTGTCACACTCTTATGTTTAAGAGAATTTTTTACCCATAATTAACCATATATGCAGAACCAGGAAACATCCAACAGCTCCTGAGTAAGGCTAGTATCAATCAGATGAATAGGCTTCCACTTCTAAACCCATCAGGCCCAATGGAAGAGCTGGTGGAGTTGAAAAAACTGTGCATATTAGAGAAATATTCAACTGTTTTGATGACTGGGATACAAGCTGTTGTGGTAAAATATGCCGTTGGTGGATTTTCATCAATGCTGGCCTACCATAAACAGTAGTCTAGGGTCTGTCTGTAAACTGGGTAATTTCAAAACTCCCCATTTGGATACCATTTGGATGCAGAGGAGACAACTATTCCTGGACCAACGAGGGCCATAAACTATCTTTATTTGTCAACACAGGGTCAAAAATATTTTTCATGAAAATGGAGTAGAATAAAAACAATAGGCTTTACTGTGTGAGCACCCCCATTCCCACAATCCTGGTAGGTTGAGTACTGCTTCACAAGGTTTAGTCGCCTTCCCCCAAAACCTTGAAAAAATGCACAATATATTGGTGTCTAATTCTAAAGGAAGAAAAAACATGCCACAGATATCAAAATAATGGGATTAGCAGAGAGTTAATAAACACCCTCTTTTGTTTAGCAATCGAACATCCTTGTTTTTGTTTAGCAATCGAACATCCTTTCCATTGGGCCCCAGAAACAGCTACATCTATAATTGTTGTCCAATTATCCAGTGCTACATCAGAACTTTCCCAATGTATCTCTAATATCATTATGGTGTTCTGGGAGATCTCACTCCCACCCATTTCTGAAAGTTGCTGGAAAACTGGGTCCATGCCCAGATAGCCCAAAGCTTTTAGCAAGGTTAAGCTCTGCTCCTGCCACATTCGTGTTGACTGGCAAAATGTGGAACAGCAGGTGAGCTGAGTCTAGTGTCTGAAGGAATATGCAGACATCATCTGCATATGTGAGTACCTTCACAGGAGGGGAAAGGGGAAGTTACTTCATTCCTAGAAGACACCCACATCCTTGAAGCTTTTTTGGTAGGGAGTTGATAGTGAAAACATATAGTAAAGGGTAGCCCTGTTGAACCCCTGGTTTAGCCAATATGGTAGTACCCACCCATTAACAAATGGCAAAACCATGACACTTCTGTAACTCACACTTATTCAAGTAACAAAGTACTGTGGTATCCCATAATGAATCAGGAGCCAACATATATAATTGTACATCACCCAATTAAATGCTTTTTCTTGATCAAGTGCCAGTAAGAACCCATTGACCAACTCTGATGCATTATTTTGCAGTACCTCCCTGATGGTAATTCAGTTATTAACAATAAAATGATGAGGGATGGCACATGTTTGAACTGGAGAAACCACAACACCTGCAACCTCAGGCAAACTTTTAGCCAATTTTTGGAAGTGACTCATTGTTTACATGGCTTTAAGGTTACCAGCTATCTAGCATACTCTTATCTTCCCTTTTGACCAAAAAGGTCAGAAGATCCACAGATGTTGACCTATGCAACTGTCTGGAAACTAGAATTTCATTAACCTGGTAGAACAAAAAAGGACCTAAAAGGTCTATAAAAACTCTGCTGAGAGTCCATCTTTTCCAGGGGCTGTGTTACTGCTGACCTTTTTATTGCTCTAACCACTTCATCCAAATGGAAAGGAGCAGTAAGAGAGGTTTCCTGAGCAGAAGTCAAATAGGGAATCATGATCTCCAAAAATAAGGGTCATCCCACTTCATATCTGGAGAGGATGCACAGATGAAGGAAACAATTTTACACAACTAGCAAGAAATCCCTCCTTGCTAAGACCATCTCCCAGACAATTTGTAACTTATTTTTATTTATTTTCAAAGAGATTACAATGGAGATTCATGGAGAAAAAGCAGCCAATGATAAGTGGATGGATCTGGGGACAGATCAAGGTAAACAGAGTATAAAGCATTACAGAAGGAATGCAGGGTCATGATTGTGCAACCCAAGACAAATCTGGAAGATAGGATTTCAAAGGTGATGGGGTAGAGGGGGATATTAAAAAAAGTGCAAACAAAAAAATTTTGGCTGTCCTTATCCACCCCTGGTCTCACACCGCTACTTCAACCTACCCAAACCACCAAGCACACTCACAGCTCTTAGAAATCCCCTGACCATGTCCCTCTCTGCAAGATGAAGTTGGGACAAAGAACCTTTCACCACAGGGCACCTCTCAGGTCAAACGTTCTCCCCAAAACCTTACTTTTGGAACCCAAACTTAGCCATTTCAAATCCAGTCTTTGGGATCATATCTGGCAGGAAGCTGCCTGTGACTGTTACTGATCCCCCACCCATTACTCAGTAAGGCACCTCAGGACAGAGGACTTCTCTACATACAGTATGCTAGTCCTGCGCTGTTTACCTATAAGTGCAGTATTTCTAAACTAGAAGCATAAGCCCTGCTTTTTTTCCTACTGTGGCATTTGTCCACACTGCTTTGTTCGTGTTTACCTGTTTATGTATCACAATCTCAGTGTATGCCTGCTAATTGCTTTGATTGCCACTATTTGCTATGCTGCTTTCCTTATGCTTAGCTTTGACACATGTATTCAGTCTTTTGTTTAACTTTATCTATATTTCTGTATCACTCTGACGTAAAGGAATCTCTAACTCAAAGGGTTTAATTCCGGTATGTTCAATAAATTAAAAAACAAAGAAATAAATAAAATAATTAGCCCCCTTTACAATACAAGGATTGAAAAAGGGAATCTGTGATAAGATGGGGTGCTTGATCATTTTTGACTGACACAGGAGGAGCAACAGAAGCACTCAGTAACTAGTCTGTGTTAGTATTCTGCTAGGAACTCAATGAGAATTGTCAAGTGGGGAGAAAGGTATGGGTGAGGAGCAAGCCAGACAGAAAGCAGTGCAGATCATGCCAGAATTAGTAATACAGTAGGTATCTAGATGTGCGAATCCCATAAAATCCTAGGGTCACAATGGTATCCACCCAAAGTCAGTCATGGAGTTAAGAATGCTTTTTGCTGGAGACCTTGCTGATGTCTTTCAGGGCACCTTATAGACAGGGATTGCACATGATTACTGGAAAATGGCCACTATCAGCACCCTATGCAAACAGGGGTGAGGACAGACCCAGTTAACTATTGACTTGAGGCAAGCCTTGTTTTTTGGCAAAAGTGTTTGAGTCAATCATAATAGATGTGGTGGTTCGGCACATTGAAGAGCAATAGTTGATCGCTAGCACACCAACATGACTTCACAAAAGGAAGATCCTGCCAAACCAATCCAATTGCCTTCTTTGAGGTGACAATTAAGTAAGTGAATAATGGCCATGTACTGCATATAATCTATCTAGATTTAAAAAATGAGTAAGAAACATCTATGAAAAGCCAGTCTCTTGACTGGATGAAACACATCACTTGACTGTGCACTATTCCACAATGACCATATGCCTGCACTTCTTTTTATCCCTCAGAACCTTCTAGACATTTCATGAGACAGATAATTCACTACAGAACATGAGGTCCTGCTCTGATTTAAGCACGCCTTGGATGGTTGAAGGCCTCACAACACATCCAGGACATGCCTATCTCACAGCACGACCACACGCTCTGCAGTGGATTATCTATTACTTCATCATGGCTTTTGCCAGCATACAACAAGGAACTCTCACACAAAAAGCAGTACAATATGAAGTCCACAAAGAGTGCAGTAAGTTGCTAGCCAATTGGCTGACATGTAGGAAGCACAGAGTGGTAGTGGATTGTTATCAGTGAGCGTAAAGAGATAGTCTTAGAGGAAACCTCAAGGATCATTTCTAGGTGCTTTGCTCATTAACATATTCAAAACATATTCATTAATGACTTAGAGGGGAGGGTCAGCAGTGGGATACTGAAGTTTGCTGATTACTCTATTTTGGCAAGAAAAGTGAGCTCAGCAGAAGGAGAGAATACCATGCAGGGGGACCTACACACATTAGGGTTGTGGACCGACAAATAGAGACTTAGACCTAATATTGTGAAGTTTGAGGTACTACACATAGGGGCAGGAAATCTAGGTTTCGCATTCACACTGTGGTGCAACAGTGGAAATCAGACAGCCAAGGTGAGGGATCTAGAGGTAACTGTGGTTAGTAAGCTGAAGCCAGGTAGGCAACATGCTGCTGTAGTCAAGAAAGCAAACACAATGTTGGGATGCATTTGCAGGGGAGTAAGGAGCAGGGTAGGGGAGGTGATCCTCCACCATTACCATGCCTCAGTAAGACTGCACCTAATTTACTGCATTCAGTTCTAGTTGCAGTACTCCAGCTGCAGTCTTATCTAGAGTACTGCATACAGTTCTGATCAGCATAATACAAAAAGGAGACTAAATAGGGTCGAACATAGGGCTACCAACCTTATTTGCGTCTTAAAGGGTACGAGTTATTTGGAGAAACTGGATCTACTCATATTATTTAGCCTAGGGAAAAGAAGACTAAGAAGGGACATGACCACAATGTTCAAAATAATAATGGGCTTGGGCAGGGTGGAATATACACAGTTGACTGAACTGGGGAGTGTAATGAGAACTATAGGACATACCCTCAAAGTAAAGGAGGCAGAATAAGAGGAAACACTAGAACGCATTACTTCAAACAGAGGGTGGTTAACATGTGGCATAGCCTAACAAGTAAGTTAGTGGAAGTGGGCAATGTTCAGTCTTTCAAAGCAGGACTAGATAGACTACTCAGCAGAAATGGGATTTAGGTTTAGACATCATGAGCAGGAGTTACAGTCCAGCTGAAAAGTTTGAAATTTTGTCAGCATATGAAATTGGAAGGGGGCAGGCCGAAGGGAAATGTGAGGAAGTTTTTCTTTACAGAGAAGGTGGGTGACACATGGAATAGACTGCCACAGGAGGTGGTGGGGTGAGCACAGTGGAGGGTTTCAAACGTGCATGGGACAGGCACAAGGGTACCTTTGAGGTGGGAAGGAGGGGAGAAAAGCCATTGATCAGGTAGAATCAGAGGCCAAACTAGTGTAGGGCTTTTGGGCAGACTGGATGGGCCTGGTGGACCTTATCTGCCAACAGTTTCCATGTTTCTATGTTTCAGTGAAACTTGGTATAGTCACTTTTGTGAAGTAAGAAGGGCAGAGAAGATGAACCCTAAGTCCCTTCAGTCACCACAATATACAGATTAGCATAGGACAACCATACACGGCTGGGTTTCCAAAAGTCTATGCTGTTTTCTTAAACCCTAAGTGAAACCACATGGCAAATTGTACATGTTTGCCCATATTTTATTTTACGTGGAATTTTTTTTTTAGGAGAAGTCATAGAACACACACACCCTCACCAAAATACAAGCCAGCTGCTTGCTACCCACCCAGTGCCTAGAGTTGTATATTTTGCAACTTTTAACTTGTACAAGTCTGAAAAAGTAATTTCTAGCATAGAACTGTTCAGTGACGGGAAACAGTCCTGTGATATTAAGTGCTTCCAGGTCAGCAATGCTGTTTGAAATGGAAACTCTCAATATGGTATGCTCTTCACCAAATGCTAAATTGTTCTATGATCAACAATTAAGATGACAGAATGTTACAAAGCAAAGGATAATATTTTAGGCACATGGAGGGTTGTAAGTACTTGGGAGTGGGGTTAATGAGAATTTTACAATTGTATGACCCTTGAACTGTTTGGGAGGTCCACAACACTCTGGAATGTGCACAAACTATAGAAGAGAAGATGGGGTAGTATGCAAAATAGAACTGTTGTGATTCCATCATGGCATTCTGATGACATCACAGACCACAAGAGCAAAGCTTGTACGGACTGATGTCATCAAAAATCTGAGATGGAATCACAACAGTTCTGTTGTGCTTTGCCGCTTTACATGATGGCATGGGACATTTGTTGAAGCAACACTAATGTTAATCAATATTCAGTCAACGCTTCTGTAGACCAAACTGTGGGAAAAAAATTTCAAATGATTAAACCATAACACATTCAAACTTTGTGCAGTAAAACATATAAGGGGAAAACACAGTGTTAAAATGTAAACTGTTAGAATTTATGGAATGGTGCAGAATATACAGAATAATACATGGGGGGATTGCATAACGAGAATTTGATGCACAGCTGAGGTGTGAGATGCCACATAAACCTCTCAGGCTTCATCCTCGGGGTTTATCAAAGCATCCCACACAAAGGGTGTAGATTAAATTTAAGTTTTGCACTCCCCCCCCCATGTATTGTTTTATGTAATTGCTGGGTGGCATTTTTCCTCCAGCATTAAAAAAGACGTTTCTATGAGATAGAAACGGTAGAGAATTTTATTGAATTCAACATGAGATAGCTTTAAAACATAAAAAAATAAAATAAAAAAACACATTAAAAAACAGTCGATGAAACACAGAAAGTAAATCAAGTGTCCGTAAGTTATGTAGTTGTTTCTTTCAGAGCTACTTTGTGGGAACTGTGTGAAAATGGCAGCTGGTAAAATCATTTACTAAGAAAACTGCTGTGACTAAAGAACTGCTGCACATAAGTAGGAAGTTCACAAAAACATCAACGTGGGTCCTAAAAACAGTAACTTAAAGAGCTAGTGTACTGCCTGGAAAATGCCAGCAACTAATTGTAACTTTCAGATACAGTCAGCTATTAACGTCTTACATCTCAAGTATTTTTTCCTTTTCTGTTTGCTAATTAGAAGATTTTCCACCTGGCAGTACTGGGGTGCAGTGTGGAACAGCACTCTGTCTGGAGGGGGAAAAAAGTCAGTTCTGTTCCTCCCACTACATCAACACTGAGACCACACTGACTATGACATCACTACTAACCAATGAGAACCATTTCTCACTGCCAGGTTTCACATTCACATGAAGCAGCAGGGACTGGCTCTCCCTGGTTACTAGTGATGTCAAAATGTGTTGCATTTTGATTGGTAGCTTATGAAAGTCACTGCTCAGGCTACAAGGATTGTGGTGCCTCAAAGTATTTGGTCTCATTTCTGATGATGTAGTGGGAGGAACAGAACTGACTTTTTTCCACTACAGACAGAGTACTGCTCCACATATCACCCCAATACTGCCAGGTGGGAAATCTTCTAATTAGCAAACAGAAAACAAAAAATACTTCAGATATTGTAAATGATAGCTGATTGCATCTGAAAATTACTATTAATTCTAAGCAGTACACTAGCTCTTCAAGTCTTTGTTCTTCTATTTGATTTTTTTCTTTGGTTTCCTCAGGTTGTCATTGCCTTGGCAATATTCTAATGAGCTGCTGAGGTCAGAGGGTACTCAGGTTTCTGTGGCGATAGCAGAGAGAGAGAGCATGTAAATGAGGGAGCTAGGGACTGCCTGAAATGCCTGCCATACCAAAATGTCCATGGAGCAGGGGCAAGGTTAGTGAGTGAAGATTTCAGTGTTTTGCCCTTTTAAAAGGACTTGAACACATTTTTTTTTGCAGAATTACTGTATGGGGAGTTTCAATTTCACCAGATTGATGGCTGGTTTTAGTGTTGTGTGAGTGAGCACAAGCAGGGCAGAGGAGAAGCTAGTGCGTGTTCACTGTTATAACCCCATGGGTTATAACAGCAAATTATAATCTGCTGCTTCTTAGAGAACAAATGCCAACCAGTTATTACAATGATATAATACATGTGCAGCTCTTATGTATGGAAATCGATACCTTTCCTTTACCTTTGTTGTACACATACCAGATCACCTGTGTTCCTCACTCGCGCTGGCTCTCGCCACTTTCACTTTCTCAGTGGCACAGCTCTCACTTAAATGGTGCTAAATGTGGCCAGACACTGTGGCCCCGTACACACTGTGGCTCTTGAAATGATTGAAGGGCCTTAAAACATTATAAATCCTGCTAGCACTGTTTGTATCCAGACTATAAGCCCCTTAAAACATTTTAACAAAAACATTTTTAAACCCTGCTAGATACCTAGTCTTAAAAGAATTTGTAAAAATGTTTTAGAGCTACCATGGTTTTACTCACATGTCTGGACATGAGTACAAACATTTTAAGTTGTAATGGTTTAACTAAAATCATTCATGTTGCAGTGTATACAGGCAAGCACAGTTATGTGTGTTGGAATTAATATAAAATGGTTCTAGAAAGAACATGCTGAACACCAGCAGTGTGGACACACTCAACCATTAACAAAAATTATTACTGAATAGTGTGGATGCACTGAAATGGTTTAGCTACACTGGTTTAATAAATGTTTTTCAAAAACAGTTCTGTAGTGTGTACAAGATCTGTGGTGGTGAGAAGAGGTGTGGTTGCAGCGAAGCCAGCAAGGAAGTTAGATGGGTCATGCCCAACAGATCAACCCCAAAACAGCCATCCCAGCAGCCAGACAAAATTATCTCATCAGGGTGGTGGGTTGTGGCAGCACAATGCCTGACTGTTTACAAAAACAAAACAAAAAAAAAAAAGTATTTTTCAGTTGTGTGCCTGAGGCCACAGGGGCAAGCAAGGACCATGCTAAGGACCTCTTCAGTCCTTAAAACCATATATTGTACTATAAAAAATAAACTATGGGCTGCAATACACAAAATCACCCTATGTTTCTATCTCAGGACTGAGATAACAGCATGAACCTCTCAGCTTTCACTCTCAAAGTCTATATGTTGTTTTCCAAACCCCTCCATAGAAATACAGGTCTGTTGTGTATGACTGCCTATACATTATCCCTTATGTTCTGTCAATCTGTGGAATGTTGTGGGATGCTAACATTCTGACAAGTGTCTGCTGTTTGATTCTGATTGGAAAAGATACCCATGCTCAACAGCAGACCACTCTCATCCACAACAAGTGACTGGCAACTATTACACTGTGCACAACAAGCCTGTGCTGTCACGGAATACTACTGTTCAAAATGTTCCATTATACTGTACACTATAAGTATTCTGAGTAGGTGATTTTCATAGAAACATGGAAGTTGATGGCGGATAAGGACCGCAAGGCCCATCCAGGCTGCCCATTTCTTTTTCTACCTTATAAATGTGCCATCGGCCTTTGCTCTGTCAATGGCCTATCTATTCATACTCATCTGTATTGCTCCCTTATACCTATCCCATGCCTGTTTCAAGCCCTGCACTGTATTCATATCCACCACTTCCTGAGGTAGGCCATTCCATGCATCCACCACCCTTTCTTTGACAAAGAACTTCCTCACATTACCACTTAATCGGCCTCCCTCTAATCTCATGCTGTGTCCTCTTGTCCTGCTATTTTTCTTATATTGAAACATGTTAGACTCTTTCACCTTGTTAATGCTCTTAAGGTGTTTGAATGTTTTGATTATATTACCTCTCTCCCTCATTTGCTCTAGGTCTAGGGTATACATATTGAGCTCCATTAATCTGTCCTCATATGTTTTCTGATGCAGTCCCTGCACCATTTTGGTTGTCCTTCTCTGGACTGCCTCAATTTGGTTAATGTCCTTATGAAGGTGTGGCCTCCAGTACTGCTCGTAATACTCTAGATGGGGCCTAACCAGCATCTTGTGTCAGCGTGGCTCAGTTGGTAGCACATCCGCCTCTGGACCAGAAGGTCGTGGGTTCTCGTCCCTCACCGGGATTGGACTTGCACCTAAAAATCGCTGACATCCGAGTGTAGTATTGGGGGGTGCTGTACTGCTGGGGTGTGCCATCCTTCGGATGAGACGTTAAACCAAGGTTCCTTCTGCCCATCCTGGTGTTTTCCTGGTGGGTGTCCAGGCAGAAGTAAAAGAACCCAGAACACTCTTCACAAAGAGTAGGGAACATTCCCTGTATCCAGGCCAACATTTCCCTTCCCATAAACCGGTTCATGCAATTATCCAGACTGTGTGTGGGTGATGGCCGCCACCACACATTCAGTCACTTCACAACCAGTCTGGCATTGCTTGTAAAGCACTTTGGATGTATGAAAAGCGCTATATAAATGCTGATTCTTCTTCTTCTTCTAAAGAGGGATTATTACCTCCCTCTTCCGACTTGTGATACCCCTACTAATACACCCTAACATCCCCCTAGCCTTACCTACTGCTTTAGTGGCCTGCTTGGATGATTTCAAGTCATCGGTGATGATGATGCCCAAGTCTCTTTCTTCCCTTGTGACTGCCAGCTACTCCCCCTCCCAGCCTATAGGTGGCTTTAGGGTTTCTCTTCCCTATGTGCATGATCTTGCACTTCTTTGCGTTAAACCCCAGTTGCCACTCTTCCAACCATTTTGCAAGTTTATCCAGATCTCTTCACATATAGCATATTGCTAACCATATACTTTACAAAGTTTTGAGGTTGTGACAAGAATTAGGATGGCATAATATGTGAACTATGAAATTAGAAAATCTTTTTATACTGAATTCATAGAGCTGCAAAAAAAGAGAATGCAAAACCTGAGAAAGATGAGTGAAATTTAAAAGTATCTCTAGTAAATTGTAATAGTGAAACCAGGCATGTTTCTGACAATATTTGTTGATGTAGAGAACTGCTGTTTAAAATCAGAGGTTGTGCAAATTACTTGGTGGTAACTGGATTTTCTATTAATTCAGGGGGAAATCAGGGAAAATGGAAATATCTCCTTAAACTCATCATGATCGAAGCTATGCAGGAATAGACCATAAATACAGACTGGTTTTTAAACAAACAAGGAATTAAAACGCATTAAAAAATATTTTTTTTCACGACGCATAATGGCTGAATAAGCCTTGAGAACGGATGCTACATAAATTAATTACAATCTTAAATACCATGTTATTAAAATATTAATAACATCAATTCTTTATAAATAGGAAATAAGGTTTTACCTACTACTGAGTTAAAAATAATTAGTTTTTCAAACACAGCTGGGTTGTTTTTAGCTGACCTTTTATCCTAACATGTAAAGAATCACACAGGCTTCACACATAGAGGACCCAAACTCGAAGCTTTTCACCAAGCAGATTTAGTGCAGCCTGACACTTATTAATTTGATCAATTTCAGTCTTCAGAAAATATCCCAGCATCAAACTGCTTTGCTGTGCCACACAACAAGGCTAAAATTAAAAGTATATAGTTTAAGGGTATGATGTTTGATGGGTGGTCGACAGCTGCCTACAGGATTCAGGTGCTCAGCAGGCCACCTCAGACATAGTTAACATATTATATTTAACCCTGCTTATGCTGAGTTATGGTTATGCTGGAGACAGATGATGAGTCCTAAGTGCAAGAAAGCAAATGAGAATTTTTGTTTTTGCTCCCACAGAAAACATCAGTTGTGCAAGAGCACAGGGGGCTATGTTTTATCCTCCTTGAACAGACCATGTTAAGTACTAGGTATTGTTTAAAATTCATTTGGGGGGGTGCAAGTCATACAGGGCTTGTACTAATTCCATTCAGAGTGAAGTTAAAGTCAGAGCTAGTGCAAGCCCTGTATTGGTAGTGGGTCTTTGAAAAGAGAACTGAAAAGAGTTTAATAAGTAAAGCAATCTTCCAATGTCCCAAAAAAGTGTTACAACAGAATATGTGGACATATTTATTATTCTCCCATTATAAAGCAGGAGCAGATCTGCTGGACCCAATGTCTCTTATGACCATTTTTTACTAAGGATGGGTGCATGAAAAGAGAATCTGTGTGCCCCCACCCACCCCACACCCACAGCTTTATCTTATCCTCTTGCTTTTCCTTGGCTGAAGTCATAATTCATTGTTGTTGGCATCAGTTTGATGCTGCTGCTGTGTGCAAATGATTATGATCTCACAAAGAGGGGGTGATGACTTTAACACAGAGACAAGTATGGAGATGAGTTGAAGTCTGAGACACAAAGAACCTATGTTCATGCAACATTCTCAGTTAAGGAATAAGAGGAGATAAAAAGAGAAAATATTTGAAATTGCAGCTGATTTGTTTCTAAATATTGTGTTTTAAAAAATATTCCTAGAGACTAGAAAAATGCTTTAACATGGACCAGAACCAGAAAGCTACTACCATGACAATCATCACTTTGTTCCTTGAATATGGAAGCAATTTCTTCAGAGTGGTGAACCCCTCGTCACTGCAAAAACATACCGCAGTGATAAACAACATGTGTAGAGTGCTCCCTCTTGTATCCATCCCCCTTTATCTGCCACCTTCACAACCAGTTGAGCTCCTGTTCTGTTTTCCAATAATGTTATCTTCCCCTTTAACTGCCACCCTCTGTTATCCGTCACCCTCTTTTATCTGCTAAAATTCATGATGCACAGATGTTGGCAGATAAAAGCGGGAGCAATTTACTATATATCTGCCTTAGACTGTGACAAAAGCATTCAGAATTACTTTCGTACAATGGCTTAGGCCTAATCTTCCACCAGACAAGAGGAGAAGTCTCCCTAATATACAAAAAGTATCCACAGACTAATCCCTGCTTACCTAAGCAACCTGTTATTTAAACCAGCCTGCCTTCTCCATGTGCCCATATGCATACAAAACACTGTGGATTCCCAGTCTCAATCATAAAGGGCTGTGTTATCACATGGAAAGGAAGGCTGTCATCCAACTGTGTTGCCACCCTTTTGCTCTATATGCAAATGATCTCTTCAGTAACAAGGAATGTTGCCCCATCTGTGATAAAATCACTGTTCAGATCCATTTGCCAGATGTTAATGGATGCAAACAAGAATTTTCACCCACTAACATGCTGTTTTGTGATTCACACATACTGTGAGTCTGAGTGCAGGAAAAGTACCACCCAGGAGTGTTCTTCCACCTACTCACCTTGTGGCCCCTTCTAGGTAAGTTGCCCAGCAGCAGCCCAGTAATTTCTGGGTAAACTGTCTCTTTCATTGGTAGTTCAGCACCTCTAACCCTCTTCTTAAATTCCACTAGTTGGCTGGACATCTTGGGGGACAGGACACTGGCATGACAGTAGGTCCCAGGAAACCATGTTGGGCAGACTTGATGTACCACAGGTCCCCTTCTGCCATCATTTTCTATGTTTCTATGCTAGTTCCCAGTATACAGTGAACCTCCCCTCTAACCACAGTTCTTCGGAAAAGCAGCACAATAGGCTGGGTCCTTCCTCCTACCACTTCCTGTGCTGTTCCTTCAGTGCCTGCCACAGAACTGCAAGCCCACATTATAACCCATCTATAGAATTTGTACAGGCTAGTGGGCCACATGAGGCTACAACAAGCAGTGCAAAGGCCCCCGTGCTTTAAGAACTGTCCTGCAACAGGCTGGTCAAGTAGCACAGGAGTAGAGCTGCTGCCTGTTATGTCAGCAACCCCCGGTTTGGGAATGGATGTGGGCCATTCAGGGGCAGACTGGGGGAGGGAGGACTCAGCAACTTTTGACAGCTCTCCTCCCTCAGGGAGGGGTTCACACCAGTCCCATTGGTCAGCTGCCTCTAAGAGGAATTTGGATGTCAGGGCAGTGGGACAGCAACAGAAGGGGTACCCAAACCATGATGCCAGGTGTCTCTCCATGGAGACAGAGCCAGCACATCATGTCATTGCATGCACATGGAACCCCAGGGACAAAAATGGAGGAAAACTCCTCTTGTTGCAGGTAGATGATGACCTGGTCACCCCACCCAACCCCTGCACCAATGTCTGGGTCCTTTCAACATCCTGTGGCAGAGGACACAACAGAACAGGTAAGTCCCAGATATGTCAGGTGATGGGGCTGGGGGGAATGGTCAAGCTAGGGGTGGTCAGCCGGGGCAAAGAAGGTGAATAAATTCAGAGTTAAAAAGAAAAAGAAATAGAACTGTCCTACAGGGCATTTTCATGGCAGCCACTCATTTGGTCACACAATATTTAGCAAACATGCAGGAAACAGTCGCATGGAGCCAAGATGGCACTGAAAACATACCTCTTAGCTCCTGCTGCCTAGTCTTCATTTTTCCTAATGTCTTCCTTGAGGAGTGTTCTCTGGGCTTCACTACGTTATGAAATGTGCTAACACTGGACAAATTTTATGTAAAAATACCTTTTTTATTCTGAAAATGTTTGATTTAAGAAACAATTCAACAGGCTTCCACCTCACATTTGAAACTCACAAATGTACCTGTGTCCTGAAGCCAGATTTATATTTGTACTTTAAGAACAAAAGGACTCTAAGACTGTTGCTGATTTTACACCTTATACTGTAGCCTGCACCCTTTGTCTGCCTACCTGATTAAATCGTAACAATAAGGATTATTACTCTTTAAACTGCCTTGAGATTCATTTAATGTACTAAGCTCCCAGACTCTGCCCCTGCCTTTTTTGTTTTGCTACATCAGGCCCTTCCTGGACCTACAATTCATAATCACATCCGCTAGGCCTTGCCAACAGTTTTTCCGCTAATACATTTGTCTCTGCTTCACTCAACTTACAGTGCTTACAACTCAACAACCCCCAAATGAGGCAGACCTCCTTATTTTGACCACTAAAATCGGGAGGATTTCAATGGTGACCTAACTAATGTGCTGAAGTATGTAAAATATGGTAGAGATGCAATGTTGGATACAAGAGGAGAGGTTTGTTCTTTGATTCTGATTATTTTGGCAGAATTGGAAAGTTGACATAAGAAATATGAGGAATATCAAAAACTGGGCAACATTTACAAGGCATGCAGTTGTTCTGGGCTGCCAATCTCTCTGCAATCAACAAATCTGCTGAAGCATCAAGACAGCTGGACCTTCTGAACCTGTACTGCCAGCAGTTGCACACTGGTGCCTGTCCTGTGTACCCTGGAATAAATACCCTGACCTCAACTCCAACTCTCTCTCTCTCTCTCTCTCTCTCTCTTCTACTCTCTTTTCCTTCCTTACTGTATCTAACGGCTAGACACAGGGGGAAATCCACCTGACATGGTTCCTCGGGGCAGCCAGGGGTAGTTTCAGTACCTACAGACTTTCCTACTACTCTACCTCCCTTTGTGCTTTCTCTCCCTTCTCATAATGCAGACTGTAGTGCCTCTACTAGTTTACCATTGCTAGGTGCAAAGACTTCTGTACTATAGAGTTAATTGGGCTCCTGAGTCATCTTGGGCTCCAATTTCAAATGGACTTAAGCTGCATAATCCCACATTAGTTTGATAATTAGTATTATATATACTTTTTACACTTTACACTGTGCATAGGTGTGCTTTTTCGTTGAGCCAAACTGTATGATTTGTTAGTTTACCTCCCACCTCCAGAGATATACAGTCTTACATGGGAGATATACAACTTTAATTGGGAGGTATACAATTTTAGTTGAGAGGAATACAGCTTTAATTGGTGAGATATACAGGGAGCTACATGATAATGGTTCATATGGGGAAGTGCCAAATGTAGATATATTTTTAGACATTTAAAAGGTCAAATTGGGCAGACAGAGTGGGGATATGGAGGCACTTATCCCGTGAAGACAGGGTACATAGATTTTTCAGTTGGGGTGTTACAGCCTCCAAGACTCAATGAGAGACTGGAATATACTCCCTTCATGAAACATGTCTAATGTGTTGAGTCTTCTCCCAACCAAGTGTTTTTATTTTTATTTGCTTTTCTTCTCTTACCCCTCTTTCCCTTTCCTCTTCCTCCTTCTGTTTCTTTTCCCCTCCTCCCCTCTTGGAAACCTGGCTATTGTCATTAATTATGTTGACACTAACTTTGTCTTGTCTTTTTTCCTCAAGCTCTTCCATCCTTCTCAGGAGATGTGACATGCCCATTTCTGTTAGATGATAGTGTTTACAAGTAGTATTATATAAACATTGATCTAGTGTGAACTATATATAGAATAATGCACAGGGTTGTGTGTTTAATGAGTTTTTACACACACCTCGAGGTGTTGGATGCTACATAAACCTTGAAAGTGAAGCTCGAGGGGTTTATTTGGCATCCAACACCATAGTGTGTGTAAACAAAGTGCACAGCTGTTTTATTTGATATAATTGCTGGGGAGCATTTTCTCACCACAGCAATTACATAAAATAAAACTGGGGTAATAGGTGTGGGGGCAGCAAATCTGGAGTGGAAGAAGCACGGTCATTGCTCCAGCAGAACAGGTCCCAAAACCTTTTTTGTTTAAGTTTAGCACAGGAGGCAAGTAGGCAAGTTTCTTTTTTTAAAAAAAATTACTTACCACCGACTCATGGTGGCGTAGAGTCCAGGGCACAGCATAGTGCTGAAGTCACAGCGACTGTCTGCACCATGGTTAGTGGAGAGCGTGGAGGCAGGCACACGCGAGAAGCATTGGAAACCTGGTGCGTGTTCACTGTTATAACCCATGAGTTATAACAGTTAATTATAACGCGGATTTCCAGTGGGAGAAAACGCTCCCCAGTTATTATAATATAACAAATAGTGACCCCCTATAATGCCTGGATATGCATTCCTGATAAAATGCCACAATAACCAGCTGAATGCTGTAATAACTCAATAGCAGGTTATTATGGTGTTTTCTTCCTCACACTGTCATGTCACTGTATTTGTGCAGGTATGCTGGCTGCTCAGGGACACGCCCGTTTGCACAAATACAGCTTCGTTTTTCTCTCTGTTGAAACCACACACCAGTTATTAAAAATAATGCCTGTGCAAAGTTTGTTTTATGAGGATTTTTCTCACACCCTTAGTGTGTGATAATCTCATAAACCCTGCAAGCTTTGCTCTTGGGTTTATGGATTATCACACACCTCAGGTGTATGAAACATTTTCATAACACACTACTACACAGGCATTATTCTGTATGCATACACCTCGCTGTTGGCTGTAATGAACTGTTAACTGCAACATTCCTTGTTTCTAATTATTTTTGTATGAACTTGGTAGTTGTTACCTTGATTTGTATTATGATATGGCACTGTCACTTTAAATCTGGCAAATAAAAGTCCACCTGGTAGTTTTACTGGCTCTGCGATGGCAGTTTGACAATAGTTTTTTCGGCTGGCATCTCATTGACAGGAATTATGTCAACCATAAGTTGCAGTTTACATAATTCCTGTGTGTCTCCTGGTCCGTTTTTTCATTAGTGGGTTTTCGCCCCCCAAGCCCCCTGGGCAACCCCTCATATTTATGATTCTCCACTCCAGTTGGAGTTGACTTGGGAAGGGGGTGCAGGACTGGGAAACAGTGTGCCCCTGTGTCAGGCATACTAACACAGCGACCTGTCGGCAACCGGTTGGTAGGTTGCTGTGTCGGTATTGCTGTCTGCAGGGGGCATACTGTTTCAGCTAACAACCCTTGAGAAAGCTTTTGAACAAAACTGGTCAAGCTGCATTGTTGGGCATCCAGATCCCCCACCTCATATTGCTGCTGGTTTGTATGTTTGCACTTGTTTTTGCACTCAGAAGTTTTGAACAATCTTTTTGTGTGTGTTTTATGACAATAAATTACGTAGAAATATAGATGTGATGTGTGCTGGCTTGCTTTTTTTGTGTTTTCACTGAGTAGAAGCTCCATGAATATTAGCTGGTAAATTGCTGTGCCAGTATTCAAGGCCTTGCTTTTATTAATAGGCTTTTTGGGATGTGGACAGTATTTGGGAGTTGCTTCAGTTAGGGGGCAGCTTCTACTTGGTGAAATCCACAGTATACTGCAGTTTTGTTTCATAATTACAAGAGCAGTATTTAAGAAGTACTGATAAAACTTTGGGGTAAAGACTCCCTGGAGCCCCATACCCAGTCTCAAAGGATTGATGCTAAGCGTTTATAATGACCATTTAGTGACTATCCTTCATTTGCAGTGCCATTGTGTTATGTACATAAGGGGTGGCAGCCCCTTCCTTGAGCAGGTGGAAAAACATGCTACAGTCACACATAGAGGGGTGATAGTCACCAGACAAATTATCCATGGAGCCATATCAAAATCATGGCAACCTTAACACACCCTGGTATACAGTTCTGTAACATCCTTCCTTGCAGAATTGATACAGGTATACAATTGGGGTATAGCACAAGTGCAATGGGTTTAAGAGACAGCACAGGACAGAGACTATCAAGCGACTCATAATACAGAGTGCTGTTGCGGAGAAACAGAACTAAGGAACACTGTTCCACTGGATGCTGTTGGTGGTAACATAGGTCTAGGATATTGGGGGGGGAGCTCTGGGCCACCAATAATGTTTTCTAGTGGATGAGAAACATTTTTTAGGCACTGTCCTTGAAAAGGACAAAAATACATAAGATGGGAGAGTAGTGGAAGCCTCCGGCAGCAATGCCAGTGCTCATGAGCTCTCTGTATTACATAGCGCTATACAACCATATGCAGCGTCCTGAAAAAATTAGACTCCCTCCAATGCTGGGTCTCACAGCACAAACCTGACATCATTGCGCTGGTGGAAACGTGGCTATCTAATTCCATCCCCGACTCCCTTGTTACCCTCCCTGGCTACACCCTATATCGTGAGGATCGGTAACCAAACGTGGGGAGGCTGCGCTATCTACACCAGGAGCATCCTCACTGGTATCGCCCTCCTGCACCGGGTCCTTGTAAATGGGGCCCAAGCCCTCACCATTAAGCTTACCCCGGACCCCACCAGATCCCCTTTACCTCACCACTGCCTACATACACCCAAGCTCAAAACCCAGCACTATTATCCTCACTGACTACCTTGCCACCCTTCCCCACAATGCTGACAAAATCATAGTTGGGGACCTCAATGTGAACTGGCTTTGTCCTCATCCTCCCCGCCGGACTCCTTCACAGCTCTAGATCTAACCCAGCTAGTCTCCCAACCCACCGTGTGAACCCCAAAGAGGTACTAGCACCCTCCTTGATGTCATCATCACAAACCGCCCCTAAAATCCTGGACATCCAAGTCCTCCCGGACTCACTCAGTGACCACTCCCTTGCTCTTCCGCTGGTTGGCCACTCCCACCTCACTCATTGCTCAGCGCTGCTCTCCGCTGGCGCTTCAGACCTTATGGCCTAAAAAACCTAAAACAATACCTGAACTGCAAGACTGGTCCCGATTCTCCATGCGCCCGATATAGATGCCGCTCTTGTCTTCTTTACCTCCACCTTTAATAAAGCCTGCAATCTCTTTGTTCCCCTCTCTGCAGTCCGCTCCAAAAGACCTAACCTGCCCTGGATTAGCCCTGCACTCTCTATGCTGCTCAAGCACAGGGACAACCTTTGGTACCGAGCCACCGAAAATAGGCACCCAGCTGACAGACTGGCCTACAATGCTGCACGGAATAAGTGTACTTGGGCAATCAGGAAAGCCAAAGCCGACCACTATCAGGCCTCCCTCACTGCCTCCTGGGGGAGCGCCCGTACCTTCTGGGATAAGGTCAAACAACTGAATGGGAACGCCCGCTCCCCTTCCCCATCCCAGATTACCACCAACAACACCACCATTACAGACCCCGCCGACATTGCAAACCTCCTCAACACCGCCTTACAGACCTTAGCCCCATCCTCCCTAGTAACTTCTTTGATCAGCCTCCCACCCATCCTACTCCTGCCTCCATCGCCTTCTTGCTTCCACCTTCGTAGGGTTACTACCCAGAAGCCAGACTGCACCTGACCCATGCACTAAAGGCAACAGTTCCAGTGACATCTCCCTGGATCACAAAATTCTCCGTTAGTCCTGGATCAAGTCCTCACCCCACTCACCTGCCTTCTTAACAAATCACTCTGCCTGGGACAATTCCTCCTCGTGGAAAATTGCAACGGTCATGCTAATCCATAAAGGGGTGATAGGTCCTTAGCTGGGAACTATCGACCGATCTCCATTCTCCCTCCCTTTCAAGGCGCTGGAAAACTAGTTGCACACAAATATCTGAATACCTGACCAAATACAACATCCTCTGTCCAGAGCAGCACGGCTTCGCAGAGGACACAGTACTAGCACTGCTCTTATTGAATTCGCCCCTTCCTTCACTCCTCATTGATACTGGTTACTGGCGGGCTGTGTTCCTTGACCTATCAAAGGCCTTTGACACGGACTCCACCCCTACTTCTGGGAGCCCTCTGTCACGCTGGGTTTGCCTCTGGACCACTAGCTTGGTGCTCCAGCTACCTGTCCGCCTGCTCCCAACGAGTCAAATTGGTGGGACTCTTTCTAACCCACGCCGATCCACTAGGGTTCCACAGGGCTCCATCCTGGGGCCCCTCTCTTCTCACTTACCTTAACACCCTGCCCAGTGCGTGCCCTGGGAATATTCTGCTGTATGCAGACGATACCGTCCTCTTTGCCACTGACCGTAACCCCACTTCCCTCCAGGTTTCCCTACAAAGGGCCTATGATGGCGCTGAAGCTTGGCTTAAAGAGCATAGATTAGTCATAAATCTTAAAAAATCTAAAACCATGCTCTTCGCCCAACCTCAAAATAAATCATCCAACACCCCTCTCCTTTTCCTTTCCGGCTCTAAACTACAACTGGAACAAGTCCAATCCTATAAGTACTTAGGGATCCTATTTGACTCAGCCCTCTCCTACTGTACCCACATCGATGCACTCGCTTCTGTTACCAATATCCGACTTGGTATCCTGTACCGCCACAAAAACTGTCTCTCCCCCAACGCACTCCAGCTGGCAGTTACATCCTCCATACTCTCCTTGGTGGACTATGGGCTACCTATCTATGGGGCTGCCAACATGACGGCCCTCAACAAAATCCGCCTCCTCCTAAATAAGGCTTGCAGGCTAATCACTGGGGCCCCTAAGCTCACTCATACCTGCCAACTCTATGACCTTGCAGGAATGCTTGACCTCGACGAACGCCTGTTATACCAAGCGTGCCTCATTTAAAAACCTTTATTAGGACTTTCTCCCCCGGCTGACTTCCGCCTCCTCCCAGCACAGCCCCTTGTCAGCACCGCGACCTCCTGCAAAGCCACCTTCCTGGTTCCTCGTGCTAGGACTCCACTTGGACAGAGATCTTTCTGCCACAGAGCCCCAGCTCAGTACAACACTCTTCCTCGGGCCATCACTGATACCCCCACCATCTCAATTTCAAAATGCCCTCAAAAGCGAGCTATTCATCAAGCGCTGCTGCTCCTGTGCCTAACAGATGCTCAAACCACCCTGTACTGCGACTGCCTCAATCCATACATTCCCTGTAATCTGGCACAGTAGACCTGCTTGTCTGTAATCACACCTGTATGAAAATACCGTTATGCTGCTAAACCCCTTTTATTCTACTGTTGTCAATTATACCATATTTTGCTCTATATCACACTACCAATGTTGCTGTTACCATGTGCCATTAATGCGTGTCTGTTTATACTCATGCACTGCTCTGTATGTACCCCTCTTTTCTGTATTACCTGTATTATCTGTTTTATTTGTATTATTCCGAATTTTCTACCATTGTTGATGAGGTACCTTTGGAAATGAGCCCTTGGCTCAAAGGTTGTAAACTGATTGCTTTATAAATAAAAATAAATAAACCAGTGTTACTGTATGCTGTGCAAAGACCTCCATGTATGCCACAATCCAGTATATTAGCAGGTGAAAACCCTGATATCACCTATTAACATTTAGCAAACTCATTTGCATTGCAACACGGGACAGTGGAAACTCTTAAGTATGAATAACATACTGCAGGTATATAGGAGGAATGGGTAGCAGAGCAATGGGGAGCCTGTTTTCACACCATTTTTGTGTTGCAACCCTCCATGCCTATAAATGAGGCCCTCGATGTTCATGCTGTTTACAAATGGAGAACATCCAGCAGTGCCATCCAGATATTGCAAACAGATATTCTGGGAAACTCAGGGTTGTGCTCATAACTGTTTCCTATGCTTTCAGATAAAAGAGTTTTGCAAACAAGTGTGATATAATTGTTTCAACAATTTTGCTTTAGAACACTTATCTGAATTTATTACAGTTCAGATGTAAAAAGTGGTACATACTTTACCCCAGTCAGGTGTTAATACATAACATCAACATTTTCATTCCTCAGGCAGGTTATTTATCATTTGAAACCATAGCCTGTACAGTCTTTCTAATGAAGGCTGCCTGTTGAGAACTCAATATATCTGCCCTCTAATGCTTACTGAAAATATACTCTATTTGGAGAATCAAGTAGCTCCTCTACATAAATCTTCTACAGAAACCTCAGCTCTTCCTGGCAAAGAAAGATCTCTTGTAGTGCACATTAACAGATTCTGTATTTGCTCATGATTTGCGTTACACTATGATGCTTTATTGCAGTTTTTAATCCATCCAATGTGCCCTTGGAGGCTGGGAGGCCTCTTTTGTTCAGGCCATCCAGCATAAATAACTTTTCTGACTTCAAGTAACTGTGTGTTTTGCTTACATTTATCCTAAGTACTATTCTGATATCTAGCTGATGTCAGTAATTCGCATTGCCATCAGTAGTTTTAGGGGCAAAACATGTCAGAAATAACACCCAACTGAAACTCTGAGGCATTTGGAGATAAAGGATAGAACAGTGTGTAACACTTTATTATCATGAAAAATGCAGTAGTAAAAGACTTGACAAAGCCTGAATTCTGCTATCCATGCAAACAGAGTAAATGGCTACCAGAAAGCAAATCTGAATTGCCATGATCTCTTCTGTTTCCAGTTGCCTTGGTGGTGCAGCTGCTAGTGCAGTCTGAATGACATTCTGGGCAGCCTTGGTTCAAATCCCAGCTAAGGCATGTATTTCGTTCTGTCTTCTGTTTGTTTGGGTTCTATTTACAGTATGTGCACACCACATCCTTGTGAATGAAAATGTAATTATCTGTGCAGCACCAGGCTGTGCATTAGAGAAAGAGTGGGGTGCTTCTGAGAGTCCAAGGTTTCCAGTTGTCTGGTGGCTCAGCTGGTAGGGCCATCGGAATGGTGTTCCAGATGGCATGGGTTCAAATGCCAGCTAAGGCACTTATTGCCTTCTCTCTTCTGTTTGGTTTGATGCATGTGCATACTGAACCCTTGTAAATGAAAAGGAGTTTAAAAGGGGCCCAGAACAGGGCTGTGAGTATTAAATTTAAATCCTAAGGAAGAAGAGGGGACTGTATCCTAGTTCTAGACCAACAATATGTGCAGCTTTGAAGAATCACAGTAAATCTATGTAAGCACACAGACCTTAGTGTCCAACCTTAGTATGCAAATGAAAGATCATACTTTCATTATGGTAGAAGCAGAGGTAAATTATCAACTCTGAGGGCCAGATGTTCAAAGCTCTGATAATGGCACAAACTGTAAATGTGCTATTTCTTGCATAACTTAGAACAAGAAAGTCAGGAAGCTAGAGCACTCCCACTCCGAAAAGGTGCTACTGTGATCTTTAAAAAAAGCAAAAAGGAACAGTGCACGCAAGAACTACTGGAAACTGATCATTTATTGCAAATAGTGCATAGGAACACTGACCAGCAACCCTTACGTAACGCCTCTGTATCATAAATAATCAGTTTCCAGTACATGGTATATGCACAGTTCCTTGTTCTTTTCTTGCATAGCTTAGATCCACTGCAGTTTTTTTCCATTGTCACTGCAGTTTGGTGCTTTGACTAGTACACATGATTTGGCCATATCTAACATTTGTGCCAGTTTGCTAGTCATTAAGGCATTTTTTTTTTGCAAATGGCTATGAAGTGGGTATAAAAACCTGCAAAAAAAAAAAACTTCTGGAAACCTCTGGGGAATAATATATAGGCTTACAGTTACCCTACGGTCAGCCATAAATACTGGACCTTGCAAAAGATTTAGGCTCTTGAAAACTCTAGCTCAAAGGATGCTGAGTTTCAGACCATTAAGTATGCCTTCCTGAAGGTGGTATGGGATATTTACTGTAAAAAAAAAAATGCTCACATGGGTTAGATATTTTTGCTAGAGTAACAGCTCTTGACAACAGACCACTTTCTGCAGTATAGATCACATGTGGAAGGTTTGACAGCTTGCATAAATGTGTCTGCTACTCAGGGAGCTGCCCATATTACAAATAAAATATTTTACTTATCAGCATCTGATACTGGCTTGGAAGATTTGAAGTTTCCTAGATAGATAACAATTTGCATAACATAATTATACTCCTTTAGTAGTGTTCTGTGTTTAAAACAATGTCATTTTCTTTTACTTTAAATGTGAACCAAAATTCAGCAAATTGAGAAAAGATTTTGTTAAAATTGTTTTAATGCATTTGATCACATACATGTTTGAAATATGATACAAGTTTGAACTATATTAACATATTTCAAACATGTGGACATACAACACATACTGTATACTAGAACAATAATGTTCTGCCAACCTACTATATTTCAAAGCAAAGTAAAATATTATTAATCAACCTGTTTCAAATAATGTACTGTGATAAACCACTAAAACAACTATGCCAACATGTCAGAACTGCATTTCTAGAAAATGTGTTTTAATTACTTTTACACTGACATGTTTGAAAGAAATCATTGTGTTTTGGTAGTGAAATGTTTTAAAAACTGTTAATCTGAACATTATCATGAACTTATTATACATCAAAGGAGTGCTTATGATTTATCAGAGCACTCCTTTCCCTAGTGCACTAAACATTCTTATTCTGTTGAATGTCTCACACACAGGCATCCTGGAAATGGCCACATTTGGGAGTCATTTTATTATTTTTTTTTTAACTTTATTTTCAAATTTTTGCAAGCAATATATTCACCACTTATTGCTTCACTTTATAGACCACTGAAATGAACACAATACAGTAGTACATCAGTGTCCAACCTTAGTATGCAAATGAAAGATCATACTTTCACTATGGTAGAAGTAGAGGTAGATTATCAACTCTGAGGGCCAGATGTTCAAACCTCTGATAATGGCACAAACTGTAGATGTGCTATTTCTTGCACAACTTAGAACAAGAAAGCCGGGAAGCTAGAGCAGTCCCACTCCCAAAAGGTGATACTGTGATGGTTAAAAAAGCAACAACGAACAGTGCACACAAGAACTACTGGAAACTGATCATTTATTGCAAATAGTGCATAGGAACAATGACCAGCAACCCTTACATATCGCCTCTGTATCATAAATAATCAGTTTCCAGTATGTGGTGTATGCACAGTTCCTTGTTCTTTTCTTGCATAGCTTAGAGCCACTGCAGTTTTTTTCCATTGTCGCTGCAGTTTGGTGTTTTGACTACTATGCATGATTTGGCCATATCTAACATTTATGCCAGTTTGCTAGTCATTAAGGCATTTCTTTTTTGCAAATGGCTATAAAGTGGATACAAAAACTGCAAAAAAAAAATACTTTTGGAAACTGGAAACCTCTGGGGAATAATATATAGGCTTACAGTTACCCTACGGTCCGCCATAAATACTGGACCTTGCAAAAGATTTAGGCTCTTGAAAACTCCAGCTCAAAGGATGCTGAGTTTTAGACCATTAAGTATGCCTTCCTGAAGGTGGTATGAGATATTTACTGTACAAAAAATGCTCACATGGGTTAGATATTTTTGTTAGAGTAACAGTTCTTGACAACAGACCACTTTCTGCAGTATAGATCACTTGTAGAAGGTTTGACAGCTTGCATAAATGTGTCTGCTACTCAGGGAGCTGCCCATATTACAAATAAAATATTTTACTTATCATCTGATACTGGCTTGGAAGATTTGAAGTTTCCTAGATAAATGAAGATTTTCATAACATAATTATACTCCTTTAGTAGTGTTCTGTGTTAAAAAAAAAAGTCATTTTTTACTTTAAATGTGAACCAAAATTCAGCAAATTGAGAAAATATTTTGTTAAAATTGTTTGTTTTAACATTTTTGATCACATACATGTTTGAAATATGATACAAGTTTGAACTATATTAACATATTTCAAACATGTAGACATACAATACATACTGGCCGGATATTCAAAGGTGCGCCATGCATAATGAGGTTCTTGCCAGCGCAAGTCGAAAATCGCCATTCAACGATATTCAGCGGAGGCAGTTGCGCTACTGAAAACATGCTGAGCAACAGCGCAATGCAAATGAAGGCATGCGCAACTTGAAGGGTGGATCCATGCATAAACGCTATCGCGATATTCAAAGGCTTATGAATGTGCAGCAGTGGATCAGCCAGAACTTGGCGCCGACGGCTGAAATGAGCCACAAAATAAAAGGCTCAAGGAAGAGGCTAAGAACCCGACAGGGAATGCTCATGAGGCAGCAACAGAGAGCAGGCCACAGCAGCAACCAGTGCAGGCCAGGGTGTAGGCAGGACAGAATAGTGGCAGCTGAAGGTGTGTGGGGCCACAGAGTTCAGAGGCCAGTAGGTGTACCCGGTGCAGTGGAGGTAGCAGTCAGGACAGCGGGGGGAACAGAACAACAACAGCTGGGGGCACAAGCCAGGGAGATGGACAGTGCCACCTTCCACATGGAAGCTATAGTGAGGGGGGTGAGAAGGCATGCTGCAGGGGGCGTGGCCGTGGAAGGGCCGTCAGGATGACGCCCCAACAGGCAGTACCGTGCCCGCATCAGCTTTGAGCTGTATTTGGATGTCGAGATTGTGGGCCGGTACTGCCTGAACAGGGCAATACTGAGGTGGCTCTGTGAGCTGTGCAGTGATGTGATGCAGGCACAATCACGACGGAGCCACGCTCTGTCAGTGGAGACAAAGGTAACAGCCTGCATGTGCTTGCTCGCCACGGGTACCTTCCAGAGGCCAACAAGGGACACCACAGGCATAACACAGTCGGCCATGTCACGCATCCTCACCCAATTCCTCAGCGCACTGCTGTCACATGCCGCGGAGTACATCCATTCCCCCAGCACCGCTGCAGAGCGTACAGAAAACATACAGGAGTTCCACAGGGTAGCACGTATGCCTGGCATGCTAGGGGCAATAGACTGCACCCATGTGGCTATTCGCATGCCACATGGCCCCGATGGTGCCGCATATCACAACCGGAAGGGGTTCTCCAGTGTCAACTGCCTGGTGGTGTGTGATGCCAGTGGGCACATCATCAATGTCTGTGCCACGCACCCTGGCGGAGCACATGATTCGTTCATATGGTACCAGTCTGCACTGTGCCATCGATTCGAGAGTGGGGACATCCCCACAGGACACCTAGTGGGTGAGTATGCATGTAGGAGCGGCAAAGTTGGGGGATGGGTGGGCAAGCCACAGGTGCCATGGGAGTGGCACACAGGGCTAGGGACAATATGGACCTGAACATGACACTAACCTCCACTATCTCCACACAGGTGACAGTGGATACCCACTCTGTCCCTGGCTGCTCACACCCTGCCGGCGCCCCACGACCCCATCGCAGCAATGCTTCAATGAGGCACATGCCGCCACACGCAACATCATCGAGGGGGTGTTTGGGATGCTGAAGGCACGCTTCCGATGCCTAGACACCTCCGGCGGTGCCCTACAGTACAGCCCCTCAAAGGCCTGTGGGATATTCCTGGCCTGTTGTATCCTGCGCAACATGGCCAAAGACTGTGGGATAGCCATACAGGTCGAGGATGGGGATGCCAGTGACGCCGGTGATGATGGGGATGAGCAGCCTCCCCCTTGGATGGCGTGATCCCGACTGATCCGGCTGGCCCAGCTGCACCGGGACACCATCACAGAGGAGCACTTCGCATAACACAGGTAAGTCATGGGGCCATGTGCAACCAACACTGTCCAGGGCGCAGCCCACATACACACAGAGTAACACACCAGGGGTGCATGACGGCAAGGGGAGTGGAAGGGTACAGGCGCACAAACACACCACCAGGGAGGGGTGAATAGTTACACGCTACATGGACAGACACACACACACACACACACACCAGGCACAAAGTGCACAGGGGCAGGTGCACAGCAGAGCAGGAACAGACTTGTCAAACACACAGATCCACAGACCACCCACACCACCTGTACTGTCCATGTACATGTGTCAGATGCTGGGCACCCTTGTACCTTGGTGTACAGTACAATGCAGGCATCATCATGCACATGCACCTGTGGACAGCAGTCGGGTGGGTGTGCAGGTGGTCCGTGTGTCAGCGTGTTGGGCAGGGCACCCACTGGTGCACTGCCCACCAAGACACACATTGCACACAGGGCAGCACCAGACAGAGCCCGCACTGGGAGACAGGTCAGTCAGGTGGCACTGTGCCACGCCACCACGGATGTGTGGGTGGCCCGCGAGACCCAGCAGCACTGGCAGGCTGAGCATGGGCCACATGGGGTGGCACCGATGGACCACCAGGGTCCCACTGCCTGTGGACCTTGTCCGCACAGGGGTCTGCAGCATGCGAACATACCTGCACCAGGGGTGCTCGGGATGCCCACAGCAGAACCCGGCATCGACAAACTGGGTGGCAGCACAATGCGAAGGCGGGGTGAGCTTTTTCTGCGTGGGGTGCGCGATACGGGGGCACATGACTGTGTGCCCAATGCGGCCACGACAGCGACCAATGCCTGGGTCTGCCTGTCAATGGCGGCGGTCACATCCATCCGCGTTTGGACCATCTCTGCAAGGATCATTGCATTGTCCCTGCTGTGCCGCTCCACAGCCACACACAGTGCCTCCACAGACATTGCAACCCACATCTGCTGCTGTACTGATGCCCACAGCAGGCGGGTGTGCTCGTCAAATGGGTCGTCTGCCAAATCGGCAACCTGTCCCACAGGGTATGGAAGGGCCTGATGCTCAACACCCCTTGAGGGTGGGCGCTGTTCACCAGGACCAGGTATGGGCAAGTCAACAGGCAGTGTGCATACACCACCGCTGAACCCTGTACCCCTAGACCCAGTGGGTGACTGCTGCTGCTGCCCCTCCGCCTGCTGTACCCAAGGGACCAGTCGTTCCACTGCTGTGTCTGCAACAGTGCCAGAGACCTGCACAGCCACCAGTGCTGCCCCACTGGTGCTGACAGGCACAGCCTGGGACTGTGCTGACGTGCTGGCGCACACGTTGGAACCAGCTAGGTCCATGGGCGCGAGCTGTCCTGCTGTGTGTCCATTATGTGACACACACGTGTCACTGCCCATAGCGGTTGTTGCATCATCAATGGTGCAGGTTCGTGCCACAGCCACAGCGTGCTGGCATGCTTGCATGCCAGACTGCTGGGACACAGGAAGGGCACTCCCTACACCTGACTCACCGACATCGGAGATGGCAGCCAGGCGTGCACACTGGTGCAATGCATGCCGGCTACCAGCAGAGGTGGATGGACCCTCCTCCAACTCTGGCTGGATGTCCACAGTGCACGGGCCCACCACTACCGTCCCCTGCAGACGTACAGGATCTGTAACAGAAAGTGAGAACATGTTAGTGCATGGGATCAACTCCCCCCCCGGAACATGTCATACCGTGCAGTGATGAGCTACCACCTGTCTGGAAGCCACCTCCTGGAACGCCCTCGATGGCACTGCGCTGCATGGATGCAGCAAGACGGTCCTCCGCCGGGGTCAGCTGCACCACCTCTGGCTGGCCCCCGCCTGTGGCAGCGCGTGCCGCCCTGAGGACTGCCACCTTCTCCTTCACCCGTCTCCTGTCGGTCCCCATCTTCTTCTTACATTCCTGCACGGAGCTCTGGTGGCTTCCGTACAGGTTTGCAGCGCAAGCTACACCCTCCCATGCAGCAGCACGGGCCTGAGGGATGCCCCGCCGTCCACTGAGTAGTGGCTCTTCATCCAGGTAGACCTCGAAGAGTGCCTCTGTTTCAGCCTTTGTGAAGTTGGACCTCCTCTTCCGCCCACCATCATCCTCCTCACCCAGTCCTTGCTCGGCCATGTCACGGTCTGTATGGGTGGAAGTGGACACTTGTGACTGTGCAGTTTACAGCATTATCCCATGACCATAGTCCATAACATCACACAGCATGCAACCCACCTATCACCTACAGTAACCGAATATGGCCACTGCAGATCACTGTTGCACATTTATAGTGCAATGCATGCAAATTAGGAGTGGAGCAACTTTAATGAGATGCAAATCGCGCCGCTGTGCCTTTGAATGGCTGATCAGCTGATTTGCATACAAGGGCTGAATATCGCGCTGTTGCACTTTGCTTAATGCGGTTGTTGGCTGAACCTATGGCGCAGTTCTGTGACTGCGTAGTACACCGCACTGCGCATGCCCAGGTACCTTACGCAGGCGTCTGCCGTGCTGAGCGCGATCAGCTATTCAGGACACGGCCACCATTGTGCCAGTGGTGCTACAGTGCTGGTCACCACATGGCGCTGTGGCACAACTGCGCAATAGTCCACTGTGGCACTGGCACGCAGGTGACCGATCGTGCTGGATGTGTAGATGTCCGATGGCGCTGTGCGTGGCCTTGCGCCAGAGACTTGACCTTGTGCCCGACCTTTGCCCCCTTGGCGCTGTACGTCTGGCATGTGTGCAGCTCTATCACGCTGTTCGGTAACAGCGCGATAGGGACCGACGGCGCTGCCTGAACAGCGCGATAGGGACAGATGGAGTTGTATTGCGCAACATTTCCACGTGGGGTTGCTGCGCTGTGGAGTGCCATATTGCCTACTATCAACCTGTGGACATGGCACACAGGAGAGCTCCCCAGTGGAGTGGCTTGGAGGTGGCCAACCTAGTGGCCATGGTGGAGCCTCACTATGGGCCACTGTTTGGGGGGGAACCCCTAGACATGGCCTGCACCCAAGTGTGGCAGCAGGTGGCCACCGAGCTGGAGCAGGTCACAGGGCGGCACCGAACAGCAGAGCAGTGCAGGCACTGCTACAGTGACCTGCGCAGGAGGGAGCAGGCACTGCTGGCACGCCTCAGCTCCCATGTCAGGAGGGGCATTGTGCCTAGGCCAGGTGGGTGAGCCATCTATGCACCTGTATTGTCCACAGGGGTATAACTGTGTATTGTGGCCAGAGCATGGGGGAAGGTTGGTCCATGGTTGGCTGTGACTATGTTTGCAGGTGTGTGATGTATGGGTCTGGCTGTGTGGGCAGGCACACTCATTGGGGCAGGGGGCTGTCTGCGTTTGGATCTCACTAATGTATTTCTCAACATTTGTTTCCCACAGGCATGGAGGAGCGGAGGAGGGCCCGAGCTGAGGTGCAGAGGGGTGCTGCAGAGGTGGCCGGTAGAGAAGGCAGCAGTGTGGGCCCACAACAGCACCAGCAGCAGCAGTGGCTGGATGAGGGTGAGTGTCATTACATCATGGATGCTATTGCGTGCTATGGGGGGGGATAGGGCATGGCCACCATCCATGGACAACACTGCCATGCACATGACGTGTGACAGTCAGCACTGTCCAGTGGCACTGCATGTCTGTGAGTGCGTCACTGGTGGTCCATGCATGCACTGGGCACATGGCTGTGGCACTACCTTCCCACCACATAGCCATGTCACTGTACTGCCTTGGTTGTGCTGTGCTGGGCATGGGTGGAGTGTGTGCAGTGGCACACATGGCTGTTGCTGCCTGGTTGGGCTTGGCCTGTGCGGTCACTGTGAGTGTGTGCAGTCCATCACAGGGAGGGGCACTTGGCTGTATGCCATGCATATTGGGTGGGCTTCAGGGTTGTGTACAGTCATAGCCATTGATTCTGTTCCCTTACCGTAGGTGTCCGGGTCCTGCGCAGAATAGAGCAGGCCATCCACTGCCTGCTGGAGCTGTCTAATGAATCCCTATGCATCCTCAGGGAGATGAACCAGGGGGTGTGCGACGCCGGAGGAGGACACGGGGTCCGAGTCAGCCTGCCGATCTGCAGCCTGGGGGGCAGTAGCTGCCCCACAACTACACCCTTTACCCTTCCCTCATACCCTGCCTTCCCTCACCAAGTTCTTCACCCCTACCCCACACCCACCCCTACCTTGTACCCGTACCACCACCCCTGTATTGTATATATTTGTAAATAATTATGGTTGTTCCTGTTGTTGTTGTTGTTCTGTTATTCATTGAATATATATATATATATATATATTTTGTTATGAATACTGTGGTGGTCTCTGATTTGCAGCTGGCTATAGGTGCTCAGTTGCAGTGGTGTGCATGGCATCTGGTGTGGTGTTGTCCTGGGATTGTGTGTGTGTCTGCGTGGGGGGTGTCCCTAGTGTGGTGGTGGCTGTCAGCCGGTCTGGCCGTGTGCTGCCACACACCACTGTGGGCTCCTGGTGGGTCTGGCTTGTATGGTTCTGTGGTACACACGGTTGCATTGTGCGGGGGGGCATGGTGATTCCGGCAGTGCCAGTCACAGTCACTGCTCATGGGTGGTGTCTTGGGGTTCCAGTGCAGGGTGTGCTGTGCACAGGGGGGCTGTGGTGCACTTGGGTTGTCCGGCCCCTTTGTGTGGCAGTCTTTGCTTGCCAGTGGGTGTGCTGGGGCGCCATGGCCCAGCTGTGCTTTGTAGGCTTCTCCCCATGGGCCAGTGGAAATTCCGTCCCTCCACCGGTGATGCTGTGCTTTGGGTGTGGGGGTGTTGTTAGTTCTGCAGTGTGTTCCTGTGCCTGTCTGTGGCATGGGTGGTGGGCCCCTGCCTACCTCCCTGGTTGTGCAGTTCCATTGCTCTGCTGCTGGGGGGGCTCCCTGCTTGTGCTGTGGCGCATCTCGACTGCTCAGCTGGGCTGGCCTTGTTGCGCTATGGCGCAATATATGTGCTCAGCTTCCCTACCTGGTTGCATGTAGGCGCAGGTTGTGCGATATTCAGGCGTTGGCTGGTTGCGCAGTTGACTTGCTCACGTTTGAATATTACAAGTCTGCTGCATGTGCGCGGTAATTGACTTGTGCTTGGTCCTGCTATTGAGCACATTTTGGGCACAGTTTGAATATCCAGCCCACTGTATACTAGAAAAATAATGTTCTGCCAACCTATTATATTTCAGAGCAGTCAAAATTATAAAAGATTATTAATCAACCTGTTTCAAATACTGTACTGTGATAAACCACTAAAACAACTATGCCAACATGTCAGAACTGCATTTCTAGAAAATGTGTTTTAATTACTTTTACACTGACATGTTTGAAAGAAATCATTGTGTTTTGGTAGAGAAATGTTTTAAAAACTGTTAATCTGAACATTGTCGTGAACTTACTATACATCAAAGGAGTGCTTTTGATTTATCGGAGCATTCCTTTCCCTGGTGCATTAAACATTCTTATTCTGTTGAATGTCTCACACGAAGGCATCCTGGAAATGGCCACATTTGGGAGTCATTTTAATATTTTTTTTAAACTTTATTTTCAAATGTTTGCAAGCAATATATTCACCACTTCTTGCTTCATTTTATAGACCATTGAAATGAACAAGATACAGTACATCATGTAACAGACAAGAATTACAGATATTATAATGTGTTACACATATCATATTGTATGATGTGTTACACATATCATATTGTCACACAGAAACAGAAACTATAATGTCATCTCTGAAAATACTGTGCCTTCCTTCCTAACTATTTTTTATATCAACAGTCCAGATGTCACCTGCTTCCCCATGCCTCTTCCAAGGTCTGCCATCTGCCCACACCTCCCCAAACCAGAATTTTGCCCCTAACCCTTGAGTATGCCTTTTTCCAATACTGCAGGGACTGGGCTCCACATTGCCTCAAACTTATGCCCCCCACCCCCAGCTGAGGTTTGCATTTAAGCCTCTTTCTAGCTGCATAGATTCCAGTAGGTTCTGTATCCAGTGACCTACAAAGGGAGGATCCACTCAGCCCCAGTATTGTGCAATAGTTTTTTGTGAATTGATCAGTTCTAGTCCTTATAAGGACCAATAGGTTTCCTTAGTTCCTTTGACCTCAGCTTCTAACAATGATTCTAGGGGAGACCCGGGTAACTTGGCCCCAGTAACGCTCTGCATAGCACTATGCATTCCCACCCCAAAAGTCATTATTTGGGGGCACTCCAGCACCATATGTATATATGAACCCACTTCCTTTCTGCATTTCAGACAATACTTACTTATACTGGGTTTCAACCTATGTAGCATGGCCAGGTACAAGTAGGTTCTATATAAATAATTGATTGGATCTACTGCAGTCTGTTGGCCCTTGTGCAAGTTCTTGCATGCACCACTACCCTATCCCACCTCTCTTGTGTCAGCTCTACAGCCAGGTACCTCATCCAGGCTTCCCTATAGCCCTCATTCAGGGTGGGATACTATTGAATATTAATTTGTAGAAGGCTGCTAACAGCTTGGAGCTTGGCTGTTGGGTGAAAATAATATTTTCCACTGCAAAGAGCTGTGGTGCAGCAAATTCTCTGCCACTATTAATAAAAGATGCCTAATAGTCAAATATACAAAAACAGTATCAGTAGATAGCCCCACCTGTCTCCTCATGTCCCCAAACAATTTCAACACCCCCTCCCATCAAGTCCTGGACTGTCCTAAGGCCCTGTTTCTCCCATTTTAGCAGCCACTGGTGCACAAAGGCCATGTAGCCCTTTATCCCTTTGAAAGCTGACGTCAAGCCCCCCCTTCCCCAATGAGATCTGAGTCCCCTGTTTGGTAATCACATGAACCTCCATCCATATCTGTAATGTTAATTTAGCGAAGGGGTTTTTAATTATGGCCTAATAATATCCTCCCAGGGCAGGGTTCAAGACCTTCTCCATCGGGGGGTCACCACTCAATTCCTGTTCCTCCAGGTGCCTCCATGAAGCCATTCTCCCACATCAGAAAACACAACTGTGCAGCCCAGTAACAGTGTTTGATGTGTGGAAGGGCGAGTTTCTCTGAACATTTAATCCCTGTTTATTTATGATTTATACATGCTGCCTGTTTTAATTAGAGATTGTAGTTGCATATATTGTAAACCACCCCCGAGCTTTCAGGAAAGGACATGATAGAAATAAGGTTGCCTTGCCTTGCCATCTGGGGAATGCAAAGTAGAGGGCCACATCCGAGCTGGTTTGCCCCTCCATAAGAACTGATGTAACAAGATATTAACCTGCCTAAAGAATTTTTGGGGAATCTTTGTAGGAAGGGCCTGCAATAAATAGAGGAGCCAGTGAAAGATGACATCTTCAGAGTGTTCCTCCTAATGATAAGTGATGGGCAGCCCATTTCATCTTTCTAAATCTTCCTTAATTTTGCAAGTCGGAGGGGGTGCATTTGATTCATACAGCTTATTAAGGTGCTTAGGGATGTTGATACCCAAATATTTTAACATGGACTCCTGTAAGTGTAGGTCTCTCCCACTGCTCCCAGCTCTACCCGTCCCAAGATACAGAATTTCACTTTTTCCCCAATTAGCCTTATGGCCAGCGATAGCTCCATAGGCCTGTAATAGAGCAGTCAACTTGGGGAGAGCCATATAAGGATAGCTCATGTACCAGAGGAGATTGTCCACAAAGAGAGAAACTTTGTGTTCCAGTTTTACTACTCTCAGACCCACCGCCAGTGGTTCCGACATCAGGACATACAACAGGGGTGACAAGGGGCACCCCATCTGGTTTCCCTGTGCAGGGGGAAGGGAAGCGTCAGACCTCTGTTCACTTGTGCCTGCAGTGTGGGGGAGTTTTACAATGCTTGAATTCATGCTCTAAAATTTTCAACTATCCCTCTACAGTCAAGGACCTGATGCAGGTACCCCCAATCCACCTGGCTGAATGTCTTTTCGGTGCCCAATGTGAGCATCCCTGCTGGCTCCTCTCCCACCCCCTCCATCTCCACGCAGAATTCAGAGTGTGGAGGATATTACCTTTGCTCTGCTTTCTCTTGACAAGACCTGACTGGTATGGATGTATTAGCTCAGGCAGCAACTGCTCCATGAGAGGCCAAAATGTTTGCAATAATCATGTAGTCTGCCGTGAGGCAGGAGATGGGGCTATACATGATCCGTACCAGGCTTTGGCAAGACAACTATAGTTACAGACTGGGTGGACTGAGGGAACAGAACAGTTTGCAAGCACTCAGTTATCATGCCCTGTAAGGGTTCCCTTATGTCCCTGCAAAAGGTTTGATAGATATCAATGGGCAACCCATCAGGTCCCATCACTTTCCCACCTGCTAGGCTCACTGTGACCAACTGCATCCCCCCCTACTCCACAGAGTCATCTGGGAATTGCCTCTGCTCCTCTATAAAAGCTGCCAGATTAGTGCCTTGTGAAATAAAAGCATCCATACCCTCCCCACTAGGAGTGCCTTTTGAAGAATATAACCTAATTTAGAATTTCCAAAACCCCTGTTCTATTTCTTTGGCCTTTAACTCCCCCACCCCTTTTTTAAGTTTCAGAACAAAGTCAGCTCCAGATCTTGCATTTAATCACCAAGCTAACCATTTCCCTGATCTATCACCTTTGAAAAAGGCCCTCACCCTACACTTTATTATCTGTCCTACTAGAAATTTGGTATTTAGAATATTGTATTCTGACTTAACACTTTGCAGGGCTGTGTATCTTTCAGCAGTTGGATTTATTTTATGGGCCTCCTCCAGAGCAGCAATCTCTCACTCTCTTTCTCTCCTCCCCTCCCCCCCCTCTCTCTCTCTCCAACTCAGTCAATCTACCTCTACTGACTTTGTTATGATGGTGTGAGTAGGAAATTTGTTATGATGGTGTGAGTAGGAAATTATTTCTCTCCTCAAAGTGGCCATAAGAGCCTCCCACTGAATGGCCTCCAATGTGTCCCGCACCCTGGTATTGTGCAGGTAGTCCCCTAATGTGTTAGTGATCTGGGCCCAAAAACCAGCATCCTGCAACAGTATGAGATCTAACCACCACAGCTGTAATGATTCCTCCCCGAAGTAGGCTGTTGGTTAACTAGAATCTGCAGCTTATCCAGTAGGTATGGAAATGGGCAGACTGGGTGGGCTAAGTGGTCCTTATCTGCCATCAAAGTCTATGTTTCTATTACTGTAGCATGATCAGCCACCACAACAAACACCTGACATAAATACCATATGCATACAAGTAAAATGTATGGTCTTGCATATCAGGATTGTTTAGCCTCCAGACATCAACTACCTGTGTTGCTCCATTAATTCCCTCAATGCTGTGGAACTCTTTGTGGTCCTATATGGCTGCCTTGAGGACCTGTCCAGGATCTCCTCTAACACACAGTTGGCATCACCTCCCAAAATCCACTCCCCTGGGAACTGTACCACTTCTACTGCCAGCTTAGTGTAGCAGTCAGTGGAGTCAAAGTTCAGACCACAGAATGAGCAGAGGGAGTAAGCCCTGCCCAAAGCCATTTGCAGCTGTATTACAGAGAAGCACCCCCCCCCACCGGATCATCAACAGTCTTACTCACTGTGGCCTGCACATGTAGACACATCCAGATAGCTGTTCCCCAGACTTTAGAGTTAAAGGTAGACCCTGTCCAAACCCCCACCCAATGCCTCTGAAGGTGCATTACCTTCCTCGGTGTGGCATGCATTTCCTATAACATTACTATATCAGGATTAGCTTTTTTAATGACTCCCAGGACCTATTCACACTTTATATGGGTTTTAGACCACTGACATTCCATGAGAGAACCTTGATAAAATTAGCCATAGGTACATAGGTAGACATTCATTATTCTTGTACTCGGACTTGCTAAGTGAGGTGAACTTTTCTGCCTGGATGTCATCACATTTACTGTGGTCCATGACCTTGCCAAGACAAACATAGAGCCTGCATTGAAGGTTTAGCTTCCATCCAACTTGGGAGCTTCTCCCCACACACCATGCTCCCCCCATCCCGAAGCCCTCCCCAAACGAGACTGCCCAGATCCCACCATTCATGGTGCATGTTGTTCATGTAACCGGTAGGCACTCTCTCACCACCCCAATTCTTCTCCTCCCAGTAGGCTCAGGGGGGTACTTGACTGGGCCCCATCACAGCCATCCCCTGCTTCCCCTCTGGAGTTACCTAACCCAGTTACTGATGACAGCAAATCCCAGTCCCATGACCTCTACTGCCTTAGTGCCTCAGTTGCCAGCACCCATGGAGTAATGGACCTTCCCCACAGCCACCTGTTAGATAAACGGATGCACAATGCCATACACTCTGGCAGCACTGGGCCACCTCTACCCTGGAGCCCAGATCCCTCCCCCATCAGTATGCCTACTGAGGCACCCCAGACTCAAACAAATATCACATAAATAGACTATAACTAAGTAATGAGCTGTAGCAAACAACCTGGCTGCTTCCTCAAGTATAACATTTGTATTTTACAAACTTAGAACAAATACAAAGTCCCTTTGTCTTCCAGACCACTGAAGCTACCACCACACTTCATCACTGGGCCATGCTGTTCAGCTCTGTATTCCATGCGCTGCAACAACACCTCAAGGTAAAAACACTCTGATGGTAGGATGGCACATAACTAGGTGATGCTCGAGGCCTAGTTATCCCCACCCCATAGCCAAGACTACTCCTCCAGCACAGTCTGTTACTGTTCTTTTTTCCAAGCTGAGCTCTGCCTTTTGGTACCTCTTTCACCTGTCTCTGTGCAACCCAGCTTACCAAAGTCCTGGAGTTAATGCTGTAAAAAAAAAAACACCACCAGAACTGAAACAGAGAAATCAGTTTAGTATTTGTCCCACAACATGGTGGTGCTATGGGGATGTTTTAACCTGTCCCTTTGAGTGTTGGGTGGAGGTGGATATGGGGACGAGCCCTGGGAGAATATTCAACCACACCTCATAGCAGTCCAATGAAAAGCAAAGGTACAGTACTGTACCTCTGTGAAGATCAATTCAATTTAAGGGCTCTCATCTTGCAGGCACATTAGCTCTGGCTGAAGAATGACCTTTCATGGCTGCTTCTTCTCTGCAGACATACTCTTCTGTCTCTAATGCGCTTGTGATGACTCTCGGGAGCTGTCCCAGTTTCAAAATCTGCTGTTTTGAAGGATACAGGTGCTGATGGGGCCAATCCAACTGCTAATGCTGCGCTTTCACTTCTGAGAATTTCTGGCAGTCCTTTTGCAGCTCACATCTGTAGTGAGGGAAGATTATGACACAGCCATTCTCCACATCTATGGGCCCTTTAGCTCTTACTGCTCTTAACACCTTCTCTTTATCCTAGTAGCAATGGAATTTCACCAGGAAGTGTTGGGACCTCTTGCCCGGCCTGGGCCTCCCACTAGGAGTGTGATGGTCTCTCTCCACCTCATAGGAATGTCCATCAGAGCCCAGGTCCACATGCTCCTTGAGCCACTTTGTAATGAAGGTCGCCAGGTTACGCTCCTCCAGCTCCTTAGGCAGACCAATAATTCTAACGTTCATCCTATGACCCAAATCTCTTGGTCTTCCACTTTATTTTGTAGGTCTCTTAATGCTAGCTGCAGACCATCATGGTTGTGCATTAGTTGGGCAATTTAGTCCTCAGATGTGCTGCCCTGACCCTACACTTCTGTTAGCCTTGAAGGGTGTTCTGTGGCCATTGCTCTGACATTCTCTTTTTAATGCTGCAAATAAGACATCGGTGCACTGATGTTGGTGAAGTTGACTCACATTTTGGACTGCACGCTGGTCATTAGGGCTCATGGCAACTTCGACTGCTCCCCCTTCTCCTTGGCTTGATCGGCTTCCATGGCCATCTGCCTGCTTGTGCTCAGGTCTTGGACAGGCTCTCAGGTTTGGATGTGCTGGAAAATGGCAATTGTGTCTGCTTTTTTGCACTTTTATCTGCCAATGACATCTTGAGGAATGAAGCCCAGACATTGTCAATTTCAGCCAGGGATGCTTACAATTTTGGAAAGATTGAGAGTATTGTTGTAGGAACTAAGCCTTTAGGCATCCACCATATTTGCTAGTCAGCTACACCCCCATTTTAATTTTTTTTTAATATATTATTGATCAACCTCAATCAGTATTATATGAATACAGCTGCCTAGGCCACACTTACTGTTGTAAGATAAGCCTTACTTACATTCTTAGGGTAAGAGAATGGCTCACATTTGCTTTGCAGTCCTTTGACCCTAACAGTGCAAGTGCAACTACACTTATGACAGTAAAAGTGGCCTTGGTAGTTGTGTTATCATATGTAACATACGGTACACTGCTGCTTAATGATTTGTTCACTAGGACATGTCACCATTACATGTAGAAATGGATGTACAAGGAGCCTGGGTGGGGGGAGGGTAACAGCAGTATGAATAACAATAACAAGGCTTATGACTCCTGAAGAAATCTTTTATATTCAAGATTCATACTGCAAGGTTCAGTAATGATGCACCACTATTACTGACTGAGTCTTGAATGAGTAGGTCCAGTATAGAGGAAATTTGAATGGCTTCAATGTTGTCATTTGATGAGTCCAGACTCATGGCCAATGAGGCCGGCAATGGACTATTATGTAGAAGGTACCCCTTGAGCTACTTGTTTTTCTGATGGTTTTGGACATTTGTGTAAATGATGGAAAAGTATATGCTATGCTGAAGTCCCAATATTCAGACAATACATCAGTCACTTCTGGGGTTTCCTGTGTAACTCTGCTGTAACACTTTGGCAGCTGATGGCACTTTCTGGATGCAGCTAGATCTACAACATGTGTGGGTGACTGAATATCTGACATGTAAGAAGAAACAAATAAGTTTCCCAAATTGTGAAAACTATGAAAGTCAATAGTAGAAAGCTGTTATGGACAATAAAAACAAGAGTTGTGTACTGACACTGAATTCAACCTGCAGTAATGTTGTTAGCATATGTGTTTGTCATCTAAAGTTAGCATAGGTATTTTTTGAAATCTTTGTCCCTTGGGGGTACTGCTAGTTGCTGGTATGTAACAGCCATCCAGGAACACCAGCAATGTCAGACTCAGAAATCCCTGCCCAGCTCGAACTCCTGCCAGCAACACAACAATGCCAGCTCCAGTCTGCAACCCCAACAGCAGCCATCAGCTCCAGTGATCTCATTTTGTCTCAGATCCATGGCATCAACCTCAGCAATGGTGGTGAAGGAGAGGTTGTTTTTTCTCTTTATTGCTCTTTGCTATCAGCATTATCTAGATGTGATCTGTCCTGTGACCCTTACCCTCCCACCTCCTACAGCACATCCATAGCCCACTTGGACACACACACACATACACTACATTCCCCTCATGCAAACATATGGAAATAGCAAGCAGAAGGCCTTATATCTATTCTGCTCAATTATGAAGCCCCTTCACCAGCAATTACTATGGGCTCCGTCCCTCCTCTCTACCAAACTTGACCCTCCCCTTCATCCTGTCTAACCCCCACTAAAATCCACCCATCTCTTGAGAGACAACCTCCATTGGGAGTTCATTCCACCCTGTCACCACTCATTCTGTGAAGAGGTCTGTCGTTACCCCCTTCTTGATCCTTCCCTCTGCCAGCTTATGGCAGTGCCCCCTTCTGGTCTTGTTGCCATTTAGACATAAGAGATCCCCTGTATCCACCTTGTTGATATCTTTGGGGGTACTTAAAGGTTTAAGTCATGTCACTGTCTCCCTCCTCTTCTCAAGTGAATACATGTTGAGGTCAACCGGCCTGTCCTCATATGCCTTGTCCTGTTGCCCATGGACCATCTTCATTGCCCTGCTCTGGACTGCCTCAAGCATGTTGATATCCTTTTGTAGGTAGAGTCTCCAGTATTGCATGCTGTACTCTGGGTGCAGCTGCATCAAAGATCTGTACAGCAGCAATACAACCTCCTCCCTTCTGCTTGCAAACCCCTCACAATGCACCTAAGCATTCTGTTTGCCTTGGTTGCAGCCATTCTAAACTACATTGCTTGTTTTAGGTGTCTGGTGATAGCTACCACCAAGTCCTTTTCCTCTCCCAATTTGGTGACATGGACCCTCCTCCTCCTCCTCCTCCTCCCCCCTTCCCCATGGCTGTACTCATTCCTCGGGTTCTTTCCTCCTATGTGTGTGACTTTGCACTTCCTTGCATTGAACTCAAGTTACCATATGCCAGACTATCTTTCCAGATTCTAGATCTTCTTTAAGGTCCTGTACTCCCTCATCCATGTCTACCCTCCCACAGAGCTTGGTGTCATCCACAAAGAGGCAGCTTTTTCCTTTTATGCCATCTCTAATGTCACTTATGAACATATAGAACAATACAAGGCCTAGTACTGACCCCTGCAGGGCCCATGATGGAGCTGGAGTACACTGCAGTGCAATCCCTCCCCCTGAGCTGGGATATGTTGCCAACTCTTCTTAGCCCTGGCTGCCAGGCTGCAGGTTTACATCTCTGCTCCCAAACCCAGGTCACTTGATATAAAAATTAGCTATTTTCTGAGAAATAGAGGGGAAACCCAGAAATAGGCTAGAGGGAATAGAAGGAGAGAGGACATGGAAGGGAACTAGGCCATCATTAGGGATAGCAGTTTCTGACAGACTGGTGGAGAAAGGTAAAACTTTCAGAAAACCAATCTGGTTCACAAGGGGAAGGGAATAGGTAGTCATGTCACCCTCTCCCTCCTCTGTGTAAACAGGGACCAAAACAAAAAAAAAAAGCAACACAAAAAACTCTTCTGATCATAGGAGACTCCATGATTCGAAGAGTTGATGCCTACCTCCAGCCAAGGGTAATGGTCAGATGTCTCCCAAGTACATCACCATGGAGAGACACTAACCACATTGCTAATATCATGCAGGAAGCAGGAGAAAATGTCAATGTCCTGGTACACACAGGGACTAATGACCTCTCCAGCCAGTCAGTTGCGGAGACCAAGGAACCCCTGACCAGGCTGGGAGACAAACTGTCATCCATTTCATCCAGCATCTTCTTCTCTGAGATCCTGCCTGTCTGGGAGAGGGAGAAGACAGATGGAAGGTCAGAGAAGGAGAGCTAGGAGAGCTAAACATGTGACTTAAGGGTTAGTGCCAGGAAAAAAGATACAAATATGTAGGTAACTGGCAACAGTTTTGTGAGCGAAAGTATTTTAAATTTGATGGCCTGCATCTGACTAAGGAGGGAGTCAGTGCATTGGGGCAGAAGTTTGACATCTTTGCAGAATATTTAAACTAGCCAATGGGGAGAGGAGTGCATCACCTGATACATCAAAAGGGAAGAACACCCTTCACCCTCAGCTAGTTATCAAACAGGAGTTCAGCATGTTCGTAGTTCATTTGCATTACCAGGTAAGGAAAAAGGTCTGGCTCCCCATACGATGCGCAGGGGAAATGCAGGACCTTGCCCAACAACTAATGCACTGAAATCTGGCCAATGGAAAATCATGTATACAAATGTCTGCAGTCTGGGAAAACAAGATT
Organism: Neoceratodus forsteri; assembly: GCA_016271365.2. NCBI lineage: Eukaryota > Metazoa > Chordata > Ceratodontiformes > Ceratodontidae > Neoceratodus > Neoceratodus forsteri. The sequence continues at coordinate 786,640,574 of CM057449.1, read as the reverse complement.
CAGACCTACAGGCAACAATGACAGAGGCTAAACTGGACATAGTAGCCATTAGCGAAACATGGTTCACTAGTAACCACACTTGGGAGACTTCAGTACCCGGCTATGTACTGTTCAGAAGAGACCAAGGTGCAAAAGGGGGGCGGAGGGAAGTAGCTCGTTATGTCAATGAAAATATCAAAACTACTGAAATTCAGAATACACATATGGAGCCAGAAGAACTGTGGGTCACCCTGGAAACCGGAAATGGGACAGCCATACGAACTGGGATTGTCTACAGGCCTCCACCAGGGAGAGGGCATAGACACATTACTGTTAGAAGATATACAGAACATGACAGCTAAAGGGGAGGTTCTGATAATGGGAGACTTCAACATGCCAGATACAGATTGGTCAATACCAGCAGGAACATCCACCAGAACTAGACGCATAGTGGATTCCCTGCTGAGGGAGGGCCTCAAACAACTGGTACAACAACCCACAACAGACAGGGCTATCCTAGCTCTAGTAATGACTAACGAGGAAAGGATCACAGAAATCCAGGTAGAAGGTCACCTGGGGGCCAGTGACCATCACATGGTATGGTTCAATTTGGCCATTAGAACTAAATCATCCTATTCCAATGCAAAAATATGGGACTTCAGAGGAGCTGACTTTGATAAGATGACCAACAGAGTTAAGCTAGCCCTGGCAAGAAGAAATACAGGCGAGTGGGTACAGGCAAAGTGGGCAAGGATTAAGGATGCAATACTTGAAGCAACATCCCATTGTGTTAGAGAGAAAAGCAAGAGCATAAGAAGGAGGAAACCACTTTGGTTCTCAAAAACAGTAGCAGAAAAGGTCAGAGACAAAAGGCTGGTCTTCAGGAAATATAAGGGAATGCAGCTGGACAAAGATAGGGAGACATACCAAACTTCCCTAAGGGAAGCAGGGAAGGCAGTAAGGCAGGCAAAGGCCTAAACTGAGGAAATACCAGCACAAACAGTAAGAGAAGGGGACAAGACTTTCTGTAGACACATTAGTGAAAGGAGAATGACCAGAGGGGGTATTGCTAAGATCAAAGGGAATAAGGAGGAGTATGCGGAGGAGGACGAAGGAAAAGCATCTATTCTAAATAGATACTACTGCTCAGTATTTACTGAGGACAAGGTAGGGCAGGGCCCACAGCTCAGCACCATGGACACAGGGGGGAGGAAGGTGTACACTAGTCCCATCACAAAAGAAAGGGTCCTACAAGAGTTTGATAAGCTCAGGGTGGGCAAGGCAATGGGACCTGATGGCATACATCCCAGGGTACTAAAGGAGCTAAGGGTGGAACTAGCAGAGCCATTATCAGAACTGTTTAGTGGGTCTATGAGCACAGGAGAGGTCCCAGAAGATTGGAGAAGGGCTCATGTGATCCTGCTCCATAAGACTGGTAGCAGGGAGGAGGCAGGGAACTACAGGCCAGTCAATCTTACCTCAGTAGTGGGCAAGATTATGGAGGCACTCCTTAATAAAAGGATAGTGCAACACCTGGAAACCATAGGAGCACAGGATCCAAGACAGCATGGGTTTACAACAGGACAGTCCTGTCAAACCAATCTCATAGATTTCTTTGACTGGGTAAACAGAGCTGTAGATCAAGGGGGTGCAGCTGATGTCACCTACCTTGACTTCAGAAAAGCTTTTGATACTGTTCCGCATAGAATATTAATTAATAAGATGGGTAGGCTTGGGGTGGGTCAGAAGTTGTTCAGCTGGTTGGCAAACTGGTTAGCAGGCAGAAAACAGAGAGTGGTGGTAAACAGTATACAGTCAGAAGAGATGCAAGTCGCAAGTGCAGTAACTCAGGGATCAGTCCTGGGGCCAGTCCCCTTTAATATCTTCATCAGTGACATTGCAGATTGACTGGAGGGTAAGGTTTGTCTCTTTGCAGATGACACCAAGATCTGCAACAGAGTAGATGATCCAGATGGGGTGAGCAGAATGAGAAGAGATCTGGATAAACTGGCAAAATGGTTGGAATAGTGGCAACTGGGGTTTAACTCAAAGAAGTGCAAGATATATACATAGGGAAGAGAAACCTTGAAGCCACTTACAGGTTGGGAGGGGAGTTGCTGACAATCACAAGGGAAGAATGAGACTTGGGCATCATCATCATCATCATCACAGATGACCTGAAATCATTCAAGCAGACCACTAAAGCAGTAGGTGAGGCTAGGGGGATGTTGGAGTGTATTAGTAGGGGTATCACAAGTCATAAGAGGGAAGTAATAATCCCTCTTTACAAGACACTGGTTAGACCCCATCTGGAGTACTGCATGCAGTACTGGAGGCCACACCTTCACAAGGACATTAATAAAATGGAGGCACTCCAGACAAGGTCAACCAAAATGGTGTAGGGGCTGCATCAGAAAACATATGAGGACAGATTAATGGAGCTCAATATGTATACCCTAGAGCAAAGGAGGGAGAGAGGTGATATGATCAAAAACATTCAAACACCTTAAGGGCATTAACAAGGTGAAAGAATGTAACATGTTTCAATATAAGAAAAATAGCAGGACAAGAGGACACAGCATGAGATTAGAGGGGAGGCCAATTAAGGGGTAATGGGAGGCAGGTCTTTTTCACAGAAAGGGTGGTGGATGCATGGAACAGCCTACCTCAGGAAGTTGTGGATATGAATACAGTGCAGGGCTTCAAACAGGCATGTGATAGGCATAAGGGGAGCAATACAGATGAGTATGAATAGCTAGGTCATTGACAGAGTAAAGGCCTATGGTACATTTATAAGGTTGAAAAAGAAATGGGCAGACTGGATGGGCCTTGCGGTCCTTGTCTGCCATCAACTTCTATGTTTCTATGTTTGAGGGAAGGAAGGCAGGTTTTCAAGAGATTGAAGAAGAATCAAAGGGATAGAGACAGGGCTGTACTGTATGCCTTGTTACACTGAACAAAGCCACCTGGGTGGTGCAGAAAGGCTAAGTTAAGGCCAACATTGAACTAGGGATTGTAAAAGAAGTTATGGAAGGGACCAGGCTTTCTTTTATTACGCCAGAGACATTACACCACAGAAAAAAAGAAAAACAAAGGAAGGCATTGCCAAACTGAAATAGGGGAAAGGGTTGGTGGAAGAGTACAGTGGTATATACAGTAGAAAAGGAAGGGCCTCTGCCTCAGTGAAAAAGCAACACTAAGGAAGGGGACAAAAATGTGTATGGGATCAATAGACTTGAACAGGCTACTATGGTGGTTCAGGGCAATAAAAATATACAAGTCTCCAGTGTAATGGGAATCATCATCTGCCAGTTATGTGTATATAATTTTGATATAAATATATGTTTTTTGAATTCTGTTTGTGAAACATGGCAGACAGCACAAGGCATCATGGGACATTTGATTTTTAAAAGAAAGAAAATGTTCCGGCCTTGCTTGCTGTCACAGCTAGCTTATAAATGCTGACTTCCTGGGACTATAATAAAACCAAGGTCATAAACCGACCACTGCTTTGAACCCAGGCAGTTTGTCATAAAATATTACCTTTAACAGCGTATCAAGAGGGAAGCAATTTCTGATAGATACCTGTGGAAATTCACCCAGCTATAAGAAATGTTTCCAGGATGTTTCTCTGAAAGCTCAAAGGGGTATTGTAACCTGCCATAAACCATACTCTGATGAAGATAGTCTGTCTTGTTATAATTAATATATTGCTATCTTCGCAGATTTCACACAGGCAGTAAGTTGCAATGTTTGGTTATACACTGGTCATGTTACAAATTAATTACATGGCTAAGAGTGACCTCATGTGCTGTGACATCACAAGGAGGGTGGGACTTTATCTCTGATATTGGTGAAGCCTAGCTGAGAGAAAAATACACTTTTTGTTCTGGACTTCTAACGGACACACTGTTCCTGGAGTCACGAGAGAGACCACTTCCGCCAAGACAGGTAATTCAAGTGTGCATCTTTGCCAACTGAAACTGAGTTAGAACTAGTTAATTCAGTTATAAAGTGCTTTGTTTTGTAATTGTCCGTTTCTTTTCTGACTCTAATCATTTTATTTATTTATTTATTTGATTGATTGATTGATTGATTGAAATGTTTCAACAGGAGGGCACACTTAACAACAAGTTGCTCATCTCCCGGTGCAACCGGGGTACAATGAGGATAGAAACAGAGATTCATAACAAATTTATTTTATTTATTTAACAAGTAATCAGAATTACAATCTGTTGAGTCAGGGACTCATTTACAAAGGCTCCTCGTCAGGAAGACAAATACATTAATAGCAAGCAACAGAAAACAATGTTAATGAGCTCAAATAAAAACAAACAGTCAAAATTAAGGGCTGGTTACAAAGGTCCCACATCAAGGTAAATTAGCAATAATAAACAGACATAAACAATAATGTGGGCTACAATGAGTCAGATGAAGAGCAGAGTCAAAAATAGGCAGACTGAGAGGAGTAAAGGCAGGGAAAAACGCAGCAAGGACAGTCACAGCAGTGGGAGGAAAGGAGGTGGTTCTTGAGAGCAATTTTAAAAGGCCCCAGTCTTGGTAGGGAAGTGATAGCTACAGGCAAGGAATTGTACCAGGACGAGGGGCATGGTAATGGAATCACATATGTGTAAGGGAGGTCCTAACTCTGCAGACTTGCAGAGGGGAGCAGACAGCTCTGTGGTTAGAGAGGGAGGCGACAGATAGGCTTATGATAGAAGACAGACCAGGGGGAGTCACACCTTCAGTGCTTTTTTTGGTCAAGAGGCAAGATTGATAGATAAGCTTTTCCTCCAGATTAAGGAAGTTAGAGAGGGAATACAGTGTGCAAGTATGGGTAAGATGTGGGGAACCTGTAAGCAGCTGGCAGGCATTATTGAGGGATAGCTTAACTTTGTGCAGAGCAGTGTTGTCAGCGGCACCATAAATAAGCAGACCATAGTCCATGAGAGACAGTACAGAGGATGAGATGGCCAGCCTTAATGCTTCAGTGCAGAGACAGTCACAATGGCGATACAGCAGACGTATCCTAGAGTTGATGGTGGAGCAAAGGGAGCGGATGTGGTCATAAAAGGAAAGGGAGGGATCAAAGAGGACACTGAGATATTTGAAGGAGGAGGTTTGTTCAAGGGGGAAAAGGGTACTAGATAAAACCTGGAGTGGATAATCTTTATGTTTACTCTGGTTATGCACAAAAAGCATGGTTTTAGTTTTCTTTAAGTTCAAAACCAGCCTGTGGTCAAAGGACCAGCATTCAGCCTGGGTAAAGGAGTCCTACAGGGCATTTTGTAGGAGGAGAGGGTCAGCATGTTAGTCAAACAGGACAGTGTCATCCGCATAAAGTAGAAGGTTTCCATTACAAGAGAAGGGGAGAGAATTCAGATAGAGGCTGAAAAGCAAGGGCCCTAGGATGGAGCCCTGGGGAACACCGGAATGAACCTGTCAGGGGCAGGAGATGGTAGACCTGATTTTGACACACTGGGTGTGGGAGGAAAGATAGCTGGAGAACCAGTTCAACACACTCTACGGGAGGCTGAGGAGTTGGAGAGAAGAGAGGAGAAGGGAGTGGTGGACAGGGTCGAAAGGTTTCAACAAGTCGATGAAGACAGAGTCAGCAACATGACCTTTGTCAAGAGCAGTGAGAAGAAAATTGGAGAATTCAATAAGGGCAGTAGTGGTGCTGTGAGCATGACGAAAATTGTGTTGTTCATGGCAGAGGAGGTTATAGGTGGAGAGGAAGTCAGAGGGCTGATTGGCCACAATTGTTTCCAGAGCCTTGGAGTGAGGGGGGGGGGAGGATGGAGATCGGGTGATAGTTGCTGGGGGAGGTCTGGTCACCAGATTTATGAAGAGCGGTGATCACTGCTGTTTTCCAGGAAAGGGGAAATTGACTGAGGCAGAGGGAGTGGCTTAGCAGTTTGGTAAGGGGGCTGAGGACAGCATCTAGGGCCCTTTTAAGCAGTTTGGTGTCGAGGGAGTCACTTCTATGACCCATGCCCTTAAGTGATCTGAGCAGGTAGGGCTTTGCTTCATGAGGGGAGAAGGCCTTGAAGTAGAATGAGGGATGAGTAATTGGACTGGAGGAAGGGGTTGGGACTGGGTCAAAAAAATTTTGAGAGAGGACAGCCGAGAGGTCAGAGAAGGAACTATTTAAGCAGTCAACAATAGCCATAGGATCAGTAGACAAGACACTGTTAACAAAGAGATGGGCATGATGGGGGTCACAGCCTTGCCATTAAGTTCCTTGATATTGTTCCAGAAATTATGGGTCAAGCCCCAGGAGGAGGCTAGGGTGGACCTTTAGTGTTCAGCTTTGGCTTTACGGATAGCCCAAATACATTTATTTCTACCAGTACGGTAAGCTTGCCTGTCCGCAGTCCTACCAGATTCAACGGCCCTGTGCTAAAGACTGTCTCTGTGGTGCATAAGATCAAGCAGAGATGGAGAGAGCCAGGGAAATTCACGGTGCTTGGAGAAAACTTTGGAAAGGGGAGCAAAGGTGTCACAGGCCTTGTTGAAAACTGGGATAAAATAGAGAAGGGTGGAGTCAATTTCAGGGGCACGATCAATGGGGGACCAAACACAACCAATAAGGTACTCTTTTAGTTGGGAAAGTTTACCAGGGTGTACGAGATGACGAGTGGACAGTTTGGGTAGATGCTTAGGCCTCATGCACGACCAGGAGAAAGTGATAGGGGAGTGATCACTGAGCACATCAGGGAACACAGCAAGACTACAGATCTTGTGGGGTTTGTTGGATAGAACAAGATCCAGTAAGGTAGAGGTACCAATGACCAGGTTAGAGCTGGTGGACAGAGTAACAAGTTGAGTAAGGTCTAGGGCAGCAGCAGCATCCCTAGCCTAGGAGACAGAGTCGGCAAGCCAGTTAATATTTAGGTTACCAAGTAAGATTTTCTCCATCTTGGGGGGGCAAGGAGGTAAGATGATCAAGGAGGGATTGGAAGGCAAGGTATTGGTGCCTAGGAGGAATGTAGGATGCAGTAAGATATAAAGAGGCTCTAGAGGGGTTAGGGGTAAGTTTAAGGGAGATGGCTTGGGCGCCGTGACTGAGCTGAAGGGTGGGGGGGGAATGCCCTTGGATTGAGTTGAGGAGGTACATGGCACAACTCCCACCATGCTTAGAGATCCAGTCCTCCCTGAATAGTGTATACCCAGGGAAGGCAACAGCAGCAAACAAACAGAACACATACAGTAACATTTGGAATCTAAAATAAACCGTAGTGCACAGAGATACTTAACATTTTACAGGGAATGACTAGTTGTCTTAGGTCCACATCAGGTAGACAGCATTGTTATACAATTGGAGTGCATATGGGAGGGAATGAAGTGGCAAGGCCTACAGGTGTTAAGACTGATGAAATATATATAGTCCAGCAGCTGAGAAAGCATGGACTCCAAACAAGTAGTGCAGGCAGGTTCATGAGGCACGGTGTATCGGTGTGCAATATAGTTACAGAGTTGATACTCAGAGACAAAACAACATAAAGATTAAGTGCGAGGTGGACGGGGAAGATGGGCAAGTGCTTTTATTTTAATCAGATCACACAGTGGAAGAAGTTAAACCCATGCGACCTCCAGGATGTAAGAACCCTGCAAGGGGACTGGGGGCAGACAAGTTGAAAGAAGAAGAGGAAGTGAGAAAGCTAGCTGGAGAAGAGGGGGAAGAGACAGTAGGAAGAGACAGAAAGATAATTTAGGAGGAAGGCAGGATTTTGGGGGGAAATGGGGAGGTGGTGCAGGAAAGGAGGGGTAGATAAAGGGAGGTTAATATAGAACAGGTACTGAGCAAAGAGCGAAGTTAGGGAGGATTATAACAGGAACAGCTGAAGAAGAGGTAGTTATGGAGGGCAGAGCTGAGGAAGTAGAAGGAGGAAAAGTGACATATTTGAGGGGGAAGAGAGTTCCAGATTTTAGGGAACTGGGGGCAAATTCAGACTGACCAATGAGAGTAGAGCAACTGGGGATAGCCAAAGTGTGAGAGTTGTAGGATCTGAGGGAGTGGGAAGGTGGGGGAGGGATGGAGAGAGATGAGGATAGGTAGGGAAGGAGTTCAACAAGCCAGAATTTAGAGGTCAGTTTGACAGAATATGAGAAGCATCTATTTGCCAGTGTGGGAAAGGAAAGAGCATGATAGAGATCACAGTGGTGAGAATGCAAAGGAGCATCAACAGCGAAATGGCAGAAGGAGTTAAAGATAGTGTCCAATCTGGCCAGGGAGGATTTGGGAGCAGCACCATCGACTACGTCACAGTAGTCAGAAATGGGGAGGATCATCTTTTGTACAAGTTCACACCTTGCCGTAAGAGGGATGCTGCTACGGTTCCTGAACAAGGCACCAAGCTTAGGGCGCAGCTTTTTCAGGATGGCGTCTACGGGTCCTAAAAAGTTGAGATGTTGGTCCAACCAAACTCCAACGTATCTAAATGAGGTGGTATCCTCAAGGATAGTCCCATCCAGGGTGTGGAAAGATGGCAAGCCAGGTAGCCTTGAGAGTCTCTGCTTAGTGCCAAAGGTCATGGAGACTGTCTTCTTGGCATTTAGGAAGAGCTGATGGGAAGCAAACCAGAGCTGCACTTGGTCGAAATCATACTGAAGACTGGATGCAACATCACAGGGACATGAGCAAGATGCGTACAGTGCAGTTTCATTAGCGTACATGTGGATGGAGAAGGAAGGAGAGCAGACTGAGGAAAGGTCATTTAGGAAGATGGAGAAAAGCAGGGGACTGAGCACTGAGCCCTGAGCCCTGGAGGACTCCTGTGTCAATAGAGAGAGGAGCGGAGATGGAGTCCATGATCTTGACTAATTGAGTTCAGTGAATTAGGCAAGCCCTGAACCAATTTGTGGCTGCAGTAGACAGACCAGCAGCAGAAAGGTAGTCCGGAAAAAGGGTGTAGGAGACAGAGTTGAAAGCCTTAGTGAGGTCAGCAAAGATGGCTGTAGTGATAAGGCCATTTTCCATCTCTGTAAAGATAGAAACATTATGTATATATGTTCTGTTTTATGTACTGCATGTATTTACTATTTTTAGTTTTAGTAAATTTGGTTTTCCTTAAACCTGTCCAGGACATTTTCTCATTTTGAGTGTGAGTGGTGGAACAGTATTGGTAATTCTGACATAACTGTTAAATTGCTAGGTGTGTCACCATATGCAGCCATGCTAACAAGGATCTGTGCAAAGATCCAACAAAGTAAGAAAAATACCAGCGTCTCAATTGAGTCAGCAGAAGGTTGAGAACCAGGTTGGTTGTATGCCCACTGGGTCAAGTATTGCGCTGCTTTCCCGAAGAGAGTGTGATATCTGGACCTGTTACCTGGGTGTGCCAGCTAAAAAGGGTTCATAATTGACCACAGGACTTGAGACTGGTAGTTTGCTCAGACCCAGACAGGAGGGTGTTCTTGTTTGTTGCTTGTTCATGAATCGCACTTAAAGGTTGGCCACTGTGGGAGCAGAGGGCCTGACCCCAGGAGTGAGTTTGTGACACCCAGGACCAGACAATCTACACCACAACATGCTGAAGGAGATGACACAGTAAAATTGGAGCACAGGAGTGCTCAGCCTCCAGTGTGGGGACTTGGAAATGGCCTGAAGAGGCCTGACCCCCTCCCCCCAAGCTCACAGCAACATCGAAGCACAGGAGTGCTCAGCTCCCAGCACAGGGATTTGGAAACGGCCTGAAGAGGTAATATTGCAGGCCCACTGCACAGCTTCTTTCCTGGGGGTGTTGGCCCATCGATGCTGTGTGTTGACTGCCCTGCCCCGGTCACTCACCCACCCACCCAAGAGTGACCCTCAATTTATATACCTCCCCCTGTCATGTGACTTCCTGTTCCTCCTTTTTCTATTTACCTAGTTTTCCATTAGCAGCTTATAAACTTTCACCTCTAGAGGGCTTCCCTTCCTGTCCTTGCACACTCTTGTCCCATCCATCCCTTCTACCTCCGACTCTCTAGCCCCACTATTACTCACTCTACTCCCATCCCTGCTGACACTCTATCTCCCTGCTTCTCTATTACCTGCTCCCCTGTTTTTACAGGCTGCCACTAGACCCCCTATTCATAACTTGGTCTCTCCCAGCCTCCCCTTCTTGCCATACTAGCCCAGTGCCACACCTGCTCTTCCAGAAGCTACCACTAGGAGTCACTACAGAACCCACCCATTCACTGCCATTCGCCCTTCTCTGTAGTGATCCTTTCACAGTCTCCCAAGATGTCACTAGGCACAAAACATGGCATCCATACCAGGGTTTCAAACTGGGTATCTTCTGCTCGAAAGGCTGCCACCCTACCACTGCACCATGGTGACTGTCACAATGTTAGGTGTCAGTAAGCCCCACTTATACCTGTCCATAGCTGCTACTCTTACCACTGTACTCCCTCACAACACCTACCTATGCAAACTAACCTTACTGCTGATGCTAGCCACACTTACTCTGCTCAACAACGAACCCCCAGGTGCATCTGCTATATGCACACCTTTGCTGCTGAGGGCACACCTCACCCCTCATTGTCTCTCTTTCACCCTGTCACTTCCCATAGCCCCCGCCGCACCCCACTCCAATGCCCTCTCTCCCCCATCTCTCTGTGTTATGGACCCTCCTTGCCTGCTCCTTCACCTGGCCATCCCAGCCATCATGCAGCTGCTCATTCCCTGCTCATCACCCTCTAAGTTGCCAGCCTCCACAACCTGGCAAGATGGCATCAATTCATGGCCCTCGTTAGTATCTTCCACTTGCTTCTACTACTATCTGGCAATGTTCACCCCAATACTGGCCCAGCAACACCCCCTCAACTGCAGTCACCCACTGGGCTTTGAATAGCCACAATGAATATCTGCAGCCCACCCAAAAAAATGGCACCCCTGCAATGCTGGATGGCATAGCACCAGCCTGACATTCTGGCTTTAACTGAAACCTGACTGTCAACTAAGACTCCAGACTCATTTGTCTCTGTCCCTGGCTTCTCTCTCATTAGGCTTGATTGTAAGGGCAAGAGAGGCAGTGATTGTGCCTTCTATGTAAATAACTCATTGCATTACCAAGCCCTGCTTGTACCATCCCTGGACCACGGTGCCCAAACTCTCTCAATAATGCTCTCCACTGACCTGAACTGTGCTCCTCTTACTCTCACTGTTGCCTACATCCCACCCCGTAGCCAATCCCCTGACTGTAAAGTGCTCTCAGACTACCTAGTCAGCCTCCCCCACAAAATGGAACAAATCCTAGTTGGGGATCTCAATATAAATTGGCTAGTGAGCTCATCAACACATGCCAAAGATACCTTTGCTGCTTTAGCTATGACCCAACTGGTTTCTCAGCCCACCAGGGCTAATACCACCAATGGAACCCATATCCTATTAGATATCATGCTCACTAATTGTCCCCACCATATTACTGACCTGAGAGTCCTACCCAATGCCTTAAGCAACCACTCCCCAATTCTCTTCAGCTAGTCCTGTCAGCTACCAAAACCACTACCAAATGTCATCTATCATCGTCGACTATGTCCAGGATGTATAGCCAAACTCAAGCAACATCTGATTAACTGGAACTGGTCCCCTGTTTTACAGGCCCAGCACATAGATGAAGCATTGCTGTATTTTACCAACACCTTTAATACCGCCTGTGACACATTTGCACCTACCAAAGTGACCATTAAGACGTGTAGTGCCCCTTGGATCACTATAGAACTCCTACAACAGTTCAAAAAGTGTGACAACCTCTGATACCATGCCACTGCCTTGGGACTACTAAACGACAGGCAGGACTACAATGCTGCCCACAATAAGTGCACCTGGGCAATCCGCAAGGCCAAGGTGGAGCACTACAGAACTGCCCTAGCCACCTATTGGGGCAGCGCAAGAAGATTTGGGGATAACATCAAGGAGCTTAATGGTAAATCTCATCCCCCCCCCCATCACAACTTAGTGTTAACGGTACCACCACCACAGACTCACTTTGTATAGCTAACTGTCTCAACCCCACCTTATTCGACCTTAGCTCGGTCCTCCCTAGCAACTTTTTCGACCCAATTCAGCCCACCCCACTGCCTGAGCTCCTGCGTCCCCTCTTCAAACTCAGAGTTATTAACCCAACTGAAGCAAAAGCCTACCTGTCCAAAGTCCTCCAGGGCTCCAACTACTGCAAAGATGACTTCAATATGCATATCTTATATCTTGCACTAGACTCAGTCTTCTCCCCACTCACTGACCTACTAAATCTGTCCCTGTGTCTGGGTCAGTTCTTGACCTCATAGAAAACGGCAATGATAATGCCAATATTAAAATGTGGTGACAGCTCCTCCCCAAACAACTACCAGCCCATCTCAATTCTCCCCCAACTCTCTAAAGCCCTTGAAAAGATCATGGCCAACTAGCTCACTGACTACTTCCTCTCACACAACCTGTTATGCAGGGAGCTGCATGAGTTTAGAGCTGGTCATAGTACCACGACTGCCCTCACAGAATTCTCTAACTCCCTGCACTCCACGCTTGACAAAGGGCACCTTGCAGGGGCCATGTTTATAGACCTCTCCAAGGCCTTCAACACGGTCTCTCATCCCCTCCTTCTTAATGCATTACAACAAATCAGGGTCTCTCAAGGTCCACTGTCATGGTTCGCCAGCTATCCTTCATGTAGAACCCAATGTGTCAAAATTAATAATACTATATCTAACATGCTGCCTGTGTGCTCTGGTGTTCCCCAGAGATCCATCCTGGGTCCCCTACTATCCGGCAACTACCTCAACGCCCTGCCAAAATCCTGCTCCAGTAACCTTCTCCTCTATGGAGATGACGCTGTTCTTCACACTGCACACCCTGATCCTCTCTCTCTCCAGCACACCCTGCAACACTCCTTCTCATAGATTGAACACTGGTTTGCTGAACACAGATAGGTGGTCAACATTAAAAAAACAAAGATGATGTGCTATGCCCACCGCCAAAATAGATCAAAGGATTTCCCCCTTGAAATACTCTCCACCTCTCTCCTCTCCCACTGGAGCAGGTCCAAATGTATAAGTATCTAGGTGTTTCATTTGAATCCTCCCTCTTGTTTCATGAGCATGTCAAAATTCTCACCTCTGCCACCAATGCTCACGTAGGTCTCCTGTATAGACATAAAGAATGCCTGCCACCTGAAGCACTTCACCTGGCCATCACTTCCTCAGTCTTTTCGCTAGTAGACTACGGCCTAACAATCTATGCTGCCGCCAACCCCACGGTGCTGCATCAAATACAACTAGTCATTAATAAGGCCTGCCGGCTTCTCTCCGGTGCCGACAGAAATACGCATACCTGCACCCTATATGCACTCACCAAGGTCCTCTCCCTTGAGGAAAGACCATTATACCAGACCTGTCTCTTCACCAAAAAATCCACCTGGGTTTAACCCCAACAGGTGTCATGGCTCCACTTCAGGCAGCCACCATCTCAGCATCCACACGGGCCGCCCCAAAAACTATCTGGATGGTGCCCAGGGTCAGAACCACTCTAGCCCAGAGATCCTTCCTCCTTAGAGCTCCATCCTGGTACAATGCCCTCCCATCTGCCATCACATCAATCATCAATTTAGTTTCTTTTAAAGCTGCCTTGAGGGCTTATATCCTGTCCTTGTGTCAATGCCAGTGTAATCGCTAGCCCATTGATCCTGCACCATGCCACTAGGTCACGCACCCACCCTTGGCATGGCACTAGAAAGCTCTCACTACTCTAGCTCACAGGGACCTCACCTTCCTTGGCTACCATTTACTGTAGATCCTGTATTATGTATTAGACAATGCCTCTCTGAGGTGGCTTGCTACTAGCTCATAATATGCATGGTTTAGCCACCAATTGTATAGGTCTTTAATCATTCATTATTTAAATGTGACTACAGCTCTGTCATGATTAGCTACCTCATGTATAGGCAATTACCTAGGGCTGATTGTACCTTTATTCTGTATGATTGTTCACCCACCTTCATGGTATGTATGTACTGTATGAATGTATTGTGTTTCATTTTGATGTGGAGCCTTTGGGAAACTAGTCTATGACTCAAAGAGTTGTAATTCCGATTTCCTAAATAAATAAATAAAAAATTATCTGAGTCCCTAAATTACCTCTTTAATTACTCTTTGGAGTGCTGATGGTCTAGAGAACAGCAGACATGGTACTACCGCATTAAAGTGGAAGAAAGGACAAGCCAGGGAACTACAGACCAGTCAGTTTGGTGTCAGTAGACAGTAGTTTATTGGAGGCCAAGTTCAAGAAAAGAGAGATGGTGTTCCAGGGAAAAACAGGCTACAGGTTGGTAAATAGTTCAGCTTTGTGGCAGGTAGGTGCTCTGATAGACTTTTTTTACTGGGTAATGAGAGCAGTAGATAAAGGACAGGCAGTCAACATACTATACCTTGATTTTAGCAAGGCTCTCATCTTGTTCCCACATGCTGTAGGAGTCTAGTCAAAAAACTGGAGGGATCCAGTGATGGGGTGCAAGCTAAGAAAGTGGGTGGAAGTCTAGCTGAGGGAGAACACAGGTGGTTGTGATTAATGGGGAATTCTTGGGAATGAAGGAAGTCACTAGTGGGATGCAGCAGAGGTCAGTGCTAGGCAAAGTGCCATCTAACATATTCATTAGTGACATACTGTAGGTGATGGCATCAGAGGGAAAATCTGCCCGTTTGCAGAAGACACCAAGCTCTGTGGTAGTGCTGACATGGAAAAAGATATCCATGAGTCAAAGGATGACGTGGAGAGGCTTGAGAGGTGGTCAAAAATCTGAAAGCTCAGCTTCAGTGCCAAAAAGTGCAAGGTCATGCATGTGGGAAACCAAAACAAAGAGGTGTAATATAGGTTGGAAAGATGACAGTTACTGTGACATAGAAGAACATAGATATGGGGTGGTGATCTCCAAACAGTCTCAAACCACCAGGACAAGGTGATATGGTCAGGGGCACAGACAGCATGGTCAGGGGCACAGACAGCATGGATGCACAGGTGCTTGAGCACCCACATAGTTAAAATGAGCACCCCTCTATTTTGCCTGCTGTGCTGTTCACTGTCTGTGACACTCATTCAGCCCTCATCCTGACCCAACCAGCAGCCCTGCCTAATCTGTAAAATTGTTTCTTTTTCTGTCCCCACTCCCGCTCCCTCACCCAATCGGCACATCTATTCACTTACAGTCACCGTTGAGATGCCATGCCTGTTGCTAAGTTACTTGTTGCAACTTAAGCTGGATGCTGCTGTGAGGTCCAACACTGTGGATCATCTCTCTTTGGCTCCCCCAGTGGCTGATGGATGCCTAACAGAAAAACACACAAGCCCGGCCAGTAGCCACAACAATTTTGACTGGAGGACAGTTGGACACTTGACATGAGCACTGTTGCACATTCCTAGGCTCAGCACACTGTCAGCTCAGGCTCACTCGGGCATCTCTGCTCCTCCAATCCTGAGTCACATTGAAGACAAGAAAACACACACATCTGACCAATCAGGATTGAATGGGGTCAGAAAACAGAGCAAGTGAGAAGCTGATTGACATGATTCTTCCGGCTGCCACTGGTTGGGTGGGGGAGCCACAGGCTTTTCAAACACAAAACACAGCGGCATCAGTAAAAGCAATCAAATTTAGCTTCTTAAAGTTCTTACTTAGTTTACTTAGTATGTTCGGACAAAAGAAGGCATATGCCCATCATGACTGTCCCCCACACCAGTGGGACTTAAACTAAATGCTAGTTGCATATCAGCCAGTGATCTAATCTGGCCTTGTATGTATCAAAGGTATTGGATTCAATTATTTCATTTGGAAGAGTATTCCATGCTTTTGCAGCCAGTATTGTAAAGAAAGAATCTCTCTTTGCGGTGTAAGCCCAGTCAATGATTAATTGTTGTTGGTGAAGTCTAGGAACATGTTGCCTGTTTGAATACCCTAGTCCACATTATTCCATTAAACTCTCAGAGTTCAGTATTTTGTAAATGAAAAGAAGGTCACCTCTGAACCTCTTTATTTGGAGTGAGAATAAACCATGTTTTCTCAGTCTATTTTCGTAATCCAGGGTAGATATGGTATGTACTAATTTAGTTGCCCTTCTCTAAGTTCTCGTTAAATCGATGTCCCCGTGGCTCTCACTGTCCATTGAGACAGGAGGTGGTAAGGTAGATCCTAGAAAAGCTGCATTCCCCAGACAGGCTTTAATCACCCAAGCACTTAAAGTAAAAGGACCTCTGAGATGTAAAAGAACTACAACTGTACCAACTGCTGTTTCAGAGTAAAAGAGATCTAGTGGCATTAGGGATGTCATTCACATATGCAGATTTGGCAGTTCATTCACTAGTCTAAAGGAGAGCTGGAGATGGGGAAACCCTTTAGCCTGCTTCAAGCTCTCAAAGCATTAGGTATGACACACTCTCAATGGGCATTTGTCTCTGCTGTCTGCAGAAGATGGAGTAGTCTACCTCCATTGTAGCCACTTAATTGAAGATTAACTGAAGAAGAGACTCTGCACCCCTAGGTAGAGGAGGGGTGTAAAACCTCCTATTGCTTATGCCACAGCTGCAGCTGTGGTGCTGTACATTAAAAAGAAACATGTTCTCTATTAAGTGCTACTGTACCTGCTTGGTTGATTACAGCCCACAAACTGGGATTTTCTAGGAAAAGTACAGCTGAATTGAACCACCACCTGAACTAACCACTTGGAGGAAGATGCTTTGAAAAGATGGACTTTATGTTAGATGAAAAGGTAAATGGTAATGATGCCCCTGCCTGCAGGCTAAAGTTCAATCAGATGAACTTTTGTTTTGAATAAATGGACCCAAGTCAGAGTTTATTCAAATTATGGACCTTAATGTTTGTGCCCAGACTGTTCTTACACTACCCCATGATTTGTAGCCCTGCCCTTGCAATCCTAGTGTCTGGCTGCCTGGGAGGCACCCCAACCCCCAGAGATAAAGTATTATGGTAATAAGTATGCAGCCCTCCTGAGGGGAGGGCTACAACTGGGTTGGGGGGATGCACTAAATATTGTTTGTTATTGTTTAGCAGGTCAACTTTTCAACTCATGCAGCATGACCAGTGGGCCTACACCAGTTCAGCACATGAGTATACCCAGTGACATTCAAGGGAAGTCTCCAAGGAGAGAGGGTTTTTCAAAGGTCTGAGAATGTAGCAATCCTGGGCAGCATCAATTGTGTAATGCATGGGATGCATGGAAAAAAAACAGGATTTCCTATCCTGTGCAGAAAACTGCCACTTGCTAAACCATCTTTCTTTGGTCTAGCATATATCCATTTTGAGGCCTCCAAGGCTTGTGGCCAAACTGTACCACAAGCTGCAGTAAAGCAGGTTGACTGTCACAACGCAATCCAAGATTATAAAATCAGGTACAGTTGCAGTATTCAGCCTTGGTGCAGCCGTGACAAGACACAGGTTTAATGTAAGGCTTGATGCAAGCTCTGTGGCAGCCTAAGAAGATCCAGCCCTGGGGATACTGCTACCAGTGGGGAGCAAGACAGCAGTTCAATATTGCATTTCTATCAAGCACTGTGTAGGGGCAAGGCAGAGGCCTAGTTAACCAGGGTCAAGTCTCCTGTTATTGTGGAGTATGTAGTAGTTCTGCTTTATCCCTATGTTCTTTTCAGATCCTTGTTTCTAACCCCTAATACATAGTTCTGCTTTATCCCGATGTTCTTTTCAGATCCTTGTTTCTAACCCCTAATACAATCTCTTTTGTTCTTTGTTGAACTTTGTGCTGTGAATGTATTATCTGTAAAGTATTAAGTTGCTTATTTTGAGGGGAACAACTGCCTACATTGTGTTGGAAGTGGGTGGGATGTACCAACTGGGTGCAGCTGGTTGGTATCGCTTTCCAGGAGGTAGTACTAACTTGTCACCTAGCCCACATTTATTTTCTCTGATTGGAGACACCACACAAATAACAGCTTCTTTCATTTGGTAATGAATCCCCACAGGAGTTTAACAACCCCCTTACCTTATTCAAGTCCTTAATGCAGGGCTGAGCACACCATTGTCTATGGCACGTGATGCAGAGGCTGGCATTAACAGATACCGAACTTTAAAGGAACTCAATGATGTCCTGTCACTGACAGACAAAATAATGGTTCAATATAGCCAATAATATGCTCATATGATTGCTATCCAGAAATGTTGTTTCCATGTTATTTTATCAACAGATCATTTTGTCTTACTTTTACCAGTAGTAAGCATGTTAAGGCCAGGGCATGAGGAGAAGTGTGCAGCATTAAATATGTGAAATAAAAAAGGTCAGATCTTAAGATATTCTATAGAGCATATTTGTCTTGTATTAGTTCTTAACACTAATATTATTCATAGTTATACTGTTTTTAAGCTGAGGTGATTCTATTGTACATCAAGTTGCTTACATTTCAAAATGCTGTGTTTATAATGCATTACACATGTATAGCAATGTAAAATATGGAACAGAATGTGATTCTCATTTTTATATCAGGACTGTTCTGGTAGAACAGACACATATTTAAGACATTGAAAGCTATTAAAATTGATGGTATTTTTCTCAGGCATACAGTGGTAAGCTGTACACCATTTATGGCCTTTATCAGACGTACACCACAAACAAGTGAGATCAGGGCAGCAATAAATCCAAGTGGCTATGAGCTACAGTATACTTTACTGTTAAAAGCTGAGTACACACTTTAAATTACTGCTGGTCTTTCAGTGACAGACTAAAGTGCTCAAGACACGGCACATGCGTCTGTTGTGTTAGAAACTTTGAGAAATGACTTCTTAAAATGGCAGGACATGTGTTTCAGCCTATCTGGTACTGTAGTTCTGTAGCTCAGCATGACACCTGCTATTGCACAGATTCAATAACCCTTGTAGCTAGCTGTGTAGCAGTTTATCTTCTAATTCCGCCATTCAGTTTCACACTGCTTTGTTTAAAGCAAAAGCATTCTCAGAAAATGACAGAAAAGAGCAAATTAACTACAAGGGGCTGGATTTTCCAACCAGATGGCATAGGTGCAACTCCTAGTTTTGAGTGGTGACTGCTTCATCTGAAATGGGCCAAAATGTGTACAGTACTTCAATAACGAGAAATCAGTTTCAACCTCACCAACAACCAAAAGGTTGTAAATATCTTGTCTCAGCAGGGGTCAGAATCGGGGATATCAAAACCTCAAAATGAAAATATCAAACACCCCCAAGAGACTTCAAGGTTATTTTAGTTACTCATAGTTTTATTCGGAGACACCTCTCCATCTAAGTAAGGGCACTTCTTTTATGCCCAACGTTTCACTGGAAAGAATCAGCTTGTTCAAAGGCTGCGATCCTAAACATAAACACATGTATATAAATTTTGAATTTAATAATGTAATATACCAGTGCACCCCTTCAGGCCGACACTCCGATGGCGAAACCCGTAAAAAGACCATTACGGCAACAGTCACTGTAATGGTGCTTTTTCCATGTTTCGCTATCCCCCAGTGTTCTGCCTCCTCCCTGGACCAACTGTGACCTGGAATTTATAATCCTAAAGTCTGGAGGTCGCAGGGGTACAGAAAACACTTGTAGAATGGGCAGCTACAATACCAAGGCCGGTATTGTCATAGTAGTGTGGAGTAATGCATTTTCACCGTCGACTTCCTTGGTGCTTCCTGTAATGTACTATACTGACATCTCCATTTCATTTGATGCACTAATTGTAGTCAGTGCCACTGAAATGGAGAGGTCCAGTATATACGCATAACATGGTAGGCACCTTGGCAGTTTGTGCAAGACACAAGGTACTGGTTACCTGCAGCTTCAGTGAAACACATGCTAATTTATTACTATTGGCATCACATAATCAAAATGTTTTCAACCTCAAAAGTTAACAATATCAGTATTAGTAAGAAAGATTACATTATCTCCCCACCCCCATCCATCTATTAGCTCATTCTTACAATAATTCTCCTGGCATTAGACTATGCAGATGCAGTCTACAGTGCTGCCCCGAAAGTCCTACTTAGCTAGACTGGACTCCTCTTTCACTCCTTCTGTCATTTTACCTTCAGTTGCCCTCCCTGAATTCATCACTGCTCCCCATACCATCCTCTCTCCCATCATTGTAAGGCAGGTGTCTCCCCAATTGCACCCCTTCATCTCTAACTTCTGGTTTGGCTCCTTCCCTTGCTCTCTCTCTTCACTTCTTATTATTTCTGTTTTATTCTCCTGTACTCCCTCAGATCAAGTGGCACCTGGTCCTTTATCCCTTCTCCACTGTAAATCCTCAGCTGCAAAGGCTGTCTTTTCCTACAGCTTCCAAACCTATGAAACAACCTCCCCCTCTCTGTCCATTTGACCTCCTCAACCTAGTACCCGAAAGTTCAACTCCATGATTTCACTGCTCACTCCTGTTCCTGTGTAGTCAATCCCAGGACATCTGATAATATAGAAACATAGAAACTGACAAAAGATAAGGGCCGCTTGGCCCATTCAGTCTGCCTTTTTCATTGTGATTGCTTTTGCTGCAGACCCTTCTAAGTCTATGGCACTTTCTCTTCCACCCTTTTCCTATCCCTTATGATTCACTTGTGCCTATCCCAGGTTTTCTTGAATCCCACCACTGTTTGCACCCCCACTACTTCCACTGGAAGACTGTTCCAGGAATCCGCCACCCTTTCTGTAAAGAAACATTTCCTCACATCTCTCCTGAACCTAACCCCCTCCAGCTTCATATCATGACCCTTTATTCTAGAGCCTCTTTTCTCTGAAAAATGTTTCCCACCTGTTCCTTATTCACCCCGTGAGGTATGTAAAGGTATCGATCATATCCCCCCTCTTCCTCCTCTCCTCCAGGGTGTACATGTTTAGTTTCTCTAGCCTCTATTTGTAGGGCTTTTGATGCAGACCCTATGTCATCTCAGTAGCCCCCTTCTGGGCTGCCACTATTCTGTCTATGTCTTTCCTGAGATGTGGTCTCCAAAACTGGACACAGTACTCTAGGCGGGGTCCTACAAGTGACCTATATAGAGGCAACACTACTTCCCTCTTCCTGCTCGTGATGCCCTATCTATACAACCTAGCATCTCACTAGCTCTCCCAGTTGCTTGGTCACATTGGCCACCTTCAGGTCATCCGATATCATTACCTCCAGGTCCTTTTCCTGCTTGGTCATTGCAAGTGTCTCCCCCCACACACACACACACACACACACACACACACACTTTGTACTCCACCCCTTTTTTTTGTGACCCAAGTGTATTATATTGCACTTTTTTGCATTAAGCCTTAGCTGCCAAACTTCTGACCACTCCTCCAGCCATTTTAAATCTCTTACCATCTGTTGCAACCCCTGGAGTGTCCACTCTGTTGCAGATCTTGGTGTCATCCTCAAAGAGGCAGACTTTCCCTTTCAGTTCCTCTTCTGTGTCGCTAATGAAGACATTAAAGAGGACTGGCCCCAGTATTGACCACTGAGGTACCCCGCTGGTCACTCTACCCTCCTCAGAGCAAACTCCATTTACCACCACCCTCTGCCTCTTATTCCCTAACCAGTTTCTTATGTAGGTTACCACCTTATTGCCCACCCCCATGCTACTGAACTTATTTACTATTCTTCTATGTGAAACAGTGTCAAAGACCTTGCTGAAGTCAGGTAGGCCATGTCCACCACCCCTCCCTGATCCAACACCTTGGTTACCCAGTCAAAAAAATCTATTAGATTTGTCTGGCATGACTTCCCTTCTGTGAAGTCATGCTGCTTTGGGTCCTGCAGTCTACTGAATTCCAGGTGTTCCATGATCCTTTCCTTTAACAATGTTTCTATTAATTTCCCTGCTACAGAAGTCAGGCTGGCCTATAATTTCCCGCCTCCTCCTTGCTACCACTTTTGTGAAGCAGGACTTTGTCTGCTCTTCTCCAGTCCTCCAGGATACACCGATCTCCACAGAACTGTTAAACAAGTCTGCTAGGGGTGCAGCCAGCATCTCCCCGAGTTCCTTCAGCACCCTTAGATGCACCCCATCTGGCCCCATGGCTTTGTCCACCCTCAGATTACTGAGTGCTTCCCTGACCCTCTCCTCAGAAAAGGGACTGGTGTCCACTTACCTCCCTTCAAAGCTCTTGGTGCTTATTGGGGATCCTTCCCCTTTCCCTTCTACAGTGAATACTGAGAAGTATTTGTTTAACATGTTTGCATTTTCTTGGTCTTCCTCTGTACAGGCTCCTGCCCCCCTCCTTTTTTAACTGTACAATCCCTCCCTTTGTCTTCCTTTTCTTGCTAACATACCTGAAAAATATCTTGTCCCCCTTGATACTGTCTGGGTTATTCTTTCTTAGCTTGCACCTTTGCGCTCCTTACTGCTTTGCTTGCCTTTCTCCATTTCCCCAAATACACTCTCCTGTCCTCCTCTCTCTGGGTCTCCTTATACCTTGGGCCTTGATGATGACCAGGTGGGTTTATACGTAGGCATGTAACTTCCTTTACTCTCAGCTTCTCGGCATGCCAGACGGATGTCTTGTGTCACTGGTTAATTGTTTTTTTACTATTTGGGGACTGCAGAAGTCAGTCATTTCATTGTGAATTATTTTGTGCTTTTGTTCATATCAGTGGAAGTCAGTTTTTGACTCCTCAAGGAGTCTTGAGGAGAGCAAATGAAGATACAGCAGCACAACAACCACAGAAGTGGCCATTTTTCTATAGATGCCCTTGTTTTCACTGGTATAGGACAACAAGTGGGTGAGAGGTATGGTGTTTATGTTGCTAATTCTCTTGATGTCTTTTTAACTATTTAATAAAGTTCTTTGGTAACATGAGTAGTGGCCTATAATCCTCACTTTTACCAAATGTGAACTTGGGTGCTGACCTCTGTACACAGACAGGTTCTCCTATCATGTGGCTTTGTTACGCGTTATACCTTCTGAATGCCACTGCTTTTGCCCTTACCTGTTCTGCTACATCCCTCAAGAACCACAACAGTCTCCTCTTCCTTCTGCTTTTGCTTGCTAGTTTGACATACAGGTACGTTGCCTTTACTATACCCTCCCTTTACTATACCCTCTTTTAATGTGGCCCATTTGCCCTCCACCACAACCAGGACATCTACCCCTGCCAGGTCCTTTCTGAGGCATTCCCTCATCTTTGTAAAGTCAGCCGTTCTGAAATCCAGGATCCTCATCATTGTGTGATGGGATTCTGCAGCTGTTCTTATATTAAACCACATTGTGCAATAGTCACTGGTCCTCAGATGACTTTCCACACTGATGTCGCAACATTGTCCTCAAGTAAGCATCAGGTGTAGTATTGCCGCACCCTGTGTGGATTCACTTACTAGCTGCCTGAGGAATGCCTCCTGCAGGGAGTCTAGGGTGTCTCTACTTCTAGCTGATGCTGCAGCAGGGAGGCTTCACTCCACATCTGGCCGATTAAAGACCCCCACCAGCACCACTTCCCCCTTCTTAGCCATTTCTATGTCTTCCAAAATTTCTTTGTCTAAGTCTTCCTTTGTTGGAAGCCTGTATAACACTCCTATCCAAATGGCTCCTCCGTTTCCTGACTTGAGGTTGACCCACAACACCTCGATCCCCGGAGTTCCCTGTACCTCCATCACTTTTATGTTTTCCTTAACATAAAGCACCACTCCCCCTCCTTTCCTTCCTACCCTTTCTCTTCTAAACATCGTGTAGCCGGGTATGACCATTTTCCAGTTATGGTTGTCAGCACACTATATTTTGTTGATGGCCACAGTATCCAGTTCTGCCTCAGCCATGGGGACCTCCAGGACTAGTATCTTATTTCCCAGACTTCTAGCATTGGCACACATGGATGTCCAGATTCTGCCAGTCCATCTCTTGTCCTTTCCCACTTTTCTAGCAGTCCCCCCTTCCTCATGTTTTTATATTGGCTGCTCTTCTCCCCCATCCCCTTGCTAATCTCTTGCTACCATGACTGTCTTGCATTCTGGTCGGAATGTTTTCTCTCAGGATTTCTGTACCCTCTATCACAGACTGGGGGTGGGGGGGTTGCTGCCTCCCCTTTGCCTTCCTCCATCCCCTTGGCTAATTTAAATTTCTGTCAAAGTAACATTTCAACTGTCCACTAAGGACTGCTGTTCCCTTCCTAGATGGATGTAGGCCATCCCTCTGGTATAAGCTTTGATCCTTCTGGATGGAGCCCCAGTCCTCAATGTAGCCATACCCCTCCTCTCTGCACCATTCCTTCAACCATGGGTTGAAGTCCGTAGTGCGGAGCTCCCTCTCTTTCCCCCATCATAGACAGGCAGCACTTCTGTAAAGGCTACAGTGTGTGCTACCTGCCTAAGATCCTTCCCTAGCTCCCTAAACTACTCCTGCACTGCCCCAGTCCCATTCAAAACTAGGTAATTGGTCCCCAGGTGAACAATGACATCTGGCTCCCTCTTCCTTCCTATTGCCCTTGTGATCCATTCAGGCAGATCCACACATCCTCACTGTCCACCACCTCAGGTGCCCCTTCTTGGCAGTCCTACTCTGCCAGAATGGTTTAGGAATTTCTCAGTGGCACCGACTGAGGAGTGTGCCTGTCACCCACTCCTCCCAGCCTCCCAGATCCTACCACCCCTGCCCTCCTTGAGACCACTGTAGTCCAACTGTTTCTCCCTTCTGGCATCCTTTAAGGTAGCAGTGTCTGACTAGGTGGTCTGTGGGTGAGAGAAATGGTCCCTTGACTCCTCACCAATGCAACTTTGAGTCTAGGGATGTTCTCCTGACTCTCTGTCAGCACCACCCAGAGTCTTGAGACCTTTTCCCTCCACCCAGAGAGGTGCACACAGATGGGACAGCACCACAGTCTCAAGAAGGGATCCCTGTAGACAGTCACTCCCCAACCATTGCATTGCACCATTCCCTATATTTTCTTTTTTCCAGTTCTTCTTGAGCTTCCCATCCTCCTGTCCCAGGCTCCAGTAGGGCTATTGTACTACCACCCAGTAACCACAAGCCCTTAAACCCTGAAGCTCACTAATACCCAGCAAGTGTTTTACAGCAAGTACCTACACACTAAAATACCCAGCAACTGTTTAACAGTAAGCCCCTGATCCCTGAAACACACTATTATCTAACAACAGCTTACCAGCAATCCCCAAAACCCAGAAACACACTAATATCCATTAGCAGTTTAAAAAGCAAGCCCCGAAGCCCACTATCACACTTACCCCCAAATGCCTAGCTGGCCTCCAAAGTACAGCCACCCTACAATACAACTCTCAAAAGGCCTACCTGGGATCCTGGGTAGGGCTCCACTTCAGTTGGCAGGGGAGCAGAATGGCTGACTGCCTCAGTGAATTGACTCTGGTGGGAAGACTCCAACATCCTTTGCATGGTTGCCCTTTGTGGGGGTTGCTGTAAGTCCTTAAGAACATCTTTGCACCACTTCCTGACCCCAGGGAGAGCCCAGGATTGGCAGCCTGGCAAGGAGGGAGATGTGGCCCTCTGCTGATTGGCTCCTGTCCTAAGTCTGGTGGCAATTCCTAGCTCCTGTCTTTTTTGGTGCTCTGCTGACCAGGGATGCTGTCAGGGTGGAGGAGAGGCTTTGATCCTCCTCTCTCTGCCTCTCTCTATCAGCGGTTTCAGCCGATGAGTTCTGTAGGGGTTTTAACTCCCCTTTTTCCACTTCCTGATCCCAGGAAGCACCCAGGATTAGCTGCCTGCCAAGGAGGGAGGCACGGCCCTCTGCTGATTGGCTACTCTCTGGAGCATGGTGGAGCTTCCTAGCTCCAGTCTTTCTTTCGCTCTTTCTCTGCTCCGTTAATCAGAGATGTTGTTGGGGTGGGGGAGAGGTTTGGATCCTCCCTCTCTGCCCTTCCACACTGGCGGTTTCTGTGATGGGGCCCTCCATCTGGGAGGGTGCATCCGTGGTTCTT
This sequence comes from Neoceratodus forsteri, assembly GCA_016271365.2. NCBI lineage: Eukaryota > Metazoa > Chordata > Ceratodontiformes > Ceratodontidae > Neoceratodus > Neoceratodus forsteri. Next base: position 786,614,719 of record CM057449.1, on the reverse strand, counting down.
AAAATCTCTGGTGGGACCACAGGGTAACTGAGGGAAAAAGGCAACTTAAATACTTCAGTAACAGCAAAGCAAAAAGCATGAAAAGCCACTGTCCACACAAGCAGCTTCAATCAAGCAGTAGTGGTTTATTTGACACAGGCTGAACTCCCTGGCTGTTAAACAGGTATAGGAGCAGATACAGCTGAGTTAAATCAGATACTTTCAATACTATAGGACCTTTCCTGTTAATTCACAAGCACTTTTGACATTACTCTTTCAAAAGTTCTCCAACCAGTGGAGGCTCTACATAACTTGCTAGACACAACTTTGTGAGTTTCATAAATAGTATGCCATAGGAACTAGGGGACATGTCATGAAGTTGGAAGGAGGTAGAACCAGGGGCAATGTGAGGAAGTACTTCTTTACAGAAAGGGTGGTGGATGCATGGAATGGCCTCCCTGCAGGGGTGGTGGGGGCAAAAATGGTGGAGGAATTAAAAAATGCATGGGACAGACACATGGAAGTACTAGAAACAGGGAAGGGTGGAAAAGCTATAGATGAGCTAAAGTCTGCAGCGTAGGTAAAGGTAGGAAAAATGGGCAGACTAGATGTGCCAGGCGGTCCTTGTCTGCTAACAAATTCTATGTTTCTATGTATCTACAGGACTTCCCAGGCAGAAATTGTACTGGTTTAAGGACCAACTTGCTGAAGCCCAACTGTGAAAAAGAACTCACCGGGGTCCATCGCACCTCCACCTGCTTGCTGCCTACAAGGATCACATTAGGTCCACAATTACCAGCACCCTGTGGGGAGATCCACAGTTCACTCCATACCTTATTTTGTTAGAAGTCTCTCAGCATGGCTTCTCAAAACACTGTATGCTTAATATTAACTCTCCCACAGAAGAGATGCTTAACTCCAGGTACACCCAGCTCAGTGACCCACTTCCTAACCCCCTAAGTAGCTTCCAGTTTATAGCTTCTATCATATCGATCCCAGAGCTGCTTGAGCTCAGCTTCTAACTCAAAAGAAATGCAGACTCTGTCCTGCCTTACACATAGGTAATACAAAAAATATGATTTTAGGAAAGAAAGATGGCCACTGGCTCATTAAATACTGTGTAACATCAGCTTGCTGTGCATACACTGTCACCCAATTTTCATTATAGTACCTACCAAGTTTGAGTTTGAATGTAGACACAGCTTCAGTTGTTGACACCTGAGAGTCTGTTCTGCACATTCTCCACTTGTTCCAAGAAGAAATTCTTCCTGATATTTCCCTTGGAATTTCCTCCTTTTAGTGACATTGTGCGACCTTTTGTTCTCCCATCCTTGGATATTCCTGATAGTGTTATCCCTTTCTGGGATTTGAATACTTTTATCATGTCTCCCCTGAGTCAAGCTCCTTTACAATGGGAAGAGTCCAAAGTCTGCTAGTCAGTCCACATAACTCATGTTCTCTAAGTCCTTAACTATCTTTTTTGCAATACTTTGAGCTTTTTTGATCATATTAATATGTTTTCTCATTATGAGGACCAGAACTGCACACTATACTCAAGATGGGGCAAAACTCAGATAGGTAGAAGCCGGGCATTCTAAAATCATTCAATCTGCTCTTGAAGTTCCTTCTGATGCGTGTCATGATTGCATTTGCCTTATATTTGAATGTGCTACCGACCTTTTCCAGGGTCTTTATCCTGTTGACCTTTGGTAATATATGAACTATTTAAATAGTATATATTGCTTTTAAATTCTTTGTCCCAAAGTGCATGACTTTGCATTCTTCCATATTCATTTTCATCTGTCATCTCTCTTCCCACTTCCTTAACTTGTCCAAATCATTATGCAGCCCATTTATCTCTTCTTATGTTACAACCACTCTTCTTATCCTTGTGTCATCAACAAACATGGTAACCCAGCTAGTGGTATCCACCTCTAAGTCACTTACAAATATTTTGAACAGTGCTGGTTCATGTAACGACCCTTTGTGGACACAGCTGGTCACTTGTTTCCATGTTGATAGACTGTTATTTATTAGAACTCCCTGTTTCCTATCCTGTAGTCAGTTATTCACCTATAGTATTACTCAGCCAGATGTACCTAGGTTTTCCATTTTGTGAAAAAGCATCCAGTGGGGGACTGTGTCAAATGGTTTTCTGAAGTCCACGTGCATGATGTTCATGGCCTTCCTATGTCAAGTTCCTTGGCAACATTCTCAACACTTTACAATAATATTTTTCTGACACGATTTTTCTTTACAGAATGCAAACTGAGCTTTTAAATCCAAGTTGTTTTTCTGTAAGTGTTCAACAATACTAATTATTATGATTGTTTCCAGTAGCTTCCCTGGTATTGATCCAGAGAATGTTGATAGAGTGCCATTAATTATCACTGTCTGTTTCCCATCCTGTAGCTGATTTCTAACTTATTATATTACTCAACCAGCTATACTTAGGTTTTTCATTTTGTGAACAAGCCTCTGGCATGGGACAGTGTGAAATGCCTTGCTGAAGTCCAAATACACATCAACAGGTTTTCCTATGTCATGTTCCTTGACAGGTTTCTCAAAGAATACAACATGAATTGTCTGGCATAATTTATGTTTACAGACTATAAACTGAGCTGTTATATATTGTAAGTTGTTTTTCCAAAGTGTCCAACAATCTTATTTCTTATGATTGTTTCCAGTGTTGTTTTTAGTCCGCGTCTTAGCCTGAAGCTCACTGTATTCTAAAAAACAGTTGCCATCAGTATCTTGCCCCAGTGTAATTATCTCCCCATTTCAAGGAATAATGTTCTACTGTCCTCAGTGCAAAACATAACCCAATATTAAAGAACATCATATTCAAAAAGGCTTCAGGAGTGTGAATACCTATAGTCCCTGATGTGTATCACAGAGTGATATCACTCCCAGGAAGGGCTTCTGCTCTATGATGTTTGTTGCCTTTGCTCAGCTTAAGTATTTCTGCTTTACGGCTGGCCTGGTGGTGCTGAGGGTTGAGGTGCTGGATGCCACACCTCGCGTCATGCTGGCTACCCATGTTCGGGAGCGAGTGTGGGCTACCGAGGGTTGGCAGGGGAGGAGAAGAATCGGGCATCCCAGGGAGAGCTCTCCTCCTCTGGAGAGGAGGGTGACCAGACATCGGTGCATGCCTGGCCCCCTAGCAGTGGTTGGGGGCTGGCACACCAATGCTGCAACTAACAGGGGCAAGAGTGTTCCTGAGTGTGAGGACTCTACAGAGATGGACTCTGCCACACACTGCAGGCCAGATGTTTTTTTCACTCTTAAACGGACACTGTCAGGTTTTGGTATTATTTTCAATGTGCTGCAGTTATGGTGCCATTTGACATCTCCTGCCCTACTACGGCAATATATGCCTCATGATTTGCCTTATACATATGCATGTCTGCTACTTTTAGTTAACAATAAATTTCCACTGTCCTGACCCTATCGTCCGGCACTGGTGCTCCCACACACCCCCACATGTCCAAGATATTAATATGGCATCAACTTGCAAGCAAACTCGTGCATGGACAAGTTTCTCATTTTGGGGGGCATAGTAACAAAATATAACACTGGAAACTGCTGGGTTAACTGAACTCAGTACGAACATAAGAAAATTGCCAGCAGTAAAAGGCCTTCAAGGTCTATCTAGGGTGCCCGAGACTGCAGCTAGCTCCCTATTCAGCAGCTGCCTCACCCCCTCCCCTTACCTCCCTTTATCCTCCCCTTTACCCAGTTCCACCCCTTCTTGAAGCATTCCACTGAGTTACATGCCACCACCTCAGCTGGTAGTGCGTTCCACTTTGCCACCACCCACTCCAAAGAGAAACACCTCCTTACCTCCCTCCTGAATCTACCCCCCTCCAATCTCATGTCATGGCCCCTAGTGTCTCTCCCCACCCTCCTCCTGAATAGACCCTCTGTGTCTGTTTTGATTATCCCTTTTATGCATCTGAAGGTCTCAATCATGTCCCCCCCGTCCCTCCTCTCCTCCAGTTTGTACATGTTTAACTCTCTTACTGTGACCTCATATGGCAATTCGCCCAGGCCCTGAATCATGTTCGTTGCCCTATGCTGCACCCCCTCCAGCAGCCTAATGTCCTGGTGCCAGTACTGCATGTTATATTCCAGGTGGGATGTAACCAACAAACTGAATAATGGTAAAATAACTTCCCTTCTTCTCGAGGTAATGCCCCTTGTAATTTACCCTCATCATTTTGTTGGCCACTGCTGCTGCCTTTCTGCATTGTGTGGAAGTGGTCATTGCTCCCATGATGAGCACCCCCAGATTCTTCTCCTCTTCTGTTACATCCAGCTGCACCCCCCCCCCCCATGGTAGCTTCTCTTTGGATTTTTTTGTTCCTAAGTGCAGCACCTTGCATTTTTTTGCATTGAACTCCAATTGCCATCTGTCAGACCATACCTCCAGTCTTGCTAGATCCTCCTGTAGCCCCCGCCACCCTCCCGATCGTCCACCACTGCTCTCATCTTGGTGTCATCTTCAAAAAGGCTGATTTTGTTGCTGATGCCTTCTGAGATGTCTGCAATAAATATGCCAAACAGCACTGGGCCCAACACTGACCCCTGTGGAAACACCACTTGTCACAGGCTTAGTAATGTTAGTCTTACACCAAATGAGCATTCGAACCCATTGAATTTTTTGTTTGAAAGGAAAAGTTGTGATTTCAGGCATGTGCATCAATGTCAAGGGCTTATTCACATGCCTGGAGTCACAGCTTGACTTTTCAAACAAAAAATGCAGTGGGTTCAAATGCTCGTTTTGGTGTAAGACTGACATTATTGAGTTCAGTTAACCTAGCAGTTTTCAGTGTTATATTTTGTTGCTGTGCTCCCCAAAATGAGAAACTCGTTCATGCATGAGTTTGCTTGCAAGTCAGCACCATATTAACATCATGGACATGTGGGCGTGCCAGCGCTGGACAATAGCAGTCAAGTCATGCATATGTGTAAGGCAAATCGTGAGGCATATATTGCCATGGTAGAGCAGGAGGTGCCAAATGGCACCATAATTGCAGCACATTGAAAATAATACCAAAACCTGACAGTGCCCCTTTAAGAAAACAGCAGGTCTCTGCAAGACAGCCAGAGAAACATGGTCTCCCTTTAGGAGCTCTCCTCCAACTCACTCTGCCACTGCTAAGTCACTCAGACTGAAGCCACTGCCCAGTCCACTTCAGGGGAGACAGTCAGCCTGGATCCACTTCAGCAATCTAGGTTTATTTTACAATATATTTACTCTGGATAGCTCAGTTGAGTGTCAACATCTGTTTTCCATTGGGGTCCTGTCTCCACCTATTTCCACAGCTGAGAAGGTTGGAGCATTGGGTGGTTTAGTTACTTGCTCAGGATCACCCAGTGTGTATTTGACTCCAGCAAAATTTGAACTTGTGATCACTTGATTCACAAGCAGGTGCTCCAGCCATGTAGATCACATTGCCTCAGTACCCTTGTGACATAACAGAAATGCCAAGATGAGCCAACTATTTAACCCTTAGGTGCCAAGAAAGCTAGTTGCGCTACTCAGGAATGCCAAGGAGAACCCGGGGGTTAAATTTAATTTCTGATTTCTTCCTGCACAGTCCTTAGCATTTCATCACAGGTTTTATTTGTTTACTATTTGAAATCTTATTGAGTTGTTTGAATTTTATTTCAGTATTGAATCACAAATAATTTTCAGAATACCATGGGTCTAGCAGTATGGCCTTAAAGTTAGAGCATCAAGCTGTGACAGAGCTTGGCACATCCAGCAGACCTGGGCTTGATTCCCACAACCTCCACTTGCATACTGTGTGCACCCTGAGCAAGTCATTTGACCTCCTGGACTTGCAGGATATGCCTGGAAATGATTTTCAGCTCAATATGCCTTTCCTGGTCAAAAATGTTAAAATAAAATAAAAATAAATCTTTACTATAGCCACTACTGCATATTCCTTCATTCTATGCTTATTCAGTTCTCTGTAGCACATAGTGTAGGTTGTCCACTTGCAATACCTTCAGAAGGCTGTAATAAAATGGAGGTCAAAGTTGAAATCATCCAAAAAGTTCTATCTTTGTCCGTACCTAATGATGTATGTGACTACTGAATTCAAAACTAACAGAATCCAACTGTATTTCATCAGAGACTTTCCCTCAGTGTTCTGAAACATCTAGTTTTAAAATTTAACATCTTAACATTTATAATTTTCTGACCCACCCCCTCCATTCACAAACATTTTAGTAATTTCAGAGTTCTGGTTGAATCAATTCATCTCAGAAAATAACTCAGAGTATATTTCCTATCATAGGCACTGAAACAGGGAGGAGGGGCTTGCTTATCTAGCCTAAGGATTCTTTAACCTTTCAGCTGTACCCATTTGATAGAGGTATTCTGTCAATACAACTAACTGCAACCGAAATAAACATTGCCAGAGTGGAAAACCTTTATATGTGCTCTATGCATTATCTGGTCCAGTGCACCCAAAACATTATGTAAGGGACCACACATGTATGTGCCATGCAACCAGCCCCAGACCAACATGTGCTCGGTCCACTACTTTTTATGTTATACATTATTATACAATGGCAAGAAAATTTCTTGAAACCTGATTGGTCAGCATGTGCCTGGAACAGTGAAGGTTTTCCACAATAATATCACTGTATGAAGTCCAGGCACACACACGACCACATGAGAAAGCCAGAAATCATGTCTCCCTCCAGAAGTTGCTGCCACTCTGAGCCACCAAGCCACGGCTCTTACAGACTTTAGCCCTTCTCCGCCCCGATATCACAGATAAGTCAACCACTCAGACCAAATCAAATAGTGCAGCATACACACTAAATATAATTTTAATGCTAGATTTTCTGTCCGAAATGAGTGACTTCACTGAACCATGCCGACTGTAATTGCAGGTTGCGCGGTTCACTGAAGCTTCTCAGTTCAAAGGGCTGTAGCACGTCGTCCACTTCAATATCAGGGCCTAACAAAGCGCGGCCCTGCTCCTTGCCACTTTTTTTCTTCACAAAGTGACTCTTTCAGAGTTTCAACCCGTCATGCCTCCCAACAATGTCTCCGCTCAACTTACTGATCAAAGATTGTGACCGGAAAGACACTCCAGCATGTGCCACACAAACAGGGAAAACTGCCATTAGTTGTTCCATTCCTACCTTCTGGAATTTACTGTAATCTGCTCTAAAACTTTCAGTATTGGTAAGCCATAACACCTTTAAGATACTGATTAGAAAATTAGATGCAGAAATCTGTGTGGCTAGTGCTTACCTAGATTTATTTATTTATTTATTGAAAAATATTGGAATTACTTTATGTGTGATTGTTTGATGAGGCACTCAAACCTATGTATTAGCACTCACTCACCTTAGGAGAATTGTATAGGCTGTAGTATTAAAAGAGCAATATACCATATGATCTGCTATTCTTCTGTTTCCTGTAGCTTGTAGAAAATGGATATGATATACAGTCAGTGAATGTAATTGTATTCCTTATGAGTTGAACTAGCTCTTTATTAGGCATGGGTACCCAGTGGGTAGCTGGGTCAGGTAGTGTGGGTATTGCCTATTTTTGGCCGGGTAGGGTAGTTCAGGTAATGTACTACCCTATCCGACATAACAGTGCAATTTTCGGGTTGGGCAGTTTGAGACAGGCAACGAGTAAAGGACTTCTAGGCTAGAAACAGGTGTTAAAAGGGCAGCCTTTGGGGTCCTTCACAGAGCTTACAGCAGAATAGGAGCACATGACACCGGGCTGACACCTGATTAGTCAGGGCTGTCCAAAGGGCTGTGCTCCATCTGCTGTGAGCCTGTGTGGTGCAGACAGAGCATCCTGGAAGGGAAGCAGTTCCATGGATACTTGCAGCAGTAAAGACTTGTGTTTTGAATCAACAGTTAAAAAAACCTACACTACACAAATTAGGAGTTGGACAGGAACAAAATTAAGGGAGAAATAGTAGGAGACTGAAACAATCTCAGCAGAGGGGGATCAGCCTCAGTAGAGGAGGTGATGCTGGAGAGAAGAGAGGAGCAAGGTGGGGGGAAAAAGACAAAAACACAGAAGGCAGATGGTTTGAAATTAAAAGTTTAAAAACTTGAAACTTTATTACACTGTTTGTTAGGTGCCCCTGAGCCCTGTCATTTATTACTATGACATAGTCAGCAACACTGTCTGTCTCTACAGCATAGTGAAATCTTTTTACAGCTGTATTACAGTGTTTGTTAGGTGCCCAAAGCCCTGTCATTTGTTACTGTGACATAGCTACCTGTCTGTCTTTGCAGCATAGTGAAAGCCTTTTACGGCTATATTACACTTTTTGTGAGGTGCCCCGAGCCCTGTCATTTATTACTGTGACATAGTCAGCTACGCTGTCTGTCTCTGCAGCATAGGGAAATCCTTTTAAGGCTGTATTACACTGTTTGTTAGGTGTCCCATTTATTACTGTGTGCCTCCCGTACCTGTCTCAGCAATGCCCACCATGGGTACAGTTTTTGGAAACCTAACAAACAGTGTAATACAGCAGTCTTTCACATTTTTGTTATGGTCAGGGTAAGGTAATAGGGTAGTAGAATGGGTAGGATAGTGACTACCCAACCCTAAACAACTACCCGTTTCCCTCTAGGTTATTTTTAGGGTAATCTAGCATAGTTTAGAGGTACCCACAGGTAGTATTTAGGGTGGGGTATTTTACAGCCCACCCAGGCCTAGTCTTTATACGTCTATGCTCAGTAACTCATTGTTTTAACTCTGTATGTTGTCCTACCAAAGACCTCCTTGTAAATGAGCTTGCTCAACAGAGCCTTTTCCTGGTGAAAGAATAAATGAAATGAAATGAAATGTGGGGCCAGAATTCATAGAATTTGGCTGGGCAGATGCATGCACATATATCCCCCCCCCCCTTGCTAGGGGAGGAGCCAGCCAGTAGGACAGACAGTAGGACAGACCTGAGCCATACACCAAACTTTTAGTCAGAAGCCCAGCCCAGTACCCGAGGGGATCCCTTGCTCTCTGTGAGCAGGGGATAATGGGATATGGCAGCCTGCAGAAGGACTGCCATATCCATGCCATGTAAGCATGAATTGATTCTATTCTTTTTAAAAAGGACACAGTAATCCTTCTTTGACACCCAGCCCTCTGTCAAAGAGAAGGGCTGGGCTCTGTAGCACTGGTGTCTAATCAGGAATCCTGTCAGATAGGCATGCAATGGTTACAGCAGCCCTCTGGCTTGTGTAATGCAAGTCCATTCTTGACACTAGAAAAGCAGAGTGCAAATAGCTTCATGCACACCAAACTCTGCCAGTCTGGCCCCTGACATGCCTCCTTCCTGCCCTTACCCTCACTACTCTGACCAGCAGCACAGCTATTTGTCATAGACAGGGTAGATGCTGTCCAGCAAACCAAAAAGGTGCAGAGGCTGAATCAGAAGTCCTATGAGGAAAGAGTGAGTTATCTCAATATGTACACCCTAGATGAGAGGAGGGAGGGACAGGATAGAGACCTATTAATACCTCACAAATACCTCACAGGGTGAATATGGTATAGGAGGGGCTTATTTTTCAGAGGAGAAGGTGCATAAGAATAAGGGGGCATACAATGAAGCTGGAAGGGGGAAAATTTAGTTAGGATGTGAGGAAGTACTTCTTCACTGAAACAGTTGTGGATACCCGGAACAGTTTTCCAGCAGAGGTGGTGGAGGCAAAAACAGTGGTGGACTTCAAGCATGCATGGGATAGACACAAGGAAATCCTGGTTGGGAAGCGGGGAGGAGGTAGTCGGAAATTGGGTAGGGTCTATGGTGTCAGTCTAGGCAGGGATAAATGGGTCGATGGAGTGGTCTAAGTGGTCATTATCTGCTGACAAATTCTCTGTTTCTATTGCAGAGGGAGAAGGCTGTTACTGCATTCCAGGCTGTGCAATGAATGCTTGAGATATATGGATGGGAGCCTTACATGCCTACTTGCCACAAAGGGCCAAATTTCTAAAGTGCATAGAGCTCAGTATTTTGTAATGAGTATTACAGAACACTCCAGTGGAGTTTTGAGTCTCTTTTTTGACTTACAACTCAGTTTTGCAGCAATGGCAGTGAAATTGAAGGTGATTGTTTAATGCACAGTAGAAATCATATCTTGGTTTGCAACTTAAGGATCACCTAATCCCTCGTTCACTAACTCAGCTAATTAATAGTTTAACTCAATGGGATAAAAAAAGTAATTTACAGTTATCAGCTCCGTTTTAGACCTTTTGTTTGTAAACTTTCCAAATGAATTTACTTCCTCCTGGCATCAGGAATCACAGCTGATTTTTGTTTTGTGCTCATAACATCGACATTTGATAGCAGTTTTAAAAAAATAATGAACTGATGTTCCTCTCAGATTTAATGTCCATTTCATTCATTTCAATATTGAAAGAAAAAAATGTTAAGAATTATTTTTGCCAATTTGGGTGGTTATTTTTATGAGTCCATTTTGTAATCTGCTTTATAAGCATGTTAAAGGAAAACAGCACTAAGAGTTCCACACCCAAGTGTGGGGCTAGTTACAATTTGTACTTTGTGAGCAAAAACATTTCTTTTAACTTACTGTTTACTGCAGTATTTATTTATTCTTTGTTAACTAGGTAAGGTCCACTAGGCACAACTATTTGTTTTTAGGGGCTTCCTGGGAGCACTGGGGAGGTTAAGTGACTTGCTTAGAGTCAAACAGTATGCAAGCAGAGGTTGGGGGAATCAGACCCAAGCTGCTGAATGTACAGTAACAAGATCATTCACAGTTCGTTACTCTAACCTCTAAGCTATACCACCAGCCAGTGCTGACACTGCCACTACAGTATAGTCGATTATAAATGAATGACTCTGCAGACATAGAAGCTAACATTTTCTGTAAATACAAATTCCAGAACCCACTGCAGCTGACTTCAGCAGAGGACTACAGCAGTGGGAGATTCAGTATCCTGCGGTGCATTTTAGAGTTTTTATAAGCTCTGATCTTTTGTTTGCTGATCCCACTTTCCTCCTGGGCTATGTACTATCACAGATGACTGTACTTAACTCCGGAAGATTAGGGGGAATATCAAACATCAGATCAGAGCTTATAAATGCTCTAACATGCACTGTAGGATATCGAATCTCTGACTGCTGTAGCCCTCCTCTGATGTCAGTTGCAGGGGATTCTGGGATTTGTAGTTACAGAAAATGTCAGTTTCCAAGTCAGTAGACTCAGTCTGATACAATCCACTATACTGAAATGAACAGTACTGTACGTAAAAAAAAAAAAGCTTTTTGCACACAAAGTACAAATTGGGACCAGCCCCACAGCTGGGTGTGAGACACTTAAAGCTGACTGATCCCCTTTAAGGGATGTTGGTGTAAAACATTTGTTGCAAATTTATCTTTACGTTTGCTGCACAATTTTGTACTTTACCTTTCAGCAATAAAAATATATAGATTCCCACAAATCTATTTGACAGTCCATCTTTGCATGTTTATTCTACTCATAAACAAATCTTTAAGAGTCCATTTGCAAATTCGTTGAAGAGAGGTATGGTTTTTAGGAATGTGCAAAATAGTATGCTACAGAAGACTGGAGAGGCACTTGAGAAGGGCAACATTAGCATCACCTTTTGCATCATGCACCAGTAATTATTAATTAAATAAATAATTCAGAAAGCATTATTTTTACGAAAATACTCTTTGCCTTGGCTTAATGGAAGTAAGTGCTTTCATTTATGACTTTATTTTCAAGATGATGTAAATGTTATCTTAGAAGCACTACTATCTTAATGTACTGTCTTAAAGGTTTGTGTTGGCATCTGACCAAGCAGGGAGGAGAGCTAAGCTGCATGTGACTTACTGTATGCTGCTCTTTTTCTATGCTGGCTGAAATTTCATTTCCTCTTTGAGTCTCTAGATAGATAGACAGATAGACAGACAGATTCTAAGCATGCAATACGCAAGGATCAGGTGCAGTATCACTGCTTTTGTAGGGATATCTTGGAGAATACTGCAGGAACTCAGTGTAATCTAATAATAATTACTGGCTAGCATTTTTTTCCCATAAGGAAACCCAGTATTAATTTGGCATTATAACCAGCTAGTTATAATGGCAAACATGCGTCAGGTTTCCTTAGGACCATGCATGTGCCAGATGCCACTCTTCCCTTACTATGTGCCATTCTTTATCACTGGAGACTTCTCCACCAGTCACAGTAAGTTACTTAAAAAAAAAATGGTCGCTTTCTTCTTTTACTTGTAATCTTTTTTTTTTTTTTTTTAGGGGAAAGAAAAGGGAAATGTTATATTTTGCCAGCCACTTCAGACCACAGACCATGCTGAAACCTGACCAATCCATGGCTCCACAGGTATTAGCGATGCAGTGAATTTAAAATTCGCCGGCGAAGTGAACACGAAGTGGGCACTTCACGTTGCTACTCCGCTACGTGGAGTGGGAAATGCAAAGTGCTCACTTTGCCTTGTCATTACCACTTCGCATTAAGGCGGAATGGCAACATGAAGTAAGGTGAAGTCATTGTTTTTAATGGACTTCACGTTCCTCATTAGGATTCTAAGTGATCCACTTGGTGTTTCAGATTTGGCAGCCCCCCCACACATCACATGGCTTACAGTACTGTAAGTCACATGCTCTTTAGCTAGGCAGGAAGAAAGTGGTCATACAAGCAGACACTTTTACTTTCTCCTGTGCAGACGGAGAGAGAGTAGTGTGTTTTGTGACTGCTGATACTTTGAGATCAGAGCAAGGAGGAGATTTAAACTTTGATTTAGACCCAACAGCTTTTTTAAAAGCTACATTTTTTTGTCTTTTCTGTACTCTTTTTACTTAATTTGTTATTTCTGTAAATTTTATTTTTCTTACCTTTATAAGTAGTTGTTTGTCTGTGTCTGTGTGACTGACTGTGTGTGTGTGTGTGTGTGTGTGTGTGTGTGTGTGTGTGTGTGTGTGTGTGTGTTTGTGTGACAGTGTGAGTAGTGATTGCTTGGACTGAGGGAGCTCAGTAGGAGAGATGGACCAGGGTGAGGGAATGTCTGGGACAGGGCAGCTTTGGGAGAGCGTGCTAGTGGTAAGCATCATACTGTGTGCAGAGGGAATGGGCGCCCATTCCTGTTGGACCACTCAAAACTTGTGAGTGCCCCCCTCTGAAGCAGGGCTAGCACCGCCTCCTGTCCTGACTCTGAGGCAGTTGAACCACCACCACCACCACCAAGTCCAGCACCAGGTCCTCTGGAGCAGGATGTGCCTGTTCCCCCCGGGCCCAGATGTGGATCCCATCCCTGTTCAGCACTGTGACCAGCAGGCTTACAATACATCCAAGTAACTATTAAAAAAAATTTATGTTGTGATTCATGAAGTGATCATAAATCATGCATTTGTGACCATGATGATGAAGAAATGTGAATGCCTATGGCAGCCCCGATGAGCTGTAGCTTAAAACTCCCAGACTTAAAAACACGTATCAATGAGTACAATGGTGGGGTGGTGAAGCCTGGAGAGATACTACAAAACAGGCTTACAATACATCCAAGTAACTAGAAAAAAAAATTCATGTGATTCGTAACATGAATGATCGTGAATCATGTTCATGAATCAAATTTCCCTCATTCACTGAAAAATACCACCAACAGCTTAATCTGGTTCAGTTTCAGTTGCTTACCATCTGTATTCCCCCCTCCCCGGTCACCCCTGAAAAAGGGACTTCTAGGCCCAGTGGGTTTACCGGGTCAACAAAATTCAACGAATCAACAAACAATGTGGAGTATAGTATGCAGTGGTGGGTAAGGCGAGGAACAGAGAGTGCAAATCTGTAGATATTGTTATATGTGGTGTCCCAGTGATGGAGGATACCCACATTGGCATGAGAGAGAATGGGGACAGCATACAGAAGTCTGGGAAGCAGTACGCCCCACGCTACAGAGATTTTGGCAGTAGAAGTTAGGGAATGAAGCACATGGTAGGACGCTCCTAACTTGATGTTAACTAACCTGCACTCCTCATATATGTGCAAAGAGAAATCAAGGATCTATCAAGAGTCACACCTAGGTATTTGAAGGAGCTAGTAGACTTGATTTCTGATCTATCACAGCTAACCATGAGGAGCTTGGTAGCCTCAACCAATACTTTCCTATTGGACCCAAAAAGCATGGCCTGGGTCTTAGGTAGGTTGAGTAGGAGTCAGTAGGAGGAAAGCCAGGGTTGAATCTGTTGGATTGCGAAAGAGAGGTGGAAGTTAATTTCCGGGACAGAACAAGAGGCAGCGTAGAGTACTAGGTCATCAGCATACATGATGGGCTGACAGTGGGGAAAGGATGAGGGAGTGTCATTGACGAAGATGGAAAAGAGTAAAGGTCCCAGAATGGAACCTTGGGGTATGTCACAGGAGATAGAAGCAGGGGATGACAGAACTTTGCCAAAGGAGATGGATTGGGATCGATTAGTGAGACAGCTGCTGAACCATGATAGGGTGGGTCCAGGGGCACCTAAAGAATGTAGTTCATGCAGGAGCAGAGGATGATTTACTAGGTCAAATGCTTTGGTGAGATCCATGAACACAGCACCAGTGAGTAAACCACTGTCCATGTTGGATTTAACCTCACTGGTGAGTGAAGTGAGGGCAGTGGGGGTGCTATGTCCTGCCCTGAAACCATGTTGAGCAGGATACTGAAGATTAAAGTTCAATAGATGAGTTGAGACCTGTCGATCAATAAGTTCCTCTAAGATCTTACTGAGGGTTGGTAATAAGGCTATGGGCCAATAATTAGTAAGGACTTTAGGGTCACCTTTTTTGAAGACCTGAATGACCCTGGCAGCCTTCCAGGCTGCAGACACCACTGAGGTACAGATGGACAGATTGAACAGCCTAGTGATTGGTGTGGCAAGGAGATGAGACCCAATTCTGAGTATCTGGGGTTCAATTCCATCAGGACCGGGGGGCTTCCACGAGGTGGAATGTACTGAAGTAACCTGAGAACATGCAACCGAGCAATACAAGAGAGAATAAGTGGTGGCGGAGCAGAAGAGGGGGAGATGGGGCCATGATATGCCTGAGAGGAGATTTTAGGAGATTCAGAAAAAAGGGAGTTAAAAGAGTTGGCTATAGTACGGGGGTTGTTGCACAGTGTATCATTAATTAGCATCTCATTGGGGGCCATAGGTTTGGTGTTCCCCAAGATTTCATTGATCTGGCTCCAATACTTCTTGGGGTCTGAAGCAGAGGACTGGAGGAGTTTTCGGTAATAGCAACTCTTGGCAGCCCGAATTTCCTTCTTGCAGGAGTTTCGTAGCGTACAGTAGGCAGCAAAGTCAGTCAGAAGAGAGGATGTTTTCCACTTGGTCCACAGTCTATCACGTTCCTTAAGTAGTTGCAGTAGAGGCCGTTTCAGCCATTTGGACGCCTTCCTTCTGACCCTGCATGTAGACACTGGGATATGTTTAGCCTGAGGGGCTAGCAGAGTGGCACTGAATTGATCAGTGGCCAAGCTGATGTCATTGGTGTGAAATAGTGGGGACCAGTCGGCATGTTTTAGATCATGAAGGAACACAGTGGTGTTCAGATTGGAAAAATTAGCAAAGGACAGTACTTTAGGAGGAGGCGTGACAGAGGAGGGCCCCCTAATACAGTAGAGAGGACAATGGTCACTGATAGTGTCAGGTAGAACCCCGATATGGGAGCAGCAGTCCTTGCCACTGGTAAGGATCCAATCAGTCAGAGAGTGACTGAGGTTGTTCTTAGTTATTCGAGTGTGGGTAGAGATGAGTTGCTCAGGGTTGGCCTTACTGACTGTTGACGCAAGTGAAGAGGAGTTGGGACCAAGCCAATCCAGATTAAAGTCTCCCAGACAGATCACCTCATTGTTCTTAGTTAGGGCAGGTATCAGTCCAGTAAGCTCCTCAAGGCCAAGTTTACTATTACGGGGAAGGAATATACCCCAAATATGTGCAACGTCTTGGCTCCTCCAAGTAGCAAGAGCAAGTGCAGTACCTCAGTGTTGTTTAAGCAGGGGGATGGCATCAGCGTGACATTCAGGTGAGACTTATAATAAAGAACAAGGCCACACCCTCTTGTGGACGAAGACCAGTCAACTCAGTACATGTTATATCCAGGTAGGGCACAGTTATTGTCCAGGACAGTGGGTTTTAATCAGGTTTCAGATATCACAAGAATATCAGGGTTATTTACCATAACTCAGGCTTCCAGCTCTGAGAGGTTGGCAAGTAAGCTCTGGACGTTTAAGAGCACAATAGACAGGCCCGGAGCATAGAAACATAGAATTTGATGGCAGATAAGGACCGCTTGGCCCACCTAGTCTGCTCATTTCCCTACCTAGAGGATAAGCTGCAGATCCTATTTAACCAACAGCCTATATCTTCCTACCCCCCACAAAAATTGCCTTATGTCTGTCCCATGCATCCTTGAATTCTCCCACAGTTTTAGACCCCACAACCTCCTCAGGAAGGCCGTTCCATGCGTCCACCACCTTCTCTGTGAAAAAATACTTCCTCATATTGCCCCTCAGCCGTCCCCCCCATCTTCAAATTGTGTCCCCTTGTTCTTGCACATCTCTTTTTCTGAAAGATGCTACCGTCTTGGACTTTGTTGATTCCACTGAGGTACTTAAATGTTTCTATCATGTCCCCCCTTCCCTTCCTTTCCTCAAGGGTATACATATTTAACTCCTTTAGTCTCTCCTCGTATGGCTTCTGTTGCAGACCCTGCACCATTTTAGTTGCCCTGCTCTGAACTGCTGCCATCCTGTCTATGTCCTTGTGGAGATGGGGTCTCCAGAACTGGAAGCAGTACTCCAGATGGGGTCTCACCAACTGTCCATACAGGGGGATAACAACTTCCTGTTTTCTGCTGGTGATACCTCTCCCTATACATCCCAGTATCCCTCCAGCCCTCCCTACCGCCTTCTCACATTGCTTGCCAACCTTAAGTTCATCTGATATGATTACCCCCAGGTCCCTTTCCATTTTTGTTGTTGTTACTACCTCCCCCACTGTGTAATCTTCCCCTGGGTTTTTGTTTCCCAGGTGCATTACTTGCACTTCTTTGCATTGAATCCAAGCTGCCATACTTCTGACCATTCCTCCAACCTTGCTAAGTCCCTTCTCATCCTTTCCACGCCTCCTTGTGTATCAACCCTGTTGCAGATCTTTGTGTCATCTGCAAAGAGGCATGCTTTTCCTCCCAGTCCCTCTGCAATGTCACTTATAAAGACATTAAAAGGACTGGACCCAGTACTGAACCCTCACGGTACCCCTCTAGTAACCCCTCTTTTTTCAGAGTGGACTCCATTTACAATTACCTTCTGTGTCCTGTTATTCAGCCAATGCTTTACCCAGGCTACCACCCTGGGACCCACTCCCAGGCTGGTTAATTTGACTACTAATCTTTTGTGTGGGA
This sequence comes from Neoceratodus forsteri, assembly GCA_016271365.2. Lineage (NCBI taxonomy): Eukaryota > Metazoa > Chordata > Ceratodontiformes > Ceratodontidae > Neoceratodus > Neoceratodus forsteri. The sequence goes on along the minus strand of CM057449.1, from coordinate 786,597,318 downwards.
CTGTGTCAAATGCTTTGCTAAAGTCTAGATAGGCCATGTCCATAGCCCCTCCCTGGTCTACTACTTTGGTCACCCAGTCAAAGAAATCAATTAGATTTGTCTGACATGACCTTCCGGCTTGAAACCATGCTGCCTTGGGTCCTGTGCCCCACTGGTCTCTAGGTACTCAACAATTCTTTCCTTCAGAAGTGATTTCATCATTTTCCTACCACTGAGGTCAAACTAACTGGTCTGTAGTTTTCTGCCTCTGTCTTGGTCCCACTTTTGTGAAGGGGAATCACATCCACCTTCTTCCAGTCCTCAGGTACCACACCATCCTCCCATGATTTGTTAAAAAGGGTAGTCAGTGGTGTCACTAGTTCTCTGCTTAACTCTTTTAGAATTCTAGGATGAATTCCATCTGGCCCCATTGCTTTGTCCACCTTCAGTTTTAGGAGTTCTTTCAGAACCCTTTTTCTGTGAAAGGATTGCGATCGACCCCCCTCTCCAGAGTGCTTTTGTTAATTGGATTAGGCACCTCCCCCACTTCCTCTTTTGTGAATACTGAACAGAAGTATTAATTCAGTATCCCTGCTTTTTCTCTGTCACCCTCTGCCCACCCACCATTCATTCTATTCAGCCTCACTATCCCTCCCTTTGTCTTTCTACGCTCCCTGATATACCTATAAAAGGTTTTATCCCCCTTCTTAACCGAGTTAGCTATCTTTTCCTCAGTTTGTGCCTTTGTTATTCTGACTATCCTCCCTGCTTCCTTCTGCCTTAACTGCTACAGTTCTCTGTCCTGCTCCTTCTATGTTTCCTTATACTTCCTAAATGCTATCTTTTTATCCCTAACCTTCACCGCCACCTCTTTTGAGAACCATAGTGACTTTTTCTTTCATTTTGATTTGTTTATTTGCTTCACACAAAGGCTTGTTTCCTCTGTGATGGCAGTTCTGATATTTCCCCATTGTTGCTCCACCCCTCCTTCTAGCCTGTTTGTTAGTGATTTTCTAAGGCACTCTCCCATCTTGCTGAAATCAGCCCTCCTTAAGTCCAGAACCCTCACTTTTGTATGGCTTGACTTCGTAGCTGAGTTTATCATGAACCACACTGTTTGGTGGTCACTTGTTCCCAAATGGCTACCCACTTCTAGATCTGAGATCCTCTCACTGACCCCATTTGAGAGTATGAGGTCTAAGATTGCTCCCTCACGAGTAGGTTCCAAAACTAGCTGTTTGAGGCATGCCACCTGAAGGGCATCAAGAACGGCCCTGCTTTTGGATGTGGCTGCCGCGAAGGTGCTCCAGTAAACATCTGGCATGTTAAGGTCCCCCATCAACAGTTTCTCCCCTTTCTCTGCCATCCTAAGTATGCCTTCTATCATATCCTTGTCTATTCCCTCCCCTGACATGGGGGTCTATATACAACCCCTGTGCAGATTGTGGTGCCATTTTCAGTCTCTAAGGTGACCCACAGTGCCTCCTCTCCTCCCCGTTTACTCTTTTGTTCAGTTGCTTTTATCCCTTCCCTTACATAGAGAGCTACTCCCCCCCTTCTGGGGATGGAGAGAGGAGGCAGAGGGGTTGGAGGGGCTAGGAGAGACCAAGGGGCCAGGGTTATTTGTAATATCCCCAACTAGAGTCAGAGTTAATGAAATGACCCATAGAAAAGCAAGTGCTATAGTGCAGGAGACTGTAGTTGGGGAGGTAAGCATCTTACTCACCATATGCCTAAGCAGGGCGTCAAGGAGTTTATAGCTAAGGTAAACTAGAGGCAACGATGTGGAGGAACCTTCAGCTATCATGTTAGAGTAGATAAAGTTACCAGGAGACACCACTGATGGAGGAGGGGTGTCAGCGAGGAGGGATGGGGAGTTGAGGGCAAGTAGGGGAATTAGCAAAGGCACAAGTAGAGTCATAGCTAAACGTACCATATTGGTGTGAGGTAAGATGTTAACAAGGAATGGACCAACCTGAGAGAGCAAGCCTTAGACAGAAGAGGGGTAGTCAAGTTAGGGAGTAGAGGAGGAAATTACTGGGAAGGCTATAAGGTTCAGTCAGAGGTACAGAAAGAGTGACAGAAAATTGAACTACCATAAGAGAGGTAGGTTGCCTTTAAGTAAGGATGACACCTAGTGGTGAGAGAGTATAACTTGTGGGTGAGAAAGTAGACTGATAGAAAAAAAAGAACACGAGTCACACGTGATATGCCCTACCTATATAAAGAAACACGGCTAAGGGTGGAAGAGTATTGGGGGGCGGGCAGGGGAGCAGCCGCATAGCAGCTGTGGGGCACACAATCCCCAAGCAGAAGCAGCTAAGAAGAGGGTCACCGAAGGCAGATTAGTAAAGGCTCAGTCCGATCTCCCAGATGGTGCCTATCATGCGTTGTTGCACTGTAGCGGTTGCAGGTAACAGCAGCACCAGATTGAAATCTATAGTCTACGGTGATAATCACTGGCTGTTTGAGCCCTCTAAGGGACTGGGGAATGGTAATAGTTCCACCCGCAGGCACAGTGAACTGAAGCCCCACTGGGAGACCGATCAGCAGCCACAGAGATTAGAACAAGCAATTAATTGCTAAAGTTTGTTCACAGGCGCCAGGTAAATTAAATACAGTGATCCCACAAAGACCACCGTTGTGCTGGGCTAGCTAGGCTGATGAAAGACAGTTCAGTTGGCAAAAGTAGCAATCACACAAAGCCGACAAAAAGGCACCAAATTCAAAATCTGGGGCTGAGGCTGTCCATTTCCAATACCTGGTGGAGTGACTCAGAGGGAGGTCCCACAACAGCTCCATGGGCAGAGAGCCCCAGGAGATTAAGAGGGTGCTGGTGGAGTGACTCGGAGGGAGGTCCCACAACAGTTCCATAGGCAGAGAGCCCCAGGGGATTAAGAAGGTGCTGGTGGAGTGACTCAGAGGGAGGTCCCACAACAGCTCCATCGGCTGAGAGCCCCAGGGGATTAAGAGGGTACTGGTGGAGTGACTTGGAGGGAGGTCCCACAACAGCTCCATGGGCAGAGAGCCCCAGGGGATTAAGAGGGTGCTGGTGGAGTGACTCGGAGGGAGGTCCCACAACAGCTCGGTCAGTACAGGATTTTTATATTCCTGTGACTTGATCTCATTAACATAGTGACATAGTAATTTAGGAGAATCTAGGTACATCATCTCCCCCCCCCCCAAACACACTTCATAAGCGGTGATAAAATACAGTAAGCATGCAGTATGGAATGCCATTAGGGACATAATGCATACCCTAGGCCATATAAGTCATACAGTAAAACACACACACACACACACACACACACACACACACACATTAGATAGTGAAATGCATGCATAAACTGAAATATATAGTAAAATACATTCACGATATAATGAACTCTATATACTTTCATCAAGGCACAGGTCAGGAAGCACAGGAAAAACCAGGAGCAGTTGTAGAATTCGCAAAAAGTGTTTATTAGTACTAGCAGTAACATAAAAAAAAATAAATGTGTTCAGTATAACTATTTACAAGGGCAGCCGGCCTGATGGCGCTGAGGCTTCAAGCACTGGATGCCACACTCGCGCCACGCCAGCAACCCTGGTTTGGGAACGAGCCCGGGTTGGTGAGGTTTGGCAGGGATGGTAGAGATTGAGCATCCGGATGGACTGCTCTCTCTTCCTGGGGAGGGCCTGGGGATGCAATCGCTCTTAGAGCGACTTTTGGCAGGGGTAGGAGGCGCACAACGTAGCAACACTGCATACGCAAAAAGGGGGCAGAGCTGTGGCATAGCGATGCCTTGATAGCTGTGCTCTGCAGGGGGACAAGTAACAAGGAAAATCTGCCCTCTGGAGCTTGTGAGATGACAGAGGCCTCAGGGGAATGCCCACATCCCACCGCTGGTTCAACGCACTCAGGACTCTCAATGGGCTACCCAACGACTGGTACGCACTTCTAATTACAGAAAGAGCCACCAAGGGTGGACGGACCCTCTCCTGGGGGGTGATTTGGGGGGCTGGACCTGACCAGTTGTTCGGGGGAGAGCCTTGGAGATGCAAAGATTCAGACTGGGAGTGAGAGGCACAGCCGAGTAGGCACTCCTGAAGGATGCCTGGCCCCAGGGAAGAAAAAAAGAGTTAAAAAAAAAGCAACTATTTACAAGGGCAGAATAAACAGAGAAGATCCATCTGAGTCTTCCTTCATTCTGTCTGTGTCTGTGTCTTGCAAGAAATTGCAGCCCTGTTTTTATAAGTCCTTGCAACCCCCCACCTTCTTAACAAGCATCCGTCTTTTTTCTAAAATGTTCTTGCATGTTTCAGGCAGGTGCAGCAAGAACACAATGTCCCAGGACTGAGGCCCCTTCTCCATGGCTTCTGAAAAAGAGCTTAAAAACTGCTCTCAGGTTAACCCCTTGAGTTCCCAATAGCTTTTTGCAATCATCTCAAACTATAATTATATACATTTCAATAGTAACACTATATACTTTCTAAATAAAGGGATTCCAATATCAGTTACATTTCCATATAATGATCTGCATATATTTTTATACCAGCAGATATGAAAGGGAGGAAATGACAAAAACAGCAAGGGAAGACTGAGACATAGTGAGAGGCAGAGAATTGCGAGACTGTCGGGGTGATCAAATCCTAGGTCTCACGAGAAAACTTGGTTGCATAACTAGACAGAGAAGAGACAGAAAAGGACAGAATAGAACAGATCCTTGCATTTAAACTCTTTCTCCAGAACAACTGGGACAGGGTCCTAGTCAACCTTGTCACATATACTATATAACAAACCATATTCACAATGGCCCAATTCACTATGGTGTGATTTCCACATGTGAAACACGTGTAAACTGACAGTGCAGCACCATACCCACAGACAGGCACACTCTGGCCGGCATTTACCATTGCCGACTGCCTGTCCATGGACCTACCCCCATGGCACGCATGACCATATCGGGTGGATGGGTGTGGTGCAGTGGACCCAAGCAGGTATTCAATTGGATGCCCATCCAGGGTCCCATAGTGGATCCCCTACTCCATGATTGTGGGGGAGGGTGGGAAGGCATAGCCACAGCACTTGGCTAATGTAAGGGCACTTGCCTGGCTGGCCACCCCAGCACACCCAGGTGGCCCAGTGGGCTGGAGCGGCTGTACAGCAGGGGTCCAACTGTCATTTGTCCCAGCTGGTGTCCAGTCAGGCGATGGCACTGGGGCACATCCCAGTTACATTGGAGTGCATTTTGTGTACCCTGGCCAGGCACTCAGAACTGCTTTGTGCCTTAGTGCATGGCACGGAGTGTGGGCACACATCCGGACCACTCCTGGTGCACAGCCGCGCAGCCAGCCAGGGAATACAGTGAGCAAGGAGCTAGCACACCTGTGATGAATGCTGGTGGGGGTCCCTTGGACCCCGCTGCATGGCATACTGGTGCGGGACTGAGTGCCTACGCACCTCAGATATGTGGGACATTGGCAATCAAACCCATTTGTGAACTGAGGCCTATATGTGGAAATGCTTACATAACATCACAGACTGAAATACATATATCAAATAGTGAAATACATATAGTGTACAGTGAAACATTTTCTGTATACTATATTTTGAAATATATGCATCATATTGTAAGGCTGATATATACATTGTATACTGAAATGCATATAAAATCTGTTGAAATGCATATAGTGAAATTACTAGCGTAGTGTAACACTTTCATCATATACTGTACTTAAACACATACTGTACCTTAAGCTAAATTATTTGGAAACCTGGCCGAAAATGTGACAGTGTGACCATATAGCTTTCATAGTTTGTAATCTTCAGAGTTTGCTTCAATTTTGTTTTTTATTTTATTTAAAAATGTTTTGTTTATGTAAGGTTCTTGGTTGAGCCTGAAATATATATATATATATATATATATATATATATATATTTTGCAATAAGTAGGGCTAGGTTAGTTAGTAAATGTAGCAGGACATTTTCTAATTTTGCCCCCTTTTTTTACTGGGGCTTTGCAGTCATGAGGCTCTCAACTGGAAGGAGGGTCTGGGTGGCGAAGCACCCCAGAAGCTGCAAAGGTTTTTAGTTGTTAGAGGCAAAATATGTCTAGTCTAGATCTTATTCTGATCAAAAATAATCTCTGTTTTAGTTTGTTTATTTGTTTACTTAACTATATTTAGTAGGTGAAAAAGCAGCGCCCAGGATGCTTGTTTCCAATTGTGATGGGGTGGTGAGCAGAAAAGAGTTAACAGGTAACAAATCAGGAGTGAGAGTACTAACTGTAAGCTAAAAAAAAATGCATGAATGATAAGCAGGTGTGCATCTACAAAGATGTATTTAAATATCAATGTGGATACACAGTAAAAGTATCAACAGTGTAAACACAATCAAGTTGGTAACCTGACCAGTAGGATGGCAGGTATTGGCCAGAGGGTAGGGGCAGTTGTGGCAGGATAAAGAGGCCCTGTAGAACTCCTTAAGCTTAGACTTGGTGGACCAGAAGCTGGCCAATGAAGTCAGAGTAGTGGACAGGCTATTCTATAGTTGTGGGAGTCTGTATCTGAATGACATTTGGCTTGCATTCCATTTAGGAATCTGGAATCTGTTGCCTGCTACAGATCTCAGGGAGTAGGAAATGTTGGAAGCAGGGGAGAGGACTCCTCACTCTTTGTAATCATCGTTTAAGGTAAAAATTCCAGTTAAACCATGTTCCTCAATGAACAATTAAACTTTATGATCAAAAAGGCACTTAAAGTATTTTACAGTGTTCTAAACTTTGAGGTTCATGCTATGATAATGTGTCCCAGAATCAGTGTGCCGCATGCAGACTGCGGGACACAGACTGCACTCAAACCACACAAGAGTCACACAATTGAGTGAAGAAATTGAGATGGTTTTGGAATAATTACATAGCCTGAGTTTTGTTAGACTAATTGGTCTAATAGGTTCATAGAGAATTTACAAGTTTATTTATTTATTTTATTTATTGAGACATAATCGGAATTACAACCTTTGAGTCATAGACTCCTTTGTAAAGGATTCACATCAACAATACAGAGGTAGGAAGTACAAGGTGATACAGAGGTTACAAGTTCATATAGATACAATAGCAAAGAAAGATATCACATACTATGGTAAGCAGAAAGACAACAGTCATGTAATCGTAGGTCAGACAGACCTGGCATTCAAAATTTACATTCAGCAGAATACATTAACTAGGGTAGATTAAATTAACAATTGTCCAACTTGAGAAATGAAGTAAAGCAACTTTAACATTAAATCCAAATGAAAGCAGTAGGGAAGTAAGAACTTTGGGGATCCAGGGGACCTGGGAATACTGGGGGTAGTCACACGAGGTGCCCTTTATAAGGTGTTTTTTCTGTGCCAGTTTAAAAGAGCCAAGCTTAGCTTCCAAGGTGATGGCAGCATAGAGGTTATTTTGCCATTTTGGTGCTCAATAAAGGAATGCCCTTTGGCATGGGGAGGTCCGGCAGAGGGGCACAGAGAGTAGAGATCTGGAGTTGCTTCTGGATACCCTGGAGGAAGGGGCTTGCATGAATAGCGAGTGGGGACCAGATAGAAACACAGAAACATAGAATTTGATGGCAGATAAGGACTGCTTGGCCCACCTAGTCTGCCCATTTTCCTACCCAACAGATATGCTGCAGATCCTAGTTAACCAACAGCTTACTTCCTCCTACTCCCCACTAGGACTGCCTTATGTCTTTCCCATGCATTCTTGAATTTCCCCACTGTTCTTGACTCCACAACCTCCTCAGGGAGGCTGTTCCATGCATCCACAACCCTCTCTGTGAAAAAAAATACTTCCTCACATTACATCTGAGCTGTCCCCCCTCTATTTTCAAATTGTGCCCCCTTGTTCTTTTTCTGAAAGATGCTACCCTCTTGGACTTTGTTCATTCCCTTGAGGTACTTGAAAGTTACTAACATGTCACCTCTCTCCCGTCTTTCTTCAAGGGTATACATATTAAGATCCTTTAGTCTTTCTTAGTATGTCTTCTGGTGCAGACCCTGCACCATTTTGGTTGCCCTCCTCTAGACAGCCTCCACTCTGTCTATGTCTTTGCGGAGATGGGGTTTCCAGAACTGCACACAGTACTCCAGATGGGGTCTCACCAACTGTCTGTATGGAGGGATAACAACTTCCTGTTCTCTACTATTGATGCCTCTCCCTATGCATCCCAGTATCCCCCCAGCCTTCCTCACTGCCTTCCCACATTGCTTGCCCACCTTTAGGTCATCTGATATAACTACCCCCAGGTCCCTTTCCATTTTTACTGTTGTCAGTATCTCACCCCCCATTGTGTACTCTTCCCCGGGTTTTTGTTTCCCAGGTGCATTACCTTGCACTTCTTTGCATTGACTCTGAGCTGCTATACATTTGACCATTCCTCCAACCTTGCCAAGTCCCTTCTCATCCTTTCCACTCCATCTTGTATATCAACCCTGTTGCAGATATTTGCATCGTCTGCAAAGAGACATACTTTTCCTTCCAGTTCCTCTGTAATGTCACTTATAAAGACATTAAAAAGGACCGGTCCCATGGTACCCTGCTAGTAACCCTCCTTTCTTCACTGTGGACTCCATTTACTACTATCCTTTGTGTCCGTTGTCTAGCCAATTTTTTATCCAAGCTACCACCTTGGGACCCACTCCAAGGCTGGCTAACTTGTGTATTAATCTTTTGTGTGGGACTGTATCAAACACTTTGCTAAAATCTAGATAGGCCATGTCCACAGCCCCTCCCTGATCTACTATTTTGGTCACCCAGTCAAAGAAATCTATTAGATTCATCTGACATGACCTTCCCATTGTAAATCCATGCTGTCTTGGGTGCTGTGCCCCACTGGCCTCTAGGTACTCAACAATTCTTTCCTTCAGAAGTGATTCCATCATTTTCCCTACCACTGAGGTCAAAGTAACTGGTCTGTAGTTTCCTGCTTCTGTCCTGCTCCCACTTTGTGAAGAGGAATCACATCCGCCCTCCTCCAGTCCTCAGGTGCCACCACATCCTCCCATGATTTGTTAAAGAGAGTAGTCAGCGGTGTCACTAGTTCTACCCTTAGTTCTTTTAGAATTCTTGGGTGAATCCCATCAGGCCCCATTGCTTTGTCCACCTTCAATTTTATTAGTTCTTTCAGAACCCTTTCTTCTGTAAATGGACTTTTATCACCCCCATCTTCAGAGCTGCTTTCTTGTTTGGTTTAGGTACCTCCTCCTTCTTCCTTTGTGAATACTGAGCAGAAATATTCATTCAGTATCCATGCTTTTTCACTGTCACCCTCTACCCACATTCCCTCCACTTTATTAAGCCTCAGTATCCCTCCTTTGGTCTTTCTTCACTTCCTAATGTACCTATAAAAGGTCTTATCCCCCATCTTAACAGAGTTGGCTATCCTTTCCTCAGTTTGAGCCTTTGCTATTCTGACTGCCTTCCCAGCCTCTTTCTGCTTTAACTGATAAAGTTCTCTGTCCTGATCCTTCTGTGTCTCCTTATATTTCCTGAATGCTATCCTTTTCTCCTTAACCTTCCCTGCCACCTCTTTTGAGAACCATAGCATTTTTTTCCTTCATGGTGTTTTGTTAATTTGCTTTACACAAAGGCTTGTTGCCTCTGTGATGGCTGTTTTGATTACTCCCCATTGTTCCTCCACTCCTCCTTCTTGCCTGTTTGCTAGTGCTTTTCTGAGGCACTCTCTCATTTTCCCAAAGTCAGCCCTCCTAAAGTCCAATACTCTTGCTTTTGTATGGCTTGATTGTATGGCTATGTTTATCGTGAACCATACTGTTTGGTGGTCACTTGTTCCCAGATGGCTACCCACTTCTAAATCTGAGATTCTTTCTCCATCCCCATTTGAGAGTACCAGGTCTAAGATTGCTCCCTCCCATGTGGGTTCCAATACTAGCTGTCGGAGGCATGCCCCCTGTAGGGCATCAAGAATGACCCTGCTCTTGGATGTGCCTGCAGCAAAGGTGCTCCAGTTAACATCTGGCATATTCAGGTCCCCCATCAAAAATATCTCCCCTTTTTCTGCCATTCTAAGGAAGCCTTCTATCATTTCCTTGTCCATTCCCTCCCCCTGAGAAGGGGGTCTGTATACAACCCTCATGCGGATTGTGGTGCCATTTCCTGTCTCCAGGGTGACCCAGAGTGCCTCATCTGCTCCCTGTTTACCCTCCCTGTCCCTCCTGTAGATTGTGTATCCTGGTATGTTGACATCCCAGTCATGGTTCTCTGTGTACCATGTTTCTATGACTGCCACAATATCCAGGCAACCCTCTTCCATTAAAGCCACTAGTTCAGGGAGCTTGCTACACAGACTACGGGCATTGGTACTCACCACCCTCCATTTTTTGATGGCCTTACCCCTTTTAGCCCCATTCCTGTCCTTACTGCCTTTGTCTTTTTTTACATTTACCTCTGTCCTTCTCCCTAATGACTTCTCTACCTTGGTGTTTACCTCACTAATTACCGTGTTTTGTGGGGGGAGGCTGGGAATTCCCTGCTGCTTTTCAGAGCCTCCCCCCTTGGCTAGTTTAAATGCTTGCTAATGAAGCATTCAAACCTCTCGCCTAGGATCCTAGTTCCCCCCGGATAGATGCAGACCATCACACCAGTATAGGTCTGCATCCCTCCAGGTGGCTCCCCAGTCCCCAGTGAAGCCAAAACCCTGAGCTCCACACCAGTTTTTCAACTATTTATTGAATTCCCTGGTGAGGAGTACCCTAGTATCACCCTTGCCATAGACAAGCAGCACCTCCGAGAAGGTTACCGTATGCACTACTTATCTAAGGCCCTCCCCAACTCTACAAACTCCTCTTGCACTGTTCTGATCCCATTCCTAGCCAGGTAATTTGTCCCTAGGTGGACAATGACATCCAACTCCTCCCTCGTGCAGCTGCTCCCACGATCCTGAGGATTTGCTTCCTGTCCTCCAAGCCATGGCGCCAGGCAGGCACCTTACCTCCCTCTCCCTTCCTCCCCATTTCTACCCCCTAATGATTGAGTCCCCACCAGGAGTTGTTTCCTTCCCTGTGGGTCCCATGCCACCCTTCTGTGGGTCTCCTTTGTGAAGGTTCCCAGCATCCTCCTTGGTCTCCACTGCAGGTGCCTCCATAGAGGAACCACTACCCACAAGAAGAGCGAATGAATTGTGGAGAGGTACAGCTGGAAGGATGCAACTCTGTTCCACCACCCTCTCCCTCCCTGAGCCCACCCTGGTCCAGCCTCTCCTCTTTCTTGGCAACCTCTGAGGTACTGGCATTGGCCCTGGTGGTTCCTGGGTGGGGGAGGAAGTTTCACGATTCCTAGCCAGGTCAGCCTGGAGATGGACAACCTCCTCCCTCAGACCAGAGAGGTGCCTGCAAATAGGGCAGCACTGCAGCCTCCAGAATGTCTCCTGGAACACTGCCGCAACACAGCCATTGCACTGCACCACTCCTATCATGCCTTATTTTGTGTCCCCTCTCCTGTTTCTCTGTATGCTTACTCTCTCCTCTCCTTACAACTCTTACCCTTCCTGTTCTGGGACAGCAACTTCCTATATTCTTCAGTAACCTCCTTCTTCCTTGCTCAGTGTCAGTCCACCAGCAGCTAAGGGGGAATGAGCTACTTTTTTCCTTTAGGGTTGACAAAACCAATGTTTCTCTATGATCCTTCCCTTCCTACTGCCAAACAGGAAGTTCCTGTTGACAGTCAAATCCAGTGGCTAAAAATGTAGAACTGGCTTGGGGGGGCAATTAGTAAGAAAAAAAGGCTAGCAACAGGAAGTTGTAATTTGAGTTACCTACTTTTATAGTGTCTAAGCCACACCTCAATTAAGCTCTCTCTCTCCTCCTACTGGTTTAGCAAAGTAAGTTGATACAGTACCCTTCCCAGCACAGAATACACACTGACTTTCTTTCTTTTCTTTCTTTTTTTAACCCCAAATAAGAACCCTTCTACTTCTAATAAAGTATCTGTCTGCTTAATCTCAACAGACCCTGACTCCTGCTGAGATATATGTTAAATTAATAAGAAAATATAGCTTCTTTTAGTTAGCTGCTTTCTGCTCTACAAGTAAGGCTAGCAACAGGAAGTTGTAATTTGAGTCACCTACTTTTATAGTGTCTAAGGCACACCCCCAATTAAGCTGTCTCTCCTCCTACTGGTTTAGCAAAGTAAGTTGATACAGTACCCTTCCCAGCACAGAACACACACTGACTTTCTTTTCTTTCTTTTTTTAACCCTAAATAAGACCCCTTCTACTTCTAATAAAGTATATGTCTGCTTAATCTCAACAGACACTGACTCCTGCTGAGATATATGTTAAATTAATAAGAAAATGTAGCTTCTTTTAGTTAGCTGTTTTCTGCTCTACAAGCAAGGCTAGCAACCAATGCCAGGTAGATGGGGCTTGTCTGAGGAGAACTTTTATTGCTAGGAGGCAGGGATATTTTAGCCTCCCACCAAACTTAAGCCAGTTTGCGGATTTGTAGAGCTCACAGGTATGCGTGAGCCTATCACTACCTGTGATAAGCCGGCAGGTTTTGTTTAGCATGCTTTTGATATGAGAAGTGTAGTCTGGTCAGCAGTGCCATATATTACAATGCCATAGTCCAGGAAGGAGAGGATGGATGAGGTAACTGTAATTCAGAGAGCTTCAGGGGGTGAGACAGTGCTTGTAGCAGTACAGTAGACCAATCTTGGTGTTTAGGGCTGAGGACAAATGCTGAATATGAGGGTGGAAAGTGAGGGATGTGTCAAGAATTATACTGAGGTACTTGAATGTGAATATTTACTCAAGAGGGGCATTTACAGAGTTATGGAGGTTCTGGCAGTAATTATAGTTTGGGTTCTGCCTGTGGGTGAAAAGCATGGATTTTTTTTTTTTTTTGTAATTGAGGATTAGCCTGTGGGCCAAAAAACATTTTTCTATGTTGCCGAATAGGTTTTGGAGGGTGAGCGGGAGCGTGGGGGGGGGGTGACTCATAAAAATGACCGCATTGTCCACATAAAGAAGTAGGTTACCAGAGCACGAGTTGGGGAGGGAGTTTAAAAAGAGACTGAAAAGGACTGTGGTCCTTTAGCGAACTTGCCACCATTCACTGATTTATTGGTGAAGTAAAAATGTTCTATTTGCCATAAATGCATCTAATCTTTTTTTTAAAGGTTTCCAAGTTGCTACTTTCTACTATACTTCTAGGGAGTGTGTTCCATATAGTAATGACTCTCTGACTATACCACTGGCTCCTTTTACATGTCTTGTTTACCTCTCCTCATAACTTACAATTATGAGCCCTAGTATTACTATTATATGCTGTGTGTTTTACTAGACCAATTGTTTCCAATGGTGCATCTTCGTGGTAGGTTTTAAATGTGAGACACAAGTCTCCCCTCACTTTCCTATATTTCATAGAATATAAATGTAACTGTCTGAGTCATCCATTGTAGCGCGTTTTATCCAAATGTTTAATCTGCTTAGTTACTCGCCTCTGGACGTTTTCTATTTTATTTTTACTTTCAATTGTATATGGGGTACGAAAGGAGAACAGTATTCCAGATGTGGTCTAACGAGAGAAGTATATAATCAATCAATCACTTTATTTAACCAGGCATAAACACCATTGAGCAAGCTCATTTTCAAGGTGGTCCTGGGCATAAATACAATACAGTACACTTCATAAGATTACAATTACGGTGGACAATGGTGCAAAAAAAAAAGAGAAAAAACATTGTGATGGTGCTGGTCAATATGGGCCTATACATACTGGTCAACATAATTAACATGCAAAGGTACATAATGATAAGCTTTACTGAAATGAGAAGAGACAACAATCCCATATAGTCTCCGCTGAGTAAGAGCTCATACCTAAATGATAAAAAATAAGGAGGTATTAAGGAATAGGGTAAAAATTGGGGTGAAAGAGTGGGCAGCCAAAACGGAGGCCAGAATAGGTAAAAGGTAGAGAATAGGCAGGGTCATCTTGGATTAAGGAACTAGGCTTGTAGGTCCTAGGTTTCTGTCGTTAGGAATGTGGGGTGGATGAGATACTTAGGCTAGGATTTGAGAGTGGCACCGAGGCTTAGGGTCATCAGCATCTGAAACAGTTGCATGATTCCTTCAGATAATCCATTAATAGAGCTTTGAATGTGAAAATGCTTGGAAGTGAGGATAATTTTAATGAGTCTTGCATAGCGTTCCAAAGTGATGGAAGTGAGAAGTTGATTGCTGCTGAGCCAAGGGTAGTTTTCACTCTAGGAATCTGGAAGCAGATTAAGGAGAAGCGACTCAGGCCATAGGAACCTTTAGCCCATTTGAAGATGTTCGAGATGTATGTGGGGAGGTTATCAGATAATGCTCTAAAAAAACCAGAGGACAGCATTCCTTTTTCTTCTAGTTGAGAGTGAGGTCCATCCCGAAACCTGGTATAGACAACAGTGATGTGTACTACGGGGGAGATTTAAGATAAATCTTAAAGCCCGGTGGTAAAGAGTGTCCAGTTTATTTAGCATTGTTGATGGGCAATGACTGTAAAGGAAGTCAGCGTAGTCCAGTATAGGTAGGAATGTAGTTTGTACTAGTCTCATTCTGGCTTCTAACGTGAGTAGGTGTTTAATGCAATAGAATAAACTTAATCGCTGTCTTAGTTTCTTCAAGGTTTCATTTAAGTGGCACAGAAAGTTGAGCTTGTTATCCAGCCAGAACCCTAGGTATTTAAAGGTATCAACTACTTCAAGGGGTTCATCTAAGAGTGTTCGGATCTGTGTGATATGTGGACATCCGGAAGTAGACTTTGGTGAGACAATCATTGCTTTAGTCTTTTGGGCATTGAGGAGGAGCTTATGAGTGAGAAGGTTGTATTGGAGGGTGACGAAGTCTTTCTGTAAGTACTCATGGGCCAGATCCAAGGATGAATTTGTGGTATAGAGTACAGTATCATTCTGCTAATAAGTGCACATTTGCTGTGCCCAGCCAAGTAGTCCAGATTATTGATGTATATTGCAAAGAGGATAGGGCCCAGGATGGACCTTCTGGGACCTCAGAATACGGATTTTTGTAGGACAGATCTCCTATGGCTTTGACTTGTTGTAACCTATTGGTTAGGTTGCTGGTGAATCATTTAATGGCAGAACTATCAAGTCCGATGTTACTCAGTGCAGTAAGCATGATGGTATGATCCACAGTATCAAAGGCCTTATTTAGATCAAGGAAGAGGGCAGCACATGCTTTATAGTCCAAGGCCATTTGCCAGTTCAGTTACTTTGGCAAGAGCCAATATTGTACTGTGTTTGGCTCTGAAGCCGACTGAGCTGGGTTTAGCAACTTTTGTGAATCCAAATGTTCTCTAAGTTGGATGTTGACAATTTTTTCAAGTAATTTAGAGAGGACAGATAGTATAGAAATAGGCGTGTAATTGTTCAGATCACCTGATCCCCAGTCTTGAATAATGGTAGGATGTGGGCAGTTTTCCACAAGACAGGTAGCTCACCTTGAATCAGAGAGGTGTTGAATAAGTGTGTAATGGGGCAGTCAGATAGGTATGGCCAAGTTTTAGGAAGTAAGGTTCAATATTATCTGCACCCACACTTTTTTGTATCCAGAGAAAGGAGGAGGTCCTCCACTTGCTTGAACATAATTGTGAGGAAGCTGAAGGGGTGATGCGATTGGTTATGGTTGTGATTATCAGTGAAGCCAACAGTGTAGTCTTTTGCTGGGCTAAGTTTGCTGATAGGTGAGGTGTCAAAGGCAAACCCTGCAGTGGCAAAGTGATCATTAAGCTTTTCTAGTATATCAGCTTTGTCCATATAGGTGGTACCATCAGACACAATTTTGTTTGGAAGGGGTGTTGCAGTGGACTGACCTTCGACTTCTTTGAGGATGTTCCAAAACTTGGCAGAGTTGTTTTTATTGTCTTCTAGTTCTTTTTGAAAGTACCTAGATTTTTCTGACCTAATTAGCTTGGTACAAGCATTCCTAGTGGTACAGAATACTAACCAATCAGCCTCCAGGTGGGATTTCCTCACTTTTTTCCACCAGTAGTCCCTATCCCTAAGTGCTTTCTTCAGGATGGGAGAGAACCAGCCAGGAGTTTTATTTTTTTGATTTGATCAGTCTTAGTGGGGCGTGTTTGTCTATTAGCTCCAGTAAGAGGCTGTGAAAGACGTTAAATGCCTCATTAAAGGTGGGGGCTAGGTAGAAATCCTGCCAATGAATGTTGCTTAGATCTTTCAGGAAAGTGTACTGGCAGAACTTTTTCAGGCATCTTTTTCAGTTTGAATTTGGAGGCTGTTTTTATTTGGGAGGATGTCTGATGCAGGCAGTAGTGCAATGGTCGCTTATATCGTTGAAGAATACTCCAGTATGCGAGATAGTGTGAGGTTTGTTTACTAGGATAAGGTCCAGGAGGGTGCTGCACTCAGGGCTTTTTCTGTTAGGTCTGGTTATAGCAGTCACCATTTGTAACAGACCATTAACATTGCATAGATCCTTCAATTTCTTAGAGCTGTCATCATTCCAATTTAGATTGAAATCCCCCATTAGAATACACTCAGTATCTAATGAGTTAATTACTTCAGAATCTCCGCTCTTTATGCCCCTAAGAATACATCTGAGTATGCCATGACATTTTTCAGTTGTTTCATTAATGTTTTTATCAGACTTTAAATCTGTTGTTACATGGACCCCTAGATCTCTTTCATTAGATGTTTCTTATAAAGGTATACTATTCAGTGTGTAGTGCTATCCAGGGTTATTACTACCCAAGTGCATTACCTTGTATTTAGATTCATTAAAGATTAATTTACAGTTGTGATCCCATCTTGCAAGGTGATCTAAGTTTTCTTGGAATTTTATTGCAGAGTCCAAATCATTAACCATACCACCGATCTTACAATTGTCAGCATATTTACACAACCATGTACTATGAGATGTTTGCATGGTTGATACAAATATATTAAAAAGGATAGGGCCCAGAACAGAGCCCTGAGGGACTTCATTTGTTATTGGACCCCAGTCCAACATGAGTCCCCTAATTGTTACACGTTGTTTCCTATTATCTAACCATGAGCTAATCCACCTAATGATGTTAGGATGGAATTGTAACCTAATCAGTTCTTCGACTAGAATTTTATGAGAGATGGTGTCAAACGCCTTCGAAAAATCTAAAAAGACCACATCCATTGGTATTCCTTTACCGAGTATGGCACTTACAGGTTCAAAAACAGTAATAAGTTGGTTAAACAGGACCTCCCAGAAAGAAAGTCATACTGAGTCAGATCTATATGTTCAGTTTGTTACATATATTCTGAGGCATGTTTTTGCAGTAGCCTTTCTAACACTGTACCCTTTTGACCCTTTTGGGAACTATAAGTGCTGGGATGCATGGTGAGTGCCACACTGTGACTAGTTTAAATGGAGCCTTCCTTCACATCATTAGTAAATACAACACAACCAATGCAAGGTTACCTAAGTTACAGAGGCCCCAGAAGAAGTGGGAAATAGTCCCAGAGGGTTCCCAAAATTGTCAGCACAGGTCTGCATAAGTGATCAGGAAGGGAGTATCTCCGAGGTTATACCAGACCAAGCATCCTATAAAAGTATGACCTGTCATGAGCCTGCACAGCAAATCAATACAAGTGCATAGGGTGTATAAGGACATAAACCAAACTCCTACTCTGCTGTGATTTGCCCCAAATGAGCTGCCCTTTCCCTTGAGTACATACAGTGCTCTGCTCATCTGCTTTTACCTTCGTGAATTTGTCTTTGTCAAAGCACAGCATGTTGGGTCCCTTTGGAGCTGGCACCAAATCCAGAGCAGCAGCCATCAGCTCCTCGCCTCTCCATGACTTGGCAAGTAATCATCACTGCCATGAGTAACATGTATGGAGTGCAAGGAAGTGCAGAGGCACTGGTGTAAGCCAATGGAGAAAGCCACTAAGTAGGAGTAAGCAGGACAGGGCCAGGCTGTCAGAATTTAATGAAAGAGGTGGCATGGTATATGGATGAAACAAATACATGAACTGTCATTGTGTGAGCTTCATCTGATGCCATGACCCCACTGTCGACAGTTATTTGGTGCTGTGGGGCATGCTGCCAGATGTTCGGGGGGGTCTGAACTGAAAAATATTTTCACAACAAAAAAAAAGTTCTGTGTGTGCCCAAATGTGCCCCCCAAATTGGATTCAGGACATACACTATATCCCTAATGTCCTCCCAATGTCTAGCTATGACAACAAGCACTTAGGTCCCAATTCTCACTGAGGTTGCAAATGCGTAATTCATATGTTTCTCATGAGCACAGCTTTGTACTATGATGCTGTATTGGTGGCATTCACAGTGTCCTGCCAGCTCTAAACATATCTGCAGAGCCCTGCAACGTGGACAGAGCTTTGACTGAGACTGAACTTTACAAGTAGTAAATAAGTAAATATTTATGAAGCACCATATCCCTGAGGCTCAGAGCACATTACAATGTACACACAGTGAGACAAGAATGAATCCACAGTTCAGAAACAGCAATAACAAAGTAATAAGGGCATCATTAAATAAAATAAGTAAGACCAAATCAGTTAAGATCATAAAACAATATAGCTCAGTTACTGAAAGCTTCCTTGAAGAGATGTGCTTTCAGGCCCTGCTTAAAGCCCTCCAATGAGAGGGCATCCCTCAAGGACCTTAGAAGAGAATTTCACAGGGCTGGCACTGTCACCACAAATGCATGGTCATCAGATATTTTTTAGCCAGGCCCTGGGAATTAATAGAAGGCCTTCCTTGGAGGACTGCAGTGAGTGCTGAGAGTGGTAGGGAGTCAGATCATCAGTCAGGTAGCTTGGACCCAGATCTCATAGGGCTGTACAGGTGAGGAGACATACCCTGAAGGAGAGTTTCCACCTCACTGGCAGCCAGTGCAGACCACACAACACTGGGGTAACATAACACGACCTCAGAAGGCCCGTCAGTAACCTGGCTGCCACATTCTGCACTAGTTGCAGGCAATGCAGGACTCCTCCACTAACCCTGAGATAAACAGCATTACAGTAGTCAAATCTGAGCATCACAAATGCATGTACCAGTGAGGGCAGGTCCTCCTGCTGGATAAGGGCTTTTACCCTGGTGATATTCCAGGATGTCTTGTCTGGTGACATAGTAGATCCCCTGCTCCACTGCAGCAAGGAATTATGAAAAAAAAAAAGCATCTACAAACTAAATTATTAGTCTCCATTGATTGTTGGACAAAGGTAACCAGCTCACAATCTCCAGGTTCATCAGCAGAACCCCTAGAACATGCCAGGTTACTTGGTGGTGGTGTTGGGGTCATCCACATAGCAGCTGTGAGCCTATGATGTTGTCGTACCCTAATCATGGTTCTGGAGTCAAGAGGGAGTCCTGTTGAGCAAGATGTTAATTTGGAGCTGTCAGCAAATTGAGCTAGGGAAGGGGGCATTTTTAAAAGATGTCATGTACAGCTGGCACTGTGTCTACTCCCTTAAATTCCTTCTTTTTTTATAACTGTATGTGGAAGGACAGAGAAGGAATGCTGGGACCAGGGTGGGGGTAGGACTAACCATCATGAGCCCTGGCCTTCTGGAGAGGGGTAAAGGGATTGTTTAATGTGTTTTCCCAAATACAAAAAAAAAAAAACATGAATAGTAAATGCATACTGAAAGTATTCATTATTCTAACCCAATCATAAAAACATAGAATGTGTCGGCAGAAAAAGGCCAGTTGGCACATCTAGTCTGCCCTATCTTCCCTGCCTAACACTACACCCTGACAGAAATGCAGAATGTGTCAGCATAAAAGGACCGGTAGGTCCATCTACTCTGCCCTATATATCCTGCCTGATACTACACCCTGGTAGAAACGTACAATGTGTTGGCAGAAAAGGATCAGGAGGCCCATCAACTAACAGATGGTGTTTTATTTTACTATAGTATTTATGGAAAACTATTCATTAATCACACATCCCTTGTAAATACAAAGTCATTGTGAGTATTTGTTTTCAAGTCATGAAAATGTCACCATAAAAAAATACAAATGGGTCATAAATTTTTGTCACATTAGAATGCACTGAAAACTGATTAAAGATTTGCTAGCAAAACAAGATACAAAATTGAGTTTGCCCTATCTTGTTAGCTTCATTTGCTGCTGGTATTGCAAGACAGTCCAGTGAGTCACAATTTGAGTGTGCTGAAGTACTGCATTAACTGACCAGAGATGTGGTAGTTCAAAGCAGGCATTTTGCACCTGATTCAATACACCACCACACAAAATTGCAATGCACAATGCTGGTGTCACACCACAGAGGCGGAATCCTCCAGTCTCCCCTCATAAGTCACACCCTGTAGGCCTAGGATAGTTTTTGTATTGCTTTCTCTGCATTGTCTTTAGTTTCTCTTAATCCTTCAGATGTTGGCTCCAAAACTGCACACAATGCTCCAGGTGCAATCTAACTAGTAACCAGTACAGTGGCAGAATTACCTCCTACCTACGGCTGTTGAAATTCCACCTGATGCAACCCAGCATCTTCTTTGCCTCAACATACACTCTGCTACTGTACATTGGGAGGAACTAATTTTACACTGTTACTAATTATCACCTTCAGGTCGCTTTCTTGAGTGTTCTACCTTTACGTCATTGATTCAGTACTTCATCTGTGGATTTTAACATATGTGGATCTTGAAACCCAATGTGCATTATTTTGCCATTGTTGGGATTGAATTTCAGTTGCTAAATGGCCAATCAACTTTCCAGTGTCCCCACACCCTCCTACATATTGATAATCCCTTCTTTACTGTGTACTCTCCTGCAGTGTAGTATCATGTGTAAATAACCTCACTTTCCTCGTTAACTTGACCCTAATGTGTTTTTAATGTACATGTTGAAAACAATTGGCCCAAGACAGACCCCTGGGGTACCCCAGAGGTCATGTCCTTTACCTCTGAGAACTTACCATTAAGGATCTCCCTCTCAGCCCTTCCCAAGAACCAGTTCTCAATCCATCTAATGAATTCTTACCCTAAACTCAGGTCAGCCACCTGTTTTACCAGTTTTCTGTGTGGCACTGAGTCATAGGCTTTACTGAAATCTGGATATAGGATAACGGCTACATGACATCTGCTGACAGATTGTATCACTGAGCTGTAAAAAGTTAATTAAGTTCAACTGACATGATCTACTCATCGTGAGCCCATGCTGGTTTTTATCCACCAGCCCCCTCATCCTCTACTAGTATAACAATCTGTTACTCCTTGTCCATTATCCTCTGGCAATTCCCCATGGCTAATTATGACCCCTGTTCCCCAACATTATATGATACTGCACCCTACCAGTAACTGTCTGCTAAAAGCAGGTGGAAACAAGAGGACACTCACAGTTTAAAAAGCCATGGGGATTGACAGAGGACAGTAACTGAGAAAGGTGGTCAGTGGATATCAGAGCAGAATGTTTATGGGGTACAGAGTGGGAGGGTGGCCAATGGCAATGGGGAAGCATGTTAATTGGATCAGGGAGTAGAGGAACCTCTGAACACACAGGCATTAATGGTGTCAGCAAGTGGGATGGAACAACTAGACAGGGGGAATTATCCATTTTGAGAGGTGCAAGAGAAGGGGCCAACATAATTACAGGGGCGGGGGCATCATTTAGGGGTAAGCAGGTGTTGCGGTTGAGACCTGTATGATTCTTTTCTTTGTTTTTTGCAACCCAATGATGTCCATTGCAACCCCTATGAACCTTGGAGGAGTTTTGTAACCCTATGATTCTGCTGAAATGGGAATTTATAACCCCTATGATGCGGGTAAAATTATACTACTGTAAGGGGGGTAGAGTTGATCACTACTTTTATATTTGGACCACTATGAGAAGGAGTAAGATTTCTATGGGACTGTAGAATAACCTTGGGGAATGGTATTGCATGATGGGACGGTACTAGGTACCAAGGATTACAGTACTTGGAATATGAACAGAGAGAGTGACAGCACCGCTACATTGCATCAGACCATGTTGCAATGCAAAAACGTATTGCAATTGCAAACAATCGTAGAGCATGTCAGTGTGCACTATCACTAACAGCATCATTGTACATCTGGGCTAGTGATTTTACCTTGTACTTTACCCATGATGAGAATTTCTCCCCCGTGTTGTACCACCAGCACTGTGCATTGCAGTTTTGCATAGTGGTACAATGAAGCAGATGTAAAGCACCTGTTTTGAACTGCCCCGTTAGTGATTCCGAATTTGGGACTACAGCACTGTACTTCAAAACTCAGATTTTTTGCTCCCTGGACAGCCCCATAATATCTGCAGCTAATTATGCTAACAAAGCAGGCTACCAAAATACTGTCTTTTTTTCTTTTTTTGGTTCTTCTAAAGCGAAATTTTCACAAATTGAAAATACTCAACAGAAAAGTTCAAACAGCTTTGCATTTCTTGGGACGTGTGAGTAATGAATGGTATTTCACACATACTATTAATAATACACTATCATTGGCAGGGTCAGAATAACAAATACTGTCAGTATCCATTCTCTATTCAAGTTGGGTATTCGGACAAAAACATTCACATTAGAATATCCCTCTATACTTCCCCAGAGGCCAGGGCTTGTTTCACAGCCACAAGTGCCTCTCCTATCTTCAGTGTTCTTAGCAGCCCCGTCCATCCTTTTACACATAATTATATACAGAAAAAAACTGGGGGAAGCAGGCACTGTGCTAGAAAGAAAATAAATTGGAGGAAGCTGGCACAGTGCAAGTACCCGACAGCTACTTATAAATACATCCCTTCTCCCTAGCCTCACTTGCCCCAGCTCTAAAATATCATAGAAACATAGAAATTGTTGGCAAATAAGGACTGCTAGGCCTATCCAGTCTGCCCGTAGGCCCTATACATTGTATGTGGCCACTGATCCTATGTGATCAATGGCTTGTCATCACTCCCTCCCCTCTCAGGCTTCCCTTGTGCCTGTCCCAAGCATGCTAAAACCCCTCCACTGTGCTTGCCCCCACTACCTCCTGTGGTAGACTATTCCATGTATCGACTACCCTTTCTGTGTAGAAAAACGTCCTCACATTACCTCTTAATCTACCAACCTCCAATTTCATATTGTGCCCCCTTGTTCTAGTACTTTTTCTACATTGGAAAAGCTCCATAGCCTGCACCATGTTTATGCCCTTAAGGTACTTTAAAGATTCAATCATGTCCCCCCGCTGTCTCCTCTCCTCCAGTGAGTACATATTGAGGTCCCTTAGTCTGTCCTCATATGTTTTGTGGTGTAAGCCCTGCACCATCTTTGTTGCCCTTCTCTGGATAGTCTCCACCTTATCTATGTCCTTGCACAGGTGTGGTCTCCAGAACTGCATGCAGTACTCCACTTGAGGCCTTACCAATGTTTTATACAATGGCATCACCACCTCCCACCTCCTGCTAGTGATACCTCTGCCTATGCACCCCAGCATACCACTGGCCCTCCCTGCTGCCTCTGTACACTGCTTGGATACCTTAAGGTCATTGCAGATGATAACCCCTAGGTCTCTTTCCTCCTTGGTGACAATCAACTCATCTCCCCCCAACCTGTAGCTCTCCGTAGGGTTCCCTCTACCCAGGTACATTATTTTGCACTTCTTTACATTAAACCTCAGTTGCCACATCTCTGACCATCTTTCAAGCTTCTCCAGGTCCCTCTTCATTTTCTGCACCCCTTCTGGAGTATCCACCCTGTTGCAGATCTTGGTGTCATCTGCAAACAGGCAGACCTTTCCTCCCAGCCCCTCTGCAATGTCACTAATGAAGACATTGAACAGGACTGGTCCTAGTACTGATCTCTGAGGTACCCCACTGGTCACCCCCCCTCCTCAGATTGTACCCCATTTACCACCACCCTCTGTCTCCAGTCTGTTAACCAGTTCCTAACCTAGTTCACCATCTTGTCTCCGGTGCCCAGACTACTCATCTTGTTAATCAGCCTTCTATGTGGGACAGTGTCGAAGGCTTTGCGGAAATCCAGGTAGGCGATGTCTACAGCCCCTCCCTGATTCAGTTCCCTTGTCACCCAATCAAAAAAAACTATTAGATTCATTTGACATAACCTTCCTGCTGTGAATCTGTGTTGCCTCAGATCCTATGCACTACTGGATTCCAAATGTGTCACTATCCTTTCTTTCAGCAGTGTCTCCATGATCTTTCCCACCACTGAGGTGAGGCTGACTAGCCTGTAGTTCCCTACCTCCTCCCTACTGCCACTTTTGTACAGTGGGACTACATGTGCCCTCCTCCAATCCTCTGGAATGACATCCATGTTGAGTGACTCTGTGAACAGGGCTGCCAGAGGCACTGCTAGTTCCTTTTGCAGCTCCTTTAATATCCTCGGGTGGATGCCGTCTGTCCCCATGGCTTTATCCACCTTCAGCACTGTAACTTCTTCCAGAACTCTCTCCACTGTGAGTAGACTGGTGTTCACTTCTTCTCCTCCCCACTGCCTTCGCACCCCAACTGTGGTCCTTGATCTGCCCCTTCCTTAGTGAATACTGAGCAGAAGTATTTGTTCAGTATTGCTGCCTTGTCCAGATCCCCGTCCTTACACTCTCTCTCCTTCCCTTTGAGTCTCACAATCCCCCCATTGTTTCTTCTTTCACTAATGTACCTATAAAATGCCTTATCCCCTTTGTTTACAGACTGTGCTAAGCTCACTTCTGTCTGCGCCTTCACCCTCCTAACAGCCTTTCCTGCTTCCCTTAGACATTCAAGGTACACCTCCCTGTCTTCCTCCCTGTGGCTCCTCTTATATTTCCTGAAACTCAGCTTTTTAGCCCTGACTTTGTCCCTCACCTCTTTGGAGAACCATAGTGCTTTCCTTCTTCTTTTCCATTTGGTCATTATCCTAACACATTGGTTTTTTATATCCACTATGTCTCCTTTCAGTTTCTTCCATTGATTTACCACCCCTTCTACTATCTCTCCCATCCCCAGGACTGCTTGTGTATATCTGCCCATTTCAGTGAAATCTGCCCTCCTGAAATCTGATACTGTTGCCCTTGTATGGCTTGAGTGAGTCCATGTCACCATGCTGAACCACACCATGTGGTGGTCACTGGACCCCAGCTGCCCTTCCACCTGTATTTCTTTGACTCTGTACCCACTGGTCCATACCAGGTTCAGAACTGACTTGTCCCTGGTTGGTTCATGCACCAGCTGCCTGAATCAAACCCCCTACAAGGATTCTAGGATGGTTGTGCTTCTGGCTGAAACAGCCATCTAGGTGGCCCAATCCAAGTCCGGCATATTGAAATCCCCCAGTAACAGGATTTCGCCCTTAGTTGCCATGTCATGTATGTTCTCCACTAGTTCCCTGTCTATTTCCTCCCTCTGTGCTGAAGATCTGTAGATCACCCCAGTGCGTATCACTGTTCCATTCTCTGGGTCCAGGGTGACCTACATTACTTCAGCCTCCTCCTGTCTTCCCTGAAATTCTGTAGCCTTTATACCATCTCTAATGTACAGGGCCAATCCCCCACCCTTTCTTCCCTCCCTTTCCCTCCTGAACAATGTATAGCCTGGTACACTGACTTCCCAACCATGATTTGCAGAGTACCATGTCTCTGTTATTGCTGCTATGTCAAGGTCTTCATCTGCCAACAAGGCCTCCATGTCTGGACCTTATTTCCTAGGCTACGGGCATTTGTTAGCATGATCTTCCATGTTGTACAGTCTGCCCTCCCTCTGCTCTTGTTCTCCCTATCCAGCATCTTCCACCCACCCCAGTTCCTTTTTCTAAGTGCTCCTACCGCCGCTATATTTCTCATTAAACATTCTTCACCGGCCTGTCCCTCCCTGCCTATTTTCGCTGCTCCCATAATCAACTTATGTTCCTGCATGTTCTCATGGGGGGGGGGGTTCCTAAGCCTCCTGGCTCTCCCCCACCTTGGCCAGTTTGAATGCTCACAGCTGAAGCATTTAAACTTCTCACAAAGGACCAAGGTCCCCTTCTCGGACAGATGCAGGCTGTCATCCTTATATAAGCTTGCATCTGCTCAGGTCAGGCCCCAGTCCCCTATGAAGCCCAAACCATCCCTCAAGATGGCTCTCCTCCTGACCCACATTCAATGACTGTGGGAGAACAGCATCTTAAACTCACAACTATTTCACAGACCCCCTTCCCTCTTGGTAACCTGGTGCATGCCACTCAATGATGTTAAGTCTGTCTAGCATCCCTGAATGACGAACAGACTGCTGTGACCCCTCTTTGGGTGCACTAAAGACTGCTGTCAGTTGACAGTTTATGTAGTTATTTGTTTTTGTTCACCAGGTAAAGGCACTATGTATAAAGATACTTATTGTCAGGCATGACCTGGCTCAGTTTACACTGAGCCAGGTCAGCTCAGCTTACACTGAGTGAAGCATGCAAAGTGACCTGGATGATGCTTTTGCCTCTCTCAACAGTGGTCACCTCAGGAAATCATAAAATAAAAATAACAAATCAGTAGCTAGACCAAACCAATGCTATCAATTGTGGAGAGTTTCTGGGAGGACTCAGAACTGCAGAGGTACTAAGGGCAAACTAGCAAATAAAGCTTAAAATTCAGAGGCAAAAATTACTGATGCCAAAAGAAACAAGCATTTGTCAATGCCAAATGTTGATTGCGTTGGTGTGTTGAGCTCGCTCACTGCCCCTCTGTCACTCGCTCAGTCTGTTTCTCCCGGTGCTGCAGGCTGCTCTTTTGTACTGGGCTCCTGCCTGCATTGGCACCTTGTTCTGCCCACAAAGAACTCTGCAGCTATCCCAAAAGAGCTGCGTTGAGGTGGCTCACTCCCCCTCTCTCACTCGCTCATTCCGTTTCTCCTGGCGCTGCAGACTGCCCTTTTGTACTGGGCTCTTGCCTCTGTTGGTGGCTTTTTCTGGCCACAAAGAAATCTGCAGCAGTCCCAACTCAGGTCTGTTGAGCCTGCTGACTCCTCGTCTGTCACTCACTCATTCCGTTTCTGCCGGGGTTGCAGGCTGGCCTTTGTACTGGGCCCTGCCTGTGTTGCCACCTTTTCTGCCAACAAACAAATCCGCAGCAGTCATGACAGAGCTCAGTTGAGCTCGCTCACTCCCTTTCTGTCACTCGCTCGTTGTATTCCTCCCGGCGCTGCAGGCTGCCCTTTTGTACTGGGCTCCTGCCTACGTTGGCACCTTTTTCTGCCCACGAAGAAATCTGCAGCAGTCCTGACAATGCTCCGTTGAGCTTGCTCACTCCCCTTCTCTCACTCACTCATTCCATTTCTGCCTGTGTTGCAGGCTGCCCTTTTGTATTGGGCTTCTGCCTGCATTGCTGCCATTTACAGCAGTTACAATACAGCTCCGTTGAGCTCGCTTACTCCCCCTCTTTCACTCACTCATTCTGGTTTTCCCGCCACTGCAGGCTGCCATTTTTGCACTGGGCCCCTGCATGCACTGCTGCCTTTTTCTGCCCACAAACAAATCTGCAGCAGTCCCAACAGAGCTTCATTGAACTCACTCACTCCCCCTCCCTCCCTCACTCGCTCATTCTGTGTCTCCTGCCGCTGCAGGCTGCCCTTTTGTACCGGGCTCCTGCCTGCATTGGTGGCTTGTTCTGGCCAGAAATAAATCTGAAGCAGTCCCGACACAGTTCCATTGAGCTCACTCACTGCCCCTCTCTCACTCACTGATTCCGTTTCTGCCTGCGCTGCAAGCTGGCTTTTGTACTGGGCTCCTGCCTGCGTTGCCGCATTTTCTGCCCACAAGGAAATCCACAGCAGTCACAATAGAGCTCCATTGAGCTCACTCACTACCGCTCTGTCACTCACTCGTTCTGTTTCTCTTGGCGCTGCAGGCAGCGCTTGTATACAGGGCTCCTGGCTGCGTTGGCACCTTTGTCTGTCCACAAAGAAATTTGCAGCTGTACTGACAAAGCTCCATTGAGGTCACTCAGTCTCCCTCTGTCACGCGCTCATTCGGTTTGCCCTGGCGCTGCAAGCGGCCCTTTTGTATGGGGCTCCTGCCTGCAATGGCGCCTTTTTCTGCCAACAAAGATATCCGCAGCAGTCCTGATAGAGCTCCGTTGAGCTCACTCAGTCCCCCTGTCTCACTCACTCATATTGTTTCTCACACCACTGCAGGCTGGCCTTTTCTACTGGGCCCCTGCCTGCATTGAGGCCTTTTCCTGCCCACAAAGAAATCCACAGCAGTCCTGACAGCGCTCTGGTGAGTTCGCTCACTCCCACTCCCTCACTTGCTCTCTCGTTCTGTTTCTCCCAGTGCTGCAGGCTGCCCTTTTGTACTGGCCTCTTGCATTGGGGCCTTTTTCTGCCCACAAACAAATACAGAGCTGTCCCGACAGAGCTCAGTTGAGCTTGGTCACTCCACCCTCTCACTCGTTCCATCTTAATCTGTCCCAAACACTGATGTCCCACAGCGACCGTGTTAATTCTTTATCAGGAGTGCAAAAATATATTTTAGCCAGGATGTGAAAAATGACAGCTGTACTGTTCATAAGGAGGTGTGAAAGAATGCCACTGTTAAAAATGTGGAGTGAAAATATTACAAATTTGCGAAGTTACAAGGGTGCGTGGAAACAGTTGACTGCACGCTTGTAACACAGTCATGTTATGGAGTTTTGTCACCAAATTTTCAACATAGGTATTTTAGGACCTCTGCTCACGAACAGTGCCACTGTCATTTTCTTAATCTGTCCTGAACACCGATTTCTCACAGCGACCACGTTATTCTGTGCCGCAACTGTGAAACCACATTTCAGTCAGGATGTGAAAAATGACAGCTGTACTGCTCATAAGGAGGTGTGAAAAAAAATGCCACTGTTGAAAATGTGGCATGACAATATTACAAATCTGCAAAGTTATAAAGGTGCGTGGAAAGTGTTCAATGCACACTTGTAACACACTCATTTGATGGGCTATCATCACCAAATTTTCAACATAGGCATTTTAGGACCTCTGCTCATGAACAGTATCACTGTCATTTTATTAATCTGTCCCAGACAGTGATTTTCCACAATGACCGATCTATTCTGCGGAACTGCAAAAACACATTTTGGCCAGAATGGGAAAAATGACAGCTGCACTTTTCATACGTAGGTGTGGGAAAATGGCAATGCTGAAAATCTGGAGTGAAAATATTATAAATTCGCGAAGTTATGAGCGTGCATAGCAACTGCGCAGCGCACGCTCATAAAACAGTAATTTTTTGGATTTTTCCCATCAAATTTGCAACATAGGCTTTTTGAGCCTCGCCACGAACACTGGCACTCAATATTTCGCTAATCAGCCCCCAAAGGTGATTCCATGCAGTGACCGTGAAATCACCCTTCGGGCCTGATTAACGCCATGACAGTGACAGTATTCATGAGGAGGGGTTCCAAAACCCCCATGTTGAAAATTTGGAGTCAAAATTCCCCAAAATGCCAGAGATATGCAGCAAAGTTGGAAAAACCCTATTATTACATTATACAGCTTACCTGCATTTCCTCAGTTCGCGGTCGGCTTTGAGGAGTGCAGCCGTGTTCCCGGTCCACCGAAGATCATCATGCCCAGCTCTGGAGGTAAGTATGGGGTGAGGGGGGTGTGGGGAGGCAGAGTGCGCAGTTGGTGGGTGCGGGTTGCAGGTGGGGGGGCCGAGAGACTACGAGGGACAGTTTCCTTTTTTTCAGGTACAAAAAAAAAAAAAAACTAAAGACTTTGTGGGACCATTTTTCCCTTTACAGGACCATGTGGCATGCTGGGGTGAGCTCCCAGCATGCCACCAACAGCTTCTTTGGCAGGCTAGCTAGCCACGGGGACTGGGCAGCCCTGTCAGCAAAAACAAAAGAGTTGGCTTGTGCCTACGGGATTGGGGCACCCCGTCGGCAGACAGTTAAATGGGGATTTTGTGCCGACGTAGACTGGGCACTTTCTGTCGGCAAACAACAAAAGGGGGGATTCTTTGACTTAAGGATTGGGTACCTGCCTGCAGACAGTTAAACAGGGGAGGGTTGAATTATGCCGACAGGGAGTGGGCTCCCCCGCCGGTAGAAAACATGGTGGAGGGGTATTGTTTAGAACACGGCGGCAACCCGCCACCAATGTTCACAAACAATATCAGGGTTTTTACATCCTGCCCTGCAAAACGGTTCACTCCCTCATGCAGCAGATGGCTTACACTGCAATGACAAGGCAGCCCCAGATTGCAGCGGCTAAATTGTCAAAAGTTGGTGCAAACGTTATAAACTTGTGTCACCAGCAGCCTGCCACAGCATTGGGGAAGTGGGACAAGTCTTTGCAGGCTGTGGGGGCACTGGCCACAACAGTGCCCTGCCTCCATAGCCTGCTTCTCAGCAAACTGTCCCAATATGTTTCTTGCACTGCGCGCAATCAACATATAAAAAAGAGAGACCCTTGTTAACCACAGTTCTTTCGTCACATGACAAAGAAAAAATTAAGAAACAAAAACAAAACTTAGACTTTGTGAAGTGAATGCAATAAGTCAACATCATATAGAATGATAGCAAAAATAAGTAAAACATTTTTTTTATTTAAAAAACCTTTTCTGATAGTAGAGCTGTGGTGAAGTAAAACTTTGCCGGTGAAGTTTGTGTAAAGTGATGAAATTCGTCACTTCGCAGAGCTTTGTGAAGCCTCCTCAGGTCTGGGAAACTTTGACTTCACCTGAATTGCGAAGTTTTTGCCATGAAGTGTGGAATTTTACCATGAAATGTGGAATTTTACCATGAAATTCAGCACTTTATGGTAAGAAATTCACAATTCGCAATCCATGAATTGCACAAATTTCATGAATTGCGCTTTGCAAATTACATGAAATTCATAAATTGATTCATGGAGCAAAGTTTTACAACTTCGCCCATCTCTACTGATGAGAGCCTTAGTCATGAATTGAATGAGGACTCACATCAAAGTCTGCTGAAGATGTGGGGGAAGACTTTTCTGAGTTATTAACTGCAAATTGCATTTAGTTTTAAGCATATAAAATGCCTCAGTATTTTAGAAAAAACAACATCTTCATGGTGGCTTACTGTAGGTGATACCCAGCCTACTTGGTGTATACTGTAGATATACTGGGAGTCAAGGCCATGCAGCCCATCTTGTTTGTCTCCCTGTTATCCTAACAGCAATAACATAAAATGTCCTTCCCTTCAAGTATCTATCAAGCCTGATTGTGCTGTATGCACTTATCCCCTCCTTTGGTCCAACAG
The DNA here is from genome assembly GCA_016271365.2 of Neoceratodus forsteri. Taxonomy (NCBI): domain Eukaryota; kingdom Metazoa; phylum Chordata; order Ceratodontiformes; family Ceratodontidae; genus Neoceratodus; species Neoceratodus forsteri. The sequence goes on along the minus strand of CM057449.1, from coordinate 786,566,143 downwards.
ACTTGAGCTAACTTGGCTCAACTATTCCTTTCATAATGATTCACATATTTACCTGGTGAACAAAAACAAATAACTACATATTTACTGAATTTTCTGTATTTTCTACTTTACCCCCCCCACACACACACTGAATTATGGAAGATGGCACCCTCAATGATGCACTCAGTGGCCACCAGATAGTCTACTCCATCCCAAAATACCCCCCAAGGTTATCTGACTCAGGATGTTCAGGTCAATTGACCTGTCTACTCTTCAGTCCAATATTTTTTTGTATTGACTGGTCACCCAAAACATCTTCCTCTGATGTTGTTTGGTGCCTTCAGTGCTGTATATTCCAATCCTAATTCATGTCCATTTGGGGCAAATAAGTCCCCCTCTGAAGAACACAGGTCACAGTCTCTTACCACTCCTGGATATCAACCAACCTTATAGCCTGCCCTTAAGCTTGTGATTCTATTTGGCACCACCATAAGTCTTTTGACTCTTTGAACACTCAGTGAGGCATATCATCTTAGCAATGTGTGCACCAATGAGTATTTTGCTTCCAACATCCAGAAACATATTAACAACCCATCCAACTTGTTGCATGCAAGGTCATTCATGCCTTCTCTGTGCCCCCACCCAGTCAGCTTATGCTATCTCCATCACCAGACTAGGTGGTTCTCAGATGTCCATAAAGTTATTACCTCTTTTAGTGGCTTTTTCACCTCTTCTGCTCTCTCTCTCTCTCTCTCTGTGCTCCCACCTTCCCTGTCGCTATCCGCTGTCTTACCCCTACCTGCCTATCAGCTCTCCCCACCCCTCTGCAGTTTTTTTCTTGAACCCCCCCAACACACACATCATTTATTCCAAAGTCACACTGCCATCACTTCAAGGTAAATATCTTTCCTACTGTATATCTTTCATCTCAAACCTTTGGCTTGACTCCTTTCTTACAAAGTTCTTTCCTTACCTCCTCCCCATCCCTCTTTTGCCCTGTGTAACTCTGACCCTGTTTCTTCTCCCCTGCTCTAAAACTTCTGCCAAGAAGGCTTCTTGTTCCTGCTACCTCTCTCACGTATGATCATCCTTCCCTCCTCCATCCAGTCCATTCTCCCCCTTGGTTCTAAAAGCCCTACTCCATGATTTCATTACATATGCCTGCACCTGTAACGAATGTTTCTCTCCACTCCACCCCTTTCCCTGCTCTCCCCTCCATCCCCCATCCTCTCTCTCCATCCTCCCCTCTCCCAGCTGTCTTGTTTCAGTGGCACAGGAAGCTGTGTTTGCAGTTACTTTCCCGAATTTCTCTTGTATTCTCAAAGCAAGAATACTTTCTGTTCTTTACCTGTGGGAAGAAACCTGTGTATACCTCTGCAGCCTGAAATTCTTGCTTTACCCTTTGGATTCCTGTTATGAACCCTATTTTTGAACTCTGTGTTGCACTACAGAATTAATGTTATAACCATGTTTGATGCCTATTTATATTTATAGTACATAACTGGCACCTACATGAAGTATGTTATTATGGTATCTTTCACTCTTCCCCCAGGATGCACCTTGAAGCAATTCTGATGCTCAATTTGTCTACCTGGTTAAATATTTTAAATAAATCAAATCTTGTAATCTATCCATCACCCACTTGCCCACTGGGTGCAGACATGCTTCTTTAAGTGCTTCCTGACAGAGAAAAGTTTGGTTCAGGATAGAACTGTTTTGTGGATCATCCAATGCTACAGAACAATATGAGGAGCAGTATCTGTTCTTCCCCAACAGGAGACTGCTTCAAAGCAAGACTAAGAGTAGGACTTTTTAGCCAAATGTTCAACAAAGGTGTTTCTAAGAAAATATTATGTAGATCAGTCTTTTCTTCCATCTTGCTACACAGACTACAATGACGCTGGAACCTGGATATTCTACATTTTACACACTGTTTTATCAAAGTTTGTATAAGTCTAATTAATTTAATTGTTCTTTGGGTATTTTTATTTTTTTAACTCTTTTTTTCCCTCATACATCCCCCTAGCCCTGTGGACCTTCCAGTCCATCCCTTAACTAATTCCCAGCCCCAACACCCTGTCTTATCCCATGACTTACCTTCCTGCCCATTGTTACTGTGACTTGCCCCCCATAGTGGGACTTTCATGTTGGCCCCAAACCCCCTCTGGACACTTCAGACTTTAGTGCCGATAGGCTGCCTAAGTCAACAGGTGTTGGCCTGTGAGAGAGAGAGAGAGAGACGTTGATCTTCACTCTTTTGAGAGGAGAATTTTTCCTCTCCCCTATCAGACCAACATCAACATTGTCATAAGACAAGCAGGTGCACTAAGGCATGCTGTGCTCAACATTAGCATCATCCTCCCTACAGTCATCCTTGACTGTACTCCCCCGTGGTCCCCCAGGGGTCAGTATAATGATAAGTATGCACACCCTCCTTTCCTGAAGGGAAGAAACATTCACCGAGATGCTGAACTTCACTTTTTTTGGCTGTCCCTCCAGTGAGCCAAGTTCATTCCCAAACTTGGGATGCTGGCCTTACGAGTGGTCATTCTACTGCTGTGTTGGGGGGGCCTGGTGGCTATGTTTATTTATGTTCATTTTAACTGTACAGCATCTTAAGCCTTGGAAAGTTTTATTTTTTTTCAATGCACTAGCTAGCTATACATGTGTCTGTCCCCTTACTTGTACTCACACCCCCTGGTTCTGCTTTCCTTAATTCTGCTAAACAGACTGCCAGAGTATATTTAAGCAGTAATCCACAATAAGGTGTGGGATATGGTGGGATTTACCAGTGCCTGGTGTGGTGTGTCACAAGGCAGCAGGCCAGGTGACATAAACCATACCAGCAGTGGGTAAATACCACCATAACCAACACTCTGGAGTGGTTTATTGTGATAATACAAGTAAAAATAAAACAAAAATTAGTAAAAATGTTACACTTCTTGTTTTGAGTGTTCTTTACTGCCTTTAATGCAAAACCCTTCCCGCAACATAAATAGCCATTTGTTCTTTCTTAGAATAAGGAAGAAGCACCCCCCCACACACACACACACACAAAGATATATTTTGGGATGTTTGTTCAATCTACACATACACACACACACACACACACACACACACACACATAGACAGAGACACATGCTGGGATGTTTGTTTTGTCATGTTCTTTTCTTCTTCTGAAGAAGGCATGGTGCAAGATGTGAATGGCTCATGTAGATGAGTTTAGGAGAGAGAGCATGATGTGAACTGTGAGCAGCTCTTGTATGTTCAATGGGAATCAGGCTGAAGAGTCAGGACAATATTTTTGTTTCCCCCTGAGATCAGCAGCATGGGGTTTTTGGAGGGAACAGAGCAAGAGTGAGTAGAATGAAGGACCATGTGGAGCTGGGAGACAGATGCCTGACAGGGAGACAGTGAGAGCATGACTGGAACTGCAGTTTCAGATACTGTATTTTCAGTAACAGAGCCAGGAGGGAGCAGTCACTAATTTAACATATGGAGGTACCGTACTTTAGAAAGTACCTGTACAAGCTTTTTTCTAGTGGAGTGGTTTGACGTTGACCTCAGTGAGGAAAAAAGCAGCAGCAGGTCTGTTTTGTATTCTTCAGGGGGCAAATGTAATGATACTATTTGTTGTGATGCTGCCTCCCTGACTAGCACATTTTACATGGGTTTTCATAGGATTTACCCATGCTTAGCACAGCCAGTCAGCCAATCAGAATCACGGATTCTCAGACCCCATATAGTATAACCTTGTATAGTCTTTTATGAGTTTGAATTCCCCAGTCATATCACCTTTAATCTCCTTTTTTGCAGAGAAAACAAATCCAGGTGTCCTAGCTGCTCCTCATACACCATGGTATTGTTCCCCCTAATCATCTTTGCAGCTGTGTGCTGAACTTTTTCCTGTTCATTTATTACCTTTCCAGAACTACATGTAATATTCTAGACTGGATATAAAAGCATCATTGACTGGCTACTTTTCCTTGATTCCTTATTCTGGCTCATTAATACACAAACTGGGCACCAAGGTACCTGGTTAGACACATCTTTCTATTGTCCTCCCTACCATCTTTCTCTGACTCCTATTCAATTAGCAAGCAATAAGACATGATGCAGTGTGGGTTATGACCTGATAAGAGCACGCCCCAGGTGTGTTATGAGGCATGAGGTGCTTGTGCCATGTTCCTTTAGCACCTGAAAAGTGCTCTTATCAGGCAATAACCCACACCTCGGAATGTCTTATTGCGCTTATAAAATGGGTCCCCCAAGTAACTACTTAGGAACACAAAAAGAGTAAAAAAACATGGCAAAAAAGTAGACACAACTGAGGTTTAACACTGAAACAGTAAAAATAGTCCCCCTTCTGGTAATTTCTGATGGCAAGTACATGGCGCTGCTGCCACCACCACACACACACACACACACACACACACACACACACACACACACACAGATACTGCTCAGGTTGTTTCTTCCATCTCCCCTCACACAGTATCCCCTAGTGGCACACATCCATTTTCATTAACTGTGTCTCTGTTACCGAGCAGAGTGGGCATTTCTTTCAGAGTGAGCATCCCCTTTCATTTAGAGTGAGTATTTCCCTTGCCAGGCACCATAGTTACAGCTTCTAAAATAGCAGTTTCTATTATCCGGTGCTGCTCTGTAATAATAATGAAAATCTTGAATTTTTAAATAAATGTTTTGCTTTTAAAAAAAACGTTGCACATAAAACAGCAAGCGGGGCAGCGGGTATGGACATTTACTTGGAAGACACATCCTGGCAGCATGCATCACCATTTGGCTTCATTGCAGTTACCTTTCTTTTTCATTGGAGCACCACAGGTCAGAGTTATACTTTGGAGATTTTTATGTTCAAGTAACTTTTCATCACCTAATGCATGAATGTGCAGTCAAGTTCAAGTTTATTTGCAGGAAAACTCCATTGAGCATGTTCATTTACAAGGAGGTCCTGGTAGGACAAATTGGTTCAAAGTATGCACAATATTACAATACAATACAATATAGTACAATTTTGATACATCAAGTTCGAACACTGTTGAGACAGGTAACAATGTACAGTAATATAATACAATTGCTGTACATCAAGTTTGAACAGTGTTGAGACAGGTAAACAATGTACAGCAGGAGGGGAGTTATGGCTAAATAATATACATTTCAGGAACTAAGCTAACAGGCGGGAAAGGAGAAAAGAAGGAAACTTGAAAGAAGTTTACATTCAAGTGCTTTATGAGACTATAATGGTTTCTCCACTAGGAGGGCTACTAGGTGCTTTGGCAGTAGCAAATATTCATAAGCGCTTTGTTGGCTAGGGTTTTAAATACATTTAAGGAGCGTGGTTTAGGGAGTTTTAGTGTGGTGTGGCTTGTAGTTTGTTCCAGGCGGACAGGATTACATGGATAAATGCAGTTTTAGCATAAAGTGTGTGGATCTGGATACTTCTAGTAGTAGTAGTAGTAGTAGTAGTAGTGGTAGTAGTAGTAGTAGTAGTAGAAGTAGTGTGTGTGTGTGTGTGTGTGTTGGGTGGGCAGAGATGGGGTGGGGTAGTGACTTTCCTCCATCTCGGCCACGAAGGCTCAGCTAGTCTTAAAATGTGGTCGCTGGCAGACTGAGGCACAGTGATTTCTTTTGTAAAACATTCTGACTGACTGAAGAGGTGCTGGTTGGCACAATATGCTGTGATAAGGACACAGCCAGAGGTACCTGTCAGCCAATCAGGATGCAGAACACTCAAGACCCATTTTATAATAATAGTTCACATCCTCAACCCCTGTTAAGTAATATTATATATCAGACTCCCATGGGATACCTCAAGAGGTGTATTAAAATTCCAATGCACCAAATCAGAAATTGTGGCACAAAGGTAGAGCACTGAGATGGTAATCTGGACTCAGAAAAGAAATGACCACCATCTCAGCTGTGATCCCTTGTCCTCTCTTAGAAATAAAGCCATGATACACATTTTAAAATTCAGTGTGTCCTTTTTGATTTCTTTGCTGAGTACAGAAACTTATGTGCTTCGTAATAGAACTATGGACGGACTGCCCTTTCTGCACCATCTCCTAACTCATGAGATGTGCTACTACTCCATGTACTACACACAATGGTAATCTGGAGGCCTGGGTTCAGTTCCCAGTTTGGTCACATTATTTCTTTTTCATTACTGTTTTTGCCTCAGTTACTAAGCAGTGGCTAATACTGAACCAATAACTAATTACCAATGCATTAAATGCAATGCATGTCCTGTGTATCCCTCTGGTTACTTATAACAAAATAAATACGTACATACATACATACATACATACATAAATACAGTAAATACAAATGTCATCAGCTCCTCCCATCGTACTACTCCTTTAAGTGAATATGCAGCTATCATCCACAAATAAGTCCTAGAATGAAAGCATACACAGCATTCATTTACAGTAAATGCATCTCTCCACAGTTACCAAAAGTCATATAATTTGATAAATGTATCATTCTGTCCAATGACTAACACAGCAAGACATTTTTTTTGTTACATAATCTAAATAAACTGCAGTAGAGCAATGACTCATTCTAGTAATATAATGGTGTTCTTCTTTTATTTGAACAATTCAGAAAATTAATCCACCTTAGCCCCCTAATGTCTCACTAGATACTCTTTGCCTATTCAGGATGGCACTGTGGTAAATCTGTAATGCTCACAGCAAGTTTAGCAATGCACGCTTCTTTACTGGTAAAGCTGAAATATCCTTATAGTGCCTTTTGAAATTTGAACATGAACTCAGCAGAATGTATTTTCTTCCCCTGGTCTAATGCTGGCTAACTTCAATAGCATGCAGAATTTCAAGAGTGTTATATGATATCCAAATAAACAGCTGTTTAAAGAAAAATGTTAATATTTATTGCAGTAACAGCCCACCCTGCGAGGAAAGGAGAGTAAGCTACAATTTACTGTAGTTTTTCTTCCAGATCATACTGTCACATGAACTGGTCCAAAAAGGTGCCATAATTGGAGAGTTCCTCTTGAACTAGTAATGTACCCCTCTTATGGTTTTGCAATGGTAATGAGTTATACTTCACCAAAGTCATTGGCAGTTAATATGTCGCTATGATAGCTTTAACCCATGATCGTAATGTATAAATGATGAGCCAAAACAATGTCAAGGGCATAAGAAGAAGGCCTGCTCTGCTGAAAGAATGCTGCCTAAAAGCTCTTTAGTTCAGACACCGATTTTCTGTTTTAAAATTGGCAATAATCTGACTAAGACAAAAAGGTTGACAAGGGCCGTTCACCGTATAAACAGAATATATAATGGCATCCTATGGGACAGGAAAACTATTTCATTCCACAGGGAAATGCATTCATATTTTTCTGGTCTTTGTCTGACTTGAGACATATTTTGCATCCCCCATAGGAACCCATTATATATTTTAAAAGGGGAGGGAGAAGAAAGGTAGCAGCAAGAGGAAACTGTCAGTAGTCCATTTCAACATAGCTATCAAAATATTGTTGGGGCAAATCAAAATGTAAAAGTTGGCAGTTCCTGTCTTTTTTAAAGAGGCTTCTGCATTAACCTCATCCTTAACAGCGTAATAATAAGGGTCCATTATCTACTGGGTTTGAATCTTGCTGATTAGACAGAACATTCTTCATGTCTATTGCACTGTGTGTAGCCCTGTCTTTCTGATACAAAGGGATGATTACATTTTTAGTGGACTTAAAACTTCTGTGCTACAAGCCCAGCTGGCACCCAGAGAGAAAGATAATGGGCCAGATTCTCAGTAACTCTCTCAGATAGTGCATAACAGGGATTTTTAAATCTTACATTGAAGGGGAGCAGTGCAGAGAAAAATTTCATTCCAGATATTAGCACACATGAAAATTCCAGTGAGTTGGCACAGAAGTGGTGTAATGTAGCACTGGTCATGGTGCACCTGGTTCATCTGTCTGTCTGTCTGTCTGTCTATCTAGTTATTTATAGTGTATAGTGAAATGCTGCTCTACATGAAAATTCATGCCTAGAATAGGGTTGTTGTGCTGCAGCAGTGACATCAGTATGTTATTGTACAGCAGTAGTGATGTCACAGCTGTAGTATAACAACTTAGAATGCTGCTGCACAGCTGCTTTCCTCTAGCCAGTTGAGCTTGAAGCTGTTTGTTTTTTATATGAATTTACAGAAACAGCTGCAGCTACAGTCTGTAGCCACACAATGAATCAATAATTTGAGTCTACCACCAACCCTTAAGTGCCTCCCCTCCAGCTGCTGGGTCACTGGATGGAAACAGGTGTCTGAAATGGGCACGGATACCCATACATCATTAAAGATAAAGTGTGGACATCCATACACAGACAAGCCTGTGTCTTCATCTCAAGTTGGTAGCCAGGTAGCATTCTGAGCTTTGTTCTTGCAGTTCCTAGTTGCCACAGAAACATCTCAATGTAGACACAAGCTTGTTATGTATGGCTGACCATACATTATCCTCCATATTGCAAAGGTTTTACTGGGAATGACACACTGAGCTAATATCAGTTAATTTCCAGATGTGTCCTGGGGGAGAGGATAGGGGAAGAGTATAGTGCAGTTACTAAATACAATGTTCAGACAATGCAATAATATGGAAATATAAATAGTCTGTAGTGTGCAACAATACAATACTAAGCAGTGGTTGAAAACTGAGGGGGAGGCTATACTAGTGATGGTGTAGGATGTGGGGCAGCAGATAGAAGTCTAGGACCCTGTGTCAGAAGCAACTGCAGGACTGAGTAGTGAAATCACAGAGGAAAGATTTCAGAGAGTGAAGGGAAGGAGCAAAATGAATGGGAGGTGAAGAGTCCCCAAAAGTTTAGGGAAGTGGAAAGAGAAGACAGCCTGTCCAGAAGAGGATTTCATTTGGGGTGGGACAGCAACAGAGGGAGAGCCACAGTTGCAAAGGGAGTAGGAAGAAGAAGGGGGAAGAGAGGCAAGATATAAGACAAGAGGGGAGAGAGCCAAACCAAAATTTGGAGATAAAGAAGGCACAGTGGGCAAGGTACCTGGCATCAAGGAAGTGGAGAGAGAGAGGGAGGTGGACAAAGAACAATAGTGAGTGGGCAGGGGTCTGTCATGTCTGTCATGGGCAAATCCAAAGAAGGAGTGAAAGGTGGATCCATTCTGGCTAAAATGGACTTGAGAGTAGTATTGTAAACAATGACACCATACTTGAAAATGGGGTGTATCATCTTCGATTAAATCTCTCTGTGATCAGGAAATGTGATGCTTGTCTTATTTCTGTAAAGGGTATAAAGTTTGGGGTGGAACGTCTTTTTTTTTTTTATTCTATTTGTCTCCCCCAGGCACCAGAACTCTCTCGGACCTATCCGCTCACCTATGCCGCTCTACCGGCCACTGTGAGCCCTGTCATCTTCAAGGGTGTTACGTTCTCCCGAGCCCCAAGAAGGATGAAGGGCCTGACTCCAGTGTTGGGCGTGTGGTGTTTCAGTACTGGGATGGCCATTGCCTATCAGGGCTGGTGGGGCTTTTGTACATAGGTTTTACACCCCAGATGTGTGACATGCAATGCTATCAGCCCATGACGTGGGTGCTCCCAATCACATCTGGAAGGCAGCTACCCAGCGTCTTCCCCGATTCTGAGCCCCTGTGTACCACAGTGCCATCGGTCTCCACCGGGGGCTGCTGCTGCACCAGGCTACCCCTGGATCCCTCCCCGAGAGAGGAGAGCAGTCCGCTGGACACTCGATTCTCTCTCTCTCTCTCTCTCTCTCTCCCCCCTGCCAACCCCCGGTGGTCCGGGCTTGTTCCCGAACCCAGGACACAGGCATGGCACGAGGTGTGGTGTCTAGGGCCTCAACCCTCAGCATCACTGGGCTGGCTGGGGGTGGAGCTTCTTGTGGATTGCGTCCATATGAACAGAGAAATCAAGGGGATGGTCCAACCAAACTCTGAGGTATTTGAAGAAGGAGACTTCTTCAATCACTGAACCATCAAGGGTATGGAAGTAAAGGAGAGGGGTGAGTTTAGCAATGCTCTGACTGGTGCTAAAAGTCAGAGAAACTATTTTCTTGGCATTGAGGGACAGCTGTTTTTCACAGAACCAGTACTGGATACAGTTAAAGTCCACTTGGATTTGGGCCATGAGGTCAAGGGCAGAAGATCGAGAGGTAAAGAGTACCATGTCTTCTGCATACATGAGAAAGGACACAGAGGATCAGGCATAAGGGAGGTCATTTAGAAAAATGGAGAAAAGAACTGGGCCAAGGACAGACCATTGTGGGACGCCTGAGCAGATTAGGAGTGGCAGGAAAGGGAATCTCAAATTTGGACAGCTTAAGACATTTCCTAAAGGTAGGAGCAGAACCACTTAACTGAGGAGGTGGAGAGTCCAGCTGCCTTAAGTTTGTCCAGGACAATTGGTGGGTAACAGAGTTCATAGTTTTTACCAGGTCAACAAAGATGGCAGAGGTGACCAGACCCTGATCCATGCCAGAGAGCATATGTCGGTGAGCAGGAGAAGAGAGGTGGAGGTGGAATGGGACTTCCTGAAGTCAAACTGGAAAGGCATAAAGAAGGAGAATGAGTCCAGGAAAGGGGAAGAGTTGGAAGAGAACAAGATGTTCCTGGAGTTTAGCCAGGGTGCATGCACGGTGTAACACTACACAGTAACAAGTGTGTCACTAGGTTCCCTCTCAAACTCAGTAATATATTTCCTTCCTGGTTTTGAATGGTATCTCCATCCCAAAACTGAAGCAACTTATCTCCCCAACCCCGATCACAGTCTCCTCTCCAACTCTCTGAACTTGCAGAATCATTCCCAGGTGTCCAGTGGATCCTGACCTACTGCATCTGATTCTGTCATTCCACCCACCACCTTATTATATCTTTTCTGAAACCCAGATTCTCCTGGGGGGTTATCACCTGCTTATACTTGGTAGCAACCCTCTGTAACCCCTTTTGTGACAGTCACAATGCTTCGTGCATGTCTCTTCAGACCATTAGCATTATGGCCCCATCCCCATTTTAAGTGCTCTCAAATGTCTTTGCAGGTACAAGAAATCATCTGCTAGGTATAATAATCCCTCCAATCTTGTTTGATCAAAGAACCTCTCCATGCACTTACTGACTGGGTACCCTCCTCTACCCCTACCCCCACCCCCCAGTGCACTGTTGCTTCAGATACGCTCCATAATATCTTCAATAACTTTCAGGGTGTTTATGTGAGAAATACTCAACATCCAAAAGCATCTCCAAGGACAATCCTTCCTTGTTCTCCATGAAACTTGGATCAATCCCCTCTTTTAACATAATTATTTAATACTGACTGAGCCCCCATTGACTTTTAAGAGGATATTGATGTTACTCTTAGTTCATGGAAAGTTCCTTAAGGCCAGGGATGTATATGCTTTCTTGAGCAAAGCCTGTGTTAAGGATAAACACGTCCCTCAGGTCTCGGCTTAGCTTATAGCTGTCAGCTAAGCCTGTGATGTCATTTGGTCATCTCACAAGGTTACTGTCTCACCTGGTAACTTACATCAATGCAAACAGCATCAAAATACCTGCCTCAAAAGCACCACAGCTCCCATGGCTAACTACTTGTAACCACCCCTACCCATGAGGTGTGCTGATTAAATGTGGAGATGTTAAACGATAAAGTCAGCTTTACCTTCGGGTGAATGGCGTCTGGGTTTGGGGTTAGAAATGGGTTTGGAAAGGAGCGTTCTGCCTCCAGTTATGGGGATCCATATGACAGAGCGCTACCAGGGTGTTTCCCCACAGGAAATAAATACACCCCCCTCCCACCCTCTGTGACAGGGAACACAATAACACAGTCCCCTTCCCACTCATCACACTAAGCATACAAATAAACAGAAAGGCAATGATGGCAAAATATGTCAGTAGCTGCAAATAAATAATGAATGGGTTTCATTTGGGATTGGAGAATAAGGTAGGGGATAAGGGAAAAATAAAGGCAGCTGTTTGTATCCACCCCACTGTAAGATATGTCTCAGCACCTTCCCTCCCACTTGTTTACCAGTTAAACTCACAATCCCTCTAGGAGCTCCCAATTACAATTCAAGTGTGCACACAGATGCAGAGTTGCAGGCCTGTGGTGCTTGCACTTCAGTGCAGTACTGTGTAAATTCGGTTATTGGCTGCAGCTGCTGACTGACAACTTACACAGTTAAATGGACAGTAAAACAGTGGCTCCTGGCTATACGCTGTAGCTGTTGGCTTGATTCTAAGGTCATGCAGGAATGCCTAGAAAGTATATAGCTAGCAAACTAAATAGGAATGATAAGTTCTGTGCATAAAATCCAGTACTCGTGACCTTTAGATGACAGGCTGGTGATGTTTCCGCTGGCATGTCTATGCTGCTTAGGCAGATGATGGCTGGATGTTTTTTTTCTGAAGGCTGGATAAGGGTGTAGTGGGCCCAATGCACTCCTGGTGGTGAAGGGTGTAGTCTGTGATGCCTTTAGATGATGGGAGCTCTGTCCTGTAAGCTGGTTATACGTGCGGTGGAGCCAATGTGCTTCCGGTGGTGATGGGTGTGGGCCATGATGCTCTGAACAATGATGATCCTTTCCACCACACAAAGGGACTTCCTTTCACCCATTCTGACAGGTGGGCAGTCACTCAGGTTCTCAGCTAGTTCAATCTCAGCAGGATAAATTCCTAACAGCAGCAGTAGGCAGTGGCTCACCAGCTTCCCATATGCAGAGCAGCTTTCAAGGCAACCCATGCTCTAATTCAGATGCTAGAGCTCAGACTTGGCACTCTAGCTGCATCAATCTCCTTTCTCAGGGGTCTCAAGTCTGTTTTGAACAAGCATATTAGTCAAACAGGAATAGCAATTGGGAGCTGCAGTATTCATAAGCACTCTCCTCTCACTGGAGAGTTCTCTCAGATCATCTGCTCTATTGCACACGTCTCTCCCTTGTGCAGAAGTCCAGAGATCAAATATTAGTGGCTGGTATTTCATGATTTCATGGATTAGTCATTATGCTAAACCCCTGACTCTCAATGGCTGTCAGTTCCAGGGGAAAAGCATGCATACAAGTCCTGAGCCAGCTTGCAATTTAGAGCTGTTTTGCAGAGCTGAGCTCCAAACTGACGTGAGTTTCAAAGGGACAGAGTACTAATTCAGTTGTTTTGCAGAGATGAACTGTCTCTGAAGTTCTTGCACCCAGGGGAGGAGCAGTTTTGCACTTTATACAGCTTTCAGAGCTGCTTGAATCTGTGCAACCTCCTAGCTGTGGGCTCCCAAACCCTGAAGGTGGTCCAGGGGACAGTTGAGTGAAGAGAGGTGGTGGTGCACCAGCCGTGGTGAGAACGGCAATGAATAAGTCGAAAGAATAAATGACAATGTCTAATCCAGCCCTGGGTAAACTCCCTTCTTAGGAGGGGATTACATACTTCTCATCTAAGTTTCACAAGAATGGTATTAATCATTCAAAATTGCAGACGGTGGCACTGGTTCACAAACGTTTTGATCCTTATTCTTAGTTAGCTACCACCACTGTGTAGAGTGGGTGTTCTATCAGCTCATAACACCTAGAAGTAACTGCTGTACTGTATCATACAGCTATTTTACAAGCTGTGCCAAATCCCCTTCTTACTGATTCCTGAGCTCCCACTCATTACTGGTCCTCTCTCTCCCCTCCTGTACCCTCCCTGTAAACTTTTTTTTTTTTTTTTTTATCTCCACTCTTGCTTTCAGCTACCCTTAAGGCCTTACAGGCACTTGACCCCACAAAAAGAACCAACCTTGATTTGAATTCTTGAGTTACTTTAGATTTTTGTCCCTGCCATTGCAGCCTCAATCGCTGCCCTTTTAAATTTCTCTTTTCACTCCTGCAAAGTGGCAGAGGACTGGAAAATAGTCCATGTGGCACCCATCTTCAAGAAATAGGTGAAGTTATACCCAGGGAACAACAAGCCAGTCAGTCTGATGTCACTGCTGGGCAAGGTCTTCAAAGACACTGACAAGGATAGAATTTGGAGCACTTGGTCAAGGCCAAGATGTTTGCCCCCTCTCAGCATAGTTTTATGAGGGGCAAATCATGTCAAACCACCCTGACCACTTCCTTCAAATGGGTGACTGGGAAGATGGACAATGGAAGGGCCATGGATATAGTCTACCTGAACTTCAGCAAGGCCTTTGACACTGCTGCACATGACAAGTTTCTGGACAAAGTACATCAGTGAGGTATATATACAGGGAGATACACACAATGTAGACCACTAACTGGCTTGGGGGCAGGAAGCAGAGGATTGTGGTCAACACAATATGAGTGGCGAGGTGTACTCAGTGGCATCCCTCAGGGTCAGTTCTGGAGTCACTGCTGTTAAACATTTTCATTAATGCTCTTAAAACTTGGGTTTCTAGCAGGGTTCTTAAGTTTGCTATTGACACTATGATGGCCAAGGTTGTGGGTTCTTTGAGGATGGGAACTTTAGGATGATCTAAAAAATCTGGGTGACTGACCAGACTCCTGGAGCCTCAGATTCAAAGTAACTAAATACAACGTGCTATGCATGTGGAGGGAAAACAGAGTTAGAACTATAGACTAGATGGACCTTTGGTCTTTTTCTGCTATCATAGTCTTTGTTTGTTTGTTTCTACATAGTGTGAGATTTCTCTTGCTGCAATGGAGGAGGAAAAGGATCTGGGGATCAAAACTGACAAGGAATTGAAGAATAAGAATCAGTGCGTAGCTGCTGTCAAGAGAGCCAGCAGAATGCTAGGTGCATCAAAGGGTGAAGCAGTGGCTAGCAGGGCAAGAGAAGAAATTCTGCCACTTTGCAAGGTCATAACTATGCCCCATGTGGAGCTCTGCATGCAGTGCTGGGCTTTTCATTAAAAAAGGACATTGCAGCAGTCAATAGAGTGTAACATAAGACCACCAGGGTTATGGGGGACAAAAGCTATGAGGAGAAGCTCCTGTTAAGGCCCTTAACATGTTCACCCTGGAGCAAAGAAGGCTCAAGGAGAACATGATCATAGCCTTTGGCATATTAAAGGGTAGTGGCAAGACTGAACACAGTAATGTGTATTCTAGTGTTCCCCAACATAACACAGAAAAACACTATTTGTTTATTCTAACTTCAGTGGCAAGGTACATACTGTATTCTCTTTCCTCCCTTTTTCTCCCCACGGCTTCACCCATGGCTAAACCTCTCTGGCTCTGGCTCTAGTCCCTTCTCATAATCTCCTTTTGCATGGACAGTGCTTTGCACAGACATGGTACCTTTTTAAAAATGTTTTTTTTTCTCCTGACATGCTTTTGTTTTGTTCTTCCGAGCATGTGACCTCTTCCACTACCCTACACGCTTGCTATGTGACCACTTGCATCCTCAGCTCCCTGCCCCTCCACGTTCCTTCCATGGCAGTACAACAAAAGTAAAAAAAGAAATTCTGAACTGCTGCAGCTAGCCAACGCCAGCTTCTTAACACACAGAGATGATACCAGCAATCATAGCTTCTGCTCCCGCTCATTAAATCCTGTAACCATATTGGCATGAATTTTTTGAAAACTCCACTTGTTCCATTAATGAGTATCGACATCATGGCATCTGCATTGACATCATGCCACTGTGTCCATGTCTATGCCCATGGTAAGGAGACCCCAATAACTCA
The DNA here is from genome assembly GCA_016271365.2 of Neoceratodus forsteri. NCBI lineage: Eukaryota > Metazoa > Chordata > Ceratodontiformes > Ceratodontidae > Neoceratodus > Neoceratodus forsteri. The sequence goes on along the minus strand of CM057449.1, from coordinate 786,550,521 downwards.
AAAAGGCACTATTTCACCAAAAAATACAACACATTACAACTAATAAAAAAAAGGCCTTAAAAAATAATAAACAAATAAGGGTACATTGGAGATGGACAAAGAAGGCGTGCCACAGATCAAATAGAATCTGGGCTGTCAACACTGAGTGGGGAAAGTGGCAGACTAGGTGGGCCATACAGTCCTTATATGCCATCAGAGTCTATGTTTCTATGTTTAAATACACAAGGTCCTTCCCTATTGCATAAATGGAATATGCAGTAGAGACCTTGTGACATAAGATGATTTATCTGCACATCAGCAGTTTGTCTCGGACGCCTCGGGCCATATTCTAGAAAGGTGGCGCAAGTTGCCGCTGAATGCAACTTGCGCCACCCGCAACTGCGAAATTGACCCTGCGTCCTATTCTAGAAGGCAGGGTCATCGCAGCTGGGTACAGACTTGCAACATGCGCAGGGTACGCTGAACTGTGGGTGTACTCTGGCCAGCATGTTGTGTTGCAGCAACAGCTGGTGGCTGAGTTAACCCCCCACCCATGCCCCGACTCCAGATTCCTCGCCAGACGATATGCGTATATACTACAGGTCTAGTGCTCCTAACAATGTACAAATATGAAACCCTCCACTTCCTGGTAGTCTAGTGCCCCCGAACTGTATAATAATATTCTCGATCCTCGTATCCCTGGTAGTCTAGTGCCCCCTGAACTGAATAATAATATTCTTGATCCCCATATCCCTGGTAGTCTAGTGCCCCCCTCAAACTGTATAATAATATTTTCAATCCCTGTATCCCTGGTAGTCTAGTGCCCCCCGCAAACTTTATAATAATATTCTCGATCCCCGTATCCCTGGTAGTCTAGTGGCCCCCCACCCAGCCGTGCCAGCTCACCCCACACCCCACACCCATCCCCAGCTGGTGACTGGCACAGCCCACCTCTCACCTCCATGGCCAGCCACCAATTGAGATCTGTATGAGCGCTACAGGAAAGACGCGCTCAGTGGGGGGCCACTAGACTACCAGGGATATGGGGATCGATATGATTATTATACAGTTTGGGGGGGCATTAGACTACCAGGGATTTGTGGCTTTATATTTTACATATATGATGATCAGGGGGCCGCTAGACTACCAGGGATATAGAGCATGCAATATGTATTTTATAATGCTGCGGGGGCAGCTAGCCTACCAGGGATTTGGGGCATTAATAATTACAATTATGATGGTCAGGGGGCCACTTTACAACCAGGGGGTGTAATTGCGGCATTTGCAGCCAGTGACCCACAGGTCGGGGCATGGGTGGGGGGATGGCAGCACCACCCTGCGAGGCATCTGCTAACAGGTGTTTCGAGGGGCTGGGGGTATGGGTAGCCCTGTGGGGCCCCGCTGGGGTGTGCTGGGCATGGGATGGAGGATACTGCACACTTACTTCTGGACAGCCAACGGGTCTACAGGACCCCCGGGGCATCCGTAAGTTATACCAGCTAAATGCTGATGTAACTTATGTTACTGGATCTCCTCTGGGGGTTCTTGTAGAATCCGAATGTGGGCACTTTTTGGCTGCCCTTCTAGAATGAGGCGCAGCTGCTGCCATAAACCCCCTAGCGCCATGTCGCAGGGGGTTCATGCAGTGTAACAGCTGCTTGGCGCAAGTGGCCTGCGACATGTTGCAGGCCACTTTGTAGAATCGCACATGTCATAACTGCTGGCGTAAGTTGCTAGATGCACCATTCTACTTGGCGCAACTGCTGTTACGCCAGGCGTAACCCTTCTAGAATCTGGCCTCTCACTTGTAACTTATGCCACTCATGAGATTACCAGAGGTTAAACTGCTCTTGTGCAGATAAAAATTTTATGCCACAGGTCCCTATTACATATCCCTTATTTTCTTACAGAGCAGCTGACAAGTTTGGGGCAGGCAACTCATACTAAGTAGCTGCCTGCCCGAGGAGCTATTATAGACCAAAATTAAAACTTTTACTGCAGTAATTTAATAACTTACATTTAAAAACTTGGTTCATAACTTCTGAGTATGAGCCAAGCTGCTGACAAGTGCTGCAGCACCACCCTTAAAAACAGCACTTTGATGGTGTATAGTATGGAACAGGACTATAGGTTCGCTATATGTATAACGCTGAGATCAGGGGAAGGGGTGTCTAAATATACATACAGTACTTTTCTATGCAGTTCTACATGTATGGGGCTAATAAATAATATATACTACAGCCTCATACATGTAAAACAGCAAACAAAAGTACTATATGTATATTCAGATGTCCCCCTCCCCAATCTCTATGTTATACATATATTCCACCTGCAGCCCCATTCCCGACTATAGATCATCAAAGTGCTATTTTTAGGCACCGCTCAGAGATGGCTTGGTTCATACTCAGAAGTTACAAGCCGAACTTTTAAATGTAAGTTATTTAATTGGGCTGGCAGTATAGCCTAGAGGTTAGAGTAGTGAGCTGTGAATGAGCTTAGTACATCCAGTAGACCTGGGTTTGATTCCCACAACCTTCACTTACATACTATGTGACTGAGCAAGTCACTTAACCTCCCCAGTGCTCCCAGGTCACCTCTGAAAGCACGCACTTGTGCCTAGTGGGCCTTACTGGGTTACCAAACAATAAAATAAAAATTACTACACTAAAAATTTTAATTTTGGTCTAGAATAGTTTCCTTGGGCAAGCAACTACTTAGTATGAGTTGCCTGCCTGAAACTCAATATGGCGACAGTTGCTCTTTAAACTGCTGAAGTTCACATATTCACAGTGAGGGCCACAGACCCAATACATGGTCTTCCATCAACTCCATTTGGATATGCTGGTTCTACAATATGTGAGGGAGACCATACCAGCTCAGCTCCTTGTGTAAAAAAAAAATTTGTGTGGCAGTAACAGTTAAGCTCCTCCATCTGAAATATATGATAGCGACTATATCAGCTCAGCTTCTCATCTACAAACTATGGGGCAACTAAAATAGCTCTACTTCTTCATCAACACATTTATTATGGAGGTGTTTTCTGGGGAAAAGTAAGAACTACGGACTCAAATGTATAACAACTCTAATCCATTTATGACCACACATCACATGTTTATCAACAATGTCACTGTGCAAGTGCCTCCAAGATTAACTCTCTATGCCCAAGTTAGGAACTCAGACTACCAAGATTCCTGCAACATCTCTATAACATGTCTACAGGGCTTAACGGCTGTGAAAACCTGATCCACACAGTGAAACTCTTAGCATGTGGATATTACATCTTTGGACACAGCAGTGCCCTGCCCTCCACCCCCCAGTTTTGAAAGGCTCTGAAATACTGCACATTTTTTTTATACAAAGACTGATTTACAGTCACAGAATCTATTCAGTACCATTCCTGCTAAGCCATTATACCAAATGCCATGCTAAAGAGCCCTTCAGAATGGGGACAGGATTTCTCCGACCTTACAGATATATTGTATATTCTGTCCATCCTTCTGCCATCTTCTGTGGAACTGGAACATTTGCAAGCTTGCTCCTAGCACAAAGGCTGCCCACAATTTTTGAGTAACTGAACTGAGGCCAGCAGGGCAATCCACTTTGTGGGGAAACCCATACAGTTCCCATACTCTCACAGTGGTCCCCATTTGGTTGGTCAGAACTTGTCAGGAGCCTGAGGTTACCAGACCCTAATGGTAGCACTCTTTCTCCTACCAGCCAGCCTCATAGCCCCCAAGTCCACCAGTCACTCCCGTTCACCCTTTTAAGATATCTAACCCCCTATCTAAACTCTGCCCCTTCATTGACCCTCACCAGTTCAAGGCCAGTCTCAGCACTGGCATTTCTAGTAATTAACCTCCTTTCACTACTTGAAGGAGGGAATTGTTACAATTATGCATCCCTTTCAGCCATATTTCTTACTTTTAACTTATTCTGTCTTGTGTGGCCATTTTGGGTTGTATAAAGCAATGGATGGTTCTAATGCCACATAGCACTACTGGTAAGAATGGGTTTAAACACAGCACAAGGGTTCATGAGGTCCTCCTCTCAATGACTACTCAATCACCATCGAACCTACACTGATATTGGACAGAAAGCCTTCTCTGTTGCTGCACCAAAACTCTGGAATAACCTTTCTGCCCCACTCCTTTCCATTGGCACCACATCAGCCTTCAAAACAAACCTGAAGAGTTTTCTGCTCTTAGCATCTGCCGGCAAGTTCCCACCCTAACCTCAGCACACCTACTCCTCAATCTTATTCCCTAGCTTCTGGTCTGAAATTATCTTATAGCCTATCTGGTTTACCGATATGTATCGTTATGTCACTCCGTATTGTTTATTATAGTTCCTGGTGTTGTTACCTACTGCTGTACCATACCCACGGCTGTTATTTGCCTGTTAAATCCTGAAATTGTTGCCTCCAGTTTCCTCTTACTCCACCTTACTGGACAATTAGTCATCTAATGCCATTGTATTGTTCGAGCTTACCACTCAAGCACTCCAAATCCTTATATAGTATCTTATGTATTAGCCCTGTAATGCACTGCATGGTCTTCAGAGTATTGTACAGAATCACACATGTGAGCACTCTGATGCACTGTTTGTTGTCCTGGACCATTGTTTAGTCTCCTGCATGTTAGCACTCCGTTGCACTGTATGTTCTCATTACCCATGTCAGGTTGCCTTTTTGTTACTGTATGTGCCATCTTTATGGCCAGGTCATACCTGAAAACTGCCCCTTTGATCAATGTACTTACCCGGTTAACAAAATAAATAAATAAATAAATGAAGCAGGGGGGAGGTACATGATGGATCTGGTGTTTTTCCTGACCTTGAATTACTATATTACTGTTCCCAGCGCTCATAAACTAGCTATGGTTACCCACTGCATAAGGGTGGAATTGCTTCCTTACCCTATAACTACCAACCAATCATGTATCCTTACCCAATAACTACCAATAAATCTCCCTCCTTCTTGCCCTAACGAAAATTCAGGAGCTAATGGTACACAGTCAACTTTCCCCTTTCCTTGATGATTCCTACATCCATAGCCCTTCCCAGTCTGATTTCTGCATGAATCATTTCACAGTCACCTCCTTGTTTAGGCTAAGTCACTCTACCCTGACAGTGATGGACCAGAGTATCCTTACCCCTGACATTGTTGTTGATCTCTCGCCAAACCTTTCAACACTGTCTTCATCCAGTTTTCTGAAAAATCTTTCTTGCATAGAGTTGTTGGAGCAGTTGACTGGTTGAGCTCCTAGCTAACCAACTGTTCTTAAGCTGTACATACTGTAGAATTGAAAAGTAATGCAGTTAAAAAAATCTCGTTATGTTCATGTTACTTGTGGTAGCGTTAAATTAATTAAGCCATGATTATTATTGAAAAAATAAACTTTATTCAGTATCAAAAAATATAACGTGACTTCAGCACATATGTTAAAAATAATTCCACTCCTGGCTCTTCTTTGTGATCCATTGAGAACCTGTAAAAATATAACAGTCTGTCACTATTTACTGTAGTCAATTTGACTTACATACAGTAGATTACTATTTTTTTTTTTTTTTTTTTACCAGTAGCTCCAACAGTATTCATTATCCTATTCAGTTATGCAGTAGGGTACGAAACCTGCAAAACAAAATTAGCATTTAGCGTCTTTTGGGGACGGGGTAACTCGCTGCAGCTCTTGAACAATGCTGTCAGTGGTTTTCAGAGAAACATCAGCACTCTGGCTTAATGCAGTGGCGGTAAGATCCTCCGTTAGAGAAAACTCTCTTTTCTGCCCCTTGCTTTTTTGTAACCACTGAACTAGTGACATACTGCATACAGAACTGAAGACGCTTTGGCAGAGAAAAGCTACTAAGCAGGTAGCACCAAAGAGCAGTTAAATACTGGTATCACTTATGGGTGTGAACTGAGGTGCGAATGGAGTGATTAACTCGATCACCTGCTAGACACTGTAGCTAACCACCAGCACTTAAGTGCTGTACTACACATAAGATGATGTTGATTAATGGCTGTATTAGACAGATAGGCCAGCATAAACTTAAGCTGCCGCTAACAAGTGCTGTTTTGTCTGATCGCGAAATTTAGCGAATGCAACATTTTTCAATTCTACAGTATTTGAGAATCCATCTCCCCTCTCATTACTCATTTTTATTTTATTTTGGAATACACCTCTGTGCAAAATGACCTATTTTCAAAGGCTGCATGTCAGCAATAATAAACCAAAATTACAAAAACTGTTCCAAGAAGTACAAAACACCTTGTTACAAAGTGAACGGAACCTATTTACAATTACCATGAGTAAAATAATGTACCAATAGTCAAAGCTTTTTTTTAAACTCTAAAAATTAGGTCAACTGAAAAAGATCCAACAGTAGGTCATTCATAAAACCAACAGACCTGGCACAAAAGGATCTTAGACCCTGAGCAGTTTTGATGAAAGGTTTTACAGGACTTTATCTAATCATATTTCTTGTATTGTATTGATTTTAAACTGGCAGGAAAAATGTTTGGCTGTTTGTTAGAGTAAGACCTTAGTTTGTTTTTTTTCCCTACCAGGCAGATAAAGTAGTTTATCCCTAGATGTAATTGCAACCAATTTGTATGTTGGTGCAGAGAATATATATGTGAATTAAGTATATTGCAAAGCTCTGTCCATGGGACCCTACTGTTTTCACGTTCCTAAACGATCTTCCCTCAGCCCGTACTTCCTTACATATATGTATGTACTGCATGATTATGATACAGTGCATCTGGCCAGTGGTTTGAATCCCAAACTCAGAGTCCTGAGTAACCCTAACACAACAGGGCAGACTGGATGTTTGTCTTGCATGGATACATTAACAATCCTGATACATTGCCACTCCTGATTCTGGCACTGCATGTTCAAGTTCAAGTTTGTTGCAGGAAAACTCCATTGAGCAAGCTCATTCACAAGGAGGTCCTGTGACATAAACACTTAAAGTACAAACACAGATAGGTAGTAACAGTATATACATGAAATGCACTGTACATGATACAGGCTGGATATACATACAAGGGTACCACATAGGGTGACCGCAGGTGGTAAACACTGATATGAGACAGGGAAGCGACTTTACAGGTTGCATACTGATAAATGAAACATGATGACTGGTGTGTGCAATACATATACAGTATTTTGGCAGCTAGAACAAACAACAGTCTACAACTGATATGGGGGGGGAGGACTGATTTGATAGAGTAGCAGTGGAGCATAAGCAAAGATAAAGCCAGGGGTAGAAGGGGAAGGGAAAGCAGTTAATATGACAAATCAATTATACCTTACCAGTGGATAAATATGGCACACATGGGGAAGGAAGAGACTTAATGACAGTTACAGGTGTCTTTTATTTTGGCTGAACTTAGCGATTTGTAGAAGTTTACTGAAACTGTGCTAGTTAGTTTCAGTACGGTTTGTAATTGGTTCCAAATGGAGGGAAGGGCATATGCAATAGCACATTTACCAAAGGAAGTCCGCGGTCCTTGGTATGTCAAGCATAATAAAGTCTGATTTTCTTAACGAGTATGCACTATGTGAGATACTAATAAGGGAAGAGAGATAGCTTGGCAATTTCTGCAGGAGCAGTTTAAGAGTCCATAGCCCAGCATGGAGCAGGCATCTAGTAGTAAGGGATGTCCAACCAACAGCTGCATATAAGTCACAGTGGTGCGAACAGTAAGGGGAGTTGGTAATGAACCGTACCGCACAGTGATAAAGGATGTCCAGTTTACTTAGATTTGCAAGAGTGGTGGAGGAATAGATTACATCGCCATAGTCGAGTAGGAGAAAAGTGGTCTGTCAAGCTTGTTTCGAGTTTCAAGGGGGAAAAGGGGCCTATTTCTGTAGAAGAAACCTAACCTTGCTTTTAACCTTCTACAGACATCTTCAACGTGGCCACTGAAAGATAATTTATTGTCGATCCAGATACCCAGATATTTAAATTTGGTTACAACTTCCAGAGGCTCGTTTAGCGTGGTGACAATGAAGTCTTGGGCAAGGGTACTGGGGGGGGCCTGTGACAGCACTGCGGGAGAATATCATCACTTTAGTCTTCTTAGCATTGAGCAGAAGCTTTGCCTTTATTAGATTATGCTCAAGTTGTGCGAAGTCCACTTGAAGCACTCCCTTGACTTCAGATAACGATGAGCCAGAAGTATACAACACAGTATCATCTGCAAAAAAGTGCAGATTGGACGTAGATATGTTAGCATCTAAGTCATTAATGTACAGAGAAAACAAGATAGGGCCTAAGATGGATCCTTGGGGGACTCCTCTTGCAACTGGCAAGGCAGCAGAAAAAAAGCCTTCCGCCTTTACTTTTTGGAATCTTCCAGTTAGGTAGCTAGAGAACCACTGGGTGGTATGGTATGTGGCACCCAACTTTGCAAGGCAATTGGACTAATAGTTTGTGATCAACAGTATCAAAAGCTTTGCTGAGGTCCAAAAGACTGCACCAGTTACCTTCTTAGCATCTATAGCAGAGATCCAATCATTGGTTACTCTAATGCAGTGATTGTGCTATGATTAGCCCGAAGCCAGATTGAGCTGGGTTAATGAGAGAGAAGGTTTCCAAGTGAGATTTTAACTGAATATGGATCAATTTTTGAGAACTTAGAAAGGATAGGCAATATGGAGATAGGCCTATAGTTGTTTACATCGCTTGGTCACCAGATTTAAATAGAGGGAGGATATGTGCTGATTTCCAAGATGGCACAGTAGCAGATGTAATGGAAAGATTGAAGATGTGGAGAATTGGGGCAGTGAGATGGCGTAGCCTGACCTTAGGAAAAAGGGTTCCAAGCCATCGTCCCCTGCGCTTTTTGGTGTCTAAGTTAGAAGAGAATCTTCTACTTCTTTATAAGTTATCTCACGCAGTTGGAAGGGCTGGGTGCAGGACTAGATGTGGCGGGAGGGTATGCTGGCTCACCGCAGCAAAAGCATAAGGACAAGTCAATGTTAATCCAGCTGTGGCAAAGTGGGAGTTAAGTTCTCCAGGATTAGGGACTTGTTTTCCACAATCTTGCCACTTGCAACTATCTTTTGGGACAGAGGGGCCATGGGCCATTCTTCTATAGCTTTGATAGTCTTCCATATTTTATGAGGGTTACCTTTAGCTTGTTCGAGTAGAAATATAATAGTTAGCTTTAGCAGAGCAAAGTTTTTCACACAGTTATTCCTGGCTGTTCTAAAGGCCTGCCAATCCGAAGATTCTTTGGAATGTCTAGCTTTAGCCCAGAGTTTATCTCGAGCTATAAGGGCTGCCTTGAGATCCGAGTGAACCAGGGTTGGAATTGTTCCTGCACTTACTTTGATGAAAGGGCATGCTTACTTATTATTGCAGTGAGTTTGTTATTAAGGATGCAAGCTGCCTTGTTGACATCTTTGGCTAGGTAAAGATCTTGACATCTGATCATGCTCAGGTCAGATAGGAAGTTTACTGCACTGAATTTGTGAAAGGATCTTTTGTTATAAAGATGGGTTGCGGCCGGGCCTTAATTTAAGATCTTATGCAAGCAACAATTCCATGATCGCTCATGTCATTGTGAAACACTGCCAAATGAGATATTTTGTGTGGATGGGTGGTTAGTACCAAATTTAGAATGGAACTGTTGGCAGTATTTAGAGTGTTGTTCCTAGTAGGTTCACTGACTAATTGCCCAAGACCTAGCTCATCACAAAGGGATTTGAGGCCGTGTGATTTAGGTGACAGCCAGTCCATATTTACATCTCCTAGAAATATTGTTTCAGTTTTTGCATCTACGAACATGGATTTCAAACGATTAAGGACTTCATCACCACCAGACGGGAGTCTGTAGCCACCTAGGATAGTGATACATTCTGAGGAGGGGAGATGAAGGCTCAGCGAAACTAACTCAAATTCCTTGACTAGAGATTTGCAACTAATATTGGTGACCAAGTACTTAGATTTGGTGTAGATAACCACACCCCGCCTCTAGACTCTCTATCTGCTCTAAATAAATTGTAGCCCTGCAGTTTGTTGATCAGTGTTCATCTTTTTTAACCATGACTCAGTAATTATGATAAGTTCTGGGTTAACGTGTGCAGCCCAGGCTTGCAGCTGTACATGTTTTTTAGGCAGGCTTAAAATGTTGACCATCATCATTTTGAGACCTGTGGCCTCAGCAAAATCGATAGGCGAGGTAAGTTGTGGGGGGGGGGCCAGGGTTGAGCTCCACATTTCCTGAGCAGAGAAGAAGCAGAAGTATAACTTTCTTTAAGGAGCTTATAAGAATGGAGACTGCTTTTTTATTTCTTTGTGGCAACCCATATTGTGCTGCACAAGAGGTGGCACCACTGTAATGACAGTTGATCGTGATCAATATAAGTGCTTGTGTAGACATAGGTGAGGACAGTAGCAAAGGGGTGTAGGCTAACCGGGGGGAATGGGCTAAAAGGGGAGAGGAGAATGACATAGTGTCTGCACGGTAGACTGTTATAACATTAGGTATTGATAAGGTACATTGGAGAACTGAATTGCATTGAGGTACTTCGAATTGCACTGTATTGCTGAAAACTCTGCACCTTAGGAGCAATAAAAACACAATAAGGAGACCCATGGTCCCAGATTGAGTGGTCTCGTGATTTTATTAGTGCAATATTTTCTAGGCAAGTAATTTGCCCACCTAGGTACTCACTTAAAACCTAGATGAGAAAATACAGCAGAAAGGGAACAAGGAGAGCTGGAGCAGCTAGTTAGTGGCCATCCACCCTTCAGACTCAAGTCCCCTCAGCAGCACCGGGAAAGAAGTAGAATGATAATGCAGGCCATATTGCCCCCGAATGAATACAGTGATTTATGCAGAAGACTAAGAATCCCTCTAGTGGCAGGTCTGTATAACCTGCTAATGGAAAACTAGCCACCTAAAAAAACAAAACAAAAGGTAGTTAGACTTATCCTGGTCTTGGTCGGTGGCTGGCTGGGTGCCGGCCGACCATGGGTGAGCTGAAGCAGCCCTGTTCAGGGGCAAGCAGCTAAAGAAAAGAAGACAGAGCAGGTCTTAAATAGCATAGAGGTAAAGGGTCTTAAATAGCATAGAGGTAAAGGGGTAAAGGTCTTAAATAGCATAGAGGTAAAGGGGGTTAGATTTGAGCAGTTTAGTAAGACAAAAGGTAGTTAGACTTATAGGCACCAAGGCAGAGTGCTTGGATGGGGGGGCACTGCAGGAAGAGCAGTCAGACAGAAGAGGTGTAAGCACTTTAAAACGGTAGTAGAAATTACAATCCAGCTAATACAGTTGAAAAACTCCTAATAACACAGTTGAAATGTGCTTAGTTCTATCGAAAATCTAACAAAGTGCCAGGTGTCTATAGCAGGGGAAAACTCCTGGCCAATCGGAGTGGGTTTGCTGGAAGCACCCGTGTTCTGATTGGCTGCACTGTCCTGTACCTTCCAAGGAGCTGCAGGTGGGTGTCCTGGTCTTGGTCGGTGGCTGGCTGGGTGCCGGCTGACCGTGGGTGAGCTGAAGCAGCCCTGTTCAGGGCAAGCAGTAGCTAGAGAGAAGAACACAGAGCAGGTCTTAAATAGCATAGAGGTAAAGGGGTTGGATTTGAGCAGTTTAGTAAGACAAAAGGTAGTTAGACTTATCAGCACCAAGGCAGAGTGCTTGGATGGGGGGGGACACTGCAGGAAGAGCAGTCAGACAGAAGAGGTGTAAGCACTTTAAAACAGTAGTAGAAATTACAATCCAGCTAATACAGTTGAAAAACTCCTAATAACACAGTTGAAATGTGCTTAGTTCTATCGAAAATCTAACAAAGTGCCAGGTGTCTATAGCAGGGGAAAACTCCTGGCCAATCAGAGTGGGTTTGCTGGAAGCACCCGTGTTCTGATTGGCTGCGCTGTCCTGTACCTTCCAAGGAGCTGCAGGCGGGTGTCCTGGTCTGGGTCGGTGGCTGGCTGGGTGCCGGCCGACCGTGGGTGAGCTGAAGCAGCCCTGTTCAGTGGCAAGCAGCTTCCAAGGAGCTGCAGGTGGGTGTCTGGTCTTGGTCGGTGGCTGGCTGGGTGCCGGCCAACCGTGGGTGAGCTGAAGCAGCCCTGTTCAGGGGCAAGCAGCTTCCAAGGAGCTGCAGGCGGGTGTCCTGGTCTTGGTCCGTGGCTGGCTGGGTGCCGGCCGACCGTGGGTGAGCTGAAGCAGCCCTGTTCAGGGGCAAGCAGCTTCCAAGGAGCTGCAGGCGGGTGTCCTGGTCTTGGTCGGTGGCTGGCTGGGTGCCGCGCCGACCGTGGTGAGTTGAAGCAGCCCTGTTCAGGGGCAAGCAGCTTCAAGGAGCTGCAGGCGGGTGTCCTGGTCTTGGTCGGTGGCTGGCTGGGTGCCGGCCGACTGTGGGTGAGGTGAAGCAGCCCTGTTCAGGGGCATGTGAGTAGTTCTTTTTGATTTGGGGCATTCTTAGCTGGTTGTAAGGGTTTTCATTTTTCTTAGTGTAATTTTTGATGTCGGCAGGTTGAGGGGTGGCCATGAAACAGAGGCCCACAAATTCAGGCCCCAAAGCTCACAAGACAGGCCTTGAGAGGATTTAAAAATAAAGACATGGGGCATGGTTTTGCCTTAAAGCAAGATGGTAGCATAGTGATTTAGTTCTTGCGACTGCTGGGAATTAAATCCGACATAATCCGACATCAGGACATGTAATCTTGTTAGACTGCAACCTCCATCTGCCAGACGTCACGGAGTGACTTTTTCCCACATATATAGCAGAAACTCATCCTTATAACTGAGCAATTTTACTCAACAGTTCCAGACCAAATTTTCCATCAAAAAGCATGGCCTCCGTTCCCGCAGCTAGTTGTGAGCCTGCACGAGTTGAAGTGATATTCATGCAACTTATGGGTCAAATGGCACAACTAACTATGGCAACTAACCATAGAAACATAGACTTTGACAGCAGATAAGGACCGCTTGGCCCACCTAGTCTGCCCATTTCCCTACCTAGAGGATAAGCTGCAGATTCTATTTAACCAGCAGCCTATTTCTTCCTACCTCCCACAAAAATTTCCTTATGTCTGTCCCATGCATTCTTGAATTCTCCCACAGTTTTAGACCCCACAACCTCCTCAGGAAGGCTGTTCCATGCATCCACCAACTTCTCTGTGAAAAAATTCTTCCTCACATTGCCCCAGAGCCGTCCCCCTTCTATCTTCAAATTGTGTCCCCTTGTTCTTGCACATCTCTTTTTCTGAAAGATGCTGCCCTCTTGGACTTTGTTGATTCCACAGAGGTAGTTAAATATTTCTATCATGTCCCCCCTCTCCTTCCTTTCTTCAAGGGTATACATATTAAGTTCCTTTAGTCTCTCCTCGTATGGCTTCTCTTGCAGACCCTGCACCATTTTAGTTGCCCTCATCTGAACTGCTTCCATCCTGTCTATGACCTTGCAGAGATAGGGTCTCCAGAACTGGGCGCAGTACTCCAGATGGGGTCTCACCAACTGTCTGTACAGGGGGATAACAACTTCATGTTTTCTGCTGGTGATGCCTCTCCCTATACATCCCAGTATCCCCCCCAGCCCTCACTACCACCTTCTCACGTTGCTTGCCAACCTTAAGGTCATCTGATATGATTACCCCCAGGTTGGTTTCCATTTTTGTTGTTGTTACTACCCCCCCCATTGTGTAATCTTCCCCTGGGTTTTTGTTTCCCAGGTGCATTATTTTGCACTTCTTTGCACTGAATCCAAGCTGCCATACTTCTGACCATTCCTCCAACCTTGCCAAGTCCCTTCTCATCCTTTCCACGCCTCCTTGTGTATCAACCCTGTTGCAGATCTTGTGTCATCTGCAAAGAGGCATACTTTTCCTTCCAGTCCTCTGCAATGTCCCTTATAAAGACATTAAAAAGGACTGGACCCAGTACTGAACCCTGCGGTACCCCACAAGTAACCCCTCTTTCTTCAGAGTGGACTCCATTTACAATTACTTTCTGTGTCCTGTCATCCAGCCAATGTTTTACCCAGGCTACCACCCTGGGACCCACTCCCAAGCTGGTTAATTTGACTAATAATCTTCTGTGTGGGACTGTGTCAAATGCCTTGCTATAGTCTAGGTAGGCCATGTCCACAGCCCCTCCCTGGTCTACTACTTTGGTCACCCAGTCAAAGAAATCAATTAGATTTGTCTGACATGACCTTCCGGTAGAACCCATGCTGCCTTGGGTCCCGCCCCACTGGCCTCTAGGTACTCAACAGTTCTTTCCTTCAGAAGTGATTCATCACTTTCCTACCACAGAGGCCAAACTGACAGGTCTGTCATGCCTGCCTCTGTCTTGGTCCCACTTTGTGAAGGGGAATCACATCTGCCTTCCTCCAGTCCTCAGGTACTGCACCATCCTCCATGATTTGTTAAAAGGGTAGTCAGTGGTGTCACTAGTTCTCTCTGCTTAATTCTTTTAGAATTCTGGGGTGAATTCCATCTGGCCCCATTGCTTTGTCCACCTTCAGTTTTAGGAGTTCTTTCAGAGCCCTTTCTTCTGTGAAAGGACTAGGATCGACCCCTCTATCCAGAGTGCTTCTACTAACTGGATTAGGCACCTCCCCCACCTCCTCTTTGGTGAATACTGAACAGAAGTATTCATTCAGTATCCCTGCTTTTTCACTGTCCCTCTCTGCCCACACACCGTCCATTCTATTCAGCCTCACTATCCCTCCCTTTGTCTTTCTACGCTCCCTGATATACCTATAAAAGGTTTTATCCCCCTTCTTAACTGAGTTGGCTATCTTTTCCTCAGTTTGGGCCTTTGCTATTCTGACTACCCTCCCTGCTTCCTTCTGCCTTAACTGATACAGTTATCTGTCCTGCTCCTTCTGTGTTTCCTTGTACTTCCTAAATGCTATCTTTTTCTCCCTAACCTTCACCGCCACCTCTTTTGAGAACCACAGTGGCTTTTTCTTTCATTTTGATTTGTTTATTTGCTTCACACAAAGGCTTGTTGCCTCTGTGATGCAGTTTTGATATTTCCCCATTGTTGCTCCACCCCTCCTTCTAGCCTATTTACTAGTGCTTTTCTAAGGCACTCTCCCATCTTGCCAAAGTCAGCCCTCCTTAAGTCCAGAACCCTCACTTTTGTATGGCTTGACTTTGTAGCTGAGTTGATTGCGAACCACACTGTTTGGTGGTCACTTGTTCCCAAATGGCTACCCACTTCTAGATCTGAGATCCTCTCACTGTCCCCATTTGAGAGTATGAGGTCTAAGATTGCTCCCTCATGAGTAGGTTCCAAAACTAGCTGTCTGAGGCATACCACCTGAAGGGTATCGAGAATGGCCCTGCTTTTGGATATGGCTGCAGCAAAGGTGCTCCAGTTGATGTCCAGCATATTAAGGTCCCCCATCAATAGTATCTCCCCTTTCTCTGCCATCTTAAGTATGCCTTCTATCATATCCTTGTCCATTCCCTCCCCCTGATATGGGAGTCTGTATATAATCCCTGTGTGGACTGTGGTGCCATTTCCAATCTCTAAGGTGACCCACAGTGCCTCCTCTCCTCCCTATTTACTCTTTTGTTCAGTTGCTTTTATCCCTTCCCTTACATAGAGAGCTACTCCGTCCCCTCTTCTCCCCTCCCTGTCTCTCCTGTAGGTTGTGTAACCTGATATGTTAACATCCCAGTCATGGTTCTCTGTGTACCATGTTTCTGTGACTGCTACAATATCCAGGTATCCCTCTTCCATCAAGACCACCGGTTCAGGGAGCTTGCTGCCCAGACTACGGGTGTAGGTACTCATTACCTTCCATTTCTTGATGGCCTTACCCCTTTTTGCCCCATCCCTGTCCATATTGCATTTGTCACTTTCTCCATTTAACCCTGCGCTTCTTCCTATTGACATCTCTATGTTGGTGTCTACCTCACTTAGTACCCTGATTTTTTTGGGGGGCTAGGATTTCCTGCTCCTCTCCAGTGCCTCCCCCTTGGCTAGTTTAAATGCTTGCCAATGAAGCATTTAAACCTATCACCTAGGATCCTGGTTCCCCTCCTGGACAGATGCAGACCACCAGGCCAGTATAGGCCTGCATCCTTCCAGGTGGACCCCCAGTCCCCAATGAAGCCAAATCCCTGAGCTCTGCACCAGTTTTTCAACCACTGATTGAATCCCATGGTGTGGAGCACCCTAGCCTCACCTGTGCCATAGACAGGCAGCACCTCCGAGATGGTTACTGTGCATGCTATTTGTCTAAGGCTCCTCCCCATCTCCACAAAAGCTTCTTGCACTGTTCTGATCCCTTTCTTAGCCAGGTCATTTGTCCCTAGGTGGACAATGACATCCAGCTCCCTCCCCTGTGCAGCTGCTCCTGCGATCCTGAGAATTTGCTCCCTGTCCCTCCAAGCCATGGCGCCAGGCAGGCATCTTACCTCCCTCTCCCCTTCCTCCCCCAGTTCTACCTTCCTAACAATGGAGTCCCCCAACAGGAGTTGTTTCATTCCCCTGTGGGGTCCCATGCCACCTCCTGTGGGTCTCCTTTGTGGAGGTTCCCAGCATCCCCCTTGGTCTCCACTGTGGGCGCCTCCATAGAGGAACCACACTTTTCCAGAATGACAGAAATTGTGGAGAGGTACAACTGGAGGGATGCACCTCTGTTCTACCACCCTCACCCTCCCTGAGCCCACTGTGGTCCAACCGCTCCTCTTTCTTGGCAACCTCTGAGGCAACGGCAGTGGCCCTCATGATCCCTGGATGGGAGAGGAGGTCCTACAAATCCTGGCCAACTCAGCCTGGAGATGAGCAACCTCCTCCCTCAGTCCAGAGAAGTGCCTGCAGATGGGACAACACCGCGATCCTCCAGAACGCTCTCCGAAGACTGCTGCTTCACAGCCAATGCACTGCACCACTCCCATCATGTCTTATTTCTGGCCCCTTCACTGTTGTTTGAAATACTTACTTTCCCTCTGTTTGTTTATTTATTTTTTTTCTTTCTGTCCTACTTACACCTCTGTGCCCTTTAGCTCCTGATCTTCCTGTTCTGAGACAAGAATCCTACATTTCTCAGTAGTCTCCTTACTTGCTCAGAGGCAGACCTCCAGCAGCTAGGGGGATGGAGAGCTACTCTTGCCCTTCTAGGATGGTGAGTCTTTGGTGGCTCTGTGATCACTCACTCCTGCTCCCAAACATAAAGCTACCAACTTTCCAAGGCCTAAAACTGGGATGGTCCATCCTGACCATGACCCCCACCCTAACTGTATCACTCCCACGGGCACTGCTGCAGACAATGCTGCACACAATCAGTTACATTTTGCTGCTTGCCCTGGCCATGCCACCCCACAGTATCACCAGTAGTAAACATTCAGATTAAAACCGTACATCATTCTACTGCACCAAGTTCCAAATCATGATGTACAGAAAGTTCATTAGAAGCAAACCTGCTTTAAATTGTGATCAGACATTCAAGCTGCATGTATCGCTCCTCCTGACAGTTCCATCCAACCTATTCACACTCACCTCATTTGCTGAGCAAACGTCACTTCAGTGACTCCCACTACCACACTAGATTGTTTTCACACACTTCCCTACAGCTGATCAGGTTTGGGTACCTTAGTTCCCTGCTGCCGGTCTCTTCTCTGTCTGGAGTCCCTCTCAGCTGCTGGCAGGCAGACATCCACATGTGCTTGTTTGCACTACTACCCAGTCTAATCTAACAGGAAGGAACATGCTTTACTGTGCTCCCACTGACATGCTTGCGTTGCAACACAGGCACATGGGTTGAAGTTGCAAACTGCTGTCCAGCCCGAGTAGCACCACAGTGATGTTGAAATAACTGTCACTCACAGATTAGCAGTCAGCAAAAAAAAGGGACAAAACTGGGACAAGTAAGCAAAAAAAGGACAAAAGTGACATTTTGCAAAACTTGTGGGGACACTGGGACATGCTGCCTAAATTAGGGACTGTCCTGGGAAAATAGGGACTGTTGGTAGCTTTACTCTGTGATCACTCACTTCCTGCTCCCAAACAGGAAGTTCCTGTTGTCAGTTAAATCCTGTGCCTATAAAAGTAGACTGCCTTTGGGTGGGGGTGGGGGGTGGGGGTGGGGAAGGAGGGCAATACAGTCCAAGTAGAAGTTTAGTTATACACAGCAGGTGCTTCCTCCTGGTGCTCTGCTTGTTCTCTTGCAGAAGCTATCTAGGGCAGCGTTTAAATCTGGTTTTAACCTGGCTCCTTCTAGCTAAACCACTCCCCCTATTTTGCAAATCTTTCTACATTTAGTTAATTTCACAGATAATTCCCTTCAGCCACCTCTGACAAGCACCGAGATAACTACACAGATAACAATTCACTTCAACTAACTCTGACAAACAGACTTTTTTTTTTTGTTACCCTAAATTGAAGGTCCCATTACAAGAGTTTTAGTTCTTAGTCCAAGTAGAGAAGTTTAGTTATACCAGCAGGTCCTTCCTCCTGGTGCTCTGCTTGTTCTCTCCATAACACTCAAACTGTACAAGCGATCGAGGCACACTTATTCCAAATGGAGAGAAGGATCGCTGCACAACAGAACGCTATCCAGGAACTCACGCACACTGTCAGGGAACAAAACAGGACCCTAAAACGCTATGCAGGACAAAATGGATGACCTGGATGACCAGAGTTGAAGAAACAATCTCTGGTTCCTAGGCTTCCCGGAGGGCACTGAACAAAAGGATGTGGCAAGTTTTTTACAATGCTCCCTCCCTGCTATTATGGATTTACCACAGGATATTAATTTACACATCGAGCGTGCGCATCATTCCTCAGTCCCTCCACCCCAGCCAGGAGAGAGGCCCCGACTGATACTGGCAAGGTTCCTGTATTTCCGACAGAAAGAGATGATTACTGTTGCAGCTTGCAAAAGAGGGCAATTTGATGGCAAGGGCAGAGGATCCAGATCTATCAGGACTATTTTAAAGAACTTTCCGATCGTCAGAGGACTTATACGGACTACCGCAAATTGCTACATGCTTTGAACTTACCGTTCTCAATCAGATATCTGGCAACCATGCAGATTATCCACAACGGGGTACCTCTGCTGTTTGAACACCTGGACAATGCCATGGACTTCCTTAGAAAAACTTTCCCCCATGAGTTCCAGTCTGCAAAGTGGTCTGCAGGAAAGCAAGGCCCCACCACGTGGGACAACATGGATGCGTCGCACTCTCCTCCTACAACTGCATCCTATCCTCGATCTACGGAAAAGATCTCTGTCTGGTCTCCATCCTCCAGATCCCGCAAAAGGCAAACAGCCACTTCCCATGTCAGGAGAGATCACCAAATAACCGGAATCGTGCCAGAAGTCCAGGCAGAGACACCCTGTGGAGTGACACAGCTACAGAATTTATAGCCTTCCACACTCCCAACAGATATGCACCGCTTAGCCTCTTGCCTCCTCAGAGATCCTGACTTTACTTCCTGATCACCACGCCAGGGCTGAGAACTCTCCTATACCTCCAGCAAGGGCCCCGGTAGAGACATGGGCCGAACCGGCAACTGCAGACTCTCCTACTCCCTCTTCCATTCCAGGATCATCCAGCCCTCCTGCTTTGTCACTGAGGGCTCTGCAGTGTTATCTAGCAAGCCAGACTGACCCCGAAAGTTTTCCAACTGGCTCAGGATGATTACCAGAAATTCCTCCAGATAAGTGAATTTAATATAGTGTGGGGGTTAAATTTAATGTACACTGTGGGGGGGGGGGGACTAGAGTTAGAATTGGTATAACCTACTTGGTACCTAGGCACGGTGATACCCTAACCATGTCCTTACTACCCCCTGCCTCTCCCCAACCTCGATCCCTCAGTGGAGTCCACAATGTGGGCTGAAAGTGTGCCAGAAATGCCCCTAACCAGCCTGTTATATCACTTAACCCTGACAATGTGAAGCCGGAACTGAACTGCCTGCCGGTTCACACATGCATGCTACAAGACTCAAACACTCCAATTAAGGGCTCTCTAGACAGTAAATAATGTGCATCTGGGCATGTTGGTTTAACACTGGCATAATCAGCTGGTCATAGAAAAGTTCTTGTTTACATCCTTAAAGGTACCCCTCTATATATGTCCACCCTTGCCCCTCTGTAAGAACACTGGACCCACTCTGTGGGTCCCCAGAGGGTCTCCACTGGTTAAATGTCGTAATGCAGGGGGTTAGAGGTAAATATAACTAGTACATAAGCTAGGTTTTAGCTCTGCTATGCCATAAGTCCTCCACCACTGATGATACTTCACAGCAGGCAAGACAGGCTCTGTCATTAGTAGTACAGTGGTAAGGTTTGCATAATCTCTCGGGCTGGCTGATACCAGGATGAAGGCAAGCTAACTCTTCATAAGTCCCCTTGTGGACCCCCCCAGTGGTTTGGCTAGTTTGACTAATAACCTAGATCACATGGGTCATCTTACTAAGTCACTATCCAGCCATGTTTTAGACTTACCTATGAGAGTAAAACTGATTTTCCACCCCCAGGAGTGGGCAGGCAAGCCTCTGGCATTTTTGGTGCCGGCTATTCACCTGTGCCACACCAAAGAAATCTTGGCTAATGCCATTATAAAAAGTTCAACTAGGAATGTTTCTGTTTAGTTTAGTTTAGTTAGTATAAGAATGTTGATTTACTTTATCTCAGTTACTCAGGATGACTACTTACGGATTGTTAGGGTGTGTATAACAGGAAACCATCTATTGAGAATGTTACGAGTACTGTACTGTTTTCATGGAATACCAGACTAGACCACAGCTATAAGGCCTTTCTTTGCTAAGCTCCCTTGCTACATGCAAAGACCCCATATGGACAATGGGTGAACTAAATTGCTTTACCTAGAACATCCGGGGCCTAAACACCCCGGTCAAATGTAAACAGGTTTTTTCACATTAAAAAACTGTGGGCCAGCCTGGCCTTCCTCCAGGACACTAAACTAAACCCTCTCAACTGTGCAAAGCTGGTCAAAGAATGAGTCAGACAGGTATTCTCAGCCTCTGCCCCCACTAAGAGGCATGGAATGGCCATCCTTTTGCATAAGCCCTTCAGGTGGGTCCCACAGAAAACAAAAATGGACACCCTAGTAGGTGCGTTTTTACCCTCATGGACACCCCAAATGGCCCCTTCTTCTGGGCAACATATATGCCCCCAATGAGGACGCACCATCTTTCTTCCATGAAATAGCCCAGATACTACAAGAACTAGCTGAAACTAATACCCCTATTCTCTTGGGAGGGGACTTCAATTTAGCTCTGTCTCCTCAAATGGACAGCAGCTCCAATGGGCAGGAATCTCACCCAAAATCTCAGGTTTCCCTCCAGCAACTAATGCAGGACATAGGACTTTCGGACATATGGCGAGTTTTCCACCCACAGGTGCGAGACTACACTTTTCACTCACCTGTCCATGGGTCTTGCAGCCAACTGAACGATTGGCTGGTCTTCCCACAGGTATCCCACCTCTCGCTGGGTTCCAAGATCCTTACAACCATTATATCAGATCATGCCCATGTCTATTTGCATGTTTTGTGGGGACCTAAACACTCCCCCTTCCCCACACTCTTCAGAGATCTGGACTTCCAACCCTGGCTCTATACCCGGGTTGCACTTTTCTTAAAAGAGAACCTAACTGCAGACACATCTGCAGGTACCACCTGGGAGGCCCTTAAAGTCACACTCAGGGGAAAGATAATGGGGTTCACTGCTAGGAGGCACAAGAAATGAGAGCAGCAACTTGGCAGGTTGGAGGCACAGCTACGTAGAGCAGAAAAGATGGCCAAACCTGTCGCCCACTCCAATCCTGACCCCCTGGTGGCCTGCACTATTTTAGGCCTCCGAACTGAGATAAATGACCTGCTTTCCAGGAAAGCAGAAGTGGCTATTCTTAGGTTGAAGCATAAATACTGGGAGGGAGGAGAGAAGAGTGATAAATTACTTGCCTACAGGCTAAAGAAGCAACAGGCACAATGTCATATTGCAGGGCTGAGGGATGATGTGGGGAAGACACAAACCAGTGCGCAAGCTATAAATACCAGTATGAAACAATTCTATACTAAGCTGTACTTCTCTTCTAGGCAAATGGACAAATCTCAAGTTAAAAGGTTTCTGTCTTCCCTCTCTCTCCCTAAGCTCACAGCTATGCAACTGCTCACCTGGAAGCACCAATTACTAGAGAAGAAGTTGAGAAAGCCCTGAAGGAGATCAAAATTGGCAAGGCCCCTTGGGGGGATGGATTCCCGGGAGAGCTATGGCAATCTCAATCTTACATTATCTCCCCACTGCTGTTCACAGTTTATAATGATGCATTAACTACAGGCAGCTTCCCACCTACACTGGGGTAGGTGATCATTACAGTCCTTCCCACGAAAGAGAAAGACCCCACCCTTCCCTCTAGTTACAGCCCAATCTCCCTCATCAGTGCAGACAGCAAGGTCTTGGCGGAAATCATGTCATTCAGGCTGACTCCCTTTCTCCCTATATTAATCCACCCATCCCAGGTGGGCTTTGTCCCTGGTCGATATAGTACTGATCATATTAGGTCTCTGATCAGCCTCATCCACTTGACTAAATCCCTTCAGACTCCAGCAACAGCAATTGCCACAGATTTTGAAAAGACCTTTGACTCCCTGGAGTGGGACTACCTTGCCGAAGTACTTGAACATATAGGCTTTGGAAGAAACTTTCTGGGATGGATTGCAGCCCTTTACAACCAGCCAGCGGCAAGGATCTTAACCAACTCAGCCCTCTCAGCGCCCTTCCTGCTGGGGAGGGGTACACAGCAGTGCTGTCCCTTATCCCCATTACTGTTTGTATTGGCGGTTGAACCTTTGGCTGAGGCCATTAGACAGCACCCCAACATCCAAGTTATTGTTGTAGGTGAACAACAATGCACCACGCTCATATACAGTATGCTGACAATCTGTTGGTTCCCCTTTCAAACAAACACCGGCACCTGACTACCTCCCCTGTTGTCCCTGCTGTCTGACTTTAAGTCCTGTTCAGGCCTTAGTGTGAACCAAGGGAAAACAGAAGTCCTGCCTCTGAACCCCCACTGTACTTCCTCCCTGGTCACCCACCATGGGCTAAGATGGGCACCCTCAGACCTCACTTACCTTGGCATCCGAATAGCCTCAGACATAACTGAAATATGGGAGCTAAACCTCAAAACCCTGCTGGCTGAAGTCAAAACAGAGCTAGAAAGATGGCAGTCCCTACACCTCACTCTTATAGGCAAGATTTCAGCAATTAAAATTATATCTGCTCCCAATTTACAGTACATTCTCTACCACATACCCCTGGCCCTTCCCCCCAGATGGTCTGTAGCAATGGGCACACTATTTGGCAATTTTCTATGGGAAAACAAAAAACCAAGATACAGTCAAAATAAACTTCAGGCACACTGGAAGGAGCAAACTGCAAAATGAAGGTGCACAAGCAAAACAGAGTACTGTGAAAAAGTTTAATCAGTGCCAAAAAACACAAGACAGGAAAATAGCCCCAGCGCTACGAGCCTAATACAGGCTGTTCATTGGGGAAGGGGCAAATAGCAAACCAGATCTCAGATATATAGTTGCAACACATATGATGTCACCCTATAGTGAAAAATATAATTTCATTCATGTGAAAAATCCAAATATACACAATGAAAGATCTAATACCTATTGAAGGCTGGAAAACATAATTGAATAAAATGCTATGCAATATTTGTGAACCAAAAAGCATCACAAAACATTTAATTAATGGAAAGTATGCATAAAGGTATATAGTCTTTCACAATTATATGTTTTTTGTATTATCTTCTACATATTTCAAGGGGCCGCTGTAAAAACTTGGATCCTGAAAGAAAAAAATATCTGTAAAAAGAAGAAAGAAATAATTAAAATCAAAATCTATCAATATTGAAGGCCCATTTGTGAAGTCACACTGGAAGGAGGTCGGATGGTGTCTTCCATGGATGGAAGGCTATAAATGGGCTTATATGACCATACAGACACTTAAATGGTTTCTTCCTCTTATCCCATCTGCCTCATAATGGTTTTATTTGGAACAAACTTATACTAGAATGCACCATCTAACCTTCCTCCTCCTCTATAATTACCCTCCCATAGGCCCCTCAATAAGACACTGGGCCAAGCTACACAAGAAGCACAAAACCATATCCCTCCCAATTTCCCCTGACCCCCATATGGGGCAACACAAAAGTCCAAACTGATCACAGTCTGATTCTGTGGCCTCACTGGAAGGCAAAAGGAATCAAGCAGCTGAAGGATATATTTAGTGAGTGCTCAAATGCCATGGTATCATTTCAAACCCTAAAGCAGGATAAAGGGATCCCACAATCAGACTTCTGGAGGTACCTCCAGCTGTGTAGTGCAGTGCACACATAAGTAAAGAGGCACTCCCCCCATCTATAAGTGTGGACACACTCCCCCAGATGGCTTTCTATCAGCAAAGGCCTTGCCAGTCAAATATATGCTGCTCTTAGGAACACAATCCCCTCTCAATCTAATAACTCCAAAATTAAATGGGAGCAAGCGCTAAGCATTAGCATCTCTGACCAGCAATGGTGAGCCTGTTGGGTACTGGGACATGTTGCATACCCTAATGTCAAAAGCAGATTGATTGAAAACAAAATTCTCCACCACTGGTCTAGGACCCCGGTGGTCCTACATAATGTTAAACTGATAGAAGACAATGTGTGCTGGAGATGTAAGGCCTAGGCAGGTGATATAAAGCACATTCTCTGGGATTGCTCTTTAACACAACCTCTGTGGAGCAAGATACAGGAAATTGCTACCAAAATTACTTTATATCCATTCCACCGGATCCTGCACTTTGGTTATTAGGGATTCCCCCAGCGACTCCTAAGTTCACCCCACCTCAGAAAAAATGGCTAGCCCTTCTGAGCCTTCAGGTTAAAAGACTCATTCTCCGCAGATGGAGAACAGCTGGGATCACATCCATGTTAGAGCTATTGAGCTCCCTCTCCCAAGTAGCCTCCCTATGCCATTTGTCGCATGTCACAACAAACTCCCTGGAATCCTACCACTCATGCTGGAGACCCTTTTTGACCTATCTGAAACCAAGCACAGGCACTAGCTAAGTGGCTGCCCCAAAGGCCTCTAGCACCCCGCTCCTGGCATTGACATGATGTGCCTGATTCACAAAGCCCTGCATCTGACGCAAGGTACTTGCACCAAACAGATATGGTGCAAGGTGCAACTTGTGTCCAGGGCTGCCTCCATGCAATCCACAAAGGTGGCCTACGTCAACCGCAGGCCACCTGCCCCAACTGCAGGCCGCCTGCCCCAAAGGGGGCTTGCACCATCCCTGTGCCCAGAGCTGGGCTGCGACAAGGTACAAGAGGCACTGCAGCAGATGCAAGCTGCCACAGCCCGGGCATGGGATTCATGAACTGTGCCCTGAGGGCAGAATTCTAAGTACCCTTAGACCAGCCATGACTGGTCTAAGGAGACTTAGAATATGCTCTGCTGGGTGCAACCCCTGTATTCAGCACAATGCCGCAGTCCCCCAGTGGTGCCAGGGCCCATGCCCATGGTAATAGATACATAGATACATAGACAGTGTCTGCAGATAAGGGCCTATGGCCCACCCAGTCTGCCCATTTGAGCCTGTAAGTTCAGTTTGTTTTCCTAGAAGTCTGTTGCCCCTTACCCCAGACCTCCAGAATTCCTTTATATCTATACACCCCCCATCCCCTATGCAGCCCATGGTACTAGTTCTGTCCCTCCCCACCCTGAACTCTGATGCCACCCCAGTTCAGTGTATGCTAGTGCCACCCACATGGTGGCATGGTGCCCCCCACCCAACTGATAGTGCCCACCCATCCCCATATAGGGCAGGGGAACAGCATAGCCCTCCACACACCTCTGTGGAGGTCCCCAACTGCCTGGAATGTGCAGCGGACTGTACACTGTACACACTAATATTAGTGTGTACACTGTACAGTTCGCTGTGACATTCCGGCAGTCGGGGACCCGAGGAGGTGTGTGGAGGGCTGCTGGTCCTCTGCCCTATCTGGGGATGGGTGGAAACTATCTGTTGGGCTGGGGGGAGCTGGACCACCACCGGGACAGCCATTGGCATGTGTTGGAGCCATCAGGATGGGGGTACTGGCTGGGCATTACAGCAAGGGGCTTTTGGAACACCCCATCCATGCACCATGCATGAGATGCATGGGGGGTGCTGCTGCACATAAGGGGACTTACACTCAGGGATGCCTCCCATACCTGAATTGGGTGCAGGGTCCCTAGTGCAGGGGGCTTTGGTGCAAGCTGCAGTTTGCTGCAGCTTGCGCCGAATGTAGCCCCCGTTGTGAATCGGGACCGATGTCTCTTAATTCACTGGTCCCACTGAAATCTAGAGCACCCCTTTCAAACTGTTGGAATTTTGGGGTTGTTGAGGTCACCTGTAGTCACACTTTTATATTGTTGTACTAGTACTGGTTCTTTGTGATATCATTCTTTCTTTTCTGCAGGGATTGAGAAGCTACCTTACTAGGATTGTGAAGTCAGGCTACACCTGTACCTCCCTCTTAGAGGGAATCTCAGCTTGCTCCTGGTAGGTGTATGCCCTTCAAATGTTTGTACTCAGGCATCATGAATTCCATGCAACTAGTTGAGACACTTATATCCTCAGCCTATATGTAGTTTCACTCCACATGAACCAGCAAAATACTGTATGTTCAATATGCTTTTCTGTTTGCAATCTTATGTTTTTGGAAAAATTAAAAGCATCAACTTCAAAAACAAGATTAAGACATTTGATTATGTGTGCTAATGTCACAAATGTTCTTAGACACTGATAGTGCATTTTGTTTGTTTTTAGAATATGAAGCAGCATATTTTAGCAATGGGAGATATTTCACATGAGGGTAATAGAACACAGGATTACAAATACGGTGAGCTAGAATCTTAAAGACTTGCATCATGACTGTGACACAGTTGCACTAATTGCACCAATACAGTCAGACCGCAAAAAAGGTGATCCATCTTCTGAATGCAATTACCCCAAGATACACATCAAAACTGATGTGTTAGAAGTCTGATGATCCTTAGGGCTGGACACAAGTGCGGCTGTTGCTGTGCAAGGCATAGGGATACCATAATCACTATATACTATAATCACTCAATGTTTGGGTGTAAGCCAGGTGGTGTACTGGAGGATGGACTATTAGGGAAGACTTATGCTAGCAGGGAAATATGGATACTCTGAAAAGAACAGCCGGAGTGATGCAAGGAGAAGAAAAAACTTTGGACACTCTGAAAGGTTTAGCAAGAATTGTGTCAGCTGAAACACCAGCGAATACTCAGAGTTGGAACTTGCACAGTTACTGCCATGGGCTGAAAGGTGAGAGCGATGTCAAGGTGGAAATGCCATTCACCTCTGAAGAATATGCATTAATGTTACATTACACCTTCTGTATGTCTGACGTGTTTTTTCTTCAACCAGTATGAAGAAAGTGAGTAATGAAACTTACTGTAGCTAAGGTGCTTTTATCATTAAATCCCCCCATGATCACATTTATTTAATTATTTATGAATTTATTTATTCATTCATTCGTTCATTTGAAATTGGTTAGCCAGGTAAACATACAGAGATACATGGATAATCTCTTGCACAGGTGCAACCTGGAGAGGTAGTTAACCATGGAAGAAATATGCAAACAATTTATATACAGTAATTATATACAGAAAACCAAAAAATGTTATAATAAAATATAGAGACAGTACTACATACAGAAACTGTAATGCAGTTATTCAATAATTATAAAATATGCATTCAACAGCAAAATTGGCAAGACAAACAACACATGGAGTACACTGAAAGAAATGTAGGTCAATGTCAAGTACAGTCACAGTATGGGGAAATTACATTTTTGAGGTAGAGCTTGGGTGAGGCAATACTGGGGAGCGGGCTATTTCCCAAGGCCAGACTGTTCCATATCTGTGGAAGTGTGTGACTAAAAGCTGACTAATCAAAGTTTTGTTTATACCTAGGAACAAGAAATTGGTTACCCAGGCTCGAGTGAAGGCAGTGGATAGTGGGGGCAGACGGGGTAAGCAGGATACTCTGGGGGTAGCATCCTGTGTGCATAAACTGCATAGCAAGGACCAGCCCTAGGTAGAGGCACCACACTAATTACTATGGGGCCCAATGCTCAAAGGAGCGGAGTGCCTCCGTGCCACATATGTGAGGTACTAAGACACTCCGCACCCACTGCACTGCCGTGTGGCAGTCACAAAATAGGGCACACAACCCCTATGCACACGATCCCCCACCTGCATGGACTGCAATGCACAAAGGCAGGCGAGGGGTGTGCCAGGCACTATGCACCATGTACAAAGCCACATAGTGCTGTGCACCAGGTCATGTAGGGGGGCAGCCGGTATGCCACTGAAACCCTGCCATAAGTCCCCTATGCACCCTGCCTCTGCACACACAGGATGAGGGAACAGCCCCAAGGCATGTGGGCATTCCCCATGGAGTGAGCTATCTCCAGCCTCGTACCCCAGAGGTAATCCCCCCAACCATACAGTGCTACCCCATCTCCCACTGCTGCATACCCACCCTAGGGTGGCACCACCATGCCCATGCCACCCACTGCCCAACACTGTACTGGAAAGGCACCCAGTGTGGTGAGACACCCCCCACCTGGCTGCACCTGTCCCCTGATCAAAGGCCCCCCAACACACACACACATGTGGCTCCAACCCCCCGTATGGTCCGTGCTGCATCCCAGGATGGATGAAGGCACTGCCCACCACACACCGCCATGACTGCTGGCCATCCATCCACAGGGGCGCTCAGCTTATGCACACCCAGCCATGTAAGGGATTCACTGTTGAACCCAGGACGGGCATCCGATTAGATGCCCACTCGTGTTCGTGACTCCACCCCAGCCACCTTACAGAATGCTGTGCCCCATGGGGGGTGCATGCCCATGGACAGGTCGTGGCCATTAGGGAATATCAGCGGTGTGAACCTATCTGCAGGTGAGAAGCTCTCTGGGGGTGGGATATGTGCCTCATGCACGTAAATCCCTACCGGTGGAGCACTGGCAGAATGATTTGTCTAGGAGTGTGTTCACATACCAAGAACTGATGCCTCCCTCCCCCATCAAATTGTATGGGATGCCTGCAGCCATAAAGCACCAGTACAGCACCATGACCAGCCACAACCATGCTACTGCAGCTTGATAACTATCAAACATGTCTACATTCATGGGGGCAAATGACATATCAAACCCCAAGTCATCATGTATACACCAATAAATATTGCATCTCTATATTTATGTGTGTAGGTATGCACTCCTTGTATTAACTGGGCGACTACATTTATCATTACAGTATAAAACAATAGCCAGTAACAGGGTATTTTGATTTGCTGACACATTCTACAGGGTTAGGTTAATGACTGGAAACCCTTATGTTCTGCAGAACACTTAAACTTTTAGCTATAAAGTCATTATTAGAAAACAGCTTAAAACATTTTAGTGTCGCCATGGAGTGGAAAGAGTTTTTTCATGTGCATTCTTATGGTTTGAGAACTGAACTAATTATGAATACTTCTGACACCCTAAGAATGTAAGTGAGCTTTAGTGTCACTTGCTAACAGGTTAGTGACTTACAAAGTGTGCCTTTCAATAGGGTACTTTTAGCGAGTCTTCTGCTTTCCAGATGCAGACCACAGTTAGCAAAACACTAACCCTGTTATTGCTGCGCTAATTGATTTGAACATCCTAGCCCCAAATTTTAAGAATAAAATCATTTACTTCAAAAATATGAAAACATGTTTATTTAATAAAAACATTAAGGCACTCCAGAGGAAAGAAGCAAAATACCTGTACTGTAGCGGCACTCCCTTGCAGCAGAGTTGACTTGGCCAGGAACTCACAAAAAACAATTCACTGTGCACTGGGAAGTACTGCTAGGTAGACATTTATTTAAAGTTAAAGCAACCGATGGACCGAAAAGACAAGCATCAGGCTCCAATGCTTCAGGATGCACTGCTCCTTCTTCAGGAAGCAATGTCTGGAAGCCTCATTGTTAACATTCATTTAAATACTCTGGCCCAAGTCATCACCTGATAAATTCTAATCACATTATACTTTTAACCCTGTGCAAACAGCATGAAGTGCAGATACATTTAAAAGATACATAAATAAACATGCTAAAGTGCAAAAATGCATGTCACAGTTTAAAATCACAAACAGTCACAGAGCTTTGGCTCCCAAATAAAACTCCATAAAAAGCTGCCAAGTGGCATATAAGTATAGTTTTTAAAAGCCAATGACAAGGGGATCCGCAGGCTGGAATCGACACTTTTAAGTTATAAGAGTTAGAGGAACAAAGGTCAGCCTATATTCATGTGGCTGCCTATCTAAAAGACAGAGTAAAAACAATTCTGTACCCCCCACACACATCCACACATACAGTGGGTGTGCTGGTGTGCTCTGTCTACCACCAGTATTCAAATCAAATGATGCATTTAAGGGGATGGACTTTGACAATTATTCATGAAAGAAATGGTGATAGGTCAAGTAAAGAACACAAATGCAGAGGTATGTAAAAGAACAGGGTGGGGGCAAATATTGACCACTGGAAAATAAAGATCAAATAGGGTACTGATGGGGCAGGATGGGAGGATGGGAATAGGGAAAGACAGGGCTAGGAAATAAGTAAATTGAGAGGAAAAATGAATAAGAAAAAAGGAGATGAAAAACAGGCAAAATACAAACAAAAAGCCAAAGTAAAGGAAAAAAGCTGTCAGTGCCTAATACCAATACTGACTTTTGAAACAGAGTCACAAGGACTAATAATAACTATTACAAAAGCAGGGCAGCTGAATAAAGGACACAAGGTTATGCAAGGTCATAGTAGTATTCTGTAATAATCATCCTAGTACTGCTGGAAAGAACAAGGGTAGCATGAACAAATTAAAGTCCATCTAATGTCTCAGTGACAGTAAGGTTCAAGTTTTCCTGGTTGTGGAGAAGCTGGGGAAGCAGGAGCTGTGTATCGCTATTTATCTTCCTAGAAAAGGTATGTCACCGTTGCTGTGAATTTATTTCAGAAGCTTTTGATACCTGTCTAAGTACACAGCCTTTTCAGGTAGTCTTGTGTGGCTACTTTCACTGCTTCCAGTCTGCTCCAGGTCTCCATTTTTCTTTTCAGAGTCAGAGTGCAGATGGGGTGTAGCTGGGCGCAGGAGAATCAGAGGAGAAGTCCCTGTGGGAGGTTATCAGTGGTGGAGTGTGAGCAGTCAGCGTTGCATTTACAGTTGAAGGACAAAAAATGAGCAGACTCGTGTACAGAGCTGTGGAAACCGCAAGCTGAAGAATTATTTTTGAAACTTTCTGGCTCCTCATCTTAATACTAGCATTTCCTATGCCATTTCAGCATTGTGGATCTGGATGTAATTCCCACATAAAAGGGAAAGTGTTATTGTTATCTTTTTACTCATTTTACATATTTTTGTGATTTTGGTTTATTAGTACCTTTTATTAGTACCTTTAGTACTCTTGGGTTTTTGTTTTCTTTTTAGCCATTTAAACTTCCCAGTTTTAGATGTCTGCATTCCCATTTGGGCTTTTAGCCATGTGATCTCCTGCAGGACAATAAGAGCGCGAGGCGTGGCATCTTCCTCTAGAGATGCATTTTCCTTGACTGCATGCCTGTCCAGAGTGAATGTCCATCCAACTTCAGAAGCCCTGACTTTTATTTTTCTAATCTTTCTTGTGGGGCCAGGAACTCTGCTTGTTTCAGTGAGGTATTACCTGCTGAGTGATTCCTGAGAAGCCTCCTTGGCTTTCGAGTTGTGGAGCCCCCTTATTCCGATTCAGCTGATGTGTGTTTTGGAAAAGGAGAGTGTCTCACTGAAGTATTGCAGAAACAGTATGTTTTAATAGCTTTTTAAGTGAATTAGTTTGAAGAAGAGTCAGTTGCTTCCTTTATTTCTTACTACTTTTATTACTTTTAAACTAACACCAATCTACATTATCTACAAGTAAGATTGATTGTGTCAGTGAATAGCATTTAGATATAATCAGCCACACTTAACTAGTACTTTCGATGTGCCCCACTTCCCCTAAGTGTTCATATTCTGACATCCACCCACTCTTAGTTAATGGTCAAATGTTTCTTGACTTGTGAAACTAGTAGGGGAAAGTGGTAAAAACTTTTATCCCCAACTAAGAGTTGTTATCAAAAAGCTAAAAAAGATCTGTATAGTGAAGATTAGAGGGCTGTTAGATTTATTCTAGTGTTTAGCTTAAAACTATTGATTGTAGCCCATTTTTGTATCTTTTCCAAGTGCTACGAGGGAAGGACAAGGTGCTCCGCATCTTAGGAGCTCCCAGACAGCCTTTTGATTACCCTAATAGCAGAATCAAAGGAAAGTCTCTACCTTCCTTGGCATTTCAAGACACAAGAGGAAAAGGATCCGCAGTGATCTCCAGTGGAAAGTTCCCTATAAGGACCAGAGAATCAGAGTGTGGTAAAGACTCTAACAGCTCAAGACTGAAAACTTTTTAAAGTATCACCTTAGTACAGTTATATGGGAAGCGTCCTAGGAAATGAATATAATCGCTAGCTGAAAAATGTAATGTGTGCTCAGTTGGGATTTGTATGACAACTAGCTGTCTGTAACTAATGTTGCACTAGCACTTTGTCTTTTAGATATAATATCTGCCTCTACACATTACTGTTATATTTTGTTCCGAAATGAATTTCGACAAGGCCTGTACAATCTGAGTCGTTCATAACTTGGTTGTGCCCTTCAGCTCCTGTTAAATTAAAGCTACAATGGTTGCTACAAGAAAACTAGTGGCTAGAGCAAAAGTAAGTGGGAACATGGAGCTAGTTCCCAATCTATGTACACTAGATAACAAACATATGCTTAACACCCATATATCACTAGATTCTGATTCAGCATCAGTTCTTGTGAATCAGTGTATGGATTCTAAAAAGTCAAAACAAAATGCAGCAAATGGGAGACACGGTTAAAAATATCAAGTTTCCTAAGACCAAATCCAAAAGGGTTAAAATAATGAAAAGCAAAACTAAGTTAACCAATTCTGACTTAAAGAATAATATAAATTGGGAGAAAAAAGCAAAGTCTAGAGCTTGCCCCCACTCAGCCAAAACAAGGTGTATAAACCAACCAAAAATAAGTGATCTTTTTCCAAAAAAGATAGAGGATATAATTTCTTTATATACCTGCTCAGTTTCAGTTCAAGAGATTAGCATAGTTTGCACAGAATTGTCAAGACTTTCCTCAACCCCCAAAATTTCTCCTATAGTCCCGAACACAATTCAGGCTTTTGATGAGCAAGTTGATGGTGTGCCATCTACCCCTGGAAATCATGGAACTCAAACATCTATGAGTAAGAAAAACAAGGTCAAAGATAACCAGGTCAGTGAAGTGGACAATGCTGCTGAAATTTCCTTGCAGTCAAGTTATTTTAATTACGAGTCTCTTGACTCATGTTCCTTAGCTTTTTTTCCAGAAATCTGTACACCAATATCTGTTAGAAGAAATGTGAATGCAAAGAGTCCCAGGTTACATACAAATTTAGAAGTAGTATTGGGAGAACTACAGACAATAAATTCTGAGTTTAAAAAAAACAGAACAGTTGCTAACAGCCAAAAGAGACGGGGACCCCAAGGGTTACATAGCTCGTTACCCTTTTGCACTCAGTGAAGATATCAGTTTGTTAAATATCCATTTGCAACTCATTTAATGATCCATGACCAGATGGTTGGTATACAGAAAGAGCTAGAAACTATCAAACAAAATCAAGCAATAAATAGCTGTAGACTGGAGGATATACTTTGCAAACTGGAACAAATATCTCCAGCTACATCCTGATCTCCGTCTTTTGAGTTGGATCATACAGGGCAACTGAGACCAGATTTTTCCACCAATCTTAATTCCATCTTTAGTAGAAAAGCTGAAATTAAAAAAGAAAGTAAAAAGAAATACTAAGTTAAGGAGAACTAAGGTAGCCAAGGAAGTTAGCAAGGATCTCAGGCTCTCTGCACAAAAAGCAGGATAGTGTGTCTTTTCAAAAGGAGGTTGGTGATGAGACCATTTTGTAGGGGGCAGACAGTGCAGAGAATGCTGTTAGGTTACAGAAAACCCCAGTACATGCGTTCATTCAGCTTGTCTCTCCCCTAAGCCAACTCATATGAACAGGAAAGTGCTCTGTTTACAGAATCAATTGAAAAGGCATTAACTATGCTAGGCAGTGAACTAAAAGCAATTAGGGAAGATCTGAAACTATCACATGCTCCCAGTGTTGAAATTAATGCTAATGTGCCCCAGTCCCTGCCCCTGGAAGGGACCAGCTACTTAGTTCCCAAGACACAAAAAATTGATTTAGATGCCTGTGATATTCTGTATCGCTATGGGTTCAACTGGAAGAAAAATAGATCAGTGCTTGAAAATAAAAGTAAGACTGTGCACCTATTCAGGGCATCTTCAGGTGTGCACATTTCAGAATCAGACTTTGTGCAGGTCTGGAAGGATAAAGATGATTGTGGTATTGAATGTGTATTTATGTTTTGTTTTGTTTTTAACCAGGAAATGGACTGGGCGCAGCCCTTTTTCAGCCACACCTGACACACAGCATTACAGTACAAGAATTACATTTACACAACATATAAAATAATTATTCACATTTACAAACAGTATCACAATATAACTTCTTTAACATTAAATGTTTAAAATGAGATTAAGAATGTGCTTTTTCAATCAATTCTCCATATTCATTTAAAAATGAAGGTGCATACCAGGAAAATGCTTTCCTACTCCTTTGTAGCTTGAAAACAGGAATGGTATACTGATTTAGACAATTTTGTCTTGTACCCCAATCATGATCTTTAGCAACAACTGATTTGGATAAGGACAAGGGGTCTCCTGAAAATTTTCTCTGAAAAACAAAATTTACTAACATACATTTTAAACGATTAACTGGGGAAAGTTCTCATAGATCTAAATAAATCTGACAATGGTGAGTTCTGAATGGGGCAAGAAGGACAAATCTACAAATATCATTATACAAATTTTTAAATTTTGATTCAAACAACTGATTACAATGTGCAAATGTAATACTTCCATAATCTAATGTTGTAAGAAGGACTTGTTTAGCGATGATATGACGAGCTTCTGTCAGAAATGTAATATTTCTATAAAGAAAGCCAAGTTTTTTTATGTATCTTTATACTCAGCCTCTCTAAATGAGGAACCCTACTAAGGTTAAAATCTAGGTATAAATCTAGATACTTAACAATGGTAACCAAAGGAAGAGGATTACCTCCAAGACCCACTATATGAATTGGGCCGAGTTTCTGAAGTCATTGTAAGGAACCAAATAACATAGCATTCATTTTAACTTTGTTTACAACCAATTTATTTACCTGAATCCAATTTGCAAAACTATTGTAATGTTTTTGAAGGGAATCCTGAATTTCAGAACTGTTTGATCCTGATGCCCAAATCACTATATCTTCTGCAGACAATAAACTATCATTATTAGTAAAGGAAGGGGGTAAATCATTAACAAAAATCAAAAACAGAACAAAAAAGGGCCTAATACCAACCGTTGGAGTACTCCTGCCATTATCTCTCTAGATTGAGACATATGGCAGTTAGTTTTTGTTCTTTGGATACAGTTTGACAAATAGCTCAAAAACCAATGAAGCTAAACATCCGTAATTCCCAGTTTCCTTAATCTGCGTAACAGAATAGTATGATTCTCTGTATCTCACCATGTCTGGCCAATCATATATGGGTGAACTCAGAGGCTTTAAAGAAAATGGGTTGTTACACTGCCTTTGTAAATAGAGATAAATTGAACAGAGAAAGAGCACCTAAAGCTTCAAGAAATTAGCCTCTAATTAGCATTTTTGGTTATAAAGTGGTCCCTAGAGAGAGAATGAGGGGAAGCTAAAAAATGCACTACAGAATGTTTTTATGTTCTTTTTTGAGCATACCAGGTGAAAAAGTGAAAATTCTTAGAGCCCAGAGAATATCATACAAAAGCAAGTATGCTCAAACAGATGTGCTACTAGAATCCAGAGAAATGGTTGATTTGATAATATAAAAAGCCTCAGTGGGTTTTGGATACACTGGGGAGCCATATAATCACAAGTGATATTTTAGACCCAAGAGTCCAGCATCTCAGGCATAAAAATACATTCAAAACCTTTTCAATCTTCGGTTTTCCAAGATCTGAAAATAAAACTGATGTCAAACTGAAAAAAGTTTTAAAGGATCTGTTTGTGCATAGACTAAATATTCCGACAGATTTAGATGGGCAGTGTGCCCTCACCAGAATTGGAGAGGACATTGGGGATGATCAAGTGATAATAAGTGTAATCTCCATAGACTGCTGGAATGCTTAGAGGTCCTGGACAATATGGGTATTCATGTAACTGAGTGGGAAGAAGTGAAACATCAGCAAGTACATGTTAACAAGAGTCCTACAATTCATGAAACAGGGTTTACAAATCAAGTGAGCATATAAGATTCAAGCTCTTTAGGGCAACAACTTTCTAAAGCTCTCCCATTGAGTAATAGCTTCCAAGTGCTAGACAGCCAAAATATCTAAGTCTAGACCAGTCTTTTAAACAAGAGGAGACACTATCTTGCCCGCCTGAATGGACTTTACTTTCTTGGAACATTTTAGGTATAAACAATACATTTGTTGACCAAGACTGGAAGGAGTTTACCTCCAATTATCATATAATTTGCCAGCATGAAACATGGCATTCAGAGGGCAGTGATGTATCACTAAACAGTTACTCCTGTTTTCAATGCCCTGGTACTACACTTACTGGTACCAGTAGAAATTCAGAAGGTCTACTCATTTAGGCTAAGATTGCTAAGAATCTGACAGTTCAGTCAATTACCAGTAAGAGCTATGTACTAGCAGTATATGTTCAAATGCCAGGATTAAACTGTTGCCTAATTAATGTTTATATCCCACCGTCTAACTCAAAATATTATTCTCCTAGGCTGTGGGATGAATTGGATAAGGTAATTCAGTATAGCTGGGCAGTAACTGGGTGCAATAACATTCTGCTGTGTGGAGATATGAATGCCTATATAGGTTTTTATGATGGATACGCAGATAGCGATGTTCACTGCTGACTATCTGAAAATGTAACTACCCATAAGAGATCCACTCTAGATAAAAAAGTTAATAGATCAGTGTCCAGCTTGGTGGAATAGATAGCTGCAAATAACCTAGCCCCAATCAATGGAAGAATCGAGGGAGATCTTGAAGGACATTTTACTTATAATAATACCATGGGAGCTTCTGTTTTAGACTTTGTTATCTGGAGCAGTCCTATGGATATATGGACATCTCTAACCTTACCTAATAGAGGAGAAAGTGATCATTTGCCCCTTAGTCTCAAATTAGTTATGAAGGAGAAAGAAAACGTACCTGGACTTAACCTTTTTGAGAAAAGAAACCAGATTAAGATAAGATGGGACTCAGCGAATCTGGAGGAAGTGGCTCTTATTGTTAGTACAGCCATCTCCAACATGTTGACTTTCGAATCAAACAGTGATACTATGACTTTTATGGAAAACATTATGAATCATTGCTTGAATGAAATAAAAAATCTGATCTCAAGAGAAAAGAGAATCTCAACTCAGTTCAGGGGTTTGTCTACCTGGTACGATCGATAATGTTTCCAGTACCAAAAATGTTTAGCTAAATACATACGTTATGCTAAAAAGAGTTGTAAGAGATGGGCCTACAAATTGCTTAATGAAAAAAGAAAACATTATGAGGAACTGTTGAAAACCAGATGTAAAGCTTTTCAGAAAAAGCAATGGTCCAATATTAAAAATTATTCACAACAATGATCAGGATGGCCATTGGCTGATGGTAGCAAAAGGCACAAAAAAACGCAAAAAAAACAGCTCAATACTTATATTTCATCACATCATTGAGTTAATCATTATTTAAATTTGTTTTTTGATCCAAATATGGTATCACCCTGTCAACATTGAGAATTGAGTGTAAACAGACATCGCTTTCAACCCTTTAGTTACCAGGAAGTTTATCTGGACATTGCTCAGTTAAAAAAGAAAAAAACGCCAGGGCCAGATATGATCCTTGCTGAGGTCTTCCTGACAGCCCCGTCATTATGGGTGAGGCTGCCAGTTCAGTATTATAATCTATGTATTGTTCATAGTAAGGTTCCAAAGTCTTGGAAAGGTGCTATAATTATTTCCATCTTCAAAAAGGGCGATAGAATTGACCCGTGTATGTATCACCCTATTTTCCTGCTGGATATTAATGGTAAAATTTACAGTATGCCAGGGTCTTATTAGCCAGACTATTGTAGCAACTTAACTGGGAGGTCTCAGTGAACTGCAGGCAGGCTTCTGTACTGGTTACAGCACAACAGATAACTGCTTTATCCTGTTACACTTAATTGAAAAATATGTAAAGTTTCATGGCCAGAAACTCTACGTTGCTTTCATAGATTTTAGTGCGGCCTTCAATAATGTTATGCGCATTAAACTTTGGCAAATGATGCTTGAAAAAAGGGTTTTAACCAGAACTTATAAGTATGATAAAAGAGTTGTGTAGTGAAACATGGGCACAGATCAGACTGAGGACACTGGGTTAGTTATCTGCAGTCATAAAAAACAATAAGGGGGTTAGACAACGGTGTACTATGGCCCCAGTATTGTTCTATTCACATATATTGATCAATTACTTGAAGAACTTTTGGCCCTTTTTTCTGATTCCACAAAGAGTGGGCAGAGAGATTGTCCTGTGTTAGCATACACAGACGATCTTGTGTTAATTTCACTGTCCAGATCAGGATTACAAAAGAAGTTAAACACTTTACATGCTTATGCAATATCTCACAAATTCTCTGTTAATAAGATTAAAAGTCAGGTCATGATTTTTGGTTCCACAAACATATCAATCAAATAGGTGATAGGTGAACATAGGATTGAAACAGTAAAATCTTATGTTTATTTGGGACTCCTATTTATGAGTACAGGGAACGAGAAACATCATATAAAATCCCAGGTTGCTAAACTTAAACAACTGGCTGGAACTCTTTTAAGATTCAATAGGAAGTTTGTCACTTTATCACATTTAAAAGCTTCCCAAGCCAAGTATATTCCCCAGACTCTCTATCTTGCGGAAGTCTGGGATTATATGAATTTAAAAAAGCTGGAAATCCCCTTGAACAAAATCCTCAGATCAGCACTGGGACTGGGAAGCTCTATCCCCAGCCCATTAGAAAGAGCAGAACTAGGCTTTCCTTGTCTGAGAGTCTTTGCCCGGGCTAGGTTTGTGAGTTACTGGATAACCATTACTAGAATGGCTCCTGAAAGACTACCGAGAGAATGTTTTACAGAGAAACAAAGATGGAAAGAACTCGGTTTGCAGACAATCATTATGGTATCTAAATTGATAAAAACCCTACACACAAATGGCCTGCAGGTTCTAAAAACGTATCAGGGGAAGAAGATCACAATTGGGTTACATCACAAAAAATACTGTTCTAGTAAAATCATAAATAATGAAAAAATGAAGGATTGCCATAGTGTCTCAACTTTAAGGATTGCTCCTTGGCTTGTCAGAAATTATATTTCTCACATGTTTAGATATTATCTGGAGGTTCCGACAGGTCAGAAACTTAGATTTGTTTATGTTAGATATAGATTTGAACTGTTTAAGAGCAATATCTTGAGAGCAAGACATAGTAAACAATCTGAGGAGGCACTTAGTCATTGCATTTGTATTATAAAAGAACCTGACAATCTTTATCATGAGGTTTTCAATTGCACTTGGTATGACAAGCAAGGGAGTATTGGTTAGCCACTGTATGGTCTCAAATTGGCACACTGGATAAAAAAGTACTTCTATATCGAGTGCTGACAGCCCAGGATAATTACTTGATAAACCAGGTTGCAGGGTATTTTAGAGTAATCTCTGTCATCCGGAATAAATGTAAATTACTACAGTCTAAATTAATGGCACACATTTTTTGAGCTAACTTATTTTTTAACAATTAACAATATCTGTAAGATCTAGACCTGTTATTTAATCATGTGATGTATTATTGTTATGTTTATGTGGACTCATGCACTGAAATGTTTATGAATTTTATTGTAATTTTTATTGTATTACTGTTTAATCGAACATGATAAAATTAACTACTACTACCCTTCAAGCTTTCCGTGCTACAGTTGTGCAATCTGTTTATCTACTTGGATTCCTTTGGTAGTAAAAATGGCACTCTATTGTCCTCTTATATTGGGGCAGGTAAGTGTTTGAGGATGCAGCACCTTAAGCCCTCAGGGTTCATTCCATGAACTTATTTGAAATAAGGATCCAGTGGCACTGCAGTTTCCCATTTCTTATGTCTCTTATATGCTTTTGGACTCTGTACTCAGTTGTCCAAATGGCCCTCCCGACATATACCATGGTACAGCTGCAAATCAAAACATAAATGACAAAAGTAGTCAAACAGTTTAAAAACCCTGTATGATTCACTGTAATGTTCAAATTAGGATGAGTTAATTGTTTGCCTACATTTATAAATCTACACATTCCTACAAAGGGGGAAATGTGATGATCAGGAAAGAGGACTATCTACAGGAAGCATACCATTTATTAGAAGATAGAGAGACCTATGATGTACTTAAAGTGAACCCCACCACTAAATTTAATGC
Source organism: Neoceratodus forsteri (assembly GCA_016271365.2). Classification (NCBI taxonomy): domain Eukaryota; kingdom Metazoa; phylum Chordata; order Ceratodontiformes; family Ceratodontidae; genus Neoceratodus; species Neoceratodus forsteri. The sequence continues at coordinate 786,509,831 of CM057449.1, read as the reverse complement.
TACCCTTTATGAAATATGGCAGAGAGCACACTGGCAAGGGGTGAATTCCACTCATGAATGGGATTTCTTAAAGGTAGAGTACACAAGGGTGCCCACATTTTCCTGTCTACAAAAAGTTCATAAGAATCCCAGCAACACCCTAGGTCACCCAATAATTTTCAGGGCAGTCACTTTAGCAGAGAATATATGTAAGTTTGTTGGTTTTCCTCCAGTCACTTGTCCAAGTTATAAATTCATATGTCAGACATTCAGTGGATCTTTTACACAAGGTAGAAATTGTACAATGGAAAGAAAACTACAAATAGATAGGGGTGGATGTTACATCTCTGTATACCAGTATCTCACATGATTTGGGACTAAGGGCTATGAAGTCCTATTTAGAACAGAGTACCTATACCAATGCACAACTTGGGAATTTTTTGTTAGATATCACTGAGTTTTATTTGTCCCACAATTTGTTTGTGTTTTGATAGTAAATATTATTTTCAAAAAAAGTGGGATGGCTATGGGGGCAGCATTTGTCTCCTTATATGTCAATTTATTTTGGGGGTTTTGGCGGTTTAAATTAATTTTTAATCTTTAAATAACCATTTTCTTGAACATGTTATGCACTGGTACTGGTACGTTGATGATACCCTTATTATATGAGATGGTACCAAAATACTGGCACAGGAATTCATCAACTATCTTAACACCAACAAACAGAATCTTAATTTCATTTATGGTATAAGAGACAAAGACATTAACTTTCTGTATATGCTTTTGTGGTCAGAAGAATCAGGCAATACAGGTTCCAAAAGGTTTACAAAAAACCATGGCTGGAAACTCAGTTCTGAATGCTTAAAGCACCCACCCACCCAACAAAATTTGGTAGCTAGTATACCATATGGTCATTTCCTTCAATTAAGAAGGAACTGTTCCAAGGATGAAGATTCCATGGCCCATTCAGAAGATCTAATCACCTGTCTTAAAGAAAGACAGTATTTAGGAAGAGACCTGAGAGATTTCAATGACAGAGCTCAGTCTCTTAGGAGAACATACTTATTTATGGCAGAACAAAGAGATTCAGGAAATGAACCCTTGCCAATAGTATTACAATACACCAAGCTAAAACTCAGGGTTAAAAACATTCTTTTATAGAACTGTAGTATATTAGAAAATTGTGAAAAACCTGGAGTATTCACTAACAGGCCACCAGTCACCTACAGAAGAACCCATAATTTACATCAGATTTTAGCACCCCGTCATTCCATTTCCAACAGCATAAAGAATCAAATCTATAAAACTGGTTACTACCAAAAACCATCAGGTTTATTTAGTTCTGGCCACCATAATATGTGTAGATTCGTAAATGTGGACAAACAATTCACTTATCCTAGTTTGAATATTACAGTGAATCATACAGAGTTTTTAAACTGCTTGCCTACTTTTGTTATTTATGTTCTGATTTGCAGCTGTCTCGTGGTTTACATCCAAAGGACCATTCAAACAACTGAGGACAGAGTTCAGAAGCATACTGTATAAGAGACATATGAAAAGGGAAACTGCAATATCACTGGGTCCTCATTTCAAACAAGTTCATGGAATGAACACTGAGGGCTGAAGGAGTAGCATCTTGGAACACTTACCATCCCTGATATGAGGGAGCAATAGGGTGCAGTTGCTCCTCCCAAAGGAATCCAAATGGATATACAGATTGTGCAGCCTTAGCCCAGAAGGTTTGAATGGATCTTTGGACCTTACTGTTTTCCTTTAGTGCTAGCATAGTGTATTGGGACATTAAATGGACATTAATTTGTCCGCGCTGCACTTGTTCTTTCCAGCAGTACTGTACTAGGATGATTGCTATAGAGTGTTAGTATAAACTTGCATAACCTTGTATCCTTTATTCAACTGCCATGCCTTTGTAAAATGTATTAGTCCTTGTGACTTTCTGTGTCAGAAATCAATGTTGTTGTTCAGCACTGACAACTTTTCTTTACTTTGGCTTTTTGTCTATACTTCACCTGTTTTTCACATTCTTTTTTTCCCCTTTTTCTTATTAATTTTTCTCTACATTTGCTGATTTCCCTGCACACTCTTTCCCTATTTTCTTCTTCCCTTCCCATCCCATCAGTGCCCTATCTAATCTTTATTTTCCTGTTGTCACATTTTTTGCCCACCCCCTTCCTTTACATACCTCTGCATTTGTGTTCTTGACTTGCCCTATCACCATTTCTTTCATGATAATTGACAATGCCCATCACATTAAATACATCATTTGATTTGAATACTGGTGGTAGACAGAGCATGCCTGCACCTATAAGTATGTGTGTGTGTGTGTGTGTGTGTGTGAGTGCGTGCGTGTTGGGGTGGATTGCTTTTACTCTGTCTTTTACATAGACAGCCACAAGAGTCTAGGCTCCTCTTTGTTCCTCTGACTCTTATAATTTAAAAGTGGAGATTGCAACCTGAAGATCCACTTGTCAATGGCAGTTTAAACAAGCATTTGTCAATGCCAAATGATGCTTGCTTATATGTGCTGTTTAGGTATTTGGAAGTCATTGGAGTGCAAATATTGAAAATTTGCGAACTTACGAGCGTGCGTAGGAACTGCTAATATGCGCTAAATAAAGTAATCATTGTTAGGAAATTTTTCACGAAATGTTCAACATAGCCATTTTAAGACCTCTGCTCATGAACAATGTCAGTGTGATTTTGTTACTGTGTCCCATACACTGAGTTTGCACACCGACTGCGCCATTGTGCGCTACATGGGCAGAAACACTTTTGGGCAGGATATGAAAAATGACAGCTGTACTGCTCATAAGGAGGTGTGGTAAAATGGCAATGTTGAAAATCTGGAGTGGAAATATTGAAAATTCGCAAACCTACGAGTGTGCGTGAGAAGTGTGCAACGCACACTCGTAAAACAGTCATTTTTAGGAATTCTTTCACCAAATTTTCAACATTGCCATTTTAAGATCTCTGCTCATGAACAGTGACACTGTGATTTTCTTAATGTGTCCCATACACTGAGTTCACACACCAACTGCGCCATTAGAATTTGAAACATAGAATTTGACGGCAGATAAGGACCGCTTGGCCCACCTAGTCTGCCCATTTTCCTACCTAACAGATAAGCTGCAGATCCTAGTTAATCAACAGCTTACTTCCTCTTACCCACCCCTAGGACTGCCTTATGCCTGTCCCATGCATTCTTGAAGTCCCCATTCTTGACTCCACGACCTCCTCAGGGAGGCTGTTCCATGCATCCACAACCCTCTCAGTGAAAAAATACTTCCTCACATTACCCCTGAGCCGTCCCCCTCTATCTTCAAATTGTGCCCCCTTGTTCTTGCACATCTCTTTTTCTGGAAGATGCTACCCTTTTGGACTTTGTTAATTCCCTTGAGGTACTTGAAAGTTTCTATCATGTCCCCTCTCTCCCTTCTTTCCTCAAGAGTATACATATTAAGCTCCTTTAGTCTTTCTTCGTATGTCTTCTGGTGCAGACCCTGTACCATTTTGGTTGCCCTCCTCTGGACAGCCTCCACTCTGTCTATGTCTTTGCGGAGATGGGGTCTCCAGAACTGCACACAGTACTCCAGATGGGGTCTCACCAACTGTCTGCACAGAGGGATAACAACTTCCTGTTTTCTACTATTGATGCCTCTTCCTATGCATCCCAGTATCCCCCAGCCTTCCTTACTGCCTTCTCACATTGCTTGCCCACCTTTAGGTCATCTGATATAATTACCCCCAGGTCCCTTTCTATTTTTACTGTTGTCAGTATCTCACCCCCCATTGTGTACGCTTCCCCTGGGTTTTTGTTTCCCATGTGCATTATCTTGCGCTTCTTTGCATTAAATCTGAGCTGCCATACATTTGACCATTCCTATAACCTTGCCAAGTCCCTTCTCATCCTTTCCACTCCATCCTGTGTATCAACCCTGTTGCAGATCTTTGTGTCATCTGCAAAGAGACATACTTTTCCTTCCAGTTCCTCTGCAATGTCACTTATAAAGACATTAAAAAGGACCAGTCCCAGTACTGAACCCTGCGGTACCCCACTAGTAACCCTCCTTTCTTCACTGTGTACTCCATTTACTACTACCCTTTGTGTCCTGTTGTCTAGCCAATCTTTTATCCAGGCTATCACCTTGGGACCCATTCCAAGGCTGGCTATCTTGTGTATTAATCATTGTGCGCTACATGGGCAGAAACATGTTTTGGGCAGGATGTGAAAAATGACAGCTGTACTGCTCATGAGGAGGTGTGGTAAGATGGCAATGTTGAATATCTGGAGTGAAAATATTGAACATTTGTGAACTTCTGAGCCTGCGTAAAGACTGCATAGCGCCGCTCGTAAAAGTCATTTTAGGAATTTTTCACAAATTTTCAACATAGCCATTTTAAGACCTCTGCTCATGAACAGTGTCACTGTGATTTTCTTAATTTGTCCGTACATTGATTTCACTTTACGACTGTCGCCATTCTGCGCTACAAGGGAAACACATTTTGGGTGAGATGTGAAAAATGACAGCTGTACTGCTCATAAGAAGGTGTGGTAAAATGGCAATGTTGAAAATCTGGAGTGAAAATATTGAAATTTGTGAACTTTCGAGGCCTGCGTAGGAACTGCACAACACACACTTTCGTAAAACAGTCATTTTTGGAATTTTGGACAAATTTTGAACATAGGTTTTGGGACCCCTTCATAGATGATTCACTGTCATTGTGGTATTCGGGCCTGAAGGGTGATTTCGCAGTCACTGCGCGAAATCACCCTACGGGCCCGAATAACACCATGACAGTGACATCACTCATGAGAAGGGGTCCTAAAAACCCCATGTTGAAAGTTTGGTGCAAAAATTCCAAAAAATGCCTGAGATATGCAATAAAGTTGAACCCCCCCATCTAGCCCATTATACAGCTTACCGGCATTTCCTCAGTTCGCGGTCGGCTTTGAAGAGTGCAGGCGTGTTCCGGCCCACCGAAGATCATTGCGCCGAGGTCGGTAAGTAGGGGTGAGGGGGTGTGAGGAGGCTAGATGCGCGGTGGGTGAGTCGGGTTGTGGGAGTCGGGAGGCAGCGCCGGGACTGTTTTGTTTTATAGGTTTTAAAAAAGGCGTCGTGGGACGTTTGCCACGCTGGGGTGGGCTCCAGCATGGCACAAGGAGGGAGCCGTTCAGCCGATGGGGATTGGGCACCCGTCAGCCAAGGACTGATTGCTGCGCTAGGTGGGCTCCCAGGCGTGGCACCAGCTACTGGGGGGCGGCGCGGGTCAGCGGCAGGATTGGGCACCCGTCGGCTACACGGTATGTGTGGCGCGCGCGCCTGCGTGTGGAGACTACGCTTCTTATCGGTGCTCACTGAGCTTAGCTCCCCTTTCAACTCATATGCCACTGCATTTTGGGCGTGTCATAGACAGCTCCAAAATGCATTGGCTACTAGGGCCGCGCCTGCCAGCTCACTGACTGAATTGGAGGAGGAGGTGACACACCTCTGAAATCTCCGATGATGGCATTATGTTTCTTGCACATGTGTGCAAGCAACATAAAAACTATACTTACATGCTATTTGGCAGTTTTTTATACAGAGTTTAATTTGGGAGCCAAGCTCTGTGACTGTTTTGCGTTTGTAAGCTATGACATGCACTTTTGCACTTGAGCATGTTTATTCATACATTTATTAAATGTATTTGCACTGCATGCTGTCTGCACAGGGTTAAACGTGTAATGTGATTAGAATTTACCAGGTGGTCACTTGGGTAAGGGTATTTAAATGAAGTCTAACAATGTGGTCTCCAGGCATTACTTCGTGAAGAAGGGGCACAGCATCCCAAACCATTAGAGCCTGATGCTTGTCTTTGTCAGGCCATAGGTTGCTATAACTTTAATTACATTTCTACCCTGAAATACTTCCCTGTAGGCAGTTTTTTTTTTTTTTTTTGTGGGGCACTCCAGGGATCGGGTTACTTTTGCTAATCTAACCCTAGGGGCATAATACACTTCCCTTCATGAGCTACTGTACTAGGGTTAGATTAATGAATGGCAACCTAACCCTTAGCCGCGCCTTAATGTTTAATTAAGTAATAAAATTAAGCCACTCCAGGGGTTGGATTACCTTTGTTAAAAAAAACTAGTGGCAGAAGGGTCAACTGTGCCTCATGCCTCATAACTCCCTAATGTAATATTAACTAATGGTAACAAACCCCTAGTCATGTCTTGATGCTTAAAAATACCCCAAATGGGGTAAGGAGATTCTGTCATACAAGTTGCCTAGGGGGGAAAAAAGCACAAACCAGTGTTTCTTCTGGAGTAGAACTGGCAGGCTTGCAAGTAAATGCTGCCAGAATCTTTCTATACTGTAGGATATTGGTTTTCCTTGGACACTGTGCTGTTTCCTTCCTCTTACCTATTACATAATATAAAGATTAAATCTAGGAGACAGGACAGTGTTCTAGGTAAATTGTTTCATGGAAGAAGAAAATGAAACATATCTTCAGCTGTGGCCCACAGCTAAAATGTGCATTAACTTCAAGAAAAAGACAGCTGTGTGTTGTTATTACTCGGGGTTAATCATCAACCAGATGCATTTCCAAGTTTCTGTGTAACCTTTGAACAGTAACACCATGGTACTGAAATACATGTGGTTTATGTTACGCTGAAAATGTCATTATGATTGTTCATTTTGCATTACCAGTTTTAAAAGTAGCAATAAAACAAGGCATAATTTTTCATATTTGTGTTGCAATATCTTGCTTATATGTATTTAACCCAAAGTATTCTTTCTTTTGGCTTTGTATCATACTTATCTAGGCTTCTTCTTGGCTTTATATCATACTTATGTAACACTCCTCTCCCCATTCTAGGAGTATATGATGGAAAGTTCATTGGGGAAGGTAAGCAGTGACCTTCCACTCAAGCTGGCATCTTTAGGTGGGTGTGGGGCTGCAAATCAATGGTGGTTAATAAACAACCGTTGTCCTTAAATAACTGAATATCCACAGCTGATTTTAAGATACCAGCCACACGTTTACTGATGTTCCATGCACGGGCATATCATTATACCAGTGCATAAGCATTACATATTTCGCTTTTAGATGTTACACTCCATACTCATTAAATTCACTTTCGCTTCCCCAGAGGAATAAACCCATTTTACTTTGTAACCTCAGGTCCCATCAGGTTCAGATGTCAAAATACAGGTTGAATTAATTTATCAGCATGACATGTTAATTTCTGTCTGAAATTAATCTTAGCTTGAGTGTACACAGTACCCTCTCACAGCACCTGGAGTGGACAATCTGACTATCCAGACTTTGCTTGATCTCTCATATCAAGATTTATCAAGTAAAGATTATGTCAGGCTATTGCATTATTTTTGTATTTTGACCCACACTGGCCATATTTTATCACAGGCTATAGCTACATAGAACATAGAAACATAGAATTTGATGGCAGATAAGGACCGCTTGGCCCACCTAGTCTGCCCATTTTCCTACCTAACAGATAAGCTGCAGATCCTAGTTAACCAACAGCTTACTTCCTCCTACCCCCCACTAGGACTGCCTTATGTCTGTCCCATGCATTCTTGAATTCCTCTACTGTTCTTGACTCCACAGCCTCCTCAGGGAGGCTGTTCCATGCATCCACAACCCTCTCTGTGAAAAAATACTTTCTCACATTACCTCTGAGCCGTCCCCTCTATCTTCAAATTGTGCCCCCTTGTTCTTGCACATCTCTTTTTCTGAAAGATGCCACCCTCTTGGACTTTGTTGATTCCCTTGAGGTACTTGAAAGTTTCTATCATGTCCCCTCTCTCCCTTCTTTCCTCAAGGGTATACATATTAAGCTCCTTTAGTCTTTCTTCGTATGTCTTCTGGTGCACACCTTGCACCATTTTGGTTGCCCTCCTCTGGACAGCCTCCACGCTGTCTATGTCTTTCATGGAGATGGGGTCTCCAGAACTGCACACAGTACTCCAGATGGGGTCTCACCAACTGTCTGTACAGAGGGGTAACAACTTCCTGTTTTCTACTATTGATGCCTCTTCCTATGCATCCCAGTATCCCCCTAGCCTTCCTTACTGCCTTCTCACATTGCTTGCCCACCTTTAGGTCATCTGATATAATTACCCCCAGGTCCCTTTCCATTTTTACTGTTGTCGGTATCTCTCCCCTCATTGTGTACGCTTCCCCTGGGTTTTTGTTTCCCATGTGCATTACCTTGCACTTCTTTGCATTGAATCTGAGCTGCCATACATTTGACCATTCCTCCAACCTTGCCAAATCCCTTCTCCTCCTTTCCACTCCATCTTGTGTATCAACCCTGTTGCAGATCTTTGTGTCGTCTGCAAAGAGACATACTTTTCCTTCCAGTTCCTCTGCAATGTCACTTATAAAGACATTAAAAAGGACCGGTCCCAGTACTGAATCTGCGGTACCCCACTAGTAACCCTCCTTTCTTCACTGTGTACTCCATTTACTACTACCCTTTGCGTCCTGTTGTCTAGCCAATTTTTTATCCAGGCTACCACCTCGGGACCCACTCCAAGGCTGGCTAACTTGTGTATTAATCTTTTGTGTGGGACTGTATCAAACGCCTTGCTAAAATCTAGGTAGGCAATGTCCACAGCCCCTCCCTGGTCTACTGCCTTGGTCACCCAGTCAAAGAAATCTATTAGATTCACCTGACATGACTTTCCCCATCATGAATCCATGCTGTCTTGGGTCCTGTGCCCCACTGGCCTCTAGGTACTCAACAATTCTTTCCCTCAGAAGTGATTCCATCATTTTCCCTACCACTGAGGTCAAACTAACTGGTCTGTAGTTTCCTGCCTCTTCCTGCTCCCACTTTTGTGAAGAGGAATCACATCTGCCCTCCTCCAGTCCTCAGGTACCACCCCATCCTCCCTTGATTTGTTAAAGAGGGTAGTCAGTGGTGTCACTAGTTCTGTAGTTCTTTTAAATTCTTGGGTGAATCCCATCAGGCCCATTGCTTTGTCCACCTTCAATTTTATTAGTTCTTTCAGAACCCTTTCTTCTGTAAATGGACTGGTATCGACCTCCGTCTTCAGGTGTTTCTCTTGTTTGGTTTAGGTGCCTCCCCTCCTCTTCCTTTGTGAGATACTGAGCAGAAATATTCGCTCAGTATCCCTGCTTTTCACTGTCACCCCTCTACCCACATTCCCTCCCTTTATTAAGCCTCAGTATCCCTCCTTTGGTCTTTCTTCGCTCCTAATGTACCTATAAAGGTCTTATCCCTTCTTAACAGAATTGGCTATCCTTTCCTCGGTTTGGGCCTTTGCTATTCTGACTGCCTTCCCAGCATCTTTCTGCTTTAACTGATAAAGTTCTCTGTCCTGCTCCTTCTGTGTTTCCTTATATTTCCTGAATGCTATCCTTTCTCCTTAACCTTCCCTGTCCACCTCTTTTGAGAACCACAGCGTTTTTCCTTCATTGTGTTTTATTGATTTGCTTGACACAAAGGCTTGTTGCCTCTGTGATGGCTGTTTTGATTACTCCCCATTGTTCCTCCACTCCTCCTTCTTGCCTGTTTGCTAGTGCTTTTCTGAGGCACTCTCTCATTTTCCCAAAGCCAGCCCTCCTAAAGTCCAATACTCTTGCTTTTGTATGGCTTGATTGTATGGCTGTGTTTATCGTGAACCACACTGTTTGGTGGTCGCTTACTCCCAGATGGCTACCCACTTCTAAATCTGAGATTCTTTCTCCATCCCCATTTGAGAGTACTAGGTCTAAGATTGCTCCCTCCCGAGTGGGTTCCAATACTAGCTGTCTGAGGCATGCCCCCTGTAGGGCATCAAGAATGACCCTGCTCTTGGATGTGCCTGCAGCAAAGGTGCTCCAGTTAACATCTGGCATATTCAGGTCCCCCATTAACAATATCTCCCCTTTTTCTGCCATTCTAAGGAAGCCTATCATTTCCTTGTCCATTCCCTCCCCCTGAGATGGAGGTCTGTATACTAGAGCTACATACTGTAGCTACATACAAGTTGAGGGCTCAGGAGCATTGTGCCACAGTTTACATCTACCAGAGGATAGTACTCATTCCTCCAGACCCTATGCCCTCAGGGGGTCAAAGAATATACACACCTTCCCACAACCCTGCTCAGCCTTAAATCTGACTTCTTTTAATTAATGCAGTGCACCATTAAACATTCACTTGATGACTTTTTCTTTTCTTTTCTGCAAATGGGCATTTACCACTGGAGGACCACAGGAATTCTCCATTTTTTTTGGCTCACCCTCAAACCTCACCAGCCTCACGGGCACAAGGGTCCCAGACAAAATTAATTACTTTTTCTTGTCATTTTGCTTAGACTGTTCCTGCCTGCAGGTGCTTTAAATGGGGCACTGGATGCTCTATGCTTAGCTATGTGAACCTTTTCAAACTGTTCACAGCTACGTGCTAGCTTTCTTGTTACCAGATTTATTGCAGGGCCTTCTGCTGTTTTCCATTAAAGTCCCCAAAGCTGTTAATGTCTCTGTTCTCATTTCCTGTTAAGTGTTATAGTCACCTAAGGATCAGCTGCTATAGCAGCTTCACTGCACTGGGGCTGTAGTGCAGAATGGCTTCTGCCATGATCCAAAGGAATTTTCTGGACAAGCTACTCAGCAGAAACAAGCAGTCTTCACCAACAGAGAGGATGCAACTTCTCTTCAGGTCACAACTGAAATGCAACTTATTGGGTGGTTTAGACCCAAGTAGCTGGCTTCACCTCCAGAATTTCCAGTCAGTGCCACCTGACTCAAGCTCTCAAAGGCGTATTGAGTGCTAAAAATACAGGCCAGGTAGCTCTAAGACCTACAGGAGCCTGACTCTTCAGGGAGTACTTAACTAGGTTCCTTCCTTTTCCACATTCAGAGATGTGATTTATTACATTGCCAAGGAAGTCACTGCAAAGTGGCTGACTTCAGGCTGCGCAGAGCTGTGTGAACTTTTTGGCATCAGACCAAACATAACGCTTCTTGACTTTGCTAGCAGTTACAGTTAAAATATATTTTTCTTTTTTAAAGAACACTCCCCATTCCCTACCCTAATAGCACCCTATCCTACCTTTATGCATCCCTCCTAACTCTGCCAGTTAAACAAAATCACCACCCTCCCAGCATCTACTTGCAGTACCACTTTCATCCTACTCCAACTCAGTCACCATTAAAAACACAGAAAAAAAAAGACTGGACAGACCCTTTTCTCCCACCCTCACAGCACCCCAACCCACCCTTCTCCCACTCAGTCATCGGTAAAAACACAGAAAGGACGAGACTAGAGACAGCTCCTTTCCCTCACTCTCACAGTTACTGTAACCTCCCTCATCCCAGCAAGTCACCTGCAAGAACACAGTTACAAGCACTCTCCTTTCCCCACCAACATAGCAGCATCCCACCTTCTTCCTCTCCTGTTCTCCCCCAGGTGGCCTTAAAAGAATTCATGCTGACCCCCTGCTCTTTGTTTAAACATAATGAATTGGGGAAATGATAGCAACAGTTTCAAACCCTCCTCATACAACCTCAACCAGCCACTATCATTTTGAATCAGAAATAACATTACTAAAATATTATGTCATTGCATTCTTTCATGCAGATGGCAGCAGGACGTAGGTGGTGGGGGGTTTGAGCTGGCCACCATCATTTTTCGATTTATCTTTTTGTAAATAAAGAGCAGCGTGTTAAAATGGCTTGTTTTCAAACAGCTGGGGGAGGATGATAATGGGTGCTATGTGCATGGGGGAAGAGGGTCTTCTTAACTATTTCATTAGTGGCTGGGAGGGTGGGTGGGAGGGAATGAGTTGGTACTACAAGCATGAGGAGAAAAGGGATTTCCTTAATCTCTTCTTATCCATGTTTTTCATGGTGCCAGGGTGGGAGAAGGCTAGGATGGGCTGCAATGAGACAGAGGGAAGAAGGGCAAGGATTTTATTTAACTGGTGGGGCTGAGCAAGACACAGGATGATGGGATAGAACTGTTACAGGGTGAAATGAAGGACATTATGTGCAAAGTTATTCACTTCATGAAGCACGACACAACTTCAGGGCAATCCCCACTTTGTGCAGTGGTGAAGCACTTTGCAAAGTACAGGAACGTGACAACCAATTTCCCATAGTAATGTTTTGCCACTTTACACACCACTACCAGCAGGCTAAAGGGCAGGATCATTCTGACTTGATAACAGTATGTGGGCACAGTTTAAAGAGGGACCCACCCCCACCCACCCCAGACACACACACACACACACACACACACACACACACACACACCACGTCTCACAGGAAACATCCCAGTGTTTAATCATACTGCTCTTGATGGAAATCAGTATCATAAATATTATTCTTATGAAAATTACCATTTAGTTGTTCATATACTGTACTAGAACACCCTCCTCACCACAGTGAAGGCCAGTATATATCAATCAAATGCCTTTCATACAGAGACTACTCTTTAAATTAAGGAAACACTTGGAGGGGGGCTGCGCTACAACTGTACTGACAAATTTGCCTATGGTTCTTTCTACAAACTTCAAGCAAACTCCCCATAAAAAGTGGAGCATTGCAATATACTGTTAACATTAAAAAGCAGCTGATGCCATCAGGAAAACTTTAACAAAACATAATATTTCGAGAAAGTTCGGCTTGTATCTCTCATTAGTTCTGTATTCCTCCTCCCCATTACTTATTACTGAGGTAATTTACATGAAAACAGGATCTTTGCTCCTGAAGAGTTCATCTATTCCTGCTGCTTTCTCCCTACCTGAAGTCATAATGCACTGCTTATAACATTACAGTTACACCCATGGCAACAGATTGTGATGTCACAACCGAGGATTATGACTTGAAGAAGGGAGTAAGCTTTAGAGGCAGATGAACTTTGAGGTATAAAGATCATGTATTCATACAGAGTTTCTCAATAATAAAAAATGTTGAGGAGAAATCAACGGAATATATATGGAATGCAAGCAGAACTGTACCTAAATATTAGGTTTTTCAAAGTTTTCTTTGTGGCATCAGCAGCTCTTTAAATGTATTATTAAAATATAGTCCAGAAATGGGAACACAAGCTTACTGCAAATTTGACTTTAATAACGTTCTTTGTTCATGAATTTATTTAGATGATTTATTCTGGATAAACTCACTGAACTTAGTAATGTTTATTTTTCATGAGGCCCTGTGGCTGTAGAACATAATTTATTTATCTATTAAAAACATGTTTCACTTGGAAAGACCTTATTAAAAGAAAGTCTCATTTCCACAGGTGTCCTGGGGGACTCGCACAAAAATGGCAGAAAGTTCACAATATAATGTAAACATTTACTTACTTATATATAAAAAAAGAAATGTCAAACTCCAATATTCACATTACATAAAAACAATTACTATAAATGCTCTAATTATGACCACATGCATCTCAAGTACAGTTGCACATATTAATTTTAGATGATCCTCAATTGTGTTCTTTAAGCCATTTTGATGTACAGCTTACTACAGATCTAAAAAGTATATAACTGTGTTACTGCAGTATATGAACAATTCTACAGGGCTCATGAGGTGGGGCTTACTTCACTATTAAAATAACTGCTCCCAAACCATTATGCAAAACATATCTTTGGAAACTAATATCTTATGGTTTACACTAACAGATGGATTTCCAGTTTCCACTGGAAGGGGAAGCATGCTGCCTTGGAATGGCCAACATCTGGTAACAATATCAGAAGGTGAGCTTTTCCTTCCTAAACCTAAGATGGCACCACTGGCCACTCACACTAAAGTAGAGGTTAAAAGATTTTAAAACAAAGTCTGATTGCCTTACTGGTATGCCAAAGGAAATGCATGTGTATGGTATTTCAGACCCACTAGAGGAATCCTCATGTTCTTTGATTAAGTTCAGCCTTTACATGAAATTGAATAATTCTGACTCTAGAGTCTGGCTATTAGAGCAGCCATTGTGTCAGTCAAAAGGGTGATTCTCAGCCACTGAAAGCACAAGCCTTCTTTCCCAAGCTGAAAAAGTGGGCAAGGGATACAGTGCTGCAGTCCAGCTTTGAAAAGATGATGCAGATGCCATGAAATAACTTAGTCAATATTGATGTAAAAACACAAAAGAGCTCACACATGGCTGGGGTGCTGCTGGTTAAAATCAAAACACTGAAACAAACTAAACCAGGCACTCACCACCACAGATAAACTTAAGCTGCAGTATATAAAAAATGTAAATTTATTATACAAGCAACATGCCTGATGTGTTTCTGGTTGCAATGACCCTTTCTCGGGGGGGGGGGGAGAAATGAAGATTTCCTGCTCTTTCCTTTTTGTGTTTCTATTCATGTCCTTTTGGCATTCCCCTTCATATCTGTTTCATTCTGCCCTCTCTTCATTTCTTCCCTCCCCCAACCCCTTTCTACACTATCCTTCTTCCATTTCCCTTTTTGTCTATAATATTATGTTTGGCATTTTTAACCTCTGTATGGTTTTCACAGCAGCTTATTTATGTAGTTTGTTATTGATATTAGTATGTGGGCATGGGTGCTGGTGCTTTACTGCAGGTTTTATGATTTTAACCAATCACATGCTTGGAATTTGTGTGACATCACTGTGATGAAATTTGAATTGGGTATTTAATTGCCATGTAACTTATCCAATCTAGCCTTTGAGAAGGGATGCTGTTTCATCCAAAACATGACAGGTGGATTTTGCCTCATTTTATACCATGAATAAAGTTATAATGTTCACACTTTGACACCTGTACCCTTGCTAATTTGAGGTTGGTGAGTGCTTGACCTTTGTGTTGATTTATTCATGTTTTTTATCTAGAAGCACCATATACTTGTGCTAACTCCTTTTCATTGTGTTCATGATTACTTACCCATGGTACCTGTTGAAGTGGGAGGTAACACAAGCAGTGGTGCTCAGTGACTGGTTCCACTATAACTGATGATAGACTAATATCATTTGCATGACGCCCTTAGTCATAACTAGTCATATCACTAGTAATCTCTATTTGTAAAAGAAATCAAGTTAGTAGGATTAACCTTTGTTAACTCAAGTTCCTCAGAGAAACTGTTTGATAAGTGGTGACATGCCAGAAGTTCTCACTGAGCAACACTACATAGAAACAAGAAACTGTCAGCAGATAAGGACTGCTAGGCCCATCTAGTCTGCCCTTAAGCCCTATACTTGTTTGTGACCTCTGACCCTAAGTGGTCAGTGGTTTCTCATCACTTCTTCCCTCCTCAAGGTTCCCTTGTGCCTATCCCAGACATGTTTAAAACCCTCACTGTGCTTGCTCCCACTGCTTCCAGTGGCAGGCTATTCCATTTGTCCACCATCATCTCTATGAAGAAGAACTTTCTCAAATTTCCCCTTAACCTGCCCCCCCTCCAATTTCATATCATGCCCCCTTGTTCTTTCACTCCTTCTGCAATGGAAGATGTCTCCCCCCTGTACTGTGTTAATGCCCTTGAGGTATTTGAATGTTTCTATCATGTCCCCCTGTTCTCTCCTTTCCTCCATTGAGTACATATTAAGGTCCTTTAATCTGTCTTCATACGTTTTGTGGTGCAAGCCATGTACCATCTTGGTTGCCCTTCTCTGGACTGCTTCCACCCTGTTGATGTCTTTGTGAAGGAGTGGCATCAAGAACAGCACACAGTATTGTTAGTGTGGCCTCACTAGTGTTTTATACAGTGGCATTACCACCTCCTGCCTTCTGCTAGTGATACCTTTTTGCTATGCATTCCAACATGCCACTGGCCCTCCATGCAGCCTTTGTGCTCTGGTTGGACACCTTTAGGTCATCTGAAATGATGACCCCAGGTCCCTTTCTTCCTTTGTAATTGTCAACACTTCCCCATCCCCATCCTGTATGTTTCCCCAGGGTTCCCTCTTCCCAGGTGCATTATTTTGCACTTCTTTGTATTGAACCCCAGCTGCCACACCTCAGATCATTTTTCAAGCTTCCTCAGGTCCCTCTTAATTTTCTCTGCCCCTTCTGGAATATCCGCCCTGTTGCAGATTTTGGTATCATCCGCAAACAGGCAGACCTTTCCCTTCAGCCCTTCCATAATGTCACTGATGCAGACATTGAACAGGACTGGTCCGAGGACTGATCCCTGAGGTACCCTGCTGGTCATCTCCCTCTCCCTGGATTGGACTGCATTCACCACCACCCTCTGCCTCCTGTCTGCTAGCCAGCTTCTAACGCAGTCTACCACCCTTTGTCCCATGCCCAGACTAACCATCTTGTTAAGCAGCCTTTTGTGTGGGGCAGTGTTGAAGGATTTGCTGAAATCGAGGTAGGCGTCGCTCACCACACCACCCTGATTTAATTCCTTCACCACCCAATCAAAAAAATCTACAAGTTTCATTTGACATGACCTTCCTGCTGTGAATCCATGCTGCCTTGGATCTTGGGCACTGCTGGCTTTCAGGTGTGCCACAATTCTTTCTTTCAGCAGTTACTCCATGATCTTTCCCACCACTGAGGTTAGACTGACCGGCCTGTAGTTCCCCGGCTCCTCCCTACTTCCAATTTTGTGTAAAGGAACTACAGTTGCCCTCTTCCAGTCCTCTGGAACCACTCCTGTGTTGAGTGACTCTGTGAACAAAGCCGACAGAGGTGCTGCTAGTTCATTACACAGTTCCCTCAATGTCCTTGGGTGTATGCCATCTGGCCCCATAGCTTTATCCACCTTCAGCTTTGACAGCTCCTACAGGACTCTCTCTACTGTGAATTGACTGGTGTCCACCTCTCTCTCCACTTTGCATCTGTTGCCCAGCTGTGGTCCCTGACTCTCCCTCTCTTCAGTGAATATTGAACAAAAGTATTTGCTCAGTATTTCTGCCTTCTCCTGGTCTACCTCTTTACACTCTCCTTTATCCCCGTTAAGCCTTACTATCCCTCCCCTGGTTTTTCTTCTTTCACTGATGTACCTATAGAATGTCTTGTCCCCTTTCTTTGCTGTCTGTGCTAGTCCCTCATCAGTCCATGCCTTAGCGCTCCTAATAGCCTTACCTGCTTCCCTTAGACACTCATGGTACACCTCCCTGTCTTCCTCCCTTTGAGTCCCCTTATACTTCCTGAAACTCATCCTTTTAGCTGTTAGTTTGTCTGCTGCTTCTTTCGAGAACCATAGCGGTTTCCGCCTTTTCTTCCCTTTGGACACCAACCTGATACATTGGGTCGTCACTTACACTATGTTGCCCTTTAGTTTCCATCACTGCTCCTCAACCCCACCTCATACCTCCCCCTTCTGTAGGGCTACTCTGATACACCTACCCATTTCAGTGAGGTTGACCGTCCTGAAATCTAATACCTTCACCTTTGTGAGACTAGCTTGTGTCTCTGTTCCTACGGTAAGCCACACTATGTGGTGGTCACTGGATCCTAGCTGACCTTCTACCTGGATGTCTGTGACTCTGTCCCTATTACATAGTATGAGGTCCAGAATCACTGTACCTCTGGTTGGAACACTCACCAGCTGCCTGAGACCTGCCCTGTGCAATGAGTTCAGGATGTCACAGCTCTTGGATGATGTCGCAATTGGGACTGACCAATCCACATCTAGGACATTGAAATCCCCCAGCACTAATACCTCAACCTTTGATGCCATCTCATGAATCTGGTCCACTAGATCCCCATCCCATTCCTCCTTCTATGCTGGAGGTCTGCAAATCACTCCTGTGCAGACTGCTGTGCCTTGTCTGGCTCAAGGGTGACTCACAGTGCCTCAGCCTCCCCTGTCTACCTTGCAGCTTTGTTGCCTTAATATCTTCCCTGACATAGGTGGAGCCAAGGATATGACACTGGGAAACTCCAGAGGAGATGGGAAGGGGCACCATCTTCTGGATCGACATATCTATCAAACAGCTGGGAGTGAAGCTAACTGACTGCAATGCCATTCAAACCTACCCCTACAATTGTGAAGTGTCTGTGTGGGGGGGGGGGCAGTGCTGAAGGCCTTTGTAAGGTTATTAAATCTGGTGAAAGTGAACAACCCCTAGTCCATCCCACTAGGGCAGAGCCATTCCTGAAAACAGAGCTTTTGCTCAGTTTTGCTGAAACATGGATTTTCTTGGGCACATACAGTTTTCCCTAAGTGAATGCAGGAGAAGTAAAGACAAAGGAATACTATTACACACAGAAGGTGGTTGACATATGAAATAGCTATTTGGTAAGGTTGTGTAAGCTATCACTATTTATGTTTTCATAGCAGCACTAGACGGATTCCTGAGGGAGAATGATATCAAGGGATACACAGAATAAGCAGAGTTACCATTCAGACTATTGTGCTTGGATGTGTGTCCATACTGAAACCGGGCATACCTACTACCCTATAACAGGAGAGGCAGCCAAGATGCATTGTAAGTCCTTTCTGTCATAACAGTTCTATGTTACTATATAGGGTCAGTCTTGTTTGGCATCTTCCTTTTGTAAGAACGTTAAAGGTCTATTGTGGTGTGAATAACTGCACATTGGTCTAGCAACATGAGGAATGCCTTGCATCTTTAGGTTTTTGGTGAACCAGCCTAGTGGTATGGCAGTTAAGCTACCAAATAAGGCTTCATCACGGGGCGGGTTCCTATGGGACAGTTAAATTAATGCAGATAAGGGACACATTTTAAGTTTTTCTTCCCCACCCCCACCCTTAACAGCCCATTTCTCAATAAAGACATACAAACATATGTAGAAGTAACAGAATTTTGTATATAGCCCTGAGAAACCCAAGCCCATTCGGGCCCCCTCCCCCTTCCCAAAGCTAGAATTCCTTTAGAAATGGACACAGTATGTAAACATTATGACAAAGGTTTGATGAATAAAGGGGACTGGTTAAGCATCTTGCCCAAATGAGTGCTCTAGCTCTTAATCCTAAAAAAGTAAATCTGTTATGTACCATGGGCCCAATTCTCAAAGGGATACACATGGCGTAAATTGATTTGCTCCAAATAAAATGGTACAAGTAGCAAGTTACACCAGGAGTTGTGACATTCTGTATTCTGCAAAGCAGCCTGTGACATGTCACAGGTTGCTTGCACCAAAGTGGACTTACACCGCCAGTTACACCCTAAAACCCCTGCAACATGGTGCTAGAGGGTTTACGGCAGTTGTTGAGCCCTGTTCTGGAAGGGCAGCAACAAAGTCCCCAATGTTGCTATTCTAGAAGACCCCACAGTGGACATCCATAAATGAAAAGTTACACCAGCAAATAGCTGATATAACTTGCGTCCAATGGGGTTGTGTGTCGATGGCCCTGATCCACCGGTATGTACCCCCCCAGCCCCATTCCACCCCACTAGACAGCCCCGCAGGGCTAGAGGAACCCCACACACCTACTGTAAGTACCCCGCAGGGCTAGAGGAACTCCCCACACCTACTGTAAGTGCCCCGTAGGGCTAAAGGAACCCCCAACTACCGTAAGTTCCCCAAGGATCCCCCATCTGGATTCCCGACCCACACCCCAAGTCATCCGTATACTGTACAGTACATACAGTATGCATCCTGGAATTTCCTGGTAGTCAAGTAGCCCCCTAACCGACAGTGCAAGACCACCCGGCCCCCCCATGACCCATACCCAGTCGGTGAATTCCAAACCCACCTGCACCACAGCAGGCCAACCACTGACTGAGCTCCCCTAGGAGCGCGTACTGTAAGAAGTACATGCACAGGAAATGACAGCAGCTGTCATTCTCTGAACATGTACTTATTACAATATGCTTTCCTAGGGGCTCAGTCAGCTACTAATTGCAGTGGTGCGGGTGGGTTGAGCAATGCGCCGACTGGGTACAATCAAGGAAGCAGGTGGTCTTGCACTGTTGATTGGAGATGGGAGTTCACTAGACTACCAGGGAATGTCCGGAATGCAGACTGTATGTACTCTACAGTACACAGATGACTTGGGGTGTGGATTGGGATTCAAGGCAGGGGATCCTTGGGGCACATACAGTGGAGGGGGTCCTCTAGCCCTGGAGGGCTATGTCAGTTCATTCTGGGGGATTGGGGCATGGGGGGGCACTTGTGCCCTGCTAGACAGTGGTCACAGCTTGCGATGAACTCACCAGGTAGCCCTCTGTTCAGCATACCTGGCTAGACATTGCAAGTCACAGTACTTAGCTGCAGGGACCCTGCCCCATCTAGAATCGGGTGCAGGGTCCTGCCGTAACTGAGTTTGGCATAAGTTGGAATCAGTCCCTATGTGCGTAAACCTTCACTCTGGCATGGAAAGAATAATTGATTTCTTTGCTCTAATCTTGCAGGACCAAGTGAGTCAGAGAACCACTTCGGAATTTAAACTTAAAGGAGAATGATTGTATCTACTGGTAGAACCCCAGAAGGAAGTCCTTAAAGCAATGGGTGATCACGAGTGTGAAAGTGCTCACTTACATACCTTAAACAGTATAAGTTAGTATTACTATTATGAGTTAAAAAAAATAAGGCTGCGATGTAGTAATTTATATGTCTGCAGAATGTGAATGGACTTAGTTAAAATGAATAGTTATAATAATTGATTAAATTACTAGTTCATATGACTATGGTGGCTAAAATTTATGCTTATAGAAATTAATGACAAAGGTATTTAAATGAATAGCTGTATAGTAATACACAGATACACAGATACACAGAAATGTGATGGCAGAGAAAGGTACCACGGCCTATCTAGTCTGCCCAACACCCTACCTCCCCCCTTCTGTTATGCTTCCACCCTCTTTTCCCAACCCCTTCAATCTATTCCAAGCCCTCTTGAACCCCTCCACCATTTCAGCTGCCACTACCTCCTCCAGCAGCTTGTTCCAGGCCTCCACCACCCTCTCTGTGAAAAACTGCCCCCTGACATTACCTCTGTATTGCCCACTTCCAGTTTGAGGCTATGACCCCTTGTGTTCACTCCCTTCTTCAATTTGAACAAGCTGTTACCCTCTACTTTATTTATTCCCCCTCAGATACTTAAAGGTCTCAATCATGTCCCCCCTCTCCCTCCTAGTCTCCAGAGGGTACAAATTCAGTCCTCTCAATCTTGTCTCATAGGGTATAAAGTGCATCCCTCGTACCATTTTGGTTGCCCTTCTCTGCATCCTCTCCATCAGCTCAACATCTTTTCGTAGGTGAGGCCTCTAGAACTGCACTCCATACTCCAGATGCGGCCTAACCATGGTTCTGTATAATGGCATTAGCACCTCACTCTTCCTGCTCTTAAAACCCCTCACAATGCAGGCCAACATTCCATTTGCCTTTCCCACCACGCTGCTACACTGGCTGCCCACCTTGAGGTCACGCTATACCATAATCCCCAGGTCCCTTTCTGTTTCCTTCTTCTTAATCACCAACCCCCCAAGGGAGTAAGTTTCCCTCCTATTCTTCTTCCCAGGTACATCAGCGAGCACTTTTGTGTATTAAACTTCAATTTCCAGGTGTCATACCACCTCTCCAGGTCCTGCCTCGTGGCTTGCACCCCACTATGTGAATCCACCCTACTGCAGACCTTTGTATCGTCTGCAAACAGGCACACCCATCCCTCCAGACCCTCCGCTAGATAGATGTTAAAGATTATTGGTCCTAGCACTGACCCCTGTGGCACCCCACTGGTCACTGCCCATTCCCTGGATTGTATCCCATTTACCACCACTGTCTGACTCCTTCCCTTCAACCAGTTTTCCACTCACCTGGTGATCCTGTTGTCCACCCCTAGTCTGTCCAGCTTATGTACAATTCCACCATGCAGAACGGTGTTGAAGGCCTTATTGAAATCCAGATAGGCCACGTCCACTGCTCCTTCCTGGTCCACTATCTGTGTCACCCCATCGAAAAACTCTATCAGGTTAGTTTGACAGGACCTTCCCTTAGTGAAGCCATGCTGCCTGTCATCCTGCATGCCATTCATCTCCAAGTATTCTATCAACCTGATCTTAAGTAGTGTTTCCATTACCTTCCCCACCACCAAGGCAAGACTAATAGGATGGTAGTTTTTGACCTCGTTCTTCCGCCCCCCCTTTATGTAGTGCAACCACTTGTGCCCTCTTCCAGTCCTCTGGCACCACCCCTGTGACCAAGGACAAGTTAAACAGCCTCGCTAGATGCGGCACCAGTTCATCCTTCACCTCCATGAGAACCCTTGGGTGTATTCCATCAGGCCCATTGCCTTGTCTACCCTAAATCTACCCAGCTCTTCCCTTACTCCTTCTGCAGTGAATTCTGCCTCAGCCACCTGCCTGTGGCTGTCACCCTTCCCACCCCATCCTGGTCCCCTACCCTCCCTTTCCTCCTTGAAGATTGAGGCAAAATAGCTGTTTAATGCCTCTGCTTTTTCAAAGTCCCTTTCCAGTATTGTTCCACTTTCCCCCTTATCTTTCCAATCCCATGCTGTGCCCGACTCCTTTTGCCAACGTACCTAAAGAAGGTTTTGTCCCCCCTCCTTGTCTGCTTTGCTATCCTCTCCTCAGTGGCCTCCTTAGCCCTCCTTATCTCCATTCTATGTCTTTAATAGACACAGTGCCTATAAGAATCCTTCTAGCTAATATTTTGTTTGAGTCAAGTTAGTGTGGAACAAACTGCTGCACTCACATGGTGGTTTTGTAATGGATATTCAAAAAACTTGGGAATGTTGTATTAACTTGCATGTGTGTTTTAATCAATAAGCCATGAGGGGGTGTGGGTTATCAGGGGATTTACCGTGGCTGGAGTGGTTTGCCCATGAGATGCAGCCAAGTGGGTAAATCCTCGCCAGCCATGGTAAATCCCTCGATAACCCACATCCTCCAAGTGGCTTATTGCGATTATACCAAGGTTAATTTGTTTACTATAATAAAATACAACTTTTAAAGAGATTGCTTTGTTTATTTATTTTTGTTGTATTTATTCCTGGGCTGCAGAGGATTAGTATGTACATGACATTTTGTACCACCATCACCACTACTATTTGCTCATCAGCCAGTGGTTATCAGAGGATTTACACCGGTGGTAATCTGCCAGTCTGACCATTTCATTGGCTGTTCACTTATGTCCATGTTATAATATGATGTAATCCATGATGTAATCATGTGGGGACTATAAAAGAAGAAACTAACAGTCCCATAAGAACCCACCCCCTGATGAAGCCTTATTTGGCGGCAAAGCGCTGGGGTACATTGTTTGTGGTCACCGGCTCTGGCCATTTGTGTTAAAACTTTAATAAAAGTTTAAAATCTTTTGACAAAACCAGCCTGGCCATGTTTTTGTCCTGGCAGAGAATGCATTCTACTTTGGGACAGTGAGAAATATGGGAGCTAGTCACTCCTAGTTTGCACCCAGCCGCCTTGACTCACTGGAGCGCAGAAACAAACTAGACCACATGCCATATTTGAATGGGAGGAAATGAGCCAGGACTGCTCAGATCCTGAAATAGCTATACTTGCACGTTCATGCAAACTCCTATGTCACAGAGAAAGTAATTTTCAAGGCAGGCAGGGTGTAATGAATCCATGTTTCATAGGAGACCATCATGGCCAGTTCCTCATTCCATTTAACTAATATACTGTTGGTCGAATCCCCTAGCAAATCCTGCAGTGCCCAGTAAATGTTGCCAATCAAATGGACCCACATTGTACCCTGGATAGCCCCAGTCAGTAGGGTCATAAGCAGAGGAGCTGGGTTAGGTAAATGTGTGAGATCTTTCATCTTATACAGCAAATACATCTGGATCTACAGGTAACAAAACTGTTCTTGCCAAGTTAGCTTGTATTGTACGAAAATACGAAGAAGCCAGAAGAAAGCCATTTGGTCTATCTAGTCTGCTCATATTTTAGGGTAGACAGCTTGAGCTACTGACCCTGCCCCCCTTCCCACTCCTCCAAGCCACCCTACCCATGCCCCTTACCTTTCCCCATGCCTATCCCAGCATCTCTTGAAACTGCCCACTGTTTTCAACAAGACCACCTTTTCTGGGAGCGCATTTCAAGTGTCATAGAAACATAGACTTTGATGGCAGATAAGGACTGCTTGGCTCACCCAGTCTGCCCATTTCCCTACCTATTGGATAAGCTGCAGATCCTAGTTAATCAACAGCCTACTTCCTCCTACCCCCCACTAAAATTGCCTTATGTTGCCTTCTTCATCTATTGCGCCTTCCCCTACTGTCCCATGGCAATGCCACCTGGCTGCCCTACTTCTATCTTATCTCCCTTCCACCTCTCCTCTCCTTTCTCTGTTCCCCTCCACCTACCTCCCCTATCTCACCATTTTTCCCCTCCCTCCCTCCTACTTTTCTCCCTGACTTCACCCTTCCTCCTTTTCCCTTTCCTCACCCCAAAGTTTCACATTATTGTTTTTTTCAACATAACTATGTTTTCTTCATTTTATAAGTTGTTATCTTTGCTCATGTTTGTCTCAATTGTAACCAATGATGTGGAACCTTTGTAAAAGAGCCTTGGCGCAAAGGTACTTGTAATCCTAGAACAAATAAATAAAATAAAATAAATATGTCTGTCCCATGCATTCTTGAATTCCCCCATAGATTTTGACCCCACAACCTCCTTAAAAAGGCTGTTCCAAGTGTCCACCACCCTCTCCATGAAAAAATATTTGCTCTTGTTGCCCCTGAGCTGTGCCCCCCCCCCGTCATCAAATTGTGCCCTCCTTGTTCTTGCACATCTCTTTTTCTGAAAGATGCTACCCTCTTGGACTTTGTTGATTCCCTTGAGGCACTTGAAAGTTCATATCATGTCCCCCCTCTCCCTCCTTTCCTCGAGAATATACATATTAAGCTTCTTTAGTCTCTTTTCATATGGTTTCTGGTGCAGACCCTGCACCATTTTAGTTGCCCTCCTCTGGACTGCCTCCATCCTGTCTATGTCCTTGCGGAGATGGGGTCTCCAGAACTGCATGCAGTACTCCAGATGCGGTCTCACCAACTGCCTGTACAGAGGGATGACAACTTCCTGTTTTCTACTGGTGATGCCTCTCCCTATGCATCCCAGAATCCCGCCAGCCCTCCTTACTGCCTTCTCACATTGCCTGCCTACCTTTAGGTCATCTGATATGACTACCCCCAGGTCCCTTTCCATTTATGTTGTTGTTAGTACCCCCCCATTGTGTACTCTTCCCCTTGGTTTTTGTTTCCCAGGTGCACTACTTTGCATTTCTTTGCATTAAATCTAAGCTGCCATACTTTAAACCATTCCTCCAACCTTGCCAAGTTCCTTCTAATCCTTTCCACCCCCCTCCTTGTGCATCAATCCTGTTGCAGGTCTTTGTGTCATCTGCAAAGAGGCATACTTTTTCTTCCAGTCCCTCTGCAATGTCACTTATAAAGACATTAAAGAGGACCGGCCCCAGTACTGAACCCTGTGGTACCCCGCTAGTAACCAACCTTCCTTCGGAGTGGACTCCATTTACTATTACCCTCTGCATCTTGTTGTCCAGCCAATTTTTACCCAGGTTACCACCCTGGGACCCACTCCCAGGCTGGCTAACTTGTTTATTAATCTTTTGTGTGGGACTGTGTCAAATGCCTTGCTAAAGTCTAGGTAGGCCATGTCCACAGCCCTCCCTGGTCTACTACTTTGGTCATCCAGTCAAAGAAGTCTATTAAATTCATCTGACATGACCTTCCCACTGTGAATCCATGCTGCCTTGGGTCCAGTGCCCCACTGGCCTCTAGGAACTCAATAATTCTTTCTTTCAGAAGTGATGCCATAATTTTCCTTACACCTGAAGTCAAACTAACATGTCTGTTGTTTCCTGCCCCTGCCTTACTCCCACTTTTGTGAAAAGGAATCACATCTACCATCTTCCAGTCCTCAGGTACCACACCATCCTCCCATGATTTGTTAAAAAGGGTAGTCAGTGGTGTCACTAGTTCTCCCTTTAGTTCTTTTAGAATTCTGGGGTGAATCCTGTCAGGCCACATTGCCTTGTCTGCCTTGGGTTTTATGAGCTCTTTTGGGACCCTTTCTTCTGGAAATGGATTGGTATCGACCCCCCTATCCAGAGTGCTTCTATTGTTTGGTTTAGGTATGCCCCCTCCTCTTCTTTTGTGAATACTGAACACAAGTATTCATTCAGTATCTCTGCTTTTCACTGTCACCCTCTACCAGCCTCCTCCCCTTTATTAAGCCTCACTATCCCTCCCTTGGTCTTTCTTTGCTCCCTAATGTACCAGTAAAAGGTTTTATCCCCCTTCTTAACTGAGTTGGCTATCTTTTCCTTGGTTTGGGCCTTTGCTATTCTGACTGCCTTCCCCACTTCCTTCTGCTTTAGCTGATACAGTTCTCTGTCTTGCTCCTTCTATGATTCCTTACATTTTCTGAGTGCTGTCTTTTTCTCCCTAACCTTCCCCACCACCTCTTTTGAGAACCATAGTGTTTTTTTTTTCCTTCATTTTGTTTTATTTGCTGCACACAAAGGCTTGTTGCCTCTGTGATGGCAGTTTTGATTTTTCCTCATTGTTCCTCCAGCCCTCCTTCCTACCCTTTTGCTAGTGCATTCCTTAGGCACTCTCCCATTCTGCCAAAGTCAGCCCTCCAAATTTCCAGTACCCTTGCTTTTGTATGGCTTGACTCTACAGCTGTGCATATTGTGAGCCACACTGTCTGGTGGTCGCTTGTTCCCATATAGCTACCCACTTCTAAATCCGAGATCCTCTCATCATCCCCATTTGAGAGTACCAGGTCTAAGACTGCTCCCTCCCGTGTGGGTTCCAACACTAGCTGCCTGAGGAATTCCCCTGTAGGGCTTCAAGAATGCCTGTGCTCTTGGGATGTGGCTGCAGCAAATGTGCTCCAGTTAACATCTGGCATATTCAGGTGTCCCATCAACAATATCTCCCCTTTTTATGCCATTCTAAGGATGCCTCCTATCATTTCCTTGTCCATTTCCTCCCCCTGAGACGGGGGTCTGTATACAACCCCTGTGCAGTCTGTGGTGCCATTTCCTGTCTCCAAGGTGACCCACAGTGTCTCCTTTCCTTCCTGTTTACCCTTTAGTTCCATTGCTTTGATTTCTTCCCTTATGTAGAGCACTACTCCTCCTCCTGTTTTACCCTCCATGTCCCTCCTGTAGATTGTATTCCCCGGTATGTTGACATCCCAGTCATGGTTCTCTGTGTGCCATGTTTCTGTGACTGCCATGATATCCAGACATCCCTCTTCCATCAAGGCCACTAGTTCAGGAAGCTTGTTACCCAGACTATGGGCATTGGTACTCATCACCCTCCATTTTCTGATGGCCTTACCCCTTTTAGCCCCATCCCTGTTCTTACTGACTTTGCCTTTTTCTCCATTTACTCCTGCCCTGCCCCTACTGACCTCTCTACCTTGGTGTCTGTAGGTACACAAAGGAGATTACTCCATTCAAGTCTAAGAATTGTAATATATGTGCATGACACAGCCTATGCCATTGGGCAAAGGTCTGCTCTATTTGTTTTGGGAGAAATTCTTCGCTGGACAACAACATTCTATAAAAATTAAAAAAACTAACAATAGATGAGGAAACTCCTACAATTTACAACACACTGAGAGGGTAGTAGCTGTGAAAGAGGTAAAATCTGTTAAATGTGGGTGTTGAGAAGAAAAGGAAAAGAGAGGATATCCAGCATCATACAAATCATTCTAGACAAATTCCAACTGCTTCTTGGGGGAATTTAAGAGACAGTGGAGCCATATATACATCATGCACAGGTGGCAGGCTTTAGCTTAACAAAGAAGGTTAGAAAGATGGATCCCATCCCTTTGAGAAGATAGCTGTAATAAAGAAAAACTAATTCTAGGATGATGTCTTCCCCAAATAAATCAGAAGATAAATTTAGTCCAGGAAGTAAAATACCAGGAGAAAGGTAAAAGAGGGAGGGCCTGCAAGAAGTAAAGAATACGAGGAAAAAATATTCATCCAAATTGCTTCCAATTTGGAGAAGGATAAGGAGAGGTAAGACCAGTGAGCAAGGTCTTTGGTCAAGCATGTCAAAGGTTCATAATTTAGAAGCTCTGGTTACCCAGGTCTCAAGGAATATGCATTCCCAGATACTTGAATTTTGCCACCCTCCATTTCAGAGGAAATTTGTTTTTTAAGGTTGAAGAGGATAAGAAATTAAGTGGCAGTACTTCTGTCTTTCTGACATTCAAAGAAAACCCTGCCAGGGACCCACACTGATTCAGTACAATCCATGCAGCTAGGTTAGATTCCTCAGGGTTTATGAGTGTAAGGAGGAAATCATCAACATACAATTCTTGTTTATACTCAATACCTCCAGAAGGGACACTCTCAACTTCAGGTGGTAGCCAGATAGCAGCTGCCAAAGGTTCTATATATAAGGCAAAAAGGAGAGGAAAGGAAACAATGGTCATCCTTCCCAGATGCCATGCTGAAGACCTATAAGATGACAGTAGGAACCATTGATCCAGATATACGATTGTGGGGAAGTATAGATGATTTAAAGCCAAGAGGAAATTCTTAGGAAAACCAAAGGTAGACCTGATGGCCCTGAACAACCTCCTGGACATATTGTTGAAAGCTTTCTCTGCATCAAGGCTCAGAAATCCAGTTGGGATCATTCACTGGATGACATATTCCATCAGGGTAAGAGCTTTATGGGCCTTATCTGATGTTTGACATTGACGGACAAACCCGTCTTGATCTGGATGTAAAAAGGTAGGAAAAATTATGTCAAGCCAATGTGCCATATCATAATGTAAACCTTGTAACTAACATTTAGTATGGAGAAAGGTGTGTAAGAGGAAGAGAGATTGGGAATTTTATCTGGTTTAAGGATAGCAGAGATGGTAGCAAAACTCCATGTTGGGGGAGGAGTTTTCCCCTGCTGCAACCTCCTGCACAGTCTTATAAAAAGGAGGAAGAAGAAGGTAGAAAATGGCTTGTATCATTTGATCAAACACCCATCTAGGCCTGAGAATTTATGGGTTTTAGATGCTTTCAACACCCCAGATAACTCACTGCAAGTAATGGGAGATATCAAAGAATCCCGGGTATCAGTAAGAGTGGGCAGCTGATAGTGGAGGAGTGTGAAAATGTAATGGGATCCAAATGAGAACATTCTGTGTACAGTTCCTGGTAATATGTGCAAAAAAGTGATTGAATCCACTCAGCATCATGGGTGTTATGATCCATGATAGGGTCACACAGGCAAAGAACACAGGCTGTTCACCTATGCCCCCAAAGCTTTCATGCTAGGAGGTACATGCCTCTCACCCCCACATTCAACTTGTGCCTATTTAAAATAATGCAAGGCCTGCTGCACCTGTTCATTGAGAATGGCTTGCAGCTCTGGCTTCAGTTCTTGGATATAAGCTGCCACCACCTTATTCTTGGATCCCTGAAGAATATAAAAGTTATAGGATACCAAGTTGGTCTTCTTATGTCTTGCTGAAGTATAAGAGATGATCTTTTTCTGAAGAACCATTTTTAACATATCCCAAAGGATGGAATCTGAGATCTGCTCTGAAGCATTGTCCGCCAAGTTCTGTGGGACACACTCTTGAATCCAAGTGTGGAAGGATGGATCCCTAAGCAGGATAGCACTGAATCACCAGACTGAAGTCTTTCGCTCTTTGCTCAGATCCAACTTCAGTAGTAGTGAACAATGATCTGATAAAATCTGCAGAGCGTAAGTAAGGTTCTGGACATTAGAAAAATGTTCATATGTAGTGAAGGTGGGCATAGCTATCATCACATGGTGAGAAATGAAAATGTACATAGTAACGCAGTAACATAGTAACATAGTAGTTGACAGCAGATAAAGACTACTAGGCCCAGCTAGTCTGCCCGTATTCCCTGCCTGCATCAGCGTCTGTTGACCCTACTTGGTCATTGACTTTTGCCTCTCTTCTCCACATCTAGGGTTCCCTCGCGTCTATCCCGTGCATGTTTGAATCCCCATGCTCTGTTAGCATGCACCACTTCCTGAGGTAGGCTATTCCAAGCATCCACCACCCTCTATGTGAAGAAAGACGTCCTCATATTTCCCCTTATCCTGCCCCTCCTATCTCATTTCATGCCCCCTCATCCTCGTACAACTCTTGTACTGAAAGATGTCACTCCCCTGCACTTTGTTTGAGCCTTTAAGATACATGAAGGTCTCTATCATATCCTCCCGTTCCCTTCTCTCTACAAGTATATACATATTGAGGTCTTTTAATCTGTCCTCATATGTTTTCTGATGCAAGCCCTGCATCATCTTGGTTGTACTTCTCTGGACCGCCTCCACCCTATCTATGTCTTTGTGAAGATGCACCCTCCAGAACTAAACACAGCATTCTTGATGAGGCTTCACCAGCATTTTGGACATGGCCAGAAGGAAAATAAAAACTTGTGCCAAATAACCACTAACCCAAGGTGAACGAAGGTGGCACAAAGGTATTTTTGGGAGGCTGATGCCCAAAATCTTAGATGGATTTATTCTATCTAAATCTAATCACATAGTCAAATTAAAGTCCCCTCCCAAAATAAGTTGGCTATCAAGCATGACAAGAAGTTTACCCAGAAAAAGCTTGAAACCCCTAGGGGAATAGTTAGGTGGAAAATACACACTGGCCAGTTTTACTGGAGTGTTATATAAAGTTTTTTTATTTATTTTTATTTTAGTCTTTGGTAACCAGGTAAGGCCCGCTAGGCACAAGTGCCTGTTTTCAGGGGCTCAGGACTTGCTCAGAGTCACACAGTATGCAAGTGGAGGTTGTGAGAATTAAACTCAGGTCTGGTCTACTGGATGTATCGAGCTTGTTGACACCTTGTTCCTCTAACCTCTAGGCTATACTGCCAACTAAAGTAGAACCCCCCCCCCCCCCCCGTTGAAGCCAAGTGAGTTGAAGCACTGGGGCAGTCCTACAGTGTGACAACATTTAGTTTGTACATGTACGCTACACTTATTTTGATGCCATTTTGGCAATTAAATATGATGCTCAGATTTTGTTATTCCAATTCCAGCATGCAGCCAGATCCTGCTTTTTGTGTACTAGTCAACGGGTTAGCCACCCCTTTCTGTAGCACCTGTTTTTTTCACTGTAGTGCCGCTACTTTGTTCTAGTTGTTATTTAAAGTACCCTGCAACAATACATAGTAGCCTTGGAACTCAGTAAACTCCCTGCATGGTAGAAAGTGTATAGTGGTCAGGAGAAAAATTGCTTTACCCTGTCTTTTACCTGAGGGGTAAGAGGAGGCATAAACTTGGTACTGCCCCCCCAGGACAATTTTTGATTCTCTGAGGTGATGAGATGGGTTTCTTGTAAATGCATAACATCAATGGGGTGTTTGCATAACAAAGAAAAAAAAATTGCTTGCTTAGTCGGTTTGTTTAAACCATTTATATTCTGGGACAACAAGATTGCCATTGAAGTATTCATGGGTACATCAACCACATTCAAATTCTACTAGAGAAGTATCCAGTTTCTACAATGTATGGAGTGCACTTTCCCAGGGATACCCCACACCACCCGGTGTCTGTCTCATAGGACCTATACACTGCAAGATCACCAGGGAGAAAACCTTCCAAAAAGCACACAACCCAATGGAGTCTATCTACATGTGAGTATAATTGTCAAGATAGTTCATGAGATACCAGTCATTGCCTCAGCGTTATAATATTGAGAACTCTCCCAAAAACTATACAGCAACCAAACCCAAAGGGTTCAGAGGTTTCAACCAGAAAACCTCCACACTTGCAGGAAGTTAACGTATCGCACAGAAACGAGGGCGAGCAGAGGGATGTTAATTGGCATGTTAATGAGACATGGAGCCAATACCAACCCCTTGGGTACTCCACCCAGCACATTTCCACCCTGAATTAGAGATGGGTAAAGTTGGCAAAATTTGTTCTGCAAATTTAGCACAATTTGCAGAGTGCAGATCAAACCGCGAAGTGCAAAGTTTTGCCATGAAGTACAGAATTTCACACATGAAATTCTGCACTTCACAGCAAAAACTTCATAATTCGGGCAAAGTCAAAGTTGTTGAGGGCTGGGAAAACTTTGCAAAACTCAGCAAATGTGAATTTTTAGAACTTCACCACATCTCTACCTTGAATGCTGAAGATCAGCTGCCACCCTCTACACCCTACCTGTCAGATAATTTGCTATCTGCCTAATGTACACTTTGTGGACTCCATATTGTGGTAGCTTCTCTATAAGTTTTCAAGTAACGTGGTTTCAAAGGCCTTTCAAGACCAGATTGAATTCACCACCCAGCCACGTTCCAGCTCTTTAACTACCTCTTCAAATCAGGCTGATTTGTACAATTTACCTTATGTAAAATCATGTTGCGTGCTACACAGCAGCCCATTCACATCTATATGATGAACCACAACATATTTTATGACTGAATTAAACACTTTTCCAAGCACTGCAAAGAAGGTTCTCAGGTTTATAGAAACATGGCTTTGACCTTGCCTTCCCCCCTCTTAGTAGGGCGATGACACTGGCTGCTTTTCAGTCATCTTGCACTATCCCTGTCTATAAGGAGTCCTGAAAGATATTAGTGAGGGACTCAACCAGAAAATTTTTTATTCCATTATTACCCCTGGTTGAATATCGTCCTGAGCCTGGTATTTTCCCAGATTCACATATCCCAGACACTTTATCAATTCTGGAGTGATCCACAGTGCTCCTGCTTGGCCTGCAACTCTCCCACAGCTTCCACTGCCAGCTGACCATGCCCCCTAACTTACTTGCTGAATACTGGCACAACATTATTTTAGCAGCAGCACCATGATTATTCACCCTTCTTCTCTCAGTGATTTCTCCCTCCCCAATGATCAGCAGCCCCACTTGTTCTACATGTATTAAAAATATAGTTTATCATTCTCCTTAATCCACTGCACAATGCCATCTTCCAGATCAGCCTTGGCCAGTTTAGTCATGGACCCTTATTTGTTTTGTAATGTCCTATACTATACTGCTCCTTCTCTGTCCCCTCATTTTTCTCCTTTAATTACCTCTGAAGTTCTTAGCCCTCTTTGCCTTTGTCAGCAATAGGGATACATCCAATCATACACTGCCCCTTCCTATGCCTTTTGCAATGCTCCATGATTAACTTGGCATTTTCCCCTGTAACTACACAGCAATTTTCCCATGTTTTCCTGTAGATAACGTTATTTCATATGGAAGCTGAATTGCTCAGTTTTCCTATATGACCAATGCAAGTCTATGGGAACAATGTTCCTGTAAATTACTCCATTTCCCTGTAAAATACAGGAATCCCTTTAGATCTGTGAGCACTGCTACTAAATGATGATAGGAACAAACAATGTAAACAGTAAGTGAAGAAACTGAAATTACTATGGGGCTGGCATGTTTCCTAAGGACCTACACAACATTATTTATTTATTTAAATTTTGGTGACCGGGTAGGCCCACTGAGACCAAAACAGTCCCTTTTTCAGGGACGACCCGGAATTAATTACATACATCTATAAACATATTAAAATACATACATGTCATTTCACAAATTAATGGTCAATACAGACATACTGACCGAATCAAGGATGCACAGGCAGGTTAATTACAATCAGCATCAACAGGAGTACTATTATACACAAGACAGTCACAGTCACATTGATGTCCCAATAAGGTTAGATTGGCAGCAGGGAGTCGGAAGACTCAGCGGTAGCAGTTGCAGAGGCTCAGTTCCAACAGGTAAGCTTTAAGACCCTTCTTGAAGCCCCCAAGGGAGGTACATTCCTGGAAACTGCTAGGGAGACCATTCCAGATAGGAGGGATGAAGGCAGCATAAGACCGGAGTCCTAGAGAAGTCCTAATACTGGGGACATGGAGAAGATGACGGCCAGAGGAACTTAGTGTTCTCCTATTCTTTTTAGGAGCTAAAGTGTTAATTAGGCTAAGAGGGGCACCATTTTGCTGGAGCTTGAAAGCAAGGCACAGTGATAATTATTATAATCGGACATCTAGAGAGGCCACCTTAGAGATAATTGTACCTTGCAGTGATGCTCCCATGGAGGCACCCCTGCAGTGAAGTGCTCTGTCCTGTGATACAGTATTTTTAGCCTTAGCATTTCAGAACTTCTTACAGAATGTAGTAAAAGGGCCCCAAGTAGCAAGGTTGGTAGGAGTGTACCAGTAGAAGCCTTGAGTTTGGATTCATGAGTGAGGAAAGGGCTCAGGTGATACAACAGGCCTAACTTTTGGTTGAGTTTCTTGGTCAGATGGTCAATGTGGCTCTTAAAGAAGCAGTCTTGATCTAAGTATACACCTAGGTATTTGATACAATCGATCACTTCAATTTTTGAGCCACTGGAAAGAGCTGGGGACACTAAATGTAAACGCATTGGGCCCAGGCTTTTAGGGCCAAATAGCATGGCTTTGGTCTTTTTTACTATTTAGAACTAATTTATTAGTAATATACCAATTCTCAAGTAGACCAAGGTCTTGACTAAGAAGGTTGTTTAGTTGGACAGTGTCTCGGGAGGATCTATAAAACATGGCATTGTCTGCATATAAGGTCACCTTGGCATCCTCCACAATGTTGAAGCAAATCATTAATAAATAGAGAAAACAGGAGCGGTCCCAATATCAAACCCTGGGGGTCGACATCTGTGATAGGGCGTTTGTTGGATTTAGCTCCATGCCATCTGACAATTTGTGATCTGCCGTCAAGGTACAGTACAAGTCATATTAAACTGCTCCACTAATTTTTACAGTTGGCAATACATTGGCAACTCATATTGCATTATTTTGCAATGCTTAACCAGCTCAAGATCAATGTTTGTAAAATGTTTTCACAACTCATTTGGAATGCATCTACAGTCCAGTCACAGTGCAATGCAAAACTTAGTTTTTACATTTAAAAAAACAGTTTATACAGCGCTTTGTGCTAGATCCTGCAACACTTATTCAACTCAATCAGAAATGCTACAGCAACTCACTGAAAGAACAGTTTAATGCGACTTGTACTGTACTGTAGTCCATGAACCATTGAGTAGACAGATGATCAAGACTGAGAGATGTTAGTTTAGTGATAAGCTACTGATGATTCACCAAGTCAAATGCCTTGGTGAGGTCTATAAAGATCGCACCAGTTGGAAGGCCATCATTTAGAGCTGTGAAGATATCCCCAGTAAGGCTAATCAGGGCCATGTTGGTACCATGATTTTTTCTAAAATCATGTTGTCATTCAGTTAGTAAATTGTTCTGTTCAACATATTCCTGGACCTGCTGGTATACAGTCCTCTCTAACACTTTACTTAGAGTGCAGAGAATGGATATTGGTCTGTAATTCTCAACAAGCTCAATATCCCCACCTTTAGGGATAGGAGTGACCAAGGCAGCTTCCCACACAGTGGAGACTTTGCCATCAGCAACAATCTGTTTAGGAGCCAAGTGACTGGGGAGGCAATGACATGGGCTGTGATTCTGAGGAGTCTGGGCTCCAGCTTGTCAAACTCAGCAGAGCCAGAGGATTTGATATTTTTTTAGTAATTTTTGGACCTCAGATTTAGTTGCAAATTTGAAGTGAAAATTAGGGTAACTACGTCTGTTACAAAACAAGAGAAACGATGGTCACAGAATAGCAAAAAGCACCAAAAGCAGAACTAGAATTTTTAAACTACCAGGCAATGCATAAAATCTGTGTAACAATAAACTATTTTGGTTGGCTAGGATGGCTGCTTCTAAAGTGGGGACTAATTTGGAGCACAAAAAAAAAGAACTTATCCTTCCAAATTTCCAAACTTCTGGGT
The DNA here is from genome assembly GCA_016271365.2 of Neoceratodus forsteri. NCBI lineage: Eukaryota > Metazoa > Chordata > Ceratodontiformes > Ceratodontidae > Neoceratodus > Neoceratodus forsteri. The sequence continues at coordinate 786,474,169 of CM057449.1, read as the reverse complement.
TTCTTAGCAACATATCTTTTTACTGTATGTTGTTAGCTCAGTGTGAAAGAACTTCAAGGATGAAGATGGAGATACGTGAATTACACAAAATGCCACTGATGACTTATTTTTTTGTGCAAAGAAGCAGTAAAACAGAATGGGAAACCTATACCACCTGGGATTTAAAATATATTAAAAACATTCAGAGTAAATTAGCATATTCATTTGGGGGATAAACCCATCTGACTCTAACCTATGGGCTGGAAACTAGTTTTGTCCCTAACAAACTCATTAATTTTACCAAAACTTTGAAAAGCAAAGATCTGTGCCCTTTTTCCTGAATTTGCAAAGACACAGAACATAGAAAGCATAGAACATCTGGCAAAAATGTATTATTTAGACTAGAAAGACAAGCATATTTCCAGATCAGGAGAATTTATCAGTACTGGACAGGACAGGAAATCAATAGCTCTTTTTTAACCTAGCCATATAAATAATTCAAGGAAAATCCATGAGGCATCTAATCTTCAGACTATAATACATTACAAGCATTGTCCAAATCAGTAGGGATCCAACAGAAATGGCAACGAGAATTTAATAAGTTACTCCCTGATGAATAGTGGAGACAGATTTGGACTGATATTTTTCATGTCACCAATTCAGGAGTCTGGAGGGACTTTGCCTACATAGTTGCTACAGTACTTGATTTTTTAAAACACTGATGGCATAGAAAAAGAATACTGTACAACAGGACTGAGTACAGTACAGTTCAGATTTAACTTTTTGTGCAGCCAGCTGGCAACCCCTTCTCTATATATGATTGTAATGAGTTGCCAACTAGTTGGTTTGTTTTTCTCTCCTCAGCTGTAGAATATGGTTTTATAGATAGCTCATTTAAAGCTCCACAGAAACCAGTTATAAACCAAATATCAGTCATTAAAAGACTTCCTATGCCGATCCCTAACAGCTCAGCTGCTAACAGCCTGTCAAATTGTTGGGCGATAAATTCAGTGCGAACTGTACTTTGCACTTTGTGATCCCAAAAGGACGCATCACTGTCAACTTTATGCTGACCTGTGATGGCTCTCAATGGAGCTATTGAAGTATTCTTTGGGTACAGTTATTTGCAAAGTAGTGGATGCCTGCTTCTCAGACTGCCTAGCAAACCTACTGTACTTACACCACAGGCACCGATACCTCAGCTAAACTTAAAGAGCCACTGATGCCAAAAGTGCTACAGTGCACAATTTGAATAAGCATACCCCCAGTAAATCTCATACCAAAAATTAGGTTTTTACATTACTTCATTTTAAAGTTATTAGCCATTTTGTAACCCTGATTGCACTACCTGTGCAATAAAATCAGGTGTCAGTGAAGAGCTGCAGATTATGTCATCTAGGGACCTCACAGTCTAGTATTCCCTGCCATCAAGCTAATAGGCCTGTTTCTCCAAAGTTTTAAAGATCATGTGTAATAGTTGTCAAAAGTAAACCAGGCAGTACCATTCAAAAACATTGCTATAAAAACTGTATGTGTTTCAGGTTTTGTAACACAGTTGACAAAATTGTATTATTTAATGCCATTTTGGTGTGGTCTGTTTCTACAGGGCTGCTGGATGCTGAGTCAGCATGCCTACAGGCTGCTGAAGCCATTTGGAGTGCTACTCTACTGTGCCTGTTAGGAAGTTGTATTCCTGCTAGTACTGAAATGTTGGTAACTTCACTGCTATTTGTCAAAGTAGCTTTACAATATGTTTTAATAGGGGCCTTATATGTGTTAATTCCTACTATGGGTGGAAGTTTTAGCTCAGGTAAAATGATCATTTTAATTTAGAGTAGAACATAGATGAGTCTGCCCCAACCCCACTGGCAAGGAGATGCAATAATTGTTTTAAAGTGCCATTCTTAGAAATCACCTCTATTGAATGATAGGTGTGAATGATCTCAGCCTTTCACCACATCAGAAAGTTATTCAGTCTACAAACCTCACAACAGTGTGCTATGAGCCAGTATCCAGCAACCCAGAAAAAAAGGACCACAACAAAAAGGTACCCAGACAAAATATCGTAAGCTTTTTTACAAAACCTGAAACACACAAAGTTTTTAAAGCAATGTTTACTGACTTGTGCTGCCTGTTTCACTTGTGAAAACCACTGCACATCATCTTTACAACTTTAGAGAAACAGGTCCTATAAGCTTGTTGACAGGGAATACTAGACTGTGAGGTCCATAGATGACATCAACAGCAGCTCTTCACTGAAACAGGCTTTTTCTGAACAGGTAGTGAAATCAGGGTTACAAAATGGCTAATAACTTTACAATGAAGTAACACAGAAACCCACTTTTTGGAATGAGATTTATTGGGGATATGCTTGTTCCAATTCTACAGTGTAGTACTTTTGGTCAGATGGTGTCAGTTGCTCTTTAAGCTCAAGTAATGAAAAATTACTTAGGGTTCCTTGAATAAACTTGCAAATGGATCAATGTACCTTCACTAACTCAGCACCTATAGTAAATGATGGAACACTTAACCCAGTCCAACTTAGGCTATCAAATGCTTTCAGACCCTTCAAATATAATCTCTGGGTATATTTTCTACAGCAAAGTTAATACAGAAACATAGAAACTGACAGTAGATAAGGGCTGCTTGGCCTATACAATCTGCCCTTTTCTGTTGTGTTGTTTATGCTGTAGATCCTTCCAGGTCTATGCCACTTTCTCTTCCACGCTTTACCAATCCTGTATGATTCCCTTATGCTTATCCCAAGCTTTTTTGAACCCCACCACTGTTTTTGCCTCCACTACCTCCACTGGAAAACTGTTCCAGGCATCTACCAACCTTTCTGTGAAGAAGTATTTCCTCACTTCTCTCCTGAACCCCCCCCCACCACTAGCTTCAAACCATGGCCCGTTTTTCTAGAGCATCCTTTCCTCTGAAAAATACCTCCCACTTGTACTTAATTCACTTCTTTGAGGTGTTTAAAGGACAACTAAATATGTTTTTTTTTCTAAAATGAACACTGCTGAATTCAGAAAACATAGGGGTGTAGTATAAATCCCTACCTTTTATGTGCTAACTTTGCCATAGTCCAAAATCACACTTTTATATCACTCCATCATGTTAGGAAACAAAGTAAACAAATTGGCTGAGCTTTGAAATTCAGCACTTCAAAGGTATCATAAGATGGCCGCTACATGATAACGTAATGATGTCACTGGAGTGACACGTAGTCCAGGCCGGGTCTTACCAATGTGGCAACGCCACTTCCCTCTTCCTGTTGGTAATACCCCTGCCTATACACCCCAGCATTCCATTAGCTCTCCCAATCATTTTGTCGCATTGTCCAGCCACCTTCAGGTCATCAGTTATGATTACCATCAGGTTCCTTTCCTACTTGGTCATTGTCAGTATGCCACCCCCCAATTTTGTACTGCACACCTGGGATTTCAGTGACCCAAGTGCATTTTTTTTGCATTTTTTTGTATTAAACCTCAGCTGCCAAAATTTGACCACTCCTCCAGTCATTTTAGATCTCTTTTCATCCTTTGCAGCCCCTCTGGAGTATCCACTCTGTTGCAGATCTTGGTGTCACCTGCAAAGAGGTAGACCTTCCCTTCCCTTCTAGTTCCTCTGCTATGTCCCTAATGAAGACATTAAAGAGGACTGGCCACAGCACTGACACCTGTGGTACCCCATTGGTTACTCACCCCTCCTCAGAGCAAAACCCATTTATCACCACCCTCTGCCTCCTATCCCCTAGCCAGTTTCTTACCCAGGTTACCACCTTATTGCCCACCCCCATGCAACCCAACTTGTTCATCAGCTTGCTAAAGTCCAGGTAGGCCACATCCACTGACCCTCCGTGATCCAACATCTTGGTTACTCAGTCAAAAAAATCTATCAGATTTGCTTGGCATGACCTCTCCTCTGTGAAATCATGCTGCCTTGGGTCCTGTCATCTGCTGGATTACAGATGTTCCACTATTCTTTCCTTTAATAGTGTTTCCATCAATTTTCCTACTACAGATATCAGGCTGACAGGCCTGTAATTTCCCACCTCTGCCTTGCAACCATTTTTGTGAAATGGGACTACGTCCACACTTCTCCAGTCTTCTGAGACCACAACTGATCAATATGTACAAGTTTGTGTAATGTTTGTATAAAATGTGTTTATGTCTGATGACTCATGCGCACTCTAAATGTATTCACTTGACCATGAGTATTGTCACTATTTTGTTTTGTAAATCATGTTCTACTGTACAGACGCTGTATTGTTATTCTCTATCCTCCAGGTCACCCCCACAAAAGGGATTGTTTCTCGTATTCTTAATTGGTTACCAAAAACAAACAAACAAGATTATGAAAGTATGAATGGGGAGAGTGCTGCAGAATGCTGGAGAGACTGATGACACAAACACACCACATATTTTGGGCAGGTACTAAGTTTTGAACATATATTGGAAAGTGGTGTTTGATAAAATAGAGGTGATTTTTTTCTAAAAGAAAATGGAGAGTTTACCAAAAATGTTTTGTTAGAATCCTTCCTATAGGCTGGCTGTTTAAAGTACAGGAGCATCGATTTTCCATTAAGGTCACTGCTGTATATATCAGTATAAAACATGTAAAGACATTCTTCTATATGAGAGAGGAAAGGTGGGCCATGGATGATGACATTTATCAAATGGAAAAACTGATGCATACTGTGAGTCTATAAAAGGAAACTTTATACATTAAATTGATAGTATGAGTGGTTGTCATCACCATAATGACTATCTGTTTTGTCCCTAAACATAATATTTTGGAATACATCGGACCTTTGATGAGCTATGTAGAACTATAAGAGACTTAGATACAGAAAAAATAGTTATAATAAGACCAGTTTACCTGGGCAGGAAAAGGTAAATTTTTCTTCTGGACTGGCCATTTAAGAAATATAAACTGATTAAAGACTGCTGCAAAGTGCAACTGGTGAAGCTGGTGGTAACACGCTGAGCAACCATGTGGAATACACAGATTCACAACATGACTGCAACTCCCAACCATAACTGAGACAGTGAAGCACTGAGCATGCTCAGACTCTGAAAGGAGGGGGTTGCTCCCTCTCTGCTGCTCCTGATCTTCTATGTAAGGAGGTGTGGCCTTTAAGTCATGGGTGACAACACAGAGTCATCGCTCACCCTGCAGGTCCACCATTAGAACAGGCAGCATGGCTTACAGGAATATGTAGGACTTCTAATGGGAAATATCCCTGGAAGTGTAGCTGTTATATGGATGCTACTTTGATTATCTGTGATATATCTGTATTGTAGATTTTATTAAAATATACTTAAAAAAATAGTAGTAAAAATGGACATTTATTCATAATGAATAAAATTCATCCATAAGAATGATTTGAAAGAAATTGGAACTTTTATCATAAGTTCACTGTATCAGTTAATTTGTTAAAGCAAATTGTGTCTTATGAGGGGAGCACTGTAACTGAGACATAAGACATGATAGGATTATCTTACTGTGAATCATATTTAGCAGAGAAGTGATATTTTCCACAGTTATATACCCTGCAATAGCCTACTGAGATTATAAAATTGCTCTTCTGATTTTTCTTTTTTTTGAAATTTCTGTTTATGTCCCCTCATCTCTGGTGCAATACCCGACTTGCCTGCCTGCACCACAACCCTGGGGACCCCCCACAGAGCCTTAGTTTACCCCTTGGCGGGGATGAGTAGAGGCCCCCTCCTTACCCCTCTTTCCATATATCTCGTTGTGGTCCTTGCCGAAGGTCACAGTGGCTGCAGGTGAGGGCTAATCTCTGGCCCTCACATTGGTGTCACACTGGGGCTTGAGTATTTTTCTACTACTCCCCCAGAGATGTGACAGCATTAAGACATCACAGCATGAGCTGAGGTTGGTCACACCTTCCCCTAGTAAGGACTTCAGGCTTGCTGAACCTCTGGCTGCCACAAGAGGTCAGTCCTGCACCGAGTCTGCCCCCCCACCCATAGGAGATGAGCGGTCCAGCAGACACTCAAGCCTCCTCCCCCCAGCCAGCTCTCCAATGACCCGAGCTTGTTCCTGAACCTGGGTCACTGGCGTCACAAGCAGTAGCGCTACCACTGCACCAGCAGGCCAGCCCTCTTCAGATTTTTCATTTAAAAACTGAGTAAGTAGGAGCAAAAAGTTAAAGCAAGAGTGCATGTTACAGTGAAATGTTTGACCTATACTAGTATTCTGTTTTAGATTACTCTTTATTTCCTATCTTGCATGTGTCCCTTTCCCCAATTGTGAGTCTGATTTTTCACTTTCTTAACCTCTAAAGTAATAAAAGGAGCACTCCTTTTAATACAGGTCCCTTGGTTTTCATACATATACGCTGTTGTTTTGTACATCTATTCTCCCATGAGGTCACTGAGCAGTAAAGTACAAAGAAACCAGCACTCCAGACATCAGAATTAAGTGAGAATATTTTTTTTTTTTTTTTACTGAGAACAAACGTAATACTTACTAAACAATTGAAACACATAGTAGGGGAAAAATTACAGCTCCCACACTCTCTCCAGCCTCAGTGCTTCAGGGTATGCTACCCCTTCATCAGGAGGCAACACTGAGCAGTGCCTGATGCATTCTAGTTCAATAAATACTACTAGGTCCACACCAATACACTTACTGAACCTTAAGGGCCAATATCTCTAGAGGGAAGACATGCACCTGTAGATTAGACTATTGTCACTTTGACTAAAAGTGTATAGTAATGGGGTTGTTGTGCCTCTGTGGCTGATTGTGGGCATTGATATCCTGTACAGTTCAACACTACCCAAGCATTCTGAACAGCCTGCTGCCATTACAGCCGGTGTCCCATGGGGAGGGGAGGAAAAGGTTCATAAAAGCCTTGGCAACTGTATCATGACAGCCCTGTGCTGCTTGCAGACCCCACAACTGTCCACATAGGGGAAAATCTCCTGGCACCAACTTGCCAGATCCTGAGGAATCTTGCCCAGCCCAATGGCCTCCATCATGGGGAGGTTATACCAGGATACTAGCCAGGAGAACGTGTAAGCCCAATAAGATGATGAGGCGATGAGTAGGCGTAGCACAACGTCCAGAAATGAGTCCTGGAGCCAGCCCCAAAAACAAGTGGGGATAAACAAAGTTAAAAAAAAAAAAAAAAAGCTTACTGCCACTACTCCAGTATTTTAACAGGTAAAAGGTTTCCAATCACAGGGTGTTGTTCCCATACACTACATTACAAAAAATTCCTACTAAAGCTGCTTCATGTAGAAAGGATGGTGTTCCCAAACATGCTTAATACAAGTAGTCCAAAGAATTTGAAAAAGCAGATACTCACCCATCCTGGAGTTGATAGTCTAACAAAGTACCACTTCACAAGGCTGTATTGCTTTACAAAACATTTCACATGTGTAAAATACTATACATTAAAATGTTCAGAACCCTTTGATCTTATTTACCTGTTTGTTTTAAATAGTTCAGAATGTATTCTTTGTGTAAATCTTGATATACATAGTAAATACTGAGGTTTGAAAATGAGCTTTTATTTGAGACATTTAAGTCCATTTATTATATTGGAAAGATATTTTAAAATCAAGCATCATGATCTGATTTATCTGATTTACTGAAAATTAGGAATTGTATTATCTTGTATAAAAAAAATTTTCATACTGCAGCCCAGCAAAATTATTTGATTAAGTGCATGCTGTGATTAAGCAACTATTAAATCTGCCATTTTAATCTCTTTTCTTATTTATTGTTCACACACACTGGCACCATTGCAATTTTGCATATAGTTACTTTGCAAGGCTCAGCATCATGCACACTCGTACTATCATAAAAAATGTCTTGGAGAAATGCATGCTTTGCCTTTAAAGAGCAGGTATTTAAGTTAAGCAATCTAATGTACATCATACTTCTGATGAAGTGCTGTATGCGTGAAACATTAAGTCAGTGCTGAGCATTTGAACAGTATGTGTGCTTTATGCTTCTTTCTGCCATATTGCACTTTAATAAAGGACTTTGTTACACAGAAATAGCCAAACTTGCTGTGAAGTGCTTTGTGAAAGATAAAGCCTTATGAAGTGGTCCTTTGTTAGAATATCAACTCCAGAGGCAGTGAATACCTGCTTTATTTTTTGTATTTCTTGGACTGCATGCTACATGTAGTTCAACACATGGAAGGGGAAAGAGAAGAAAAGTAAAGAGTATCAAAAGGGGAAAAGGGGGTTTGGGAAGGGAAGAAAGGGAAGGATAGCAAAGTGAAAACAAAATTAGAAACAGATTATTTAAACAATGCAGATTGTTGTCTGAAATATTTAGACCTTAAGAAAGGTGCAATGTCAAAAGTGTATGTATGTATATTCATTTTATTTGTTCAATCATAAAAAAGATCATTACAAAAAGATTCCTACACAATAAATATTACATTCTTACAAATACATTACGAGAATTTCACACAAATCAACATATAATTCCAAGTTGACTATCTCTGGATTGTACTAATTACTCTTTTCCTTGTTTTCTCTAAATTACATAAATACAGAGCAGTATTTCTAATAATATACTCATCTTCTATAGTAAAAAGAATCCTTACTATTATCTCATTTGAACAATCTTTAAGAGAATCAATAATTGGACACAGCCATCTCTGTCTAGCTGCTCTATACTATTGACATTTTAGGACATGTTCTAAGTCTTCCTTCTCATTAGAACCACAATAACAAAATGATAAATCTTGATCGCAAATCCTATTAAACTTACACTCAAGTACATTAGACAAAAAAAAACCTTTACGAAATTTTGCATAAAACCGACGCATATCAGGATGTTCCAAGTATCCTAGATAATAGCAAAAATGATGATAACAATCATTTTGAGTATACCACATTGCAAACTTTGAGTTCTGTATACAATAAAGATCATTTGTCCCATATTTCTGTATGATCAACTGTTTAAGAAATGACCCATAACTTTTAGCAATACAAATGCCTTGAGTGGTTAATACAAACAAGTTCATAAACCCTACTGAGTTCAAAATATTTTTTACACAAGACAACCAATTTGACCTTTTGCAGTCCAGAAGTTCCCACCTCATTTTTTCCAAAAAACATTTTTTTGAAAAACGCTAGTCTAATAGTGAAATAAACCTAATCCATAGATTTATCATACGAGATTCAGCTAAGGCAATAAGATTAGGAAGACCCAATTCAGCTCTTACAAACTGTGCTGGAGTTGTTCATGGAAAACCAATTGCTCTTTTAAGCACTCTAATTGCTGGTTTTTCCAGTTTAGCAATATATTTTGGATCCAATATCTCACATCCATAAAGGAGTTGTGAATTATATTTCACATCTAGACACCTCATAAGTGGTACAAGAGAATTACCACCATACTTATAATTAAATCTGCTTAAGGCTTCAATGGTTCTTTCAGTTCTAACTGAAACATCTTCAAAGTGTTTAAACCACTTAAAGGAAGATGATATCACAACTCCCAAATACTTATATTCATTCACAAGTTCCAATCTCTCGGACTTTATATACCATTTATGTTTACATATTAAACCACCCAAAACCATAATCTTTGATTTAGTCAGATTAATTTTTAAGAAGTTCTGGCCTGCAGACTTAGTCAACTCATTTAACTTGACTTGAAGCCCCTTAAGGGATAATGAAAACATTAATAAGTCATCCGCATAAGCAAGAATTCCACATAGATGTCAAAAGTGTCATTTAATCCTGGGTGTTCTAAGGGTCTTCTCTTTCCCCTTCCATGTGTTTCTCTTTTTCAGGTTGAATTTACTTCAGCATCCCTGGTATATACATGCTGTACCTGCATTTTCTATACCATTTTGCCTGTGACAAGTTATCTGTTATTAGTATTTTATTATTTTGACTGATAGTGATATGTCCAATTACCATTATTAAATTTAGGTTATGGACATTTAAGTCATTGCACTCATATATAAATTGTTTATTTTGTTGGATGGTGTACTATTGTACTACATTTATTTATTTGTATCACAGTTCTATATATTATTGGTATAAGTGTTGTAATGTCACTTTAAGGATTTTTCTATTTAAATGATTGATTAAGATTACCACATTAGTCCCTGAGGAGGCGCTTCAGCACAAAACTGGTTGGATGTTTTATGCGTTTGGGAGCTGTTGTCACCTTGCATGGCACCACTGTGTTTTACTCTGCTTTGTATATCTGTAAGTAAAATTCTGTTGTTATTATAGAAGTGTTGGTGCTGTGCTTTTTTTGTTTGTACAGGACCAGTAGCACCAGTACCAGAAACAGCATCCACACCAGCCCCAGTACTGGCACTGCCATGAAGCACCATGGAGGAGCTTCCAAACTGTGATACATGCTAGGGAACCTCTGCTGCCATCTTTGTTCAATGGAGCAGTTCATAATAAAGTTACTGAAGAATCAACAGGTGCTGATTGCTGGTATGAATGAGCTCCACCACAGAGGTGCGGGTGCTGCCCCCTCTGGCAGTGTGCCATAAAATAACTTTGCAAGTGCAGCTATTCCATCCTTCTTTTTCTGTCTTTTTATCACCAGAGAGCAGCAAGAGGAAGGAGGCAGCTGCTAGAACTCTTCTACTGGGACTAAAAAACTAGAACTCTACTACCTGGACCTTCCATTAGGGTAAAAAAAAACACAAAAAGAAAAACAGGTGTTAAGTGTGCTTGTCTGAGTTGGGGAAAGGGAACTATTATCTGTGCTGTTAGCTAGGTGAAGAGAAGTGCTGTAAATTAGGGGGTGTGGATTAGGCAACAGAAAGCCAGGTGTCTGTATTTAAAACTTCCCTAGTTAGTGGCCAGCCTGGTGGGATTGAGGGCTGAGGCACTGGAGACCTTACCACATGCTACACTGGTGACCCATGTTCAGGAACAGACATGGGGTGCCGGGGGTTGGCAGGGAAGAGAAGGAGCGAGCATCCCTAGGACTGCTCCCCTTCTCTGGGGAGGGGGGATTGCAGGGCTCGGTGATTGCCTGCCACCTAGCAGAGGCTGGGAGGTGGCACATCAGCACTGGAGACTGTGAGCGAGAGTAGCAGCAGGCGCTTGGTGGGGGTGCACACAGAAGCATGTGCACCGCGCTGGAGCCATTGCATGCCATAACCTCAAGGGGAAGTACAGAGAAAACACAGAAAATGGAAGAGTCCTCTGTGAGGATGGCGATGGTCCCCCTCCGTGAAGGCCTGGGAAGATACCTGCCCCGAACACTAAATTCAGTCCGGTGGGTCAAGTCGTTCCCCAACCCCTGCCATGAACGGTAAGTCATGGGGTCAAGGGGAGGGAGGTCTCATACCCGGTGCCTGCATGGGTGGGACGTCAGATGTAGGCAGAGGACTCTAGGTGGAAAAAATAAGTAGCTGTAAAAGAAAAAAAAAGTCCCCAGTTTGTTTTTGACAGAGAGCAGCAAGAAGAAGGAGGCAACTGCTAGAACTCCTCTACTGGGATTATAAAGCCCTCCCTCCCCTCCACCCCTCCCCCATCCTTAGCCAGTTCCACTTTTATATGCACTGGATTTGATTGATAACAGGAAATTCCTGTTTGGGAGAAGCTAGGTAGTGATCACAGAGGCACAAAAGACTCACCATACTTGAAGGAAAAGAATAGCTCTCCCTCATCCTCTAGCTTCAGGAGGCCTGTCTCTGAGCAAGTAAGAAGCAGACTACTGAGGAATACAGGAACCTCCTGTCCCAGAAAAGGAATGGCAGGAGCAGTGAATGCATGTGGGCAGTAGGAAAGTTGGGAGAAAAAACAAAACCAAAAAAAAGGTAAACAGAGAAAAGAAAGAGAAAGCATACAAAACAACAGTTGAGGGACCACAAATAAGACATGATGGGAGTGGTGCAGTGCAGTGGCTGTGGAGCAGTAGTCTTCTGGGAGACATTCTGGAGGATGCAGTGTTGTCCCATCTGCAGGCACCTCTCTGGGCTGGGGGAAGAGGTTGCTCATCTCCAGGCTGAGTTGATCAGGGTTCAGGGGACCTCCTCTCCCACCCAGGGACCACCAGGACTGATGCTGCTGCCTCAGAGGTTGCCAAGAAAGAGGAGAAGTTGCATCACAGTGGGCTCATTGAGGGTGAGGGTGGAAGAACAGAGGTGCATCCCTCCAGTTGTACCTCGCCACAATTCATACGCCATTTTAGCAGACTGCAGTTCTTCTTTGGAGGCACCCACAGTGGAGACCAAAGAGGATGCTGGGAGACCCACAGGAGGGTGGCACAGGACCCCACAGGGGAAGGAAACAACTCCTGGTAGGGGACTCAATTGTTAGGGGGTTAAAACTGGAGGGCAAGGGATAGGAGAGGGAGGTAAGATGCCTGCCCATTGCCATGGCTTGGACGGACAGGGAGCAAATCCTCAGGATTGTGGGAGCAGCTGTACAGGAGAGGGATCTGGACATCACTGTCCACCTAGGGACAAATGATCTGGCTGGAAATGGGATCAGAGCAATGCAAGAGGAGTCTGTGGCATTGGGGATGGGCCTTAGACAAGTAGCACACACGGTAACCTTCTTGGAGCTGTTGCCTGTCTATGGCATGTGTGAGGCTAGGGTGCTCCACACCATGGGATTCAATCAATGGTTGAAAAACTGGTACAGAGCTCAGAGTTTTGGCTTCATTGGGGACTCAGGATCCACCTGGAGGGATACAGGCATATACTGGCATGAGGGTCTGCATCTGTCCAGGAGGGGAACCGGGATCCTAGGTGATAGGTTTAAATGTTTCATTGGCAAGCATTTAAACTAGCCAAGTGGGGGAGGCACTGAAAAGGAAAAGGGAACTCCCAGCCCCCCCAAAAAAAACAGGGTAGTCAATGAGGCAAACACTGAGATAGCTAGCGAAGTCAATAAGGAGAAGGGCAGGGGTAAATGGAGAAATAGGCAAAGGCAGTAAGGACAAAGATGGAGCTAAAAGGGGTAATGCCATCAAAAAATGGAGGGTAATGAGTACCAATGCCCACAGGCTAGGTAACAAGCTCCCTGAACTAGTGGCCTTGATGGAAGAGGGACGCCTGGATATCATAGCAGTCATAGAAACGTGGTACACAGAGAACCATGACTGGGATGTCAACATACCAGGTTACACAGTCTACAGGAGGGACAGGGAGGACAGGAGAGGAGGAGGAGGAGGAGTAGCTCTCTATGTAAGGGAAGGGATCAAAGCAATGGAACTAAAGGGTAAATAGGGAGGAGAGGAGGCACTGTGGGTTGCCCTGGAGACAGGAAATGGCACCACAGTCCGCACAGGTGTTGTATACAGACCCCCATCTTAGCAGGAGGAAATGGACAAGAAAATGATAGAAGACATCCTTAGGATGGCAGAAAAAGGGGAGGTATTGTTGATGGGGGACCTGAATATGCCAGATGTTAACTGAAGCACCTTTGTTGCAGCCACATCCAGGAGCAGGGTAATTCTTGATGCCCTACAAGGGGCATGCCTCAGATAGATAGTATTGGAACCCACTCGGGAGGGAGCAATCTTAGACCTGGTACTCTCAAATGTGGACAGAGAGAGGATCTCAAGTTTAGAAGTGGGTAGCCATCAGGGAACAAGTGACCACCAAACAGTGTGGTTCATGATAAACACAACCATACAGTCAAGCCATATAAAAGTGAGGGTACTGGACTTTAGGAGGGCTGACTTTGTCAAAATGGGAGAGTGTCTCAGAAAAGCACTAGCAAATGGGCAAGAAGGCGGGGTGGAGGAACAATGGGGAAACATCAAAACTGCCATAACAGAGGCAACAAGCCTTTTTGTGAAGCAAATAAATAAATCAAAAGAAAGGAAAAAACCACTATGGTTCTCAAAAGAGATGGCAGGGAATGTTAGGGAGAAAAATATAGCTTTCAGGAAGTATACAGAAACACAGAAGGAACAGCACAAAGAACTGTACCAGTAAAAGCAGAAGGAAGCTGGGAAAGCAGTCAGTATAGCAAAGGCCCAAACCAAGGAAAAGATAGCCAACTTGGTTAAGAAGGGGAGTAAAACCTTTTATAGGTACATTAGAAAGCGGAGAAAGACCAAAGAAGGGATAGTGAGGCTTAATAAAGGGGAGGGAGGGGAGTGGGAGGGTGGGCAGAGGGTAACAGTGAAAAAGCAGGGATACTGAATGAATACTTCTGCTCAGTATTCACAAAAGAAGAGCACGGGGTGGTACGTAATCCAATCAATAGAAGCACTCCAGACAGCTTGAGACTTGCCCTCAAGATAGGAGCAGAACCAATTGACTTAGGTGAAGATGGCTGCTCTGCTCCCCACCACGCCAAACCAGCGTCTTAGCACTTTATGACTGTGAAAGTTTTTAAGGTCTCAAGTTCATTTTTATTAGTATACATAAAGCAGCGCTGTAATATATTTTAACTTTGTGAGCCCAGTCTGATTAAGCCAGGCTTGTTTTATTGAAGCATTTGTTCCCAAACAGAATAAGAGTAATCGGCATTCTTGCATTTGTGTTGCCTGGACTGACTTTGCCGAGTTAAAACACAAACATTTTTTCCCCTGGTGATTTAAAACATTGAAATAGTGAGTTTTGAGAGAGATCACTTGCTTTGGTGTGCCTTAGTGCCCGCGGGTGTCAAATAATGGATGGCAGCCAAGGCACTGGAGAGTTGAAGGAGAGGATGGAGCTGAAATATCAGCTGTCCAAACTCAGTTTTGTTGGCGACAGATCCTGAGAGAGGATGAGGACAAAGCAGTCAGACACACTTTTGTGCCAAATTGCCCAATGTTATATTTTGAACAGGTATGCCATTGTTGCCTAGGGCCAAGGGTCTCAACAACTTATTCCAACTCATATTAAATTTACTGTGCTCAGTGGAGTGGTATTGTTTTTCTTCATTGTTGCAGGTGCTCAGAAAAATGGCTCCCGAGTCTGAGGAACGGAGCATAACAGAGGCATGGAGATGGGGAGATTTCATTCATTTATTCATCTATTAAAAGAACTCTGGGACAAGAAAATGTTACATTTTTGGTGACCTTTCTCTACCAGGGTGCATAAAGATGCTATATAATAAGTGACAAGTGAAGATTGTTGGGTTATCTCCCCAGTGAGCGACCTGTGGAGTACAAATTACGGTCACCCCCCCTTCCTTGGGTGCGTTTTCTTTGTGAGAGTGGAGAGATTATTGGAGGTTCCTGAGGAGAATGTAGGTTGCTGGTTCAGGAAAATAGGAATTATAAAGACATTAGAGACTTCAACTCCTATTTCCGGTGAACCAAACCTAGGTACTGAGTATGGTAAGAGAACAGAAAAACAGCCTCGCTGAGCATTTTGTCTTACAGATGCTTTGACTTTGAGCACATTTTTATTCTGGAACATTCACAGTGATTTATAGATTTTGTGAAGACCGTTTTCATGTTTGTTTACTTAGTAGATATGATTTAATGTAATAACTGTTTGCAAACTCCAGTTGGAAAATTTAGAATTTTTGATTTCTGATGGTGGAATGCTGTGGTCTTTTGAACTAACAGCACACCAGTGTATCAACCTGGAATTAAGGGATATTATTTTATTGTGTTGTTTAATTTTATTTAACTTTGTATACAGTGGTCCAGATATTCAAACTGCACCAGGCTGTGACACAAGCTTAGGCGCAGTGCAACTTGGCTGCGCAGGGGTGTGGACTGGGCAATATTCAATGGAGCTGCGCCATGGCACAGCATCATTGAATATCGCACCCTGGCCACCCGCAGTGTGCATGGCACAGTGGCACTGCACCAGCACAAGTGGCCAGAGTGGAGCATGGGGATGCGCCAGTGCAAGTTCCATTGCACTATGCACAGCAACCGTGATATTCAAAACTTAGACATGCAAATGGGAGCTATAATGTATGCAAAGGCGCAAATGGGACAATTGCATATCATTATGGCTCCATTGCATGCAAATCTTGCCGATCCACGACTTACGCCTCGCCAAGCAGCAGCCATCGGGGACCAACGCCCCCTGCAGCTGGCAATGTGCTCCACAGCCTGATCGTGGGCTTCAGTACAACAAGGAAATCCAATATCCCTGGTGGTCCAATGGACCGCTGTCTGCCCGATCGTGGGCATTTGTATAACAAAAAGATGAATATTGTCCAATATCCCTGGTGGTCCAGTGGACCACTGTCTGACCGATTGTGGGCATTTGTAATATAATAATGATTAATTTCCAATATCCCTGGTGGTCCAGTGGACCGCTGTCTGCCCGATCGCAGGCATTTGTAATATAATAATGATTAATTTCCAATATTCCTGGTGGTCTAGCAGTACCCCTCCCCACCGCCCCTGTGCCCACTGCCGCTCCCCAGTCAGCGGCGGTGGCAACACCCACCATACCGCCCACCCGACTTACACGTGGCGGCTGTATACCCAGTTGGTCCCACAGCAGGCAATGGGCATACAGCATCGTACCATACTACACATTCAGATATGTGAATGGATCCATTCACATATCTGGAATATAATATGTAACCTGAACTATGCCATTAGCTCATGCTTGGCAGACCAATGGGCATACAGCCCTACCTGGTGTCAGTCAGCAGGCTGCAGGTGGGTGAGTACTGCTACCCGCCCGACTGACCAAAGTGAAAACACAGTGGCGGGAGAAAACACGCTGAACCACCGAAGACGTGAAAGTATCGGTATTAAAATACTAACATGTCCAACGGCTAGCAATCACTGAGACCATCAAGATAATGAACGTGTCATCTTTATTATATTACAAATTCCCATGATCAGACGAACAGTCATCCGCGGACCGCAAGATATCTCGACAATTTCTTCTTTTTGTTATACAAGCATGCCAGCGATCGGCATGAGGGGGCTGCCGCCAGGTGCAGCCAGAGCTCGGGTGACCACCCACAGGTGGCAGCTGCCGTGTTGCACCCTGCAATGCGGCAGCTCACCTGTTCCTTTTTTTTTCTGGATCAACTTTGTGCTGGCGCAGGTAGGGGTTGCGCATGCATGGCTCTGCACATTCTAGGCTGAATATCAGGCTGTGCAGGGTATGCATGGGCACGCCCCCCCTGCCTGCGCCTACATACATTACTGATGTGCTCTGGCGCATTGGGATTTGAGCGCACTTTTTCCTTTGAATACCATGTCAAGCAGATATCAGTGGTTGCGATGGTGCAACACTGTTGCGTCATGCACAACCTTTGAATATCTGTCCGAGCGCAAAGACAATCAATTTGTTTAAGGTAATTTGAACACTGTAGGCCCATATTTAATGGGCCCAGATTATAAATGTGTGGCTGAACTTTTCATATGTAATGTTTAAAGGTTTTAAAATAAAAATGCCTGATTAAAAACTATCTAACATTCACATTAGTAGAACGAGATAGTTAAAAGTCTTATAATTTGTTCAAAAGTTATGTTTATGTGTTTATATGTTATCAGTAGTACATTAAGTCCATCATATTTTATGGAAAAGGCAGAATTTACAGATTATAGCTAATTTTTTAGCAAGTGGCTATTGTTAGCCTGACAGCAAAGGCCTTAGGAAATACATTTTGAATCAGCTATTTTTTAGTAATTAGCTATTATAGCCAACAGTGTAGAGGTATAACTGAGTCGAGTTATAGCACCTAGGATTGAATCCATGAATGGTGAGAGAAAGAGAAAAGACCCAGTATTTCACTGTGGGTTAAACCCCCTAATCTGATAGTAGCAAACAGAGTACGGGCCAGTAGAAAGTGCCTGACCCAGGGACCCACATAAGAGGAATACAGGGCAGTATTCACTGCAAGCTATTTCTGCTGGGACCCAGGGATGGGGCTAACTGGTGGTACAAGTTGACTCAACCCGGATAATGGGGCAAAGACCTGCCAAAAGATACAAGGGACAGAGTAGGTTCTGTTCTAAGTGATGGTTTTTAATGTATGGCCAGGTTTTCATGATTTAAACTTGCCCCCCGTTGGTTTATTATGGGTTTATTGAAAAATAGATATTTTAGTCAGAGTGCAGGGCAGTCCTCTGGGAGAGCTAGACTGGACTTCGTATGCCCAGTGAAATTTATTCTGAACTGGTTATTTTTTTCTCCAATAAGTAGCCATTATTAGCTTAATAGGTTATAAGCATAACTGAGTCAAGTTATAGTGCCTAGGATTGAATCCATAAACGGTGAAGGAAAAAGAAAAGAGCCAGTATTTGACTGTGGGTTATGTCCCCTAATCTGGTAGTAGCAAACACAATATGGGCTAGTAGATAGCGCCTGACCCAGGGACCCACATAAGAGGAATACAAGGCAGTATGTACTGCGAGGTTTTCCGCTGGGACCCAGGGATGGGGCTAACTGGTGGTACAAGCTGGTTCAACCTGCATAATGGGGCAAAGACCTGCCAAAAGATACAAGGGACAGAGTAGGTTTTCTTTAAATAATGGTGTTTAATGTATGGCTTGATTTTTATGATTCAAATTTGTCCTAGGCTTGGTCTATTGTGGGCCTACTGAAAAATAAATATTCCAGTCAGAATGCAGGGTAGCCCTATGGGAGAGCCAGCTTAGAACTTTTTACAGATTTTTGTATTTTCTTAATTTAGGCCTTGATGAATTATGCCTAAGGCAAACAAAGCAAGATAAAGGAGAAGTAGGAGTATAATAATAATTTATAGGAACTTGATATAAATATGCTTTTATGACTTATATCTGCTTTGTTTATAGACTAATGCAATTGTTAGAAGTTCTAT
Organism: Neoceratodus forsteri; assembly: GCA_016271365.2. Taxonomy (NCBI): domain Eukaryota; kingdom Metazoa; phylum Chordata; order Ceratodontiformes; family Ceratodontidae; genus Neoceratodus; species Neoceratodus forsteri. Next base: position 786,455,492 of record CM057449.1, on the reverse strand, counting down.
ATTGTGTCATGTGATGGATTTTTGGAATGTTCTTAGAATACTGTATAATCATGAGGATGTAGAAATGTTAAATGTTTTGTTATGTGCTGTGTTGTAATGGTTCTTTAACCAAACACCAATAAAACTACTGCTACTAAAATAGAAGCACTCTGGATAGGGGGGTCAATACCAGTCTATTCACAGAAGAAAGGGTTCTGAAAGAACTCATAAAACTGAAGGTGAACAAAACAATAAGCCTTGATGGGATTCACCCCAGAATTTTAAAAGAACTAAGGGGAGAACTAGTGACACCACTGACTACCCTTTTTAACAAATAATGGGAGGATGGTGTGGTACCTAAGGATTGGAGGAGGGCAGATGTGATTCCCCTTCACAAAAGTGGGAGCAAAGCAGAGGAAGGAAACTACAGACCTGTTAGTTGGATCTCAGTGGTAGGGAAAATGAAGGAATCACTTCTGAAAGAAAGAATTGTTGAGTACCTAGAGGCCAGTGGGGCACAGGACCCAGTACAGCATGGATTCACAGTGGGAAGGTCATGTCAGATGAATCTAATCAATTTATTTGACTGGGTGACCAAAATAATAAACTAGGGAGAGGCTGTGGTCATGGCCTACCTAGACTTTAGCAAGGCATTTGACACAGTCCCACACAAAAGATTAATAAACAAATTAGCCAGCCTGGGAGTGAGTCCCAGGGTGGTAGCCTGTGTAAGAAATTGGTTGGACAACAGGACACAGTGGGTAACAGTAAATGGAGTCCACTCAAAAGAAAGGGGGGTTACTAGTGGGGTACCACAGGGTTCAGTACTGGGTCTGGTCCTTTTTAATGTCTTTATAAATGACATTGCAGAGGGACTGGAAGGAAAGTATGCCTCTTTGCAGATGGCACAAATATCTGCAACAGGGTTGATACATAAGGGGTGGAAAGGATGAGAAAGAACTTGGCAAGGTTGGAGGAATGGTCAAAAGTATGGCAGCTTAGATTCAATGCAAAGAAGTGCAAATTAATGCACCTGGGAAACAAAAACCCAGGGGAAAAGCACACCACAATGGGAGGGAGGTACTAACAACAACAAAAATGGAAAGGGACCTGGGGGTAGTCATATCAGATGACTTAAAGGTAAGCAAGCAATGTGAGAAGGCAATAAGGAGGACTGGGGGTATACTGGGATGTATAGGAAGAGGCAACACTGGTAGAAAACAGGAAGATGTTATTCCTCTGTACAGACAGCTGGCGATACTCCATCTGGAGTACTGTGTGCAGTTCTGGAGACCCCATCTCTGCAAGAACATAGACAGGATGGAGGCAGTCCAGAGGAGGGCAACTAAAATGGTGCAGGATCTGCACCAGAAGCCATACAAAGAGAGACTAAAGGAGCTTAATATGTATACCCTCGAGGAAAGGAGGGAGAGGGGAGACACGATAGAAACTTTCAAGTACCTCAAGGGAATCAACGAAGTCCAGGAGGGTAGCATCTTTCAGAAGAAGAGATGTGCAAGAACAAGGGGGCACAATTTGTAGATAGAGGGAAGATAGCTCAAGGGCAATGTAAGGAAGTATTTTTTCTTAGAGAGGGTGGTGGCCACATGGAATGGCCTTCCTGAGGTCCAGGGGTCAAAAACAGTGGGGGAATTCAAGAATGCATGTGACACACATAAGGCAATTCTGGTGGGGGATAGGAAGAAGTAGGCTGTTGGTTGACTAGGATCTGCAGCTTATCCAATAGGTAGGGAAACGGGCAGACTCAGTGGGCCAAGCGGTCCTTATCTGCCATCAAAGTCTATGTTTCTATGTTTCAGTCCTCATTCCTCCCTCTTTTAAAACACATCCTTTCCTTTGACTATTACATACTCCTTCATATCTCCTCTTAGTCTTTCTTCCCCCTCTTTGTTTTCTCTCCCAAAAATATATAACACTTTTAAGATTCCCCCAAAATGTAAGTCTTTTCCTATCTTTCTCTTTTTACTGTTTCACTCTTTTCTTTCTCATCTTGACTTCTCTCAGTGCTCTCTCTCTCCTTCTTCTAAAAAATATTTTCTGTTTATATTTTCTTTTATAGCGCTGTTTATGTGACATATTCTGTTCTCTCTCACTACTGTTTTCATAGTAAAGAACTGTTGCTTACAAATACAGTGCATTTGGATGGCACAATATCAAAAAGTGTCTGTTACCCAAATATTTTCAGTCCAAATGTTGAAGATGCACTATATCATTCACACAAACTGTTGGACTTTTCCCCTCCTCTAGACAGTCTCTTTTTCCCCGTTCTTATTTCCCAAAACTTTCTCCAGAACAAGAAATTATTAAATGGTGATAGCTACTGCTGTACTGTTCAAGTCACCCCCGGGACAGTATTAAGCACATTAGGAGAGTCCACATAAGTGCTCAAGCACAACAGATAAATTCATCACTTCTTGAAATTCTCTTCCAAACAAGAATCTATTAAATGATGGTCATGTCCTACTGCTACGCTATGTGTCACCCCACCCACCACATTTCATTGAACACATTTTAGAGTAAAAAATGAAAAAAGCACGATGAGTTTTTCTGAACTACTAGAATAAATATGTCATGCTGCTGCATGCTGCTACATGATGGTTCTCTGTGTGTCTGTCCCATTGCCACAGTTCTTGTAATATACTGTAGGGTAAAAAGTGCAAAACACACAATACACATAAATTGTGTGCCCCACAAATCTTTCTTAGCTAGCTGAAAAAATACTTCAAGCTACTGAATGCTGCTACTAAGTGGCACCCTGCGTGTCTGTTGTACTGGCACAATTCTTGTGTACTGCACTTTAGGCCAAATGATGCAAAAAGGCCGATATACATAAATTCTATGTTCCTAGAGTTTTTCTCAACTACCTACATAAATATGTCAGGCTGATGCATGCTGCTACATGGCACCATGCTGTGTTTCAGTCACACCAGCACTGTTCTTGTAATGCCCTTTTGAGGAAATTGTGTGAAAAGCACAATATACTGGAACTCTATCTCTCCAAGAACTGTTCTCAGTGAGAGGAAAGGTAAGTCATGTTGCTGCATGCTGCTGCATGGTGCCACACTGTGTGTTAGTCCCACCAACACAATTCTTGTAAATGTACTTCAGGGGATAAACTTTAGTGCCCCTAAATTCTCAGTTTAATAAATTATGTCTGGAAATTTTTGCACAAGGAAATGAAATGAAATGGGCTCCCTGAAATAATATACTGCTTCTGTGCTCCAAAGGTCTCACGACACAGCACCTGTACTGATGAACTATAGAAGAGTGTAGAAATTCTGGATTTTTTTAATGAAATCATAATGCCTCTTTGTGGCACACATCCGGATGATGATCTTCAAGTATGGCTTTGTGTCTGACCAGCAAAAATATTTATTTTTTAATTTTTGGCTGTGTGGAGTGGTAACTGTGTCTTTCTAGCCATCTTGTGTTTCTGTTTCTGTCTTTTCAGTTAGTTATCACTTGGATGATCAAAACCTATTGCTGCATGGATCTGGTTGGGATCTGGGTATTTAATTTAGCAGCGTTTCCCACCAGGGAATGTAAGTATTCTTTTTTTCCAGTTTTGCTTTTAAATTATTAAATGTTATTTATATGTCACCCTCTGTTTTCTGCACCTGTTTCTCTTGTCTCAGGTAATATTCAGCAATGTGACAATGTAGACTCTGGCAGCAGCATCAGGTGGATGACAGTTATTCACACTGGCAACACAGGATGGTTTGACTTTAAGACAACACATAGCCTGTGATAGGGTGTCACACTCAGTGCTTAATGTTGAACTATACTGTGTAGTACTAGTGGGTGTAAGGCTATAGCTATTAATCAAATTACTTCCACTGCTAGGTAATTCAGGGTCCTGGAGGTGACCGGCACAAACCCTCCCATAACCTCAGCCAATCACCATGCACTAAATGAATGTTAGAATGGTTGTGTTGGAGCCAGGGGAGTCATTAGAACATATTCTGATCTGGATTCAGAATTTCTAATTCCAGTTCAGAGTCAGATTTCAAGGTCTTATTGCATGCAGAACTCAAACAGTCTCATAACAGAAATTACAAAATTCCTATAGATGTGAATCAGAATGGAACTGGACAAGTCCAGCATCCCTAGTTAAAATTCAGAGTAAATCAAATGTCTTATCATGACCCTATACATTTTTCATTAGATCAAATATAGGTATAGTTTACACTTTGCTGATAATAAAGGAGTAGACCTAATGTTACCTGTCTACCTCCTGGGCTTATTAAATGCTATTTCTAAATATGCAGCTCAACAGCTACTGTACATCCTGACCCCATAATGCCAACATAACTGAAAAACTGTATCCCCCAAAGTAGCACTCTAGACTTCATAGTACCTTATGGAAGCTCTAATTAGAAAAAAGAAAAAATAATAATCAGAAGGCAATTTAACAATAAGTGAAAACTAATCTATTAGTAATTTTCCCATGTTTTCAGTTATGGAAAAAGTGCAATACGCAATTTACAATACTCAATGTAAATTAATATAGAAGGCTAGCTTGAAAACTAGATTGCCTTTGTTCAGGTGATTTCCTTTTCAACAAGAAACATGTTTATATTCATATCTAATGGCCACAAGTGTGAGTGTGGTAGTCTACGGCTGCAGTATCACCAAAGCTGTAGTTTTTTGAAAAGGCTGAGAAGTCTATCAGAAAAGTTTACCAAAAATTGTAAAGCTCTGGCATACCAATAAGTTATGCAATATGCGCTTAATTACTCTAGTAAATGAAGAGAATTACTCAGTAGTCACCAACTGTGACTGCTTTTTCAAAAGGCTACAAAGGTCTATCACAGCATGTTAAGTCCAGTGTTGTACTGTGGCTTAATTTTCAGTGCTGGGTTTTATGAAACATCTTTTAAAGGAGGACAAAAATACCTTTTCAATGTGCTACTTTTGTCAGTCAAGAAATGAAGGGTACCTTTTCATGATTAATGATTGTTAGAGATTCCACTGTACTGAGCTGGAATGCCCTTGAAAATTGACACCTGCTGTTCAAGAGCATTCCTGTAACAGAATCTGGTGGGAGATGATGACTGCTTGGCCCACCCTGTCTGCCTGTAAGTCTGTTCATAGACAGATAACCACAAGCGAGCAATGAAAACCAGTACCAGACAACAGAAAGTACATTAAAGTGAGGTCTCTGGTTTGGCAGTCCGGTTATTTGGTTCTATGTCTGCCACCACCTGGTAAGTCTTTTTTTCACTTTATGTTTAATGTGTTGTTAAGCACTTTAATGTATTGCACCACAGCACTTTCAGTAAACTACATAGATCTACCTGCTGTTTGGTGCCAGTTTTGATTTTTTGCTTGGGATTGTCACTAGCTTACTGGCACAGATAATCCTTATGGTCATGGAGCACCTTTTTGTTTTTGAGATAGCCAGACAGACAGATGGATAGATAATGTTGATACAATTCTCTTCTCTCTTGCTGCTATGTTCTCTCTCTTTCTCACTGAGTAATGCATTCTTTTTCAAGATGTAAATTTAAATGTAATATAGATACTTGATACTGAAGATTGCATGTCTTCAAAACTCCATCAGTTAAAGGTTGACAAAGTTGTGAAAATTGTCTTATTTATGGTGAGCTGGTGCTCTTTTACCCAGAACTGTAGCAGTTAAAACTCCAAATCTGGTGACCATTTCATAGTGCTGTACATTACAGGAACCAAAAACAAAGTATTCAGAAGGCTGATAGAATCTGCATCTCATCCAATGGGGACAAAGAATAGGATCTAGGATTACCTATGGGGATAGGTTAAAGGCACAGACTGGATGGGCCAAGGGGTCCTTTTTTGCCAACAGATTTCTATGTTTTTATGTTTAATCCAGACCACTGAAATACCATAATTTAGGTAAGTCAAGTACCTTCAACCACCCAAAGCATTGGTTATTTAAGCAATAAGGCATGACAGGGTGTAAGTTATTGGGGGACTTACACACTTCTGGCATAGTGTCAGTGGCTCAGCAGGTCGCATACTCGCCTCTAAAGCCAGGAGATCAGAAGGCTGTGGGTTCTATCCCCACACCAGGCACTTGGGTTAAATCACAATACTGACACGTAGTGCAGCATGAAGGGGGTTCTGCACTTCTGAATTGCCATCTTCCAGATGATATGATAAACCGAGGTCCCATCTGTCTGCTCTGGTGGTAGTTCAGGTGAATGCTAAAGATCCCATGGCATGTCTTAAAAAGAGTAGGGGAAATTTTTACTTAGGAATATAAACAAAACCAAAATCAAACAGAAAATATAATAAAAATACAGCCATAGAAGATAACTGAAAAATCCTAAAAAAAAAGGAAAGTAACACATTCTTGATCGCTACAAAAACTAATCACTATATACAGTCAGCAGTGTCTGCAGGGAACCCGTTTCCTATTTGATTTCCAGATGTGTTCAGAAAAACAGGATTTATCATAGTCATACAAGGAAATTAATTCATGTTCAATATTTAAAATAACAACTAAAGGTATACTATCTATCTGCCTCAAAACAAATTTACAGTGATTTTGCCATTGAAAAAATGTAATGCAAGTCAATATTAAGCATAGTGTCCCACCATGCAATTGTGACAGAGAATCTGAGAAACCTCCTATGATTTCTTCATAGGTCAGTGTTTTCCAGCCTGTATTATTCCATCTGATTGCCAGTAGGGACCAAAAACCTGAACATATGGACAGGTAAGAAACAAATGCTCCATATTTTCTTCTTGAGCAATACAGGTCAGTCTAGGGCAGCCTCTCTCGGGTAGACTTTTCTGTTTAGCATTAGCCTTCACATCTGGTCTACCATAACAACATAACCAATGGACATCCCACATTCTGGGAGGAGTACAAATATCCATCAACAGTTGTTTAATTCTAGGGAATTAAACAGCAGTAATGACCTTAAACACAGGAGAAATATCATAACCTTGAGAATGTATTACACTATAAATGTGTAATCTCCTTTTAGCAATGATATGGTCAGGAACCGAATGCCAATTTTTGATTTTAATAATAATAGGTTTACAAAACATTGGCAACTTATGATAAGTAGGGGACAAAACTCTGTTAGTAGGCCAGCAGTCCAGTAGTGGATGAAGCCAATAATATGTGAAAAAAGTCCAAACTGCCAATGAAGGCACATCCAGGGGAGCAAAAATTATGGGATAAAAACATGCTATGATAATAAGCAATAGGATTCACAAAATTTAGACCTCCCTCCCTCCTTTATAGGTAAATATAAAGCATCTTGTTTAATAGGGTTGAGGTGACTGCTCCATATAATCTGAAAAAAAAAATACTTAAAACAGTTGTTTCTAATTGATAAGGAATGGGGTAGACGGTGCTCAGAAGAGCTCAATTTCAGACCATGGAATGGACAGTATTAAAGGGCCTATAAGGTCAGAGGATACAGGGGGTCTGTCCATGGAAAGGAGATACTCCTGAGTTCGTAAAGGACATGTGGGTACCTCAGAATAAAGAGAAGTTAAATGTGTGTCAATAACTTGCAGAATTTGCTTATTAGTGTGAACTTCTACTCTGGTAGGCATGTATGAGACATCCATAATTCTAGAATGTAGCTGAGATTTACAGCTTTCAAATATGTCCCCAAAATCACCTTTATCTGGTGTGCACATCCTATGTTCCTTCAAAAGGGAGTGGGCTCTAGAGTACTATACTGACTCCATGACCCATTTTAAATTCTGTATTTGAGCAATGGAATTACCATGACCTTCATTGTGCAGAGACATCACTGTGGCCAACTGGGTCTTTAAAGTCAAATATCTGTTATACTGTGTAGTATGAACTTGAGACGTGTGGGACTGAAAAACATGTTGGAGCTCAATTTTAATTTCAGCCCACTGTGTGCTGAGATCAGTTTCCATACATGCCAGTATTTTCCGGGCAAGAAAAGTGTGAACAATAGAGTTGTGGATGTCCTGATTATCCATTAAGTTGTTGTTCAGGTTCCAGTAACCCTTTCCGTAAGGATATCTATCCTGTAAATTTACTACCATGTATAGAATTGCATGGTCAGAAATTTCTATGGGGTATACGGTGGCCTCCTGAATCTTAATATGCTTGGATGAAAAAAAATTATCAATTTGAGTGATAAGAAGCCCTTTGTGAAATGTGTGACCCCCCTGTGGATGTAGACTTCTATAAAAGAGTTCACAAGTTCAGTCGCCAGTAAAGTGTTTTTCAAACAGTAAGTGTCACAGTAATCCTTTGTAGTATTCTTACCTTACCCCCTTTAGTAAGAGGGCAATTAAAATCCCCACCCAAAGCACATGTCCAGAGGTCAAGAGAAAAGGATTAATTAGGAGAAAAAGATCAACCCTGTCTTTTTTCCTTGGGGTGCATAAATATTGAGTAGTCGCCATAATAATTTGTCAAATGAAAAATCAATCGACTGTGCCCTTCCCAAAGAAATGTCTAAAACCCTAGTAATAGTAAAATATGTCCCTTGAAAAAGAATCCCCACCCCATCACGTGTCCAACCCAAAAGAAAAAAAAAGATGGACCTCCAACACCACAATTTCTGAGCAGCAGTAACCAAGGATTTGGAATTAAGTCTAGTATCTTGCAAAAAACAGATATCAAACTAAGAGTCCTTCAAGATGGAAAGGGTCATGAGTCCTCTTCTAGCTGCTTTTAAACTGTTTGTATTCAGGGTGGCCACCAGCAGCAGAGAGTTAGAATCCATGAAAAGTCATGGAATGAACCAGTAAGTAACTCATTTCTTCCTAGAACTTCGTCTAAGTTGTACCCCTAATTTATTTCCTGTGCTACCGGGGGGGTCAACAGATTTAACAGTGTCACCTTCAGAATCCGAAGTGATCATATGCTGGAGGAAATTGTGGAGGAAGACTCAAAATCCTCCTCTAGGTCCGGTTCTTGATAGTCTGTCCTCAAAACTGCATACCTGTTAGAAGTTGTTACCACTGGAGATGTCTTAGAAGTCTTCATAGGTTTAGAAGCAGAGTGAGTTACTTGAAGAGGCCATCTTTTTGTAACCTCTGGTTGCTTAGGAGATGGCATAACAGTGGATGCAAGGTCAGTATCAGGGAGCGTGACAACTGAAGTGTCCATTTGTATTACTGTGTCTGGTGTAGAGCGATCAGTAGCAATCCCCTCAGGAAGGTGATGGACTTCCATACAAGGCAGATCAGGCTGAGGAGGCAGCTAAGAAGCTACTATAGTAGCAGGGATTGCCTCTGAGGCCCTTAGGTCAGAGTCCGGGGGGGGTCAACAGGCTGTGCATTTGATTATTGTGGCATGGACTGATCAATATCTGTTCTTTAGGCATTAATAATATCATTCTGGTTCATCCAGTCCGACCTGTTGTGCGTGGCCCATGGGCAGGCCCTATATGTATGGCCAGTATCTTCACATAGGTTACACTTCATTTCTTCAGTGCAGTCCTGGCTGGTATGACCAAAACCTAAACACAGATTACATTTCAATTTGTCACAGGCTGAATTGAGGTGCTGGAAAGATCCACATTTGAAACTGGTCTTGGGCTGGCCTGGGTAAAAGTAATGCCTTCTGTCTGATCCCAAAAATAAACTGCTAGGCAGATGGACAGTGCCTGCCGCCACCATTTTAAGCTTTACTTTGAAGTTCCACTCTCCAGTCCATATATGTTCTATGTCAAAAATTGGTTGGGGCACCCCCATCACATCACAGCACTGAGTAAGCCAGTGAGTAATATCATGAACAGACACTCCTTCATTCCTAAACAGGATGGTAACAGTTTTGAAAGCAGGCCTAGTCAGGGGGATAGCTTCAAACGGTAGCCAGAGTGCAGAGTATCGCAATTTATCAAATTTAGCCTAGAATCTGTCATGGCCTTGCAGCATCTTGAAACTCATGTCAAACATACTGTCACCTGAAATATGTATGAGCACATATATTTCATTAGAGAAAAAACCCATAAAGCTTGTAATCAGAGTCCTGCCCACATATACTCTTTCAGGAGGATCCTCCAACCCTCCAACATACTGAAGTCTGACAGCATTCTTCCATTGGGCAGGCAAAGGCTGTGTATGAAAATGATCTTGCCTCCAAAAATTCACCCAAGAGAGCCTTGCTCTGTCAGCTGCTGTTGGTAAGGTCTGTTCCTGATCCATCTGATCCCCCCAAAAGTGTTCTGCATCAGTGGGTATCAGGCCATCAGAAGGCCCCAAGTTCATGGGTTGGTCTGGAACCAAGGGCTGAGTCCAGGGGTTTGAAAGAGCCACATCCTCTGAATGGAGAAATATATCAAATTAATCTACAAAGCTGAATAACTATGGAGGAAAGGTGTGGGGGGGTGGTTCAGTAGGTTCAAAGAAGGAGAAAACACTGGTTTTAAAAGAACACCAGGAATTGGCAAAACCTCAGTGTCAGGAATCCATTGCCCTCTACCAGCCACCTTCCACCCAGCACTTTTAAACAAGTTTTCTGTAGACCATGCAGTCTTTTTTCCCCCAGATCCAGGAGGCTTATTAACACTCCCAGCACGGCTCTTTCGTAAGAAAGGTCGTGATCCAGATTTAAGTGGAGCAGTAAAAATTTTAACACTCACAGTTTCTTCCTCTTGCAGGAAACAAGCATGGTCTGAAGTAGAAGGCAACTCATTCAAATGTAATTCCAGATTGTTGGCATGCTGCAGTCCTGAGTCATCCGCCCAAGGAGTCGGTGTTGTGTCAGCGTCCAGCTGACTTGGAGTTTGACAGATGGACTGTGTCTTCTGTGAAGTTTCTGCATCAGACGCAGCATCAGTTTGAGGTCATAGAGTACAAGAAGACCTCCCGCAAAATAACTTTTTTTGAAATAGCAGTGTTGCTAGTCATCTGAACAGGTAAGTCCTGCATAGAGGCAATTACCAATAACACCAAATTTCATTTACACTTCAGAGCATACCATAACTAGTCTTCTCCATTTTCTCTTGTAACACAGACTCAGACAAGACAGTGGTATGTTCCGCTAGGGTATCTGTTTCAGGCATAGGTTCAGCAAGTTCAACTGCAGTCTCAGTGATGATCTCTGTTGCTGGATCTGCAGGGAGGGAGATCAGCTGCCCTGCAGGTACACCAGCCTCCATACTCTCCACCCGGTCATCCGCCATCTTGGACATGTGGCGCTCCCTACCAAAAGAGATGGGGAATTTCCCCGGTGCCCTGGCCAAATTTCCCCCATTCACTAAAAATACCATCAACAGCTTAATCTGGTTCAAGATCAATTGGCATTCATTTGTATCCCCCTCACCCAGGTCGTGCCTGAAAATAGGCAGAATTTGACTGGTGCGCTTACCCGGTCAACAACAAACTAAATAAAAAATTTTAAAAAAATTGTGTCATGAGGCCACAGGCAAGGTGATGTTAACCACACCAGAGGTGTGTAAATCCCCCAACAACCCACACTGTGGAGTACCTCATTCCAATTATACAATGAACATTTTAGTAAAATACAAATTAAAAAAAAAAAAAATGTCTTTTATTTACCTTTTTATGTGTTTTTTTAAACATTTTTTAGAGGTATCATTCTATTCTTTATAAAATAGTAATCCGCTCCATCACAAGCACTAGACAGGTCACTCCACAGCCAGCACTAGAAAGGTTGTTAGTCGTCTCCAGGTTTTTGGACTCATCCTTTTTATGAATATTGTCTTTGCTGTGGTGCAGAGCTCGAGTGGTTGCAAGCAGAGCTGTAGGCAAGGGGAAGAGATAGTGGAGGGCAAAAGTAGTTGCAAGTTAGTCATCTGCAGGAGGCAGACAAAGAGACACACTCACAGGCAGAATGGCAGTTGTAAATAGGCGATCTGCTGGTAAAGAGTGAGAGTGGAGCATAGAGTGGCAGATGAGAGTTGTTGCGAGCCAGTGGTCTGCAGGAATTGACTTGAGAGAGATACTGCATGGGGCTGAAAGAGAGTGAGAGTGGTTATGCAGGAAAAGAAAAGGAAGGTAAACCACAGTATCTCATTTGAGAACATTTGTGTGTATTGTGCTTGGGGGGCTTGTTTGAGTGTACCTGTGCAGCAGTAAAGTGGGTTGGGAGAGAGTCTAGGGAAAACCCAGGTGAAGAAGCAGGCTTCAGGCATGCAACATTCAGCGCTGTGCAGCGCGTTGTGTTAGGAGCCAGGGCCAGCAGTGGTAAGGTTAGACATGGTATTTTTGTTTTTTTAGTGTTGAAGCAAGAACAAAGATGGTGGTTGTTTCAAATTTTAAGGTGGAAGCACAGAGTTCTGCTAAGTTTGTTTTTGTTATGTGGTTAACTGGAACTTTATGCATAAGTTTGCTAGGATTTTCCCATGGCTAAAGTTGCCAGTCAATGAATCAGGTTTAGGTATTTACGATACCCATGGTATAATACAGCACAGCCCACTATTCCTGGAGTCATTTTTTTCCCTCATAAACAGGATGTTAAATATAGAAAAAAAGACAAAGCTGTTTAAAGTTGAAAATGAAACTGACGAAAGCATCAAACTGTGAGTTTTGCCTGCATAATTACATGGGTTTGAATAGTGACTGACCAATCAGAGTAGAAGGGGTTAGCAATTATTTCCCTGTATATCCTTTCATTGTATACACAATTGTGAACAAAACTACCAGTAATAATCCAGATGTATTATATAAAATAAACAATGGGTAATACTGCTATACTCAAAATAAATCCATCAAGGAGGTTTACCAGATCATAAATCTATTTACCCTTCAGGCTTGTGGCCTTATGATATGGTTAGCTTCCTCAAGGGGTTTATTTCCTTGTATTCTATTATATATATATATATAAATATAATTATATATATATATATATATACACACACACATACATATCTATATATATATATATATATATATATAGGTATACACACACACACACACACACACACACACGTCGTCAGTTGTAATAACACATATTCAGCCTTATGCTACTAAAACTAGACAGAAATATGTGAATCACCAGAGTGTGACTGTCCTCAGCATATTTTCAATACAATTTATATGTCACATTGATATATTTTTAAAGTACTCAGTCAATTTTATTTTAAATTTATGTTCATCTCAAAAATCAATCCATGTTGGGCAGTTGCTCATGTAATTAATAGTTTTTTGTTTTTTTCTCATCACTATAAATTTGCTTGCCTCTTGTCTACCTTTGCATTTTACCCTTCCAGATAATTTCACTGACCATTGCATGACCTATTGCACAAGCAGGGTTTTAAATAACTGATTAGCAGTTTTTTTCTTGGGACAACACTAACTGTACAGAAAGCATTCATATAGGTTTTCTAGAAGTGTTATGTTTGTTAAACACAATGAGGCAAGTGTTATGCATTTTCACAATGTTTTAGAACTTTTATGAGCAAAACGCTAATCAATTTTCAGAGTTAAATAAAACCCTGACAAGGAAGATTAGAACTCTCAAAGACCCTCCCAGAATTGTTCTGGCTAGGTCATTTAAGTCTTTTCACTTGAATAGTTTCTTACTAAATCTTCATCATGCTGATTGGATCCTACCTTTCCCTTGCCCAAGCCTGATGAGGCTGTACCTCTTTCTTTTGAAACATTTAATTTAGTCTGCAATAATCATGCTCCTTCCATGTGTTCCAGAGTCTGTGGCTCTCACCTTCCCTGGGTCTTATCGGATGTAATCATAGAAACATAGAAACACAGACAATGATAGCAGAAAAAGACCAGAGTTCCATCCAGTCTACCCAAGTTCCCTATAATCCCTGGAACCTACTGTTCCTCTGGGGTACTAACCCTCCCCATCCTCTCTCTATTCTCCTCCCTGGTCCTGTCATCCGCAGTAAATACTACTCCCTTCATTATGTCCCAGCCATGTTTTAATCCTGTTTTTGCACCCACCACTTCAGATGGCAGACAGTTCCAAGGTTCCACCACCCTTTCTGTAAAGTAGTACTTCCTCACACCTCTACTGAACCTACCTCCTATTAATTTCTATTTGTGTTCACCTGACCATGAATTGATATTCAGGCTAAATAGTTCCCCACAGTTCACTGTGTTAATTCCTTTAAGGAACTTGAAGGTCTCTATCTTATCTCCCCTCTTCCTTCTGGTCTCCAGTGAGTACATATTTAATGCCTTGAGGTGCTCCTCAAAGGCTCTGCCCTGCTGGCCCTGAATCATTTCTGTTACTCTGTGCTGCACTGTCTCCAACTTATCCTTATCCTTTCTGAGGTGAGGACTCCAGAACTGAGTGCACTACTCTAGGTGAGACCTCAGCAGGGATCTGTACAGGGGAAGTATTACCCCTTTTCTTCTGCTATCAATACCCCTTCCGATATATCCAAGCATCCTGTTAATCAACCTGTTCCATTAAAGAGGTGCTACCTGGGCCAGGCACAAAGCCTCAGCTGTGCCATTTGATTGACAAACTTTCACAAAAATTGTAAACCACTTCACTAAAGCCACCCATCAGGCTAACACCACCTACTTTCAAAATTGGTTCTTATCCAATAGTTTGGATCCCTGCAAATTCTGGAAAGTTGTCAAATGCCTCCTTAATGCCTCCCCTTCCTTGTTGAACTTGCAGGCCAATATCAGCCATCGCATACTGGCTGAGGCATTAAACCATTACTGCATTCACAGTTCCAGGTTGCTCATCACCCATTCATCTGCCCCCAGCCTGCCACTGCCTTTGACTGCTGGGAGTTGTGACCTATTCTCTATCCTTGAGTCAGACATGCTCTGTGAATTATCTTCCTTAAATGTTTTCTCAAGTAGTGGTTCTGATACCCTTTTGCCCAGACTCCCAGCCCTAGGAGGTACTGCCCTGGCAACCCCCAACACCCACATTTTTTATTGTTCCATAGCCACTGGCTCATTCCCTTCCAGAGGGAAGCATGCAATAGTTTTTCATTTTCACAAAGGTGGCTGTAATGATGCCCCAAGAAATTACCATTCCATATCTCTGCCTTCCTCCCTCTGCAAAACATTTGAGAGACAAGTCATTAAACAGCTCACAAATTACTTTGGTAAATCAGGATATCTCACTCCCTTCCAATCAGGCTTCCATCCAGTTCACTCTACCTCTATCTCCCTACTCAGAATTACTGACCATATTCATGCTTACATAGATTCAGGTAAAGGGACCAGCAAAATCTTCACTGACCTGGCAAAAGTGTTTCATATAGTAAATCACACTCTGCAGCCAAACTTGCAACTTCAGGTGTCTCTTTCTCTTTGTTGCACAGGTTTGAATCCTAGGTCAAAATCAGTTAAATTAGGAACAGCTATCCTTGACCAATGCTTCAGTTATTCCCATCAAATTAATTACATTGTAAGTGATCCACACTCAGGGCCCTTTACAGAGTAAAAAATTGTCTTCCTCTTAGCACAAGGGAAACTGCAGTTGAATATTCCTGCTTCCTCCTGCTTCACTATGGGGTATGTTATTCTCTGGAGCCTCTAACACACTATCCAGGCCGTCCCTTCTTTTCAATGCCCTTTGCAGATTTGTTCTGACTTATCCTTTCTGAACCCTCCACTGTACTATGTACAAAAAGATAGATTGGGTCCCTCCTCCTGTGAGGCACTCTCTTCATACTGCCTTGATAGGTGCTAAATTCTGTCTGGGCAATGTACCAGAATACCTCAGTAAGATATTCACCCTTGTCTCCAATGTATTTTATTCCTTATGGCTGGAGGTAGGAAACTGATTCCAAATACCCTGCTGTAGACACAGTGTGGGGCAAGCCTCAGTCAGAGAGAGACTTGCTCACACTTGGAATGATCTCCATACCTCATTCGGGCCCATCTCAAGTCTCCAGTCCTCAAAGGCCAAGTTCATGGAGTACTTCAAGCCCTGCCAACCTTCAGAATTGTCCTAAAGGTGGCATAAAATAACTTCTATTGGGGGGGACCATAGTGTATTGCTTCATCCTGCGTGCCATTGTGACCCTCAATAGGCAGTAGTCCTTTCTCCTTCCCATGCTATTTTTGCTGTCTTCTGATTTTTTGGGAAACTATTGACAATGCACTCCATTGAATTTAATGTGCTGTTAGCTCATATCTCTGTCCCCCAGCAACATTCTGGATTTGCATTAATCTGTTTCTGTGCCATCTGTATGTGTTTTGACCTGTTTATTGCTGTATAGTCAGTGAGGAATTATCTGCACTTTTCAGGGCTTGTAATCTCTACTGTACTGCTCCAAAGTTCTTATGGTAGACCCTCTGTTTATTGTAACATTGCTTATTTGTTGAGTTACTGTTTGGAATTATCTGCACTCACCAGGGTATATAATCTCTGCTGTACCACTCCATGGTTGTTATGTTAGACCCTCTGTTTATTGTAACATCGCTTCTTTGTTGATTCATTGTTTGGAATTATCTGCACTAAACAGGGCATGTAATCTCTGCTGTACCACTTCATGGTTATTATATAACTTGTGTTTATTGTAATCATTGTTTATTTGTTGATTAAGTATTACATTTTTTGTCTATGTTGTAACTTGGTCTATATTAGACTTGCTTATTTCAGGTATGTTGTCATTTCCCCTTCCCCCTTCCACAGGTCACAACTGGAAATGAGCCCTATTGACTCTGCTTGCTTACCTGGTAAAATATGTTAATTAGTAAATACATACATTTTCTGGTGGTCTGTTCATAATTGTATGGTCTCAGATGTCGGAAATGATATTTTATTGCTAGGGCACCAAATCCCAGAGACTCTGGACACCTTAGACAAATCAGAGACAATACAGGAAGTGCTGAATCAAGTACAATACAATTAAAATATAAATAAATGTGGTGTACCCATACATAGCAGCTGTTGGGTGTGTTGTGTTCATGTAGTTTAGTTTTACCAGCTGCATGAACACGCATAATGTGAATGTCATTTCACAGTTGCACAATGCTGTTTTAAGCACTTTTTTCTCTGATGTACAGTGCTTGTCAGTGGGTCAGATCTGAAATGAAACTAAGGTGTGTGGTATCCTAGTATGTCATTCAATAGCAAGTTTTGTAGAACTTTGTTTCAGCAGATGACAGGATTTCTAAGGATATACAAATCCATCAAATTATGTTAGCTGTCCCTACAATATAGTGGTGTCCTTTGATAACCCCAAGTGACTGGCAAATGGTATTAGGAGGGGCATTATAGAGAAAGTGGGATAAGCCTCTGTGTTACATGTCTCCATGGGTTATTCAGTATAGGATGGACAATTAAACAGGTGAACATATCTTAACCATCACAGATAGAAGGATATCACTGCCCTCCCTTAACAACCAGATGTAATACCCTATAATATGGTTCCCCTAGTATACCCTATTTGGTGCCCCAGTGTTCCCAGTCTGGTGTCCCAGTAAAGTCTGAGTGCCCAGTAAAGGTTTCCCCAGAGACCCCACCCAAAGCAAGAATATGGTGGCAGGGAGGGTGAGTTTAGCAGTATCATGGGGGCCCCTTAGAAAAAACTGTCTGCCTGCAGTTTAAAATTTTTTTCTCAGTCTATAGCCTTTTACCCTGATTGTTTCCCTCCCCAGCTTGGTATGAGCACTGATGCCAGCTCAGTTTTTTTTAAGTGATGCCTGCTCATGCTGACCTGCTGGTTGCCCACCATGTTGCTAGAAATGTGGCAGCCTGACTGTTTGGGGCTATATGAGGTTCCGTGCGGCATGAAGCAGCCATCAAGTGGCAATCCAGGGAGTGCTCTCCAGTGCTCTGCAGAGCAGTCGGGCAGTCTATGTGGTCTGAGGGACAGAAGGGAAGCAGGAATTTAAAGTATGAAAAGGGCTTACCTGCAGTCCTCCTCTCATCCCTCCATGAGTCAATGGCTGTTTTTTTTCCCTCTTTGTTATGGCAGTCCAGTGGGTCCCCCCTGGTGTGGCAGCAGTCCAGTCAAGGAGTCAGCTAGCAAGAGAAGCAGCTGTAGATCCTGTGCAGCAGCCCAGTGGGAGCTCTATGTAGCTAATTTTTTTATTTTATATATTAAAAGTAAATTTGGGTCCTGAGGCAGTGGCAAGAAGAGGGGTCGCTATGAGAGAGAGGCCAGTCAAGAGAACAAGAGCAGTAAGCCAGACTGTGGTGGTGTGTCAGCACTGGGAAGGGAAGTCAGTGGTCAGGCCCCAGCAGACTACCTGCCATGAACCTCCCACAGTGGTGGCACCAGCATTTTCCCAAGCATCCAGCCAGCCTTCCCTCAGTCACCAGAGTTACCTGATTGGGGAGGTTAGTCAGCGGTAGCACCAATAGGGGAAGTGCTGGCAGCCAGATCATTGTATTTTTAAAATACATTTATTGGAGCACCAAATTGTGCGACAGGCAGCAGTGGAGGCCTCATTGTGGTTGGGCAAGGCCCCGTCTTAAAGGAATGCCCAGATGGTAGATGAACAAGGCAAGGCCCCAGTTTAAGAACCATGAGGTGAGGTAAGGGACAAGGCTTCAGTTTTTAAGAGACCATCAGGGGCAGGGGCTATGGGTAAGGCCCTGACCATAGGAGATACCCAGGTGGGCAGAATAAAGGCAGCAGAGACCCAATTTAGCAACAACCAGAAGGCAGAATGAAGAGCAGAACATGCCACTTTTTAAAGAATTCAAGCTCCAAGAGAACAAAATAAGTGGCAGAGCAGGCCCCATTTACATTACAGAAACCTCCAGTAGGGCAAGGGCAATGAAGCAGGCTAGCAGCCCAGTGACACCAGGACATCCCATAACACGGGCTACTTCTAAATATTTTAAATAATTTATTATGCACACTAGCTCGAGACAGGAGCATGGTGAGAGGAGCAGACAGGTCCCAGTTACCCAGCAGCATAGCTGCTACAGCCCTAACCAAGGGCTGTTTAATGTTTTAAAAGATGCTTTTTGCTGTACCTAGAGACCTAGCATTGGAGAGACAATGGGCATGGCACCCCAGCTCACAGTCCTTAGCTAACTGGCCCTATGAAAAGAGAAAGGACTGCTATTTAAACTAAAAGCAAAAAGTGAACACCTGTGGGAGGGACAGCATAGCACGTGGTCCCTGCTTTAGCTTGGTACAGTATATCCCAGCCCTTAAATTCAGGCTTCCCCTTGCACTGTGTCTGCCCTTGTATAATGCCCCTGGTTACAGAATGAACATTTTAAATTGCAAATGCAACTGTTATGTTAGTAACTGTGGTGACCTTTGAACAAACATTTAAAGTTCAAGTGCCAGTGTATTTAAAGTAACAGTGCTTACTTGCGCTTGATCATATTTAAAGGGCACAAACTGTTTCATTACAAAACTGTGTATTTAAAGGGACAGTGCCCAATGCCAATGCATGGTCTGAGACTGTGAGATGCATGAATCAAATTTGCCATTTGCTAATGTTGTCCTTATTTGATCTGAGACAATTTAAATTGCCCTTATTTGCCCTGCATTGTAATTATAAACTCCAAGAATCAGAAACTGCCTTTGCATGCTTTGAACCCTTTCAAACTGGGTGTACTTTGTCCTGCATGTTCTATAATTGCCCTGTAAAGGGTGCATGATCCAAAGACTGCCAAACCCAGCAACCCCCAAGTAAAGAAACAGTATGCTTTGGAGACTCAGTTTTATTTCTGCCTATTACAATGCCTGCATGTCAACAATTCTTCCTGCATGATCCGGAGTCAGTTCCATCCAACTGCATTCTGTCAAATTTGATCAGGTCATCAGAATAGGACTAGGATAGTCAGCTAAGAAGCACCCTGTCCCTTGCTTTCTTTAGATTCTTTAGGCCAACCTCTCCCTAACAGAAAGTTATGCTGTGCAGGGAACTGCATCTGTTCACAGTAGTGATCCAGTGCCCAGTGGTGTTGGGGATTCTTTCCCAGGTTCTTCTGTGATTCTCCTGAAGTTGACAGTCTGGAGATGTTCCAGATCTTCAGCTTCATTCAGGTGCAGTTCCTCCGATTCTTTCTCAGGGCCCATGGTGCCAGCCCAGAGGTTCTCCAAGGTTTTGGCCACTGCCTCAGTCCTTTCCTGGGGTCAGTGGTGGTGTCATGGAGGTTATTCAGTTTGCAGTGCTCAGTTCTTCAGGTTTCTTACCAGAGTTCATGGTAACAATCTAAAAGTACTTCATTTTGCCCAGTGACATGGAATTACCAGTGTTCTAGTTCTTTCCCAGAGTCCTCTGTGACTGCCTAGAGGCGCTACCTGTGGAATACAAATATTTGTGTGTTTCTCATTCCTGTGTTTTGTCAGTACCCAGTGGTTCGAGTCCTTTGATTTTGGTAAAAGTTACTTTTTTTCAAACTGGTCAACAAAAAACACATTGTCCAAGGTTCCTCTGTTCCAATATTCTTGACTGAATTATCCATTGAGCCCAGTAGATCCAAACAGACTCTGGTGTGACATTGTACAAATTGTAAAGTTGCACATTTATAAAGCAACACAGAGAGATTTAAAATGCAGTAATATTTTCAGAGTGATTTTAACAGTACAGCAACATTTCAAAGTGTTAAGTGACTTTCTCGTTCTAATTTCTGTGCTGTTATTGCCTTATAAACTGCCCCCTTTTCATGAGCTGAATCTCCTGCCTCTCTATTTTGGTGAAAACGTCCACCATGTAGCCAAATAGTCAACGAACTGACCAAAATGGCACACCTCAGCTGGCACTGGCAAAGAACACCTTAATCAAAGATCTGACAGGTTGATTCTTCTAAAAACATCATTTTTTGGCTCATTTCTCAGATTCAGCATACTCCAGAGCCAACACATGAGCTGTAATGCCCAACTCCTGTGAATCTGCAACACCTTGTATTTTGTATCTGGGTTTTGTGCAGAGGCAGGCCATGATTGGAGAGCAATGTTATGTGTGCCTCATGGGGAATCCTTGCAGCTGGTGACCAAAGGCAATTGTTTCCTGAACCTGACCAACTAATGCTACCTGATTGATTCACAATAATTCCAAACCCATACAGCACAGTCCTGCACAAAAAGGCAAACATCTTTCTGTGGCGGCAGACTGATTCGTCAGGATGCTCATCACAGTTCCACCCGAATCCACCAGCTCCCATTTCCCATATTACATCTGAAAGGGCCATGTAAGACAATGAAAGCCTAGTAAAAGAGGAACAGTGCCCATCATAGTTTGAAAGTCCATGAAAAGTTATTTTATGTGAGGTATTGGGCTCCTCTGTGACTGGCAGCAGTCCAGAGATATTTATGATTAAGCCTGCCTCATTCTGATACTGCATTGCCACCATTTTTAGCACCTTATTTCCAATGATAAGCTGTGCTTGACTGAAATGTGATTAGCCACAGTGTGATCATCCACAACATCACAAGATTCTAAAATTGGTGGCCATGTAGTATCAATATGGGACAGGCATACTCACTGATATCTCAGGACAACTGCTTCTAACTACAGATATGCCCAATATATCACATAAAAGAGCTTGTCATGGGCTTTTCAAACCATCATGGGCACAGTTCATGAATGTTCATTAATTTAGACAGCCACAGAATGGATAGCCTCCCCCAGTCACCATCCAACTTCTGTTGCTATTTATGGAGCACAAAGGGTCAGAGACCAGGTTTGTTGGGAAGACCAGAGTTCTGTCTGTTTGCCTTATAGTTCACTGGGCTGTTAACCACACAAGTAGTCCTAAGTCACTACATATGTTGATTTTTGTCCTTTTCTTGCACTGTTTTTTCTGGGTGGCTAGTTCCTGTTGGTAAACCTTTTCCCAGTTCTTTTGTGCTACAAGTTTGTTAGTACTGTGTGCAGTTATTTTTACTGAGCTTCAACATTTTGCTGTGATTCACAAATGAGAAAAACAGAAAACTGAGAAGTTGAACTGCTACTCAAATCATAAATGTTATTGGTTGAATTACCTTTTGGCTTGTTTTGTTTGTTCATTTGGTAGTAATTTGTTATAAGGAATTTTTATTATTGTTTTTTGCTGTTTAAAATAGTTCTTTAAAATAAAACGATGCTACAGTTCTTGACTAAGTTATGAGACAATGTCATGGATGACCTGAGGGACAGAAGTCAGAAAGGATTGTTATAAATCAAATTAATTATTCATGAGCTAAAGTAGCTCACTGATTGGCTGCTGTGCCAGCCAGAAATCTCTTAGAAATGCCTGGCATGGCAGCCACACAGTGCAAAATACTAGATCTGCCATACCACATTTACTGTGTACTGCCAC
Organism: Neoceratodus forsteri; assembly: GCA_016271365.2. Classification (NCBI taxonomy): domain Eukaryota; kingdom Metazoa; phylum Chordata; order Ceratodontiformes; family Ceratodontidae; genus Neoceratodus; species Neoceratodus forsteri. The sequence goes on along the minus strand of CM057449.1, from coordinate 786,433,381 downwards.
AGTTTTAACAACTAAAAGTAAAAAAAAGTGAACAATTCTGCATTTAACTAAATAATTACTATACTGATCCTTGAGTGATCATCAGTTTAATGGCCAGCATGTCAGCATCGCTCTGACAGGTTAAGAGAGAAGCCAGTGTAACCACGTGGCAGTCTCAGCGCGTGCTCAAACAAAAAAAGGCAAATAAAAAATCTGTAATAAAAGCTGTCATTATTGTGATTAGACTTATAATCACAATAATGACCTCACAGTTACTGATTTCCTGGGGATTAATGACTGGCCGGTGGGGGTTGACCCTCAGCTGTCCCTCAGGACACCCCTCCCCGGATGGTGATTAATCCGTGGGAAATGATTGGCTGTTTGGTCATTATTGCTTAATTAAGGAAAACAAAGATAGGCTGAGTGCTGATCATCGATGACACGTGGGTGCTTAGCTGTTTTGCTTAGTGCACCAGGAATACCTATTAGCAGATCCTTAGTGGTGTTCCCAGCCAGTGATGCTCAAGCACATTCACACTGAAAAGCACACTCAGATTCATTCTCATCAGCATCAAATGAACAACCAATTAGTCTTACAGACATTATGTTTGGTCTCATAGACAGTATGGCGGCAAAATACTGTAGTGATATGTTCAAAAACCCCACCATAACAAAAGTAAGTAACATTTTAATATTCCTGAACCAGTCTTTAAAGTAGATTGTACTGAGCAAGTCAACGTTTAAAATCAAGGCTTTAAATACAGTAAACCCAGTTTAAAAAGCATGAAAACTGTAGACAGTAGCCCTTTGACAAACCAGTGATGGAAAATGGGGAGAGTGTCACACAAGAAGTCAGTTCATGGAGTGAAAAAAATATATATCTGATTCCTTTCAACAACACCGTGGGTTAAGACAACTGCTATAGTGTATATAAGGCACCCCTAAATACACAAAAGTGCAACTGAAGCCAGTTAAGTACAGAACTGTTAACCTAGAAAACTAGTATTGAATTACACAGCGGCCATCACTCACTGTGCAATACTGAACAGGTCACTTAACCTCCCGGTTCTTAACTTCTCTGTAAACTTTCTCTAATGCATCTCTGTTGCTAATCTAGATGTATGCTCTTTCAGCTTCCTGTGCAGTGAAAGTGGCAGTAATATTCTCTCTGTTCCCTCTACCGAATTGTAAAGTGCTTTGGCATACAGTTTGTATGAAAACATAATATAAATTACTTATCTAAAGTGCACTAAATATATAGTAAAACTGCAATATTTTATGTGAAAACATGCCCCTAGATCCCCATCACAGTTTATTTCATCCGCATGAGAGCTATTCCAACTTGTAATAAAGATGGTAGGGATGTCCATGAATGTTGTCTGTGTCCACCAATGATACAAACTGTAGTACTTGAATTAAAATGGGAACAGCTAAATAAGCAATAACGCACTCACAAGGTGTATGTTGTGCTGGCATAATAATGACACATCTGTTGTGTGTTCGCAATGGACCATCAACTACCAGTGTTGCAAATGGCACACATTTACTAGGAAACTGTCCACCTTTGATGTAGGATAAAAAATAATTGACAGGCATCTGGAGGCATATTTCTTCATTATATGTTGCATTTGTACCCATTATTTAGTCAGCTGTATGCATTTTGGGAAGTACGTTTCACACAGTGCAGTCCTTCACCATTTTTTGCTCCTGAAACTGAGTCAAACTTTTAATTTCACTCCCAGAACTGAGTTCCAACACACACACACACACACACATTTCCACCACCCATGAAATGATACACCCTCAATGCGACATTATTACAATCACAAAATGGTTCTTAGAATTTTTTTCTCAGTGGATTAAAATAAAAAATAAAGATGTTCGATTATGTGACAATTCACTTTTCTAATATGCACAACTATCAAAAAAAGTTCCTTGGTAACCCTCAAGAAGAAGGGTACTGTATTTTAACAAAGATATTCTTAAACTGATAGCGACATTTACCCACACAACTCTAACCAACATGATCTAGGAGGAAGGATCCTTTGTCTCGTGACAGAATAAATCCAATTTCTGAGTAAACCTGGTCATACGAAACCTAGTAGCAAAAAATACATAAAACGTAAAATACACAAACTTGATTTTAATACACACATAAGAGATAAGTACAGAATTAGCGGTTTTGCAATGTAGCTGAGTTTTTAGTCCTATTTAAAATGTTAAATGAAAAGCTGAAACAAAATGTGTACATTTTTATTGAATATAAACAGCATTTGCAGTTGTAGTGAGTTGTGCTGTGGTATCCATGTTTGTTTCCACTAGTGAAGACCTTTGTAATCATTCCTGGCCTTGCTAACCATGACTTAGGGGTTTTGCCATAACAAGTGGTCATGAGTAGGCAAGAACACATGACCAGATGTGCAGTTATGCTTTATTATATGATGGACATAAAAATCCTATAACCTTATTGGTCCTGTAGTAACCCAGAGCTGAGGATTAGCCTTTAAAACAAAAACATTATAAAAAATATTTTTATATTTATTTTACATATAGGTCCATTGTATGTGCCAGTAAAGCACTCCATTACATAAGTAATAGGGGGATTACCCATTTCTTGTGCATTTAATTGCTTAATCTGGTTAATTTAACAGCTTAATCTGGTTCAAGGTCAGTTGGCATTCATCTGCATCTCCCTCCCCCGGGTCGGAACTGAAAATAGGCAGGATTTGTCTGGTGCACTTACCCGGTCAACAAAAACTAAATAAATAAATAAAATTCACATGACTGTGCCTCATGATATACCACATGAGACATGGGTAAATCTCCCAATAACCCATGCCCTGTCATGCCTTATTGCTTAAATAACGATGTGCCCTGGTTGGGTTGTGACAGAGGCATGAGGCAAAGCCAAGTCTCTTCAACCACCCTGGAAGTGTAATTAGAGCTGTTACTGTATACTGTAGGTGCCTTTTGTACTTTGTAGATGAAGAAACTGAGCCAGTAAGGACACCCTCATGTAATCTAGACTGAGCATGCCTCTTTGGAGAATGGCAAGACCACATATTAGGTTACTGAACCTAGCTGTAACTATTATATGAGTTTGAACAGTTTAAGTAAAGTCACATGTGCTCTGCAATGTTGTCTGCAGTATCATTTATTTGGGTGTTAAAATGGCAACATTCATCCTCACAATTTAAAGACAGGGCCCACAAACTAAATGAAAAGATTCACTTTAAGGGATGACTCCTAATGAAGGTGCTCGCCCACCTGTGAGTGATTTCAATAGGGTAGTCAGAGGCCAGTGGGTCACAAGCATGAAGGCTTACAGTGTAGGGGCTAATTGTCCTGGATTTATAGGCCATATCATGGACTACAGAATTGCTAAACTGACCCCTAAGTAACTAAAGTGTGTGCTGGAGATATGTGCATGAATTCAAAGGAAGCTTAATCTGGTTCAATTTCAGTTGCTTACCATCTGTGTCCCCCCCTCTCCCCAGTCACCCCTGAAAAATGGACTTCTAGGCCCAGTGCACTTACCAGGTCAACAAAATTCAATAAATAAATAAACTGTTAGGCCTTGAAGACTGACACTCTCAGTCACATTTCTGCAGTAAATATTAGGCACACCATTTGGTGACTGTTAAGGAAAATTATTTGTATTTTGGGGCACCCTGAAAAGCAGAGCGAGCTGATAATGCTTTCTCAGAACTGTACCAGGAGCAACTGTTCCTTGTTAATTTGACCAAATTGAGGACTGAGTGACCACTATGTTTCCTAACAAAATGGCATTGCCATGAAACATCAATGTCATGTATTGGTGGATGGAATAATACATTTAAACAAAGATTATGGAGCAAGCCTTGATTTCTTTTCTATTGAGTTTGCCAGTTCTACTTCAGAAGGGACTCCTCTGACATTAAATGAAAAACTAGGCCCTATCAAGGCCATGGGCCTCCTGAAACTGTTCCATGTTGGTTTATCCTAATCAAGTGAATAACATTTAAAGCCAGGATCAGGGAATTAAATATAAATATCCACTGTAAAGGGATATCTCCCATTGAGCACAACCCATAGACAGGGAGAATCCCAGGGTATTGCCCAAGGACTAACAAATCCCACCTCCCTGCCTGTGGGAGCTCTCATTGTGCCAGGCAGGGACCATTAGGTTACAGGTGTGATAGGTAACAAATAAATATTGTAAAAGCACCAAAGCTATCACCATCCTTGAGGTTCCCTACTCAGCAGAGCCTTCCACTCAAAATGGCGACCAACCATCACCGCCTCATTTAGCTTACTACCTATCAGCCAATTTGCTGTCCGTCTGCTGTATACTTTGTGGATTTCATAGTGTGCTATGTTTCCATTACATCTCCATGTGGTATAGATTCAAAGGCCTTGCTGAAGTCCAGATACACTACCTCTACCACCTGGCCCACTGTGTGTGTGTGTGTGTGCCCGTGCATGCATGTGTTTGAATGCGTGTGTGTATTTTTGTGCTAAAAGGAACAATTTCTACACTTTCAAGAATGTTTGTGTGTTCAATACTCTGTATTTTTAAATTCACTGTCTTAAGTTGCCTTCAATTTGCTTGCTGAATTTTCAATCACTTTTCCAGGTTTCAAGCAAAATACCACAAGTCAAATTACAGCCCCCACATACATGCAAACACTACATTTAAAAATTCCAGGACATACCTGGAATAAGATGGCTTGGCTTAGTGTGGTTTCCTGAACAAATCTGTTTAAATGAATTAAATAAAAAAAGTTTTATCATGCAGTACAATTAAATGATTGCTCTGTACCTCACAGAGCCAGTGCTTCCAACCACCATCTCATGTATGCCCAGACATCCACCACTTACTATAGGTTTCATAGGTCATCTTACAGCATGGATAGGCAGTTTGTATTTAACTGCTCATTTTCTTCAGGGGTTATAACCCCTCTTACCAGTATCTGTCCAATAATTATCTATCAGTATCTATGTGCTAATATTTACTGATAACCAATGGCAGCCCAAAAGCACGCTGCATACATAAGATACTTTTGGGAAGTGCTGGCTCTGTGAGGCACACAGGAATCCATTGTTTAAGTCATAAAGAGTTATTAGTTAATGACAAAAAGTATTTCTCAATGTAAAACGGATAATCAACAAACTGTCTTTTGGGAGGGGAGATTCTAATTTGATGTGTTTCCTATAAGAAGTCTCTACTTATTAATGTGTCATATCATACAGTGATTTCTGAGGGATGTGGAGTTCCTGTCTTGCTGTTGTGGATTTTTTTAGTGTTAATCCTAGGTTGTTGGTTAAACAGGGAGACCACAACTAGTTCTATTTACAGTAGCTGCTATTATAGTCTTGCTACCATCTTTGTCCTTGGTTCTCTGTCACCATTTTTCTCATTGTAGTACATGTAGATTCGCTGGCTGATCATTCTGCACTGAATACTTTTGCTACTTCACTTTCTGTGTTGTTGTTTTTTTGTCATATGTGGATAGTTACATTTTCTCATAGAGAATGACATTCAGATCTCATAATACCATTGTTGTGACATCAGAAATTGATAACATCATCATCATATGGATACATGAGTGATGGTATTACATGATGAAATGTTTGCAGAGTTCCATATATTACAAAAATAAAAGCTAGGAAACTGTTAGTGTCCAGGCCTTCAATTCCATCTTGGGATTCTGGAGACATAACAAACCACTTGAGCTTTGCTAGGATGTCACCAGAGCTGCTCACAAGCAGTTCATATTTATTTAGTTTATTTACAGTTTGTTGACTTGGAAAGACATGCAGAGCTGTAGCTCATTTCTAGGTGCAACCCAGGGAAAAGGAAATACAAAGAGCAAATACAGAAAACAAGTAGAGCAAGACCTTCGAGAGCCCAGCCCATTGACACCACCGGGAAAACATTAAAAATATAAGATTCATATTTAGTTTAGTTCATAACATATATTTTTCTGTAATTCTTTTTCACATTTTTTTTTTACAACAGATGACAGTTGTAAAATGTCCTCTGCGCATTATGTGCTCTGGCCTCTTATCTTCGTGCAACATCATAATCCCCACTAATGACATCATAATTATCTCCCCACCAACAGATTGTAATATAAAAAGAACTGTGATGTCAGGTGCAGACAAGCAGCCAGAGCAGCTAGGGTGAAGATCTTGATTTCATGCAAATGACCTTGGCAGTGAAGAAATTAGGGTGAGAATTACAGAAAAAAATATGGAATGTAAGCTGAGCTGTATCTAAATAATTATTGCATTTTTGTTCAAAGTTGTCCAGTGGTGTCAAGGGCTCTCAAGAGCTCTTTAAGCAAGCATCCAAGCAATGTGTACAAAATGCTAAGAGTAGAAATAGTACAATGAAATTAAACAATGGCGTTAAATACAAAATACAGTAACGACAGTTGGCAGATGAATAAAAAAAAATGATGCACTAGAGCAGCTGCAGCTCAGCAGAGGCATAGGTAGGGGGACAGGGAAACAGAAGGGGGAGGAGATAAAAGTGGGGTAAAAAACAGGGTAGGGAGGGTGTGAGGAGAGGTGACTAGCTGAAAGAGCAAGTGTAAGTGGAAAGCTTATGGAGGAGAGCTTTGAAAAAGATGGGGGAAAAAATGAAGTAGAGGGCAAGAGGAAGGTTATTCTAGAGGACAGGGAGACCAGAACAGAAAGCAGATTGTCCAATAAAGGTTTTAGAGTGAGAAAATAAAAATGAGTGAGAATACGTGGAGTGTAGGGAACAGAAGGAGAGAAGGGAGGGAGGAGAGGTATCAGGGGAAGGAGATGAACTAACATTTAGAGAGGAAAACGGCATAGTGAAAGTCTCCAGGCTGTGAGAGAGGAGAGGGAGAGGGAGAAGTGGGAGGTCAGAGTCAAGGGAGCAGCGTTGACTGTAGTGAGGGCAGCTGACAGTGAAAAGGCAGTAGGAGTGGGAAAGAGGATCTAGGCTGGCCAGAGAAGTTTTAGAGGTGGCACTGCACAGCACATCCACATAATTAGACACTGGTAGGGTCATGTTGAGGATGATCTCCCAGCAGGCCACATAGTCCGCCAAGTTTGGGGAGGATATTTTGGTGGATAGCATTAATGTGGGAAGAGAAAGCATGGTTTCACTCAAACCACACATCAAGGTACTTGAAGTTGGGTCTTCTTTGAGTAAGATCGCATCCAGTGTAGCAAACACCTGCATATTTTTATTGATGGTTTCTTATGTGGTAATACATCATGAGGAGATACTCTTATCAGTATAACAGCAGTCTCACATGTATTCTGCGGGCAAGAAAACATTAAGGTGAAGCTGAGCCATTCTGTCACCCTAATAATACAAGTGAGACTTATCTTATACTGATAAGAACAACTCCTCATGATGTATTACCACATTATTCATCAAGTTTATGTTTACATTTATAAAAGCAATTTTTTTTCCATGAAGCCTTTTAACTTATCTGGGATTATGGGCAGCTCTGTCCCTGTTCCTCATGACTGCTGCATGCTTCTCTTAACCCAGGGTGAAGTCTCTCACAGATTCTCTACCCTATGGCTGGGCCAGGAGGGGGTGGGTCATCCTTTCCCTGGTCAACATATCCAGACTCCCTGAGCTGAGTGACAGCATGGACCACAAGGAAGCAGGCAGGGCTTCATTAATCCCATCCTCCCACTTTTACATTTTTCTCCCAGACCCCTGCTATGGTGACATATCAGTATGTGCATATGGAGATGTGTACATCCTGCAGAGCCATGGCCCCACCCTTAGAACTGCTTATAGCCTATACTACCACTGAGCCTCCGCCTGGTAGCAGTCAGAATCCAAGATGACTGGCCACCCTTCCCCAGGACAGGAGAACAATCCCTAGGATGCTCAATTCTCTCCCATCCTTTTGACTGCTGGCAACCCATGCCTGTTCCCGAACATGGATCACCAGCACGAAAGGAGGTAAAGCATTCAATACTTAAGCCTTCCATGCCACTGGTTGAGCAAAAACTATTTTTAAAGAAAAATCTGAACAGTTTCTTTGGTGCTGGTGAATAGTCCATTCCTATGGTGCTGCATGTGAGGCACTCCTTTCAAACAAAGAGTATCTCAAGCACTTATGAAAGGAGTGCAATGATTGATCAGGAGCATCACATGATGCTCCCTTGATCTCCAGTATTTATTATTCTGTTCATCTGTGTTATGCAGTGGTGGCTGATTTGGCAGTGGGGTGGGTCTTACTGCTTCCTGATCCATGTTCTTGACTTTGCCTGCTTCTGTGGTTATATGCAACATTTCACTACTGCAGTCCCTCTCAAGCTCTCTTATTACTCTGTTGAGTGTTTCTATACAAAATGGCTGTGTTATGGAAGCAACATTATAAGCCTTGTTCAATGCTTTTCATTGGGCAAGTGTGTATTGCTGTACTGACCTGTCCATAAAACATCCTACATTCTCAAGCTACTGGTTTAGTATCTTCTGTGTTGATCTGGTGGATTATAGTGGCATTGGCATGATATCCCAGTTCTCAGTTTGCCTTGTCTTCCTGTCCAGTGTTGTTCAGTCATGTGTAGTCATTTTCAATTTCCCCATTATATATATAGTACCACATGCCATTGGACATACCCACAACAGCAAGGTTAACAGCTGCTCCACCCTAAAGAATCAGGACACAGAGTGGTAGAGTCCTATACAGACTGTCACCAAACCTGAAAGAAATAGACTAAAAATACCAGGAAACATTTTGAAGAAAAAAAAATTGTGATAAATAGTAAAAATATCTCAAAAGAAAAAATGTAGAGCAGTGAAGACCAAAAAATGCCAACCAGCATGAAAATCTGGATTGGGTCCTTCCTTGAAATACCTTCTTAACAGCAATGATCAGAATTCTTGGTATATACTGTAGTTCCATGAATGTTCCTTATAAATGATGTTTTCCATAATTCATATGAGAGTTTGACTCAAAATTCTTGTTCTAAGATAATCACCCAGCCTGTTAAGTCCAGCTGTAGACTTTTCCTCCAATGCCTGGAAACATAGAAACATAGAAACATAGAAGTTGACGGCAGATAAGGACCGCAAGGCCCATCCAGTCTGCCCATTTCTTTTTCTACCTTATAAATGTGCCATCGGCCTTTGCTCTGTCAGTGGCCTATCTATTCATAGTCATTTGTATTGCTCCCTTATGCCTATCCCATGCCTGTTTGAAGCCCTGCACTGTATTCATAGCCACCACTTCTTGTGGTAAGCCATTCCATGCATCCACCACCCTTTCTGTGAAAAAGAATTTCCTCACATTCCCCCTTAATCGCCTCCCTCTAATCTCATGCTGTGTCCTCTTGTCCTGCTATTTTTCTTATATTTAAACATGTTAGACTATTTCACCTTGTTTATGCCCTTAAGGTGTTTGAATGTCTCGACCATATCACCTCTCTCCCTCCTTTGCTCAAGGGTATACATATTGAGCTCCATTAATCTGTCCTCATATGTCTTCTGATGCAGTCCCTGCACCATTTTGGTTGCCCTTCTCTGGACTGCCTCAATTTGGTTAATGTCCTTGTGAAGGTGTGGCCTCCAATACTGCACGCAGTACTCCAGATGGGACCTAACCAGTGTCTTGTACAGAGGGATTTATCCCTCTTACGACTTGTGATACCCTACTAATACACCCTAACACCCCTAGCCTTACCTACTGCTTTAGAGGTCTGCTTGGATGATTTTAGGTCATCAGTGATGATGCCCAAGTCTCTTTCTTCCTTTGTGACTGCTAGCAACTCCTCCCAGCCTATAGGTGGCTTCAGGTTTCTCTTCCCTATAGGCATGATTTGCACTTCTTTGCATTAAATCCCAGTTGCCCTCTTCTGACCATTCTGCTAGTTTATCAAGATCTCTTCTCATTCTGCCCACCCCATCTAGATCATCTACTCTGTTGCAGATCTTGGTGTCATCTGCAAACAGACAAGCCTTACCTCTAGTCCATCTGCAAGGTCACTAATGAAGATGTTGAAGAGGACTGGCCCCAGGACTGATCCCTGAGGTACCCCACTTGTGACCTGCATCTCTTCTGACTGTATACCATTTACCACCACTCTGTTTTCTGCCCGTCAACCAGTTTGCCACCCAGTTGACCAACTTCTGACCCACCCCGAGCTTACCCAGCTTATTTATCAATCTTCTATGTGGAACAGTGTCAAAAGCTTTGCTGAAGTCAAGGTAGGCGACATCAACTGCTCCCCCTTGGTCCACCACTCTGGTTACCCAGTCAAAGAAATCTATGAGATTAGTTTGACAGGACCTTCCTTTTGTAAACCCATGCTGTCTTGGATCCTGTGCCTCACCTGTGTCTCATTTTCTTAAGACTGGGCAAGAATACATGGCTATGCAGTTTAATGGAAAAAAAGACAATGTAATAGAGTGTTCCACATAATCTCTGGACAGTATGTGAGTCTTTGCCTAGTTATACTGCATTTAATTGCAGAGATATGGCCAGAGTTTGCATTAATATAATAATAATAATCTTTATCCTAAGGGTTGTGGATTTTCCACCTGTGTCATAGTCAAGATTCCCCTTTGAAAAATAAACATATCCATGCTGCCCATCCCACAGGATGCACCTGGAAATGAGCTGTCACAGCTCAACGTGCCTTTCATGGTCAAAAAGTATAAATAAAAAAATATATAAAAGAATAAATACATCAACCTAAATAACAGATGTAGGATACTTACAGGGTTAATGAGAACAATTCATGAAGAAATTGGTTAGGGAGTGCTGCATGAGCTTCTAGGAAGTGGTTTGCTACTGTGCTGAAGGAATGTTAAAGTAAAATGACACTGAGCATCCCTGATTTGTTCCATCTCCACTGTCCAAGCAGTTTATTTCAGTGCTCCACCACCTGTGGTTTAGCAGACTAGACTTATGTCACTACAAAATCTATCTCCAAGCATTCCACTAGTTATGCCAAAATAGTTATTTAAGTGCCTTAGTGCCATTGTGTAAAATTCAGACAATGTACACCTGACCACAATGAGTCCCAGTACTTCAAGGATAAACCTCTTTGTCAGGGGGAAATGGACTTACATCACAACTACTGTAAGGATCAGAATACACTACTCTAAACTTTTACAGATAATACTTTTAAGTAAGCATGAGTGCTCACTATCCTAACTGGGTTCAGTCTCTCCCTGATCAGCTGAATCTGATGTTTTAACATTACAGCATATTTGTTAGATTAAGCTCTGAATATATGGATTCTCATAGATGCTCTGGTATGAATCTGTTATACTGCAGAGGGCGGGCCACTGACACTAACACTGCTGTGTATCAGAGATGGGACCCACGAGGACCACGGCCATTTCTGGGCCATTGTTGGTGGTGCATGGCAGCGAGATCATTACTGCTGTGCATGTCTGAATGCCACCCTTTTGCCGTTTTCAGGTAGCATTTCATTATGCTGGCAATCCCTCTTTTCTCAGTATCGTTTAGAGGTGCTGGTGATTTGTACTGTTTTCACAGACATCTGAACACCTGGTACCACTCACAACGATGCCAGCTGAATAGCCAGCTTGTAATTTCTGGAAAACGATGGCAATGCAGGAAGCAAGCCTGCAATAATGCACAACTGTACTGTGTGAACGCTGGTCGGCACCATTATTAGATACAGCTGTGGATCCAAAGGAGATGGCAGCGATCCAGATACCTGCCATATGAATGTAGCTTTGGTGTCAGTAGTTTGCTCCTTTTTACTTTATGGGCAGTGAGCACACTAGTGAACATGGAGCTTTATTCTCCTCTATAAATTATGTTACTTGCTTGAAGCAGTTTAAAACAACTGCAAACTACTTAACTGTTGCTGTGGAGATAAGTTGTCTTGAGATACAATTTATTTTTGTCTTTCAGGTAAAAACTTGGTAAAATATTCAGTGTCCTACATTATTGTAATGTTACCTAGTAAGAAATGTATCAGTAAAGGAGAACGTTGGCAGCTGTTTTAATATGGTTCTTTATCCTCAATATAAACATTGCCCTCCAACTAGCTCTAGAAGTAACTTGGCAAAGCCCAATCAACAAAATCACAGAACATGAGAAAAGCAGGTATCTTTCAACAAAGATGCAAAATACTATTTTCATTAAAATGTAGCTGTTAAATGAATGCCAAAAGTATTTGCATTCAGATGGCGAAAAAAATAGCTGCTGCCAAAGCCTGATTAAACAGTGCCATTAGACAATAATAACAAGTGTTTACACTGTGTGTTATTTTCAGCACACTCAGTGCTCCAGATAACTTGGACAGGACAGCATAATTACCTCACCATTTTTTAAATGAAGTAAGTACAATCTATAGTATTTTTGGCGAGTACAAGTGCTATAAAATGCAAAAGAATGCTGCTTCTTTTCATGCAGCAACAGTATTGCAAAAACAAGTTCTTCCAGGTTTGGAGCACTTCCATGTCATGAGGTATCTGTACTGAAGAATAATTTTGTTTAAATTATTGCATTAAAATGGCACGTAAAATCAGTTATTGCACATCTTATCTGGCATACTGAGCACAGTGATAAAATATCTGCCATAAAGCCAACATGATCATCAATGTTAGAACTCAGCCATTTTGGTTCTTTTTTTTGGGTGGGGGGCACTCCTCCAATTTTCCATGTACATAGATACATAGATACATAGACAGTGTCGGCAGATAAGGGCCTATGGCCCACCCAGTCTGCCCATTTGAGCTTGTAAGTTCAGTTTGTTTTCCTAGAAGTCTGTTTCCCCTTACCCATGACCTCTAGAATTCCTTTATGTCTATCCCATGCATTCTTAAATCCCGTGATTGTTTCAGCCCCCACCACTTCCTCTGGCAGGTGTTCCACTTGTCCACCACCGTTCTGTGAAGAAATTCTTTCTCATGTTTCCTCTGAATCGTCCTCCTCCAACTTCATCCCATGCCCTCTAGTCCTGGAACATCTTTTTCGCTTAAAATAGTGTTTTCCTGCACTCTGTTTCTCCCTGTAAGATACTTGTATGTCTCTATCATATCCCTCTCTCCTCTCCTCCAGGGAGTATGTTCAGTTCCTTCAACCTGTCTTCATAGGACTTGTGATGCAATCCATGCACCATCTTTGTTGCCCTCCTCTGAACCTTCTCTACCCTGTCTATGTGTCCCTTACGTGAGGTATGGTCTCCAGAACTGTACACTGTACTCCAGGTGGGGCCTCACTAGTGTCTTGTATAGCGGAATTATGACCTCCCTTTTCCTGCTGGTGATGCCCTGCCTATACATCCCAGCATCCTATTTGCTTTTACCTGATGCCTTGTCACACTGTTTCTCACCTTGAGGTCATACAGAGATGACAACCCCAAGATCCCTTTCCTGCTTGGTGCATGCTATATCCTCACCCCCCAACTGATATATTGTGCCAGGGTTTTTGTGCCCCATATGCATTATCTTGCACTTCTTTGCATTGAATTTCAACTGCCAAACCCTTGACCATTCTTCAAGTTTCTGCAGGTCCCTTCTCATTCTGTCTACACCCTCTGGTGTGTCTACTCTGTTACAGAGCTTTGTGTCATCAGCGAACAGTGAAATTCTGCCTTCTAGATCCTGCGCAATGTCACTGATGAAGATGTTGAATAGGACCGGTCCCAGCACTGATCCCTGTGGTACCCACTGGTCACTCTTCCCTCTGTGGAGTGACAGCCATTTACCACCACCCTCTGTGTCCTGCCACCCAGCCAGTTACCTACCCACCACACTACTGTCCTGCCCACACCCATATTCCCAGTTTGTGTAATAGTCTTCTATGTGGCACAGTGTCAAAGGCCTTGCTGAAGTCCAGATAGGCCACATCCACTGCCCTCCCTGATCCACCTCCCTAGTCACCCAGTCAAAAATTCAATGAGATTGGTCTGACATGACCTCCCCTGGTGAAACCATGCTGCCTTGAGTCCTGTAGTCCATTGACAACCAGATGTTCCACCAATCTCTCCTTCAAAGTGCTTCCATGATCTTTCCCACCACCGAGGTGAGGGCTGACTGGTCTGTAGTTCCCTGCTTCCTCTTTTGTTCCCGCTTTTGTATAAGGGGACTACATCTGCTGTCCTCCAGTCTTTGGGTACCTCCCTGTTTCCAGTGATTGGCTAAACAGGATAGCCAGAGGTTCAGCCACCACCTCTCTTAGTTCTTTAAGGACCCTGGGGTGCACCCCATCTGGCCCCATTGCTTTGTCAACTTTGCTTCCAGTTCCTTCAGGACCCTTTTCTGTAAAGGGACTTGTGTCCATTTCTGCACCATTCTCACCCTTGTACTCCCTTCAGACCCAACACCCCTCTTCCTCAGTAAAGACTGAGCAGAAATACCTGTTCAATATGTCAGCTTTACTGTTGTCATCCTCCACGTGACTCCCATCCTCCCCTTCAGTCTCACTATCCCTCCCTTTGTCTTTCTTTTTCACTTATGTACCTGTAAAGGTTTTGTCCCCTTTAACCACTGATTTTGCAATGTGTTCTTCTGTCTGAGCTTTGGCTTCCTTACTGACTTCCCTGCCTCCTTTGTTTCTCCTGGTACTTCTCCCTATCCCTTCTGCCTGTATCTTTTGTATTGCCTGAATGCTATCTTTTGGCTTTCACTTTCTTTGCTACCTCTTTGGAAAACCATAATGGTCTCCTCTTCCTTTTCCTCTTGCTAACCTGCTTAATGCATAATTCTGTTGTTCTTATAATCCCCATTTTAAATACTGCCCACTGTTCCTCAACCCCTGATTCCTGTCCCATTCCTTAATGCCTCTTTCAAGTATTTCCCATTTTCCCAAAGTCTGCCCTTAAAATCCAGGATACGTGTTTTTGTGTGGTTTGGTTCTGCTCTTTCTGTGATTTCAAACCACAATGACTGGTGGTCACTGTTACCCAGGTGCTCCTCCACTGTTACCCCCATCACACTGTCCCTGTTTGTGAGCAGAAGGTCCAGTATTGCCTTCTGCCGAGTTGGTTCCATGACCAGTTGCTTGAGGAAGGCACCTTGAGAGAGTCCAGGATAAATCTGCTCCTAGTTGATGCTGCTGCTGGGATGCTCCAGTCCACGCCTGGAATATTGAAGTCTCCAACCAGTACTACCACTCTTGTCTGCCATCCTTTGGATGGCTAGCATCAACTCCCTATCTGTTTCTTCCTCCTGGGCTGGTGGTCTATAGACCACACCTGTGGATGGCTGGCCCCATTTTCCTTTCTAGCTTAACTCACAGTATCTCTCCCCATTTGTTCCTCCTGGATCTCTGTGGCCCTTATGTCATTTTTCACATACAGTGCCCTCCTCCTCCTTCCTGCCTGCTCTGTCTCTTCTGAATATGTTAGACAGGTATGCCATCTCCAGTCATGGTTATCATTACACCAGGTTTCAGTGATGGCCACAATGTCCAGGTCTGACTGTACCATGACAGCCTCCAGATCTTCTATCTTGTTGCTAAGGCTCCTGGCATTTGCACACATGGCTTTCCATGATTTGACCTCCCTAGTCTGCTTCACTGTTCTACTCCAGCCCCTTCCTTGGTTGTCATTTATCCCTGGTTCTCCTTGCTGTCTGCCCTTCTGCTGAATTTTGCCCCTTTTCTGCTTATCCACCTTTTGGACACTAATCTCCATCTTTTGCACACCGCTTTGCAGAGATGGCCACTCCTCTGGTTCACTGGTTCCACTGCTAGCTGTGGGGGGTGAGCAAGTAGGTACCCTCCTCTGTATCTAGATGTAGATATAGATATAGATAGAATTATAGTTATAAAAATTGGATATAGATACAGAACCCACTCAAAGCATGTTTACCCATGGTTTTCAAAACTTGTTCTTCAGTTTCAGAACATTAAGACAAGTAGGAACCTTTGTTTTAAATACTTCCAAACAGGAAGAACAAGTGTTCCCAGCCCTACCAATCAAAATCATGCTCCCGCTATAGAGCACCACAGAAGCATGACACAGGCTTTCTCAGACAGAGGAAAGCACTGCACGCCAATTCAATATCAGCAGTTTAAACTGCAGCAATACACTCACGTACTGTTACTGGCAGAAACATTACCATTACTATTTTGGTACTGAGCATCCCTTTTTAAAACACAAAGACAGATGATGTAGTATTCTAAAACATGCTTAAATTGCATTATATAAAATAAAAAAAACTCTTTATGAAGAATTTGCAGGTTCTGAACACCTCATCAGTGACATCAGAAGGCACTCGAGTTTCACTCTTATGTCACTGATGTCACCAATGTAACTTGGTGTTGAGAATCTGCTCATTCTTAATGACATGGGATTAGTAAATATATGCATATACTATATAAATATAATATGCAATAGACTGGTGAGGGGTAAGAACCATCACTCATGAGTGAAGAAGCCACAGGTGATTTATAAAAATCTTGCCCCTACACAAGTTATGATAAACTATGCATTTTGAGCCAGACCACTGTATATTCAATTATTTCAACATCAATTTAATAGTTATACCTTTTAAGCATGCTCTTTCTACGAAGATATAACTGTTTCTGTTTGATTTCAACTGCTAGCTTCAGTGTTACACTTGGCTATTGTGATGTCATCAGCACTGTGAAAGCTGCACCCTGAATGGTTCAGTATGCATTGTGACATACTCTACTCTACAAGATGATACTATCTTGCTATATTGGGTCAGAATAACACTTTTTATCTTGCTATTTATCAGTGCATGCATGTTGTATAAAAATATATCTGCAACACCAGTGAGGATACTTACAAATATTGTCAATATTAAGAGGGTGCTCAGACCTACAGTGACAATAAGTGGGTTTATCCTCACTCTAAGTCCCCCACACCATAATGTATCCACATAGTAAGTTTCTATGGGCTGGAGCCAGGAGTGCAAAATGCACAATTAAAACCCAGCTGCTCACCTGTGTATCGGCTCCCGCTCTGCTGTTTTATAATCATGCCAGCTCTCCCAAGTAACTTTCACTTTCTCCCCCAGTTCACTCCCCAAAAAATTCTGTCTCATAAATAGTAACATCGGCCCTAAACAAAAAATGTTTCACTTCCCCTGCCCGCCAGAGGAACCTGCTAACATTTTTGCCATCTTACCTCCCTCCCATCCTGATAACATTAGAATGCATCTCAGACCAGCACTATCGCACACTATGTCGCTCTCTTCCTCAGTCTTCTGTTTAGGCCTCACCACTCACTGTATTGGAAATGCCCATACTTAGTCAGCAGCAACATTGGAACTGCCCCCACTTACTTGGCAACAATATGCACTGATGCATACGATACCGTCATGTGCTTCAGACCAGTTGTCATCTGAAACTTCAATTTAAAACAAAAAGAAACAAAAATGCAAGTGTAAAACAGCTTTTTATAGCACATATAAAACAGTGTTTTATTTAACAGAAAACAAACGGTGCTGTATAAATTAAATATGCCATAGCCTCCCACAGAAATATTACTGATATTTTTCCCTTGTGCAGTTTGACCTTTGAAATCACTTGTGACTGCACCACTCATGATGTCATAAGGTCAAAATGCACTCAAGAAAAATATCAGCACTATTTCTGTTGTGGACATGACATATCACAGACTTGAGAAAACTCAAGGAGTAGTCAAGGATATGGCAAGCTGGGTTTCAATGTGAAAAAGTGCAAAATAGTGCACTTGGGGCACAGAAATCCAAAGGCTGAATACAAGATAGGTGGAGTGTTACTGACAACCACCAAGCAGGAGAAAGACCTGGGGGTAATCATATCTCATGACCTAAAGGTGGCCAGGCAATGTGACAAGGCAGCTGGGAGGGCTAGTGGGATGCTGCGGTGCATAGGGAGGGGTATCACCAGCAGAAAGAGGGAGGTAGTGTTGCCTCTGTATAAATCACTGGTAAAACCCCACCTAGAATACTGTGTCCAGTTCTGCAGACAACATCTCTGGAAGGACATAGTGTGGAGCCACATCTCTGGAAGGACATAGTGTGGAGGCACTCCAGAGGAAGGCAACAAAAATGATTCAGGGAATCTATCAAAGGCCCTATGAGTAGAGACTAAAGGAACTCAATATGTACACTCTGGAACAAAGAAGGGAGAAGGGGGATATGATAGAGACCTTTAAATGTCTCACTGTGGTAAATAAGGTGCAAGAGGAAAATATTTTTCAGAACAAAAGGTGCTCAACAACAAGGGGACATGCTATGAAATTGGAGGGGTGTAGATTCAGGAGAGATTGGAGGAAGTACTTCTTCACAGAAAGAGTGGCGGATTCCTGGAACAGCTTACCAGAAGAGGTGGTGTGTGCAAAAACAGCGGCACAGTCAATAACACATGGGACTGGCATTAGGAAATCTTAATGGAAAGGAAGGTGGGGAGGGAGAATGAGCTGGAGATAAGTAGGGTCTGTGGTGATACTGAAGGTAGAGAAAAATGGGCAGACTGGGTGGGCCAAATGGTCCTTATCTGCCAACAAAGTCTATGTTTAAGTGTGTGTGTGTGTGTGTGTGTGTGTGTTAGAAATGTTAATTAGTGGTGGCGATAGGCCCTTTTTTGTAGGGGAAGAATCATCTCCCCAATCTATTAGCACCCAAATGTACCCCAATTGCCTAAGTAAGTCTTTCTATATAAATGATTGATTAAAAAATGTGTGTGGTGTCTGCCATACCCGACCATCAGCAGGTGTACTTGGGGCGGGGGGGGGATGCATGCACTAGCTTCACAATTTGACTCACAACTACTGGGAAATAACTGGTCATGATCCTTCCATGTATGCTGGGCTCAAAGGACTGGTAAGTGACTTTATGTTATTGACTGGGGCTAGGAACAGGTACATGCTCAGTGGTATGGCAATTTATTTCTGGCACACCTGTTGAATGGGGAAGGGCTATGATATGTGCAGCAGGCTTGTTATCTGAAATGCAGTGAGAACAAACATGTCTCTAGGTAGATTTGTACCAGGAGCACTGTAATTTGATCCATTGATCTGACCATGTCCTTGATGTCAGTTGTGGGTGTCACCATGCTTGCTGATGTCAAGAATAGCAAGGAGTATATGGGACTCGGATTTTTTTAAGTAAGTAGCTACCTAGTATTTTTTTTTGTGCCATGCTGCATGCTGCCAGCATGTCCCTTGAAGATGGTTTCTGAACAGCAATTTTAAATAAATCAATAAATAATCAAATAAATAAATGGTTGGTGCAGCCTACAGAGTAATGTAGATCATAATTTTCTTGAGTGTGCATGGTTGAACTGGAGGCGGCATTGGGCATGAAACATGTAAAAGAAAAGTTTAGTGGCAGCAAAACTAAAAATAAGCATACGACACAGTCACAGCATATCAGTATGGGCCAGGCACATTAATTTCCTATGTTCTCCAGTGGATTTGACATCCTTCTTATTGCCACGGACTTGTGATTTTTGTTCTGTTTTCAAAACAAGAGTAGTTGATCAATCAATCACTGTTTACCTTGTGGAGTCAAGACCTTTCCTCTCTGTCCACTACACTCCATATCATATACCACACTTTGGGGGTGGGGCTTAGTGTATACTTATCAAAGACTTGGAGGGACAGGCCCTTAGACACAAATGTTATGTCCTGCCACTGACCGCATTAGTTATGTAAACCAGGGAGTCTGGAAGTAGCAAGTTCCTTTCCATAAATGCATTGTATTTTGAACTGTTAAGAAGCAACTTTCATTTAGTTGAATTTACTGCAAAGGTGCTGGTGGCCTAGAACAACACTACAGGTAACCACACCCATATACTCTGGTAAAGCATACATCCATGTACTCAGACTGGCTTTTAAAGTATGGTTTATCCTTAAGAAACATGCTTCACTGTATGTCCAGTACCTGTCTCGATTATAAATATTGGCCTTTTAAAAATATCCAACAGACTTAAAATGCCAGGAACCACTTCAGAGCAACAGCATTAGTGTAAAACTTCCTTCCCCATGCATGGTCTCTTGGCTGGCAAACTAAACTGGAGATGAACAACTGCTGCTTTTTACTTTTATTCTGGAACAAGAATAAAATGGTACCAAACACTAAATTATATAGGACAGCTTACCAAAATACCCCTTCCTGTAAAGTGAACTCTGTAAGATGTGCCAAAATAAACACTACTGAAATGCATAGTAACATTTATTGCCTTAGCTCTATCATTAAACCTTTCAATAGCCATGATTTCTGTCCCATTATCTAACTCAAACAGTCACATTACATTAAGCCTGTAAGTCAAATAGGATGTCTCAGTGCTGATACCCTCCAGATCCAAAGATTTACATCAGGATTAACTGGCCTGAATCTTTCTTTATGAAAACAAAACCATAATCATGTACTACATGCCACCGTGGTGCTACACCACCCTGTTTATGGATATTCTGAAGAAATGTATCCACTACATAATAATAATGATAATAAAAAAACTTATATGCAATACTTTCATTATAGTGACAAGGCGTCAACGCGACAGTATGATTTCATACATTTATCAGGAAATCAGAAAATAAACAGGTAAAGAGCCGAGGGAAGGCATCATTATTCAAGACTGCCAGCTATCTTTTCCCACCATATTATTAATTTATCTAAAAAAATGTATATTAACCACAATTTCAGACATTTGGTATCTTAAATGGCAAGTGATACAGACAGGATGCTACACAAATAAGGACTGTGATTTTGGTGATGGCGGACTTGAATCCCATAAAATGAATCAAAACCTATTTGTCCATCACTTGTAACACAAAGCAAAACTGCCATTTCCTTACTTTAGCATGGCATCTTCCTTTTCCTCCTCTTCTTTCTGTCTGACCATCACTGCCATTATAATTTTGCGTTCTTCCTCCGTCAGATGGCTCATATCGGGCATCTCTTGCATTGGAGGAGGCGCGGTGGGTGGGCGAGGGCCGCGGGGCCCTACCGAAGCAGACATATTTGCCCTCCTTATCTTACCTTGCTTATTAAAAAAAGCTTAAATCCCTTACTTTACAGTAAAGTCCACCGACTGACAAGCAGCTCTCGCAAACAGACCAAGCCATACGCCGTGACATGCATCCTCCGACTTCTTTTGTGTACACCTGTTATTTTTTTGCCTCTGTTTATTTTTTTGCCCCTACTCCTTGCAGTCCATCCTGATGAAGATAATATGTAGCAGTGATTGTTGCATGTCGCGGAGCTCGCTCGCTGTGAAATGCCTCTGCCGCTAGGTTTTGGGCTTCTGGGTTTGGTAAGGGCTAGGCGGAGTCCGCGCGCTTGGCTCTGCTCTTCGCTGCTGCTGATGCTGCTGTCACAGCGACGGGAAAGATTCAATGAAACAGCACCGCACGGCCGCCTTGCCTATCCGAGCGCGTGCGTGAGCGAGCGCGCAACCACCTCCTCCCCAACCGCGCGCGGCCTCGCACCCTCTTCAGGGGCTGTCTCTCTGTCACGCGCGCTTCCGAGGGCGCCTGCGTTGACGTGAGCGCGCAGTTCGAGCTCCCTTCATCTACTCTGCTGCCCCCACTGCTAGTAAAATATGTGCCATTAGGATTTGAAGTGCCTTCCCGTCAGTTATGACTCACAATTGTCAAATTAATGGGCCCGCTCATAAAAGCTTGTCTTTGAACTTGGTAATATTTTCCAAACATAAACATAAACGTTTGCTGGAGTACGATGATATTTTGCTACCAATTAGTTTTTCATTTTTGTATTCTCAGTTCTAGGTGGTGTGGAGTTAGAATCATAATTATAAAATTGATAGGACACATCCTAAAAGCTGACTGGCTCTAGCAATGTCTGACCAATGCTGCTATGGCAGGATGGAATTACTGGTCAGAACTCATTATAAAGGGCTCTCCTCTATTGATTTTTCCAGATGGACCCCTGTATCAACTTCCAGGTGGGCCCCCTGTATCCCAGTCCAACCATGTACTGAAGGTACTCCAATTTGACTCCTGTCTTCAATGAATCTGAGGAGTGGCATAACCTATGATATAGCACATCCTGTCCTCCATTATTACTTAAATTACTAAACAGATGACATGGCGCCATTTTCATTTTTGCTACCTGTAGGACGCTTTAATAGGGCGATGACATTTGACAGTACAGTGCACTCGCATAGAGGCTGTTATTGAGGAAACAATGTAGAGCAGAGATGTTGTGAAGTTTAAAAATGCCATTGAAGATAAGGCGTATTTGCCACCTCCACCTTTGCATATAAATTCACAGATTTTTCCTTTTTAATAACAAATTTGCCTTTTGCAGCTTTGCCTGCAACTTCACCCTTGGGGTGCATTTAGGTGACATTTGGTAAAAATGAGGCTGGTGGTAAACAAGGTCACATGGAAGAACTTCTGCAGGTCACAAAGTAAATTTCTCTTTACAGTGACACAGCTTCCCTTTTGGTTTCTCATTGTGAGTTAGTCAGTGGTCGAGCTCAGAGTCTGACAGCTTTTCGGAGAGAAAAGAAACATACAACCCTATTTTTACACACTTTCTAAGCTTTTTTTTATTGTTTTTTGATTCTTATTCAATTTCTTATCTGCTGATTATTCATTTTCTGGTTCATGCATTGTTTTCTCAGTTTTCATCTCTCTCTCTCTTTGACAGTCTGTAATGGAGACTTGTGGATGCAGTCATATCTCTCAACTAGTATGAATTTTGCATAGTGCTATGATTTTCACACTCAAATTTATCCTTGCTTCGCATAAGTTTACTGATTTTCTTAATAATGGCAGAGCTATTTCTGGACATACAAACTATTAAATCATTGAACTAAGTTGATAGAAACATTAATTATCACTAACTGTATGGGACCCACTATTTGTAGTCATATTATTCTTTAAAATAAGAAAGTGCTCCACATTCTTGCCATTTGCTATGATTTTTGAAGGCCAGCACTATGATTTTTTATGCTGAGAGGCTGAAAGGTATGGATGCAGTGTAGGGACTCTTGGGGGCAGCACCATATGCCTGAGCTGTCCAGTGCTTGGGGGTTTCCTGACTCCAGTAGCCCCCCATCAATACAGCAGCGGCATGTCCCACTCCCTGCTCTAGCTCACACACAATAGTGCGGAAGCTGGAGAGGGTACTCCAATCATAAGTCTGCATGTGGACCACATCAACAATCTGGTGGAGAAGACGGCTTGCTTGCTCTAGGAGGAACCAAAGAACACAGAGAGACCAGTGAATACAAGATATAAATTATTTTGACTCTAGTACACTCTGTACTGTGTTACATCTGTGAACAGTCACCAAAAATACAAAAAAGAAAAAGAAAAAATAACTTTTGGAAAAGATACCTATCGTCACACTGGTGATGGCCATGCCTTGAAATGGCACAAAGGTGCCACAGACAGAGAAGACAGAGGAGAAGTCTTCCTTGATGGATGAGAAGGGAGCAGAACAGGCGGAAACCAGTGAAGATGGGACAGTTATTTAGACTGTACTAAAATGGTCACTGTGGATGACCACACAGATAGTGCATCTGCTGTCCACTCCAGTCTTCCTGTACCTGTAATGTAACCTGTGCAGCAAAAAGACAAAAAATTTAGCCTGACTTGGCATGGCCATTGTGTCCCTGTTTACCCGTTACATGAAAACTTAAAATTAAAACTAAAAAAAAAATCATGTAATATTAATTACCATAAAATTAGTGATGACCATGCCACATACGGACATAGTAGTGCCACATAGAGGGTGATGGAGAAAGAGGCAACTTAAGTCTATGCCTTGCAGTCACCTGTCTGAAGTGAAAGGTAAACAAAAGGAAAAAAAGAAACACTGTTAAATGTCTTGTAAGCAAGCTGGAAGGCCCTCATGTGTGACAGTGAACTCACCATCACCACCTACAGTGAGGATAAGGAGTATGAAAAATAGTGAAAGTAACTTACCATCACAGCAGACAAAGTTGGCCCTTGCTGGACTTGAGGCTGTGCTGCCTTGATGGGCTGGCTAGCTGTTTGGAGGCTTGTCTTGTGGGCTGGCTGGCTGGAGATTTGCTTAGCAACAGCATTTAGGAGGCAGTATAGCGCAGTGGTCTAAGGCTCTGAGCTGCAAATCTGGTAACATCCAGCAGACCAGACCTGGGTTTGAATCCCACAGCTTCCACTTGCATGCTGTGTGACCCTGAGCAAGTCACTTAACCTCCTTGTGCTCCCAGGTCGCTCCTGTAAAAAAGCTTTCAGCTTAGTGTGCTATACCTGGTTAAACAACTAAAATAAAAAAAAAAAAATTATGCTGGCTAAAGAGTCAGGGTTTCTGAGTCTAGATGCATGTCGGGGATGTGGTGGTGGCCCATGTTGCTGGTGAATGTGGAGGACATAAGCAGGCCAGAGGAGGAGGAAACAGTGTTGTCTTGATTGTTGGTGAATGCCTGGTCTAGATGGCTGGCAACAATGGTATTTACACCAGCATAAGAGTCTTTGTTTCTCAGTCTGGAATGGGTGCATGCGGTGGTGGTTGACAGTTTGAATTAAGTCCATTGTGGGGTACATGATCAGATTAAGGTAGACCCCACCATTTTCATTCTCTGTTTTTAGCTGCTCCCCTGCATCTCCTAGCCCACCTAAGTGCAATTTTCATATCCTCCCTTTGTGTGTTTTCCCACCTTGACCTCAGCCCTTTGTTTGTCTGACCTGCTAATCCCTTTCTCTCATCTTGTCTCCTGCAGGCTGCTCACATTAATTTCCAGCAGAGCAGGGTGAGGGTCAGATGGCAGCACCTTCCCCTGCACCCCAACCACATATGTGGATGAAACGGAGCAGCCCAGCAGCTCCATATCAGCAACCCAGGTACCTGTCTGACAGCTTCCTCAAAGCCTGCATCTCCTCTGCTGTCGGCATAGCAAAACTGGAGATGCAGGCCCCTAGCATCCCTCAAGTCTACCACTCCACTGCAGTCTGAGCCACTAGCACCAGCTCTGCAGTAGTCCCTCATTTCCCATCCTCAGTAGCAGCAGCAGCCAGAACAACCAGCACCAGCTGCACGACAACCTGAACCTCCATGTCCCCATGGTACCCCCACCACCAGCAGTTCCACCCTGTATAGCCCCCATGCTTGCCATCATTGGGTTCCTCAGAGTGATGGCTACCAAAATCCAATCAGTCACAGCCATCCCTTGTGTGGGATTTTTTCACTGTGCACCACAATGACAACATTCTTAATTGCAATATATGTGACACATTGGTCAGTCAGCTGAAAAGAGGGAGCCACCTAGGCACTGGAGGCCACTTGACCCATCTAAAGATCCACTATCCTGCTGAGTTGGAAGCAAAACAAAATAGAGGTGGCTAGTGGTGGTGGAAGTGAGCCATCTGTTCTAGCCAGGGGGAAAGCACAGTCAGTTACTGCCATTCTCACCATGGTGATGTGTGCAGAGTGTGCCCAGAGCTCTGGCAGCATCTGCAACAGCACTGGCACCAGGACCCACAGCACCAACACCCACACCACCTCAAAACACAAAGGATCAGCAATTTCAACTGTGGAAGGATATGGGGGACTTCCATTGGCATATTTAATGTCCAGGAGAACTAGCAGCTTCTCCTCCAGGAAATGCATAAGCTCCATTAGAGTAGTGCAGGAGCTGCATCATCTGGCAGTGGGATACCATGATCAACAATTATAAGTTTTATTATATCTTTCCTGTTTTTCTCTTTTCTGTCACCTCATAGTCTTTCTCCCCCCATGTTTAATCCCCCCAAAATAAAAAAAATAGTCTTTCCTGTCTTTTGCTTTACTCTTTCACCCCATTCTATCTTGTCTTATTTCTGTCTGCTGTGTTTCTCCTTGAACAAAAAAAAATGTCCCCAAAAAATAGTCTTTCCTGTTTTTCTCTTGTGCACGTTTGTTCCATTCTCTCAACTTTATTTCTGTCTGCTGTCTCTTTTTCTCCTTTTTACAAAAAAAATATTCTATCTATATTTTCTTCAATGGCACGAGTTTATGCACCGTGATCGCTCTTCTCTCACTATTGTTTCTGTTGTTAATTACTGTTGATGACATATATAGTGCATTTGAAAAACACAACATCCAAAAGTTATATCACTAGCTCAGATGCACTGTCAAACTTATTCCATTACTCCAGACAGTTACTGCCTTTCCTGCTCTTCTAGAAAATGTATCCTGAATAAGAAATTATTAAATGGTGGTAGCTAATGCTGCACTCTTCAAGATAATATACACATTTTTCACTTCCTGAAATTGGCTCACAAACCAGAAATTATGAAATAGTGGTAACGTACTACTGCTAATACTGCAACATGATACTGTGCTGCGTGTCACTCCCCCTGCCACATTTCTTATAATGCACTTCAGTGTAAAAAGTGCAAAAAGCACACTAAACATGAATTATTTTGCTCCAAGAATTTTTGTGAACAAACTAAATAATTCAATCTGCTGCATGCTGCTACAAGTTGCTGTTCCTGTGCTACAATTCGACTCCCCTGCTACAGTTCTTGCAATGACCTTTAGGGAAAATTGTGAAAAAAAGAACAATATATATAAATTCTGTGTTCCCAGAATTTGTTCAACTACCTGAAATATCTGTTTACCTGTTAAATGAAAACTTAAAATTAAAACTAAAAAAATTATGTAATGTTACTTACCATCAAATTAGTGATGGTCATGCCAATACTTCAGGCCGCTGGTGCTACAAGTTGCCACGCTGGGATTCAGTCGCACCAACACAGTTCTTGTAATGCACTTTAGGGTGTGAACTTTAGTGCCCCCAAATTCTCAGAAAAACAATTCCTCCATCCATAAATTTTCAAATGAGGCAACAAAATGAGATGGGCTCCCAGAATTATTATGCTGCTTATGTGCTGTGCAAGTCTGACACCAGAGCACCTGTCCTGAGGAACTTAATGACCAGCAATTGTGCATGTCTTTGCATTAAATGATATTGCATCTTTGTGGTGTTGAGCTGGATGATGAACTTTGATTATTGCTTTGTGTGCTAACAACAAATGTAAGTATTTACTTCTAATTTTCCACTTTTTCACTGGGGGGGAAGGGTTAAACAGTACATTTCTAACCATCTTTTGTTATCATTTCTCTCTTTGCAGGTATTTATCACTAGGGTGAATAAATCCTGTTGCTGCATGGGTTCAGCCTGAATCAGGTTATTTAATTTAGCAGTGTTTCCTACCATGGAAGGTAAGTATTATTTTTTTTGTTGTTGTTTTTAAATTCTTAAATGTTATCCACATGGTACTCTCTGTCTTCTGCTTTAGTTTCTCTCCTTTCAGGTATTTTTCAGCTGTATGGCATTGTAGAATGAGGCAGCAGCATCAGGTGGATGACTATTACTTATGTTGGATACAGAGGATGTGTTGGTTTTAATAAGACCACATACATTGGTGGAGAAGCTGGAGAGGGTACTCCAAGCATGAGTCTGCATGTGGAACACATCAACAATCTGGTGAAGAAGATGGCTTGCTAGCTGTAGGAGGAAGCATTCATCTTAATGACAGAACATAGAAAGACCACTGAATACAGAATTTAAATTATTTAGTTTCTAGTACACTCCCTACTGTGTTACATCTGTGAAAGGAAACCAAAAATAAAAATTAAAAGAAAAAATAACTTCAGTAGCTGCTGTCAGCTATTGACAGACAGCAATCTTGCTTTCAGAATAAGAAGCAGCTAACTAAAGAGTTAGAACTTTTCTTACTAATAGAAAACTTCTAACTTAGCAGGAGTCAGAACCCGTTGGGATTAAACAAACAAATACTTTGTTAGATGTGTGGGGTCTCAATTAGGGTAAAAAAAAAGAGAGTCAGTGTGTTTTTCTGTGTTGGGGAAGGGGACTGTATCAGCTTCTCAGTTTGCTAAGTCAGGAGGAGAGCAGTTAATTGGGGGTGTGGCTTAGGCATCAGAAAACCAGGTGTCTCCAATAACAGTTCCTTGCTGCTTGCTTTTGGCAGACAGCAATCTTGCTTTCAGAACAAGGAGCACCTGACTAAAGAGCTAGAACTTTACTTACTAATTGCCCTGCTCCCCTTCCACCCTTAGCCAGTTCCACTTTTATAGGCACTGGATTTGACTGACAACTGGAACTTCCTGTTTGGCAGTAGGAAAGGAAGGATCACTGAGACATAAAAGTCTCACCATCTTTGAAGGAAAAGAGTAGCTCTCCCCCCCCCAGCTGCTGGAGGTCTGACTTTGAGCAAGGAAGAAGGAGACTATCAAAGAATACAGGAAGTTCCTATCCCAGAACAGGAAGGGCGAGAGCTGTAAAGGCACATAGGTAGTAGGAAAGTAGGTGGAAAAATAAATAGAGGCAGGAGAGAGTAAGCATACAAAGCAACAGGAGTAGGGCCACAAAATAAGACATGATGGGAGTGGTGCAGTGCAGTGGCTGTGGGGCTGCAGTCTTCCGGAAGATGTTCTGGAGGCTGTGATGTTGCCCTATTTGCAGGCACCTCTCTGCCCTGGTCTGAGGAAGGAGGTTGCCCACCTCCTGGCTGCTTGGCTAGGATTCGTGAACCCTCTTCCCCTGCCCAGGGACCACTGTGGCCATCACCGCTGCCTCAAAGGTTGCCAAGAAAGAGGAGCAGTTGGACCAAGGTGGGCTTAGGGATGGTGAGGGCAGAGGAACAGAGATGCATCCCTCCAGTTGTACCTCTCCACAATTCATATGCCATTCTGGTGGAGAGTGGTTCCTCTGTGGAGGCACCTGCAGTGTACACCAAGGAGGATGCTGGGAACCTCCACAAAGGAGACCCACAGGAGGGTGGCACAGGACCCCATGGCAGAAGGAAACAACTCCTGGTGAAGGACTCAATCATTAGGGGAAGATCTGGGGGAGGAGGGAGGGAGGAGTAAGGTGCCTGCCTGGTGGCATGGCTTGGAGGACAGGAGCAAATCCTCAGGATCATGGGAGCAGCTGCATGGGGGAGGGAGCTGGATGTCACTGTCCACCAAGGGACAAATTACCTGGCTAGGAATGGGATCATAGCAGTGCAAGAGGAGTTTGTGGCATTTGGGAGGAGCCTTAGACAAGTAGCACATATGGTAACCTTCTTGGAGGTGCTGCCTGTCTATGGCATGGGCGAAGCTAGGGTACTCCACACCATGGGATTCAATGAATGATTGAAAAAATGTTGTAGAGCTCAGGATTTTGGCTTCATTAGGGACTGGGGGTCCACCTGGAGGGATACAGGCCTGTACTGGCATGATGGTCTGCATCTGTCTGGGAGGGAAACTGGTATCCTTGGTGATAGATTTAAATGCTTCATTGGCAAGCATTTAAACTGTGAGGAGGTACTGAAAGAGCAGGAAAATCAGCCTTCCCCACAAAACAAGGTAGTTAATGAGGTAAACGCCAGGGTAGAGAAGTCAATAGGGAGCAGGACAGGTGTAAATGGAGAAAAAGACAAAGGCAGTAAGGACAGGGATGGGACTATAAGTGGTAAGGCCTTAAAAAAATGGAGGGTGATGAGTACCAGTGCCTGTAGTCTGGGTAACAAGCTCTCTGAACTAGTGGCCTTGATGGAAGAGGGGTGCCTAGATATTATGGCAGTCACAGAAACATGGTACACAGAGAACCATGACTGGGATGTCAACATACCAGGGTACACAATCTAAAGGAGGGACAGGGAGGGTAAAAGAGGAGGAGGAGTAGCTCTCTACATGAGGGAAGGGATCAAAGCAATGGAACTAATGAGTAAACAGGGAGGAGGAGGCACTGTGGGTCACCCTGGAGACATGAAATGGCACCACAATCCTCATGGGGGTTGTATACAGACCTCAATCTCAGGTAGAGGCAATGGACAAGGAAATGATAGAAGGCATCCTTAGAATGGCAGAAAAAGGGGAGATATTGTTGATGGAGTACGTGAATATGCTAGATATTAACTGGAGCACCTTTTCTGCCACCACATCCAAAAGCAGGGTTATTCTCGATGCCCTACAGGGGGCATGCCCCAGATAGCTAGTGTTGGAACCCACTCAGGAGGGAGCAATCTTAAACCTGGTACTCTCAAAAGGGGCCAGAGAGAGTATCTTGGATTTAGAAATGGGTAGCCATCTGGGAACAAGCAACCACCCATCAGTGTGGTACACGATAAACACAGCCGTAGAGTCAAGCCATACAAAAGCAAGGGTACTGGCCTTTAGTAGAGCTGACTGGGAAAATGGGAGAGTGCCTCAGAAAAGAACTAGCAAACAGGCAAGAAAGAGGGGTGGAGGAACAATAGGGAAAAATCAAAACAGCCATCACAGAGGCAACAAGCCTTTGTGTTAAGCAAATCAACAAAACAAAATAAAGGAAAAAATCACTATGGTTCTCAAAAGAGGTGGTGGGGAAGGTTAGGGAGAAAAAGGTAGCCTTCAGGAAGTATAAGGAAACACAGAAGGAGCAGGATGGAGAACTGCGCCAGTTAAAGCAAAAGGAAGCAGGGAAGGCAGTCAATAGTAAATGCCCAAACTGAGGAAAAGATAGCCAAATCAGTTAAGAAGAGGGATAAAACCTTTTATAGGTACATTAGGGAGTGAAGAAAGATCAGGGGAAGGATAGTGAGGCTTAATAAAGTGAAGGTGGATGGGCAGAAGGTGACAGTGAAAAAGCAGGGATACTGAACGAATACTTCTGTTCAGTATTCATAAAAGAAGAGGAGGGGGTTGTACGTAATCCAATCAATAGAAGCACTCTGGATAGGGGGGTCGATACCAGTCCATTTGCAGAAGAAAGGGTCCTGAAAGAACTAAAACTGAAGGTGGACAAAGCAATGGGGCCTGACAGGATTCACCCCAAAAGTCCAAAAGAACTAAGGGGAGAACTGGTGACACCACTGACTACCCTTTTTAACAAATCATGGGAGGATGGTGTGGTACCTGAGGACTGGAGGAGGGTGGATTTGATTTCCTTTCACAAAAGTTGGATTAAGACAGAGGCAGGAAACTATAGACCTGTTAGTTTGACCTCAGTGGTAGGGAAAATGATGGAATCATCACTTATGAAAGAAAAATTTTTTGAGTACCTAGAGGCCAGTGGGGCATAGGACCCAAGGCAGCATGGATTCACGTCGGGAAGGTCTTGTCAGATTAATCTAATTCTTTGACTGAGTGACCAAAGTAGTAGACCAGGGAGGAACTGTGGACATGGCCCACCTAGACTTTAGCAAGGCGTTTGACACAGTCCCACACAAAAGATTAATATACAAGTTAGCCAGCCTGGGAGTGGGTCCCAGGGTTGTAGCCTGAGAAAAACACTGTCTGGACAACAGGACGCCAAGGATAATAGGGAAATGGAGTCCACTCTGAAGAAAGGGGGGTTACTAGTGGGGTACCACATGGTTCAGTACTGGGACCAGTCCTCTTTAATGTCTTTATAGGTGACCTTGCAGAGGGACTAGAAGGAAAAGTATGCCTCTTTGCAGATGACACAGAGATCTGCAACAGGACTGATACACAAGGGGGGCTGGAAAGGATGAGAAGGGACTTGGCAAAGTTGGAGGAATGGTCAAAAGTATGGCAGCTTAGATTCAATGCAGAGAATTGAAAAGTAATGTACATGGGAAACAAAAATCTAGGTGAAGAGTACACAATGTGGGGGGAGGTACTAACAACAACAACAAAAATGGAAAGAGACCTGGAAGTAGTCATATCAGATGACCTAAAGGTAGGCGAGCAATGTGAGAATGCAGTAAAGAGGACTGGGAGATACTGGGATGCATAGGGAAAGCCAACACCAGTACAAAACAGGAAGTTGTTATCCCTCTGTACAGTTGGTGAGACCCCATCTGGAATACTGTGTGCAGTTCTGGAGACCTCATCTCCGCAAGGACATAGACAGGATGGAGGAGGGCAACTAAAATGGTTCAGGGTCTGCACCAGAAGCCATATGAAGAGAGACTAAAGGAGCTTAGTATGTATACCCTTGAGGAAAGGAGAGAGAGGAGGGACATGATAGAAACATTTAAGTACCTCAAGGGAATCAGCAAAATCCAAGACGGCATCATCTTTCAGAAAAAGAGATGTGCAAGAACAAGGTGGCACAATTTGAAGATAGAGGGGGGACGGCTCATGGGCAATGTGAGGAAGTATTTTTTCACAGAGAGGGTGGTGGATGAATGGCATGGCCTTTATGTGGAGATCATGGGGTCAAAAACAGTGGGGGAATTCAAGAATGCATGGGACAGACATAAAGCAATTCTAGTAGGGGGTAGGAGGAAGTAGGCTATTGGTTAACTAGGATCTGCAGCTTATCCAATAAGTAGGGAAATGGACAAACTGGGTGGGCCAAGCGGTCCTTATCTGCCATCTAAGTCGATGTTTCTATATTTCTATGCTTTGGAAAGGATATCTATCATCACACTGGTGATGGCCATGCCATGAAATGGCACAAAGGTGCGACAGACAGAGGAGAAGTCTTCCTTGATGGATGAGAAGGGAGCAGGACAGGAGGAAGTCAGTGAAGATTGGACAATTATTTAGACTATACTAAAATGGCCACTGTGGATGACCACACAGTGTATCTACTTTCCACTCCCAGTCTTCCTATACCTGTAATGTAACCTGTGCAGAAAAAAACAGAAATCATTTTGCCTGACTTGGCATGGCCATTGTGTCCCTGTTTACCTGTTAAACGAAAACTTAAAATTAAAACTAAAAAAATTATGTAATGTTACTTACCATCAAATTAGTGATGGCCATGCCACATGCTGGCATAATAGTGCCACACAGAGGGGTGATGGAGAAAGAGGCAACTTAAGTCTATGCCTTGCAGTCGCCAGTCTGAAGTGAAAGGGAAGCAAAAGGAAAGAAAGAAACACAATTTAATGTCTTGTAAGCAAGGTGGAAGCCCCTCATATGTGGCAGTGAACTCTCCATCACCACCAACAGTGAGGATAAGGAGTATGAAAAACAATGAAAGTAACTGGAGGCTTGTCTTGTGGGCTGGCTGTCTGGAGTTCTGCTTGGCAACAGCATTTATGATGGCTTAAGAGTCAGGGTTTCTGAGTCTGGATGCATGTGGGGGATGTGGTGGTGGCCCATGTTGTTGATGAATGTGGAGGACATAAGCAGGCCAGAGGAGGAGGAAACAGTGTTGTCTTGATTGTTGGTGAATGCCTGGTCTGCATGACTGGCAACAACGGTATTTACACCAGCTTAAGAGTCCGTGTTTCTCAGTCTGAAATGGGTGCATGCGGTGGTGATTGACTGTTTGAATTAAGTCTACTGTGAGGTACATGATCCGGTCAAGGTAGACCCCACCATTTTCGTTCTCTGTTCAGCTGCTCTGCTGCATCTCCTAGCCTCCCAAGTGCAATTTGCATATCCCCCTCTTTGTGTGTTTTCCCACCTTGACTTCAGCCCTTTGTTTGTCTGATCTGCTGATCACCTTCACTCGTCTTGCCTCCTGCAGGCTGCTCACATTAATTTCCAGAACAGCAGGGTGAAGGCCAGACAGCAGTGCCCTCCCCCGCATCCCGACCACATCCACGGATGAAATGAAGCAGCCCAGCAGCTCCACACCAACAACCCAGGTACCTGTCTGACAGCTTCCTCAAAGCCTGCATCTCCACTGCTGTCGGCATAGCAAAACTGATTGTATTAATTCAGTGCAAGTGCTGTTTAATTTAGCCTATTTATCAGGGTTTACAAGGTTACCTTAACTGCATCTGACTGTTAACTGTTGTCATGCTGCATTTCTTGTGGGTGCTTTAAGAGCCAATACTGTGGTTGCACTCCGGTTTACATGACCGCCTCGAAGTGATCTCTGTCTGCTAGCACTTCTTTTGCCTGTTTCTTGTTGACTGTTTGAATTAAGTCTACTGTGGGGTACATGATCATGTCAGGGTAGACACCACCATTTTGGTTCTGTTTTCAGCTGCTCCCCTACGTCTCCTAGCCCTCCCAAGTGCAATTTGCACATCCCCCCCTTGTGTGTTTTCCTGACTTGACCTCAGCCCTTTGTTTATCTGATCTGCTAATCCCTTTCTCTCGTCTTGTCTCCCGCTGGTTGCTCACATTAATTTCCAGCACAGCAGGGTGGGGGTCAGATGGCAGCACCCTCCCCCGCACCCCGACTGCATCCATGGATGAAACAGAACTGCTCAACAGCTCCACACCAGCAGCCCAGGTACCTGTCTGCCAACTTCCTGAAAGCCTACATCTCCGCTGCTCTGCAGCACCATGCTTTGCATGATACAGCATTGTCTCAACCCAGCCAAACTGCCCCAACCACCCTCCCACTCAGGGGTGGTGCTGCCTTTAAAGGTTTGGTCAGAACCAATCAGCCCACTTTTGCTCCCATCTCTGAAAGTGAGATTGGATCCTCCCATCACCCTACTTCCTCTAGGAAGGTCGACAGCAGTCGTCTTTCTCTGTCTTCATCCCTGCCCCCCACCTCCACAGCTTCCTTTCCACCTGCCTTGTATCACTTGAGTTCATGTTCAGAAGCTCTGGGAATCAATTCCTGGTCCAAGGCTTCCCAACTCATTCCCCAGCCTGGCGCTCTAACCTCTAGGCTACCACTGCCAACAAGTATCCAGGCAGAGACCTTTCTAATATCTCCTACATCTTCACAGCCATAGCTTCTGGCCACACTGCCATCTAGTGTTTATATCCCTCAGCCACACAGCTCCTTGCCATCCCTCATATAGCATCAGTGACCAGCCTAAACCCAACCTGACCACACATTACAGTTATAGAACACACACCCTGTCCCATCATATCTATCTTTCTGGTAATCATGTTCCTCCTTCCCCTGGGTTCCTGCCTCCCCTTATCCTTCTGGCCATCACCGCCCCCCTTATTCTCCCCCCTACACCCCTACCTCACCTCCTCCTCCCCATTGCCTCCTGCCTCCACCTTAGGCAGACCTCAGCCCGCCACTCCTGCCTCCACCTTCTCCTCACCCACACCACCGGGCACCTTCCTCCCACCTCTGCTTCACCCCAAGAGCTCTCCCCCGATAGATGTTGCGCCATCTCTAACAAACTGAAAACATACTCTTCCTACCACCTATTAAAAAGGTGTTACCCCAGGTTTCTATTTTCCTGCTTTTCTTCCTCTTCATTGCTGGAGATGTAGAACCAAACCCCGGTCTCGCCACGCATGCCGGCCCTACACCGGGTGGCCTTGGCATCTATCATCTAAATGGCAGGAGCTTGCTGCCCAAGATTGACCATCTAAGGGCCTGGGTGTCACTTAACTCCCCTGACATCCTTTGTGTATCAGAGACCTGGTTGTCATCCAAAATTCTAAACTCCTCTGTTGACCTCCCAAGATACCTATTGCTCAGACAGGATGGAGGGAAAAGGGGCTGAGGATTAGCTGCCTACATAGGCAATTCACTCCCCTCCTCCACAGTACTCAAACAAGCTTCCCCGTCCTCACACGAGCTATTACTCCTAAAGCTGACCTTCCCATCCACCTTTTCATTCTTCATAGGGGTCTACTATTTCTCCCCAAAATTCCTGCCTTCCTTCATAGTCTCCACCACAGCATCCCTCATCCCTCTCACCCAGGCTGGTGAGCTTCTACTTCTGGGTCACTTCAATGTAAACTGACTCTCCCCCCACACCAAAGCCGTTACACATGAAATTGAGGTTTTGAATCTTACCCAGCTTCTATCAGAGCCAACTGGACTAAACCCTCACTGTGCTAACCACTCTTTCATCGACTGGTCTTAGCATCCCACCCCCAGAAATACTCATCTGCTGGCACCCTACCTGATGCTTTCAGTGACCATAGCATGACTTATTGCTGCAGGAAATCTTGCCCCCAAACCCCATACCTAAGTACCTGTGATTTCATCCATTCAAATCTCTAAACATTAGAGCCCTCCTGTCTGACTTACATCTAGCAGACTGGTCTGGTGTCTTCACTGCTCCTGACATGGACTCTGCCCTTGCATCCTTCACCACAACCTTCCTCAGGACCTGGGATCTGCATGCCCCCCTCAAAAGATTATGGCTGCACCAGAAACACCTCTCATGGGTTACTGAAAAACTAATCTCCCTCTTCAAGTCCAGAGACCTAGCCTGGCACATCTATAAATCCTCCTCTAGGCTAAGTGACCTACAAAAATACAGGACCCTGTGAAACACCTGCACAAAGCGAAAGCACTATATTTCAGAAATAAATTAAGTCAATCAATCAATCAAAGTCTTTATTTATCCAGGCGGTCACCGTTGAGCAAAGCTCATTTGCAAGATGGACCTGGTTAGAACATGTATACAAAGTTAAAACATTCCACACAGTGATAGTACATTCACAATATGGGCAGATCCCTGGGATAATATTACATATGAGTAAGAAAATACAGGTAATACAAACATAGCTAGTACAATGCAAGGGTTTGTATGAGTGAGGGATAGCATCAGCATAGCAAATACAAGGTACAATGCACATATACATGCTGAACGATGACTGCAGCAGCAGGCTAGGTAAGAAATAAGATAACACAGAGGAGGAAGGAGAGGAATTAAGGGGAGTAGGAAGGGTGCGTGTAATGCTAGCAGGGTGGCAGGGTGCAACTGCTAGAAGTCGGAACATTGAAAAGGTAACTCAATCTAAAGTGCTGGGGGAGCTCCAGCCAAAAAGGGAGACGGGGGGAAGGGATTATACTGAAAATGTTGCAAGCAGGGAAGATACTATAGGAAGCTGGGGAAGGCAAGACAGTGGAGGCAGCTGCGAGGGGGTTCAAGCCGGAGGGTGAACCAAGGTGGGTTTGGACGCTGGTGTTGGGTGAGCGAAGCAGTTGCAAACTTCTGTGATTGTGCGGGAGTATAATGCCTTGAAGGTGGGTAAGGAGACAAGGGCACTCCGTTTAAGGGTTCTTTGTAAGTTATTCCGTAGGGTGGGTAGCGTAAAGCTAATTGCCGCTCTACTGAAGTGAGATTTTGCTTTGGGTATTTTGAGAGAGATGTAGGAATGGCTTCTAAGCGCTTATTTTCCTATTGAGCTTAAAGGTAGGCAGCCAGAGATGTAGGGGGGTAATTTGTTTGCGAGAGCACAGTAGGTCCAGAGTGCAGCATGTTTGTGGCACCTAAGTTTAAGGAAGGTCCACCCTACAGCAGCATACAGCGCGCAGTGGTGAGTAG
This sequence comes from Neoceratodus forsteri, assembly GCA_016271365.2. Taxonomy (NCBI): domain Eukaryota; kingdom Metazoa; phylum Chordata; order Ceratodontiformes; family Ceratodontidae; genus Neoceratodus; species Neoceratodus forsteri. The sequence goes on along the minus strand of CM057449.1, from coordinate 786,396,409 downwards.
TAATGGGAAGACCTGTGATGAACCTCAAGGCTCAGTGGTACAGCGTGTCCAGTTTTGCTAAATGAGAGCTGGGGCATTGGCTGTACAGGAAATCAGCATAGTCGACCAGAGATAAGAAGGTGGATTGGACCAGTCGTATCTTGGTGTCTTTAGTAAGGAATTGATTTATTCTGAAGAAAAGACCAAGCCTTTGTCGGAGTTTTTTTAGCAAGTCCTCGATATGTTTGGAGAGAGGGAGGAGAGCAGGAGTTAATATCAGGCCGTGGACAAAAGGGCAGACAGAACAGCAGGGGGTTCAATTTAGAGCACAAAGGGGATGCGTATTCCTTTGGCGCCCAAAAGTCTAGGGCCAGTGCAAAAGAGCAAAGGAGAGCTGTAATTCACAATTCCCAGTCTTAACACTTTACAAAAAATCAAAATGTGCAATTGGCAAGCATAACAGCATTAAAACATATATTTCCTGGGTAATTGCAGTCTAAAAGAGAGAATTTTTCAGGGCAAAAAAAGGCTTTCACCAAAGACCAATACGGATGTAACCTGCAAAGGAGCTTGCGTTCCGATTGGTTGCGGCAGTTGCCATACCTTTTGGAGCTGAGAGTCCAGGGCTATGGTCTTGAGTGGCGGCTGAGGTGGCGCCGGCTGCCCACTGGCTGGGAGTCCCGTGGCTTTGATGCGAGGAGCCAGAGAGAGTGATCCTCGGCTTTTGGAGCCGAGAGTCCGGGGCTATGGTCTCGAGCGGCGGCTGAGGTGGAGCCGGTCACCTGCTGGCCGGGAGTCCTATGGCTTCGATGCAGGGAGCCAGAGAGAGTGAGCCTCGGCTTTTGGAGCCGAGAGTGCGGGGCTATGGTCTCGAATGGCGGCTGAGGTGGCGCCAGCTGCCCACTGGCCAGGAGTCCTACAGCTTCGATGCAGTGAGCCAGAGAGAGTGATCCTCAGCTGAGTGACTCCAGAACCTCACCAGTGGATTTCTGGAAAACTCTTCACCCCCTTCTTGGTTCCTCCTCCCCTTCAGCTCAAACTTTCCCTAGGACAGATGGCTCTGACCCTTCCTCAGTGGCTTCCTCCATCAACCTGTGCCCTTCCCACCAGGCTCCACTCCCCCTTTGGCCCCATCTTTATCCCTCCACTCTTGTTCCTCCAACCCCTCAAGCACAGACTGGTTCAGATCTTATCCCTCAGATAGGTACTAATTTGTACAGCTTGGTCAGTCCATTTTCCCCACCCTCCCTATCCACGCCAGTGCCCCCCAAGGCTCTATTCTGGGACCCTCTCTCTTCTCTATCTTTGTAAACAAGCTCCCCTCCTTTTGCTTACCTACACATGTACACATGTACGCAGATGACACCATGTTACTTGTCTCAGGCCCCTCCCTCATAACAGTCCAGTCTTTGCTGCAAGCAGCCTTTTCGAGTGCCTTCAATTGGTTTGTGGCAAACCTCCTAAAATGTAACACTAAAAAGACGGTTGCCATAGTGTTTGGTTCTGCACAAAGTTTGCTAAAATCTTGTCACCTCCATGTTTCTTCTCCCTAGATGGCGCAAAGCTAGATACTGTGCACTCATTCAAATACCTGGGAGTCTGGCTGGACCCTAAGCTAGACTTCTTCCTGAATTTTGACTATCTTCACTCCAAACTTTGGCCCAAGCTGGGAGACTTGTACTACATCAAGGATTCTCTCTCTCTCTCTCTCTATCCACAAGGAACTCATATCCAAATTAATCCTCCCCGTGATCGACTACGCCAACATCTACAGCTTGGCTCTGCAGTCATTCCTTGCCAAATTAAATCCCCTTTTCAATGCTTTCTGTCAGTTTGCCTCTAACCTTCCTTACCGTACACATCACTGCTCCCTATACTCTGCTCTTGCCCTCCCCTCCCTTGCTGACTGATGTCTTGCACACTGTGCTGTCTTCTCCGGCAAGTACTGGTTCTCAGCCCTCCACCTTATCTCTCCTCTATCCTTTCCCCCACAAGTACGTCAGGCTACTCCCTCAGAACCCATGACTTCCGGACCCTCAACCTCCAACACCCCCACTCACAAGCTGGCAATGCCACTTTCTCCTGTAGACTTCCTGATTTATGGAATCATCTCCCCCACTCTATCCACCTTGCACTCACTCTTTCCACACTGAAGTATCAAGTAAAGCTTCTCCACTCTGCCCCCTGCAACTGCTCCCCTCCTAGTCCACCTTGATCCATTGCACTGCTTCTCCTCCCTCCCTGTTTCTTCTTTCCCCCCCTCTCCATGCACTCTGTGCTCCTATGCCTTTCATTCCCCTGTATACTCTCCTAAGGTTCCCTCTACTTTAACTTTCTTTTCTCCTGTTTCTAAACCTTCCTTCTCTTGCATTAGTCCTCACTCCTTGCAATTGCTCTACCCGGCATGTTGTTTAAGCTCAAACTGCTAATGTTAAATCCATCTCTTATTCACATTTGTGAATAAACCCAAACTTATAAAATAACCTATGCAAAATTGAAACACTGTTTACATAGACTCACAGGTACTTGCACTTTGAATAACGCTACCACAAAAATGCAACTTAAATGTAAGTTTTCCTACTTGTACATTTTCTGCATGTTGCTCAGTTGTATCCATGATTGTCCAAACTGTTGTAAAGTGTAAATTGCAATCTGTGTGTATTTTGCTCAACTGTATCCATGAATGTCCAAACTGTTTGTATTACTTGATCATTGTAATCCCCCTACCCTCTCCCCCGAGTCACACCTGGAAATGACCCTTGGCTCAGTGTGCCTTTCCCAGTTACCAAATGTTAAATAAAACCGGTGGCCTGTGTTGTTTTTGTTGGATGTGGAGGAGACAAACAGGCCAGAGAAGGAGGAGGAGGAGGAGGAGGTGGTGTATTGGTTGCTGGTGGCTGCATGGTCTGCATGACTGGTAATATCATTTACACTGTCTGAAGAGTCCAGGTTTTCCGGTCTGGATGCATGCAGTTGTGGTGGCAGTTGCCAATGTTATTGAAGGCAAACTTGTCCTTTAATGGTGTGGTATTAACTGACTTTCTAGTTTGTCTGTAGGCTTGACATCAGAGAGGGCAGATGGAGATAATCAAATGCATGTGTAAAACAGCAGCACAACTTGGGGAAAAATATGACAGGAAAGCAAAAATAAAGAAAAGGAGTAAACTGATATTGAAGAAAAAATGGACTGAACACTTTTGTTTTTATGCTTCAGTTATCCACACCTCAGTCTTCTAGACTGGAGTTGTCACCACATCGGAACTCTTTCTCCATTAGTGCTTGATCAACCTCACTGGAAGACAGTTTGCCAATGCCAATAACATCAGGCTGTTCAGATTATTCTTCTTCACCACCACCACCTTCATGTGGTATGAACACAGAGGTGACTATATTGCGTGGAATGTGCCCCGCATTCATTTTAATAAATGCTAGCATGCCAACATTTCTAGGGAACAGATTTGTATGCCTATCCCACACAATGACAGAACTGAATATCCTCTCCATGTTGACACTCAAGGGTGGACAGCTCAGGTACTTGACTTGTGTGGAGGTCAGTGCTGGCCAATCAGTGTCCTTGCTACTCCATATGGCAGTGGCTTTTCCAAGATGGTAAGGTGCCTGGTGTCCACCAAATATGCATTCACCATGCATTGTGCTGCATGCAGTCCTGCTGCCGCATCAGCCTCCTCCTCCTTTTCTTCCATGTGTTAAATTACCACTTGGCACAAAGCATTCCAAAGTGGATTTATTATTTTTTTCTCTTGCCATTCATGTTTTTTCAGTCCGTTTACCGTGTGAGGTGCTAGCAACACCTGGTCTCATCACTTTCATGTTGCGCCTTACATAAGTGTGACTTTAACATCTGTGCACCGTGTACTGATCTTATTAGCTGATTAGTTAGATTTCGAACCTGATCATGCCCACCTTCAAATATCAATGACAGGGTCTCTTTATTGCACGGGTCAAGCATGGTAGCAAAATTAAAATCTGCAGACTGCAGAATGCAGGAAATATAGCTACTGCAGTTCAGTATATGGAATATGTACTCCATTAAGGTAGAATCTTCCACTATCACCACCAGCCTCTAGCACATGCTGTACATTCAATAGTGTCTGCCTCAGCACCCACAGAAGTAGGATAGCCTGACTGGTACAGGAAGTTTCCCCACTCACTGCCTGTGCTGCAAGTTCAAATGGCTTTAGAATCATGATCAGGCCATCCATTAGCTCCACTCACTGCCTGTGTTGCAAGTTCAAGGGGTTCAAGAGGGGGTGGGACAGGTACACGGGAAGGGTTCTGGAAGCAAAATCCAATGCAGCAAGAATATCCAGAACTGGGAAGGGAGAAGCCAGAGAAGGCGTGGGGGACAGCAAGGTCAGCACCCAGGGTGGGGGCTGACCAAACGAGCAGACACGAAAGACCGTTAGGCCTATTCTGCTGGCATTTTAGTATGTTAGTAAGTTCAAATGGCCTTAGAATCATGATCAGGCCGTCCACGAGTCACCACTGGTTTGTTGTCATAAGCATGGATACTCCAGCACTGTCACAGTTTGTATGCTCCAGAAGATATTCTAAGATGACTTTGTACTGCTTGTACAAACCCTCAATTGTGTACAGTGTCGCCTTCCATCTGGTGATGACTTCCAGCTTTAGATGGCGCCAAGGCAGTTCTGTTTCAGATCTACGGCTGCCTTAGATGGTCACATGCCTTTCTGGAATGGGCAACTTGTGCACAGCTGCAAAGGGGCACAGTCAACATGGACATGATATCTGGTAATGCTAGAAACTCTTGCACAGTTAGATTAAGGCAATGTACCAGGCATGGCAGCCTTAGAAACCCACCATCATTGATGAATTTCACTACATTTGAGCCATCATTACTTGCAATGAAACCTGCTTTCAGTGAATGGAGGTGCAGTCAGTCATTAAACTCTGTCAGGAGCAATTATAGCATTTTCTGACTTGTGTGTTATCCAGTTAAACTCTTCATTGCCAATCTGGCATGCTGGCAAATACCCAGAATGTTGCTATGACCACAATTGGGCATAGTACAAATTTTCCACATTCCAGCATCAAATACTGCCCAGATACTTGTGCCCAGTGGTCTGTAATGCACAGATATGGGCTACCAGCTATTTTGTTACTAGTCCCTATATCCATACTAAGATGTGTCTATGGGGATACTGAATGCAGAAAGGCATGTATTACCATGTGTGATACGGTCCCATAAAGTTCAAGAATGGCACAGGTGGAGAAATAGGTTCCCAATGGAATCTGTCATTTGGGACAGGCATGTCCCTTTAACTTTCTGAATTCAGCATTCTCCACAAAAGAGAACAATAATGAGTCAATTGCCAGCATTTCGGTGGTTGGTGCATTCAGTTCCTGTGCAAGAGCATGATTAGTTGAGTCTTTTGTATGATGCTTAAACATGCTGTGCAGGGTAGGCTGCACCTTTTTGGGTGTAGGGATCCCAAACAGCTGGACTCTGCATGACAGCATGGCTGGTGGGGTAGCATTTCACCATTTCATTTGGGGGGCATGGATGCTGCTTGAATGAAAGCAGTGATCTGGGGTGTTTTATGAACTGGTGTTGATGAGCGTTGGTACCTCTGGCTGGTAGTACTCAACCCATTACTGCTACTATGTCAACTACTCGGTAATCCCATGGACTCCTCCTCATCTCTGTAGTAGTGCTTTGCAGTCAACTCTGTCTCCACTGGGACTGTTTCCCTGCCACTTCAGGAAGCCTTGCAAAACAAAGATATGAGAGAGACCCCGCCCCCCGGCATTGGCTTCCCTTTGCTGCTGAGTCCAGGGTAATAGGTGCCTTGATGTGAGTTGTGTGTGTTGGTCACCACTGCCTAGGTGGCTCCCCTTTTTCCAGGGCTAATTTATGCTTGACACAGCTGGCAGATAGCACCTGTCTTGTCAGCTGGGTCCAGTATATAAAAACCCAAACAAGGGATTTTGTAGCCCTTGATTTTCCATGGTGGTGGTACTGGGACAGTGGAGGAGTGGCCATGGATGTTTTGGGGGATGATTTCTGCACTGCGACAATGGGTGACTCATGCTGTGTTATTGGCTCAACAGTCCTAACAGGAACAATAGTTGGAGGATTGGTGGTGGTGGTGGGGGGGCTTTTATAATTCTTTGAAATAATTGTGGTGTGCACAACCCCACAAGTTCAGCAGCATGACCCTTACATTTGTTTTTTTCAGGTTCCCATAGGGGGTCCAAGTCATCCTCCCCATTACTGCTTAGGTTGATAAACTCCTCCTGAGATCTGTCCTCCTCTTCCTCACATTTTCTAACATGCCTTTTTTTCTCATTATCCTTGCATGCAACAGGCAAATCTCCTTCCTCAGATCGTGACAAATCATGGTCAAGCTCAACAGTACTCTTGTTAGCAAATGGTAATCTATGGGAAGCTAACATTCACATCAGGCTCAGAGTCACCAACAAAAGCAGTCAACGGGGACAACAGCAACCACCTCCTCAATCACATTTTCAGAGCAAGACATGTTTCTACTTTTTGAACTGATCCTTTTGTCACTGCCTCCCCAGCACCACCAGCATTAAAGCCACAGATGTGGCAGAATAATAACTGGCCACACTGGACACCCTCTTCCATTCCTTCTGTCATTTTGCCCTTGACTGTCTGCCCTCCACCCATCACTGCACCCTCTACCAGTCACTGGACCTCCCAACGCTTCAAGACCAGTGGCTTTCCCACTGCGCTAGCTTCACGGCTAAATTCTGGGCCCAGTCCATCCCCCAATATTTCACTTCTGTACTATCAGCCCCTGCCCTCCCAGTGTACCCCTTCAGGAACAGCGACTCTGGTCTACTGTCTGTTCCTCTAATGGCCACCATGGCAGATCGGGGAGCATTCGGATATCGCATGCCTAAATTATGGAATTCCCTCCCTGTGTCTATTCAGACTGCCTCCCCTAGTTGGCACCTCAACTCCCTTCTCAAAGCACACTTCTCCTCCATCTGCTTTTGTGCCCTGGACTAGCCACTGCTATTCCTGTGGATTTGTCAAGTTTACCTAACATATTTTCCTGTGGATATGCCAGGTTTGACTATTTTTTGCCTTGGATTATATTATCTTTAATGCACAATTCACCTATTTGCCTAGTCATCCTAGGTGACTTCAATATAAATTGGTTGTCACCTAAAATTACTGAAACTAAAAACGAAATCAGAGCCCTAATCCTCTCCCAACTGATCTCCGAACCCACCCACCCAAACCACAAGACACAACAACACTCCCTACTTGACTGGGCCCTTACCACCCACCCCCACCGTGTCATCACCTATGGGGTCCTCCCCGATGCTCTCAGTGACCATAACCCAATAGTCATAGTTAGAAAAGTCCACAGAACTAAATCACCACACAAAACCATGCAACTGCGCTCTTTCAAGTCTTTTGACCTTGAACCTCTCCTGAGTAACCTTGCCACTTCTGACTTGTCCCCCTAACCTCCTTCCCCTTGGTTGATAAGGCCCTTGCCTACTTCAAAGAAATCTTTCTTGTAATCTGGAATGCCTTTGCCCTATTCAAACAAACCAGAGTCAGAGGTAACCACTTACCTTGGATAACCCTTGAACTTCTTACCTGCCTCAGGGTTAGAGATCGAGCCTGGAAGCGTCATTAAGCTACCCAACATCCTAGTGATCTCGCGAACTACCACATGCTCTAAAACGCTTGCACCAGGGCTACAAGGTTAGACAAGTCCGAATATTTCAAATCTGCCTTCATCACCAACATAAATTTCCCTTCAAAGTTCTGGAAGGTGGTCCATGCCCTATTTACACCCTCATTTTGCCCCCCCCAAGTACTTAAAGTAAATAACTTGCTAGTGTCCAACCCACCAGCCGTAGCTGTGGAATTTAACTCCTACTATACCTTCTGTGCCACTGAGCTACTGAAATCCCTCCCCTCCTACCCATCACCCTCCCCACCCTCTACCAGTGTGCCCCCTCCACCACCCTCCTGCCTCCCCTTCTCTTTTGCTACTGTAACCCCAAACAATGCCCTTAGTGCCCTCCTCACCATCAACCCCCCCTAAAGGTGCCTCCCCTGATGGCCTTGACCCAAACTCCTCTCTTTCTCCGCTTTAGCCATTGCCTACCCCTTCTCAATAATCCTAAATCTCTCATTCTCTATTACCTCAGTCCCCTCTTCATGGAAACATGCAGTGGTCCTCCCTCTACTCAGAGCGGGTGACCCCTCAGCCCCATTTCTCTCCTCCTTACCCTTGCCAAGCTTCAAGAACACATTGTCCTCTCCCAACTCACCTCTTTTCTATCTGACACCTCCTTTTTCACCCCTTTCCAGTCTAGTTTCAGGAAAAACACTCAACCACCACCTCTCTCCTATAGCTCACAGACTCCATTCTAACTGGGATGGACAATGGCCAAATTACCTCTGCCACTTTTGTCAACCTGGCCAAGGCTTTCAACACCGTCTCTCACTCCCTTCTCCTCAACTCACTCCCGGCAGTTGGCCTCCCTCTGCCACAAACTGGTTCATGGCCTACCTTCTTGGCAGAGCCCAATCAGTTAAGATCTTGGGTGCCACTTCCCCTCCACTCCCAATTAGCACTGGCATCCCCAGGGCTCTGTATTAGGGCCCCTCCTATTCTTCATCTTCTTAAATGACCTTCCCTCTGTTTGCTCCCAATCCTCCGCTATACATAGGTTTGCTGATGATACAGTCCTGTATGCATCTCGCTCCTGTCCTGCAGAGGTAACAGCCAGCTTACAGCAAGACTTTGACAATGTTCTGCTCTGGTTTGCTAATCATCAACTTTTCCTCAATGCCAGGAAGACTGTCTCCATGACCTTTGGCACAAGGCAGAGACTCTCTAGGCTTCCCTCCCTACCCACTTTTCATACCCTTGAGGGGACTTTACTTGAGGACACATCCTCCTTCAGGTACTTAGGTGTTTGGTTGGACCAACACCTAAACTTCTCTGTACATATTGACACCATCCAGGAAAAACTGCACCCCAAGTTTGGTGCCTTGTTCAGGAACCGTAGTTGCATCCATCCTATGGCTAGGTGTGAACTTGTTCAGAAGATGATACTGCCAATTTTTGACTACTGTGAAATAGTCTATGGTGCTGCCCCTAAGTTCTCCCTGGCCACACTTGACACCCTCTTCAATTCCTTCTGTCACTTTGCCTGGATGCCCCCCCCCACACCCACCACTGCAATCTTTATAGTGCCCTATCCTTCCCATCTCTTACAAATAGATGACTCTCCCACTGTGCTAAATTCACCTCCAAGCAATGGTTAGGTGAGCTCCCTTTCTACCTCACCTCCTCTTTTATAACTACCCCCATCCTCCCATTCCCTTAGATCAGCCGACTTCTGCACCCTGGTAGTCCCCTGCAGATCCACCCTAATTGGCCAATCCAGTTAATCTCACCACCTCCCAAAAATTTGGAATTCCCTCCCCCTCAAATCTGGCACTCATCCTCCACCTACTCCATCAGCTCTGCCCTCAATAATTACCTTGCACCTAGCTGCTCCTGCCATGTCCCTCCCTAAAATTCCCTCCTCTATGCCCTAGATAAACCATACCCCTCTACCGTCACCTTCATTCTACCCTGTGTACCCACACACACACACACATTTCCAACTCTCCTCCCCTTCCCCCAAATTGTTCCCCCTTACTGGCCTCCCTTGTTCTCTCACAGAATGTAAGGGACCCCAAATGCTACCCATGGGTCCATCCATCCTGATGAACTATTGATTAGGCCCCATTCCCTTCAAAGGTCCAAATTCTCTCCCCCTCAAGGGTTCAATTCTCACTCTCTCACTCTCCTATCACTCTCTTAATCCCTATCTACTGACCTTCCCCAACCACCTGACAGGGTACCCCTCATCCTGAAGTGTCCTCTCTTGGGTTAGGTCCTAGTCCCCCTCCTAGCATTTAAGTCAGACCTCCTCCTTCTCTTTCTCCTCCCTCTTTAAATCCCTACAGCCTTATCCCCCTTTCTGTCTAGCCCCACAGCTCCCTTGCAAGGTTCCCCACATCTTGAAGGGGTCTCTCTGGGACACTGCCTATCCCCTTCTTTCTGGTTCCCCCAGTCCTCTTGCCGGGTTCCTTGTATCCTGAAGGGGTCACCAGGGACATGATTCTTCCCCCTTCCCCCACTTCACCCTTTCCTCTCCTTTCCCCCTTTTCTTTCATGTAAGCACTTGTTTACTTATTAACCCAGCACTTATTATTGTCCACTCTTTCTACATATTATGTGCAACACTGTTTTAACACTGTTTTTAACACCTGCCTTACAACTACATGCTAATATTGATCTTGTAACTTGAATGTATCTTGAACACAACTCTACCCCCTCCCCCACCTCACCCCACCCTCTTTCCCCCTTTTCTTTCATGTAAGCACTTGTTTACTTATTAACCCATCACTTATTATTGTCCACTCTTTCTACCTATTATGTGCAACACTGCCTTGCAACTGCATGTTAATGTTGATCTTGTAACTTGAATGTTTAATGTCTCACTCCTGTTGTACCCCTTCTGCCCAGGTCGCATCGGGAGATGAGCAACTTGTGGCTCAGTGTGCCTTCCTGGTGAAACATTTCAATAAATATACAAAATAACTAATGTGCCTCATGCTATTGCCTCTGTATGCAATTCTTTTTGTATTTCTCGCCCCTAGGTTCTTTGTACACTGTATATGTTCTTGGTCTCTGTATATGGTGTTATTAAGTTTATTTTGTTGTTATCCCTATTCCTGTCTCCCCATGACACATCTGGAATCAAGCAGTAGTCTGCTCAGTATGTCTTCCTGGTAAAACTTTTAAATAAACACTAATGCCACAGCCACTTCTGCTAATTACTCCTTTGCTAGTAGTGCTACTAGCCCTGATGAAGCTGTTGCAGAGGTAATATTTTGAGGTACAGCACCTTTTTTACCCACATAACTGACACTCTTCTTGGCCACATTGCTAGCAATTCTTACTTTACTTGAGTATCTCTTTTCTGTCATTTTGATATTTAGATTTTTATACACTGCAGTAACACTAAATACCAGCAGCAACACAGACAATACAACACCTCAAAGAGCAGTGTGCTGTTAATCACAATAGAACTGTTTACAGAGCTAACAGTAGCCACAGTAAAAACACCACACTTTTTGTTTTTATTTTTTTAACATGCCGGGAATTTACAAGACACACAGGACAGGTGTAATTCTAAACAATTTACTGTAAGTATTAACAGTAAAAATGTCACTTCAATAACTAAAGAACTACAATCAATATAGTAATAACAGACTGACAAAAATAATTCACTTAACCAAACAAAACTGTTCTACAACAATAAAATAATAAATCATGGGCCACAGAAAACTAAATAAGAGGAAACACTGAGGAAAACAACACAAGTGCTCACAGACAGGCTACCTTGCTTGCTAGCTAAAACAGCTCCCCTCCCCAACATGGCACTGCTTTATGACTCAAAACAAAACCAAATCTTCAAACTAAATAAATCTGAACAACTACAAGAAATAATGCTAATCTAGCTTCACAAGACACTCTAAATACTATTAGGAGTGATTTTGTTAGAAATACTATACATTTGAATTACTTTTTAAAGGCTTTTTGGCTCAGAAATTAAGGGATAGACTTAACTCCTACTCTCTCATCATAAGAATGCACTGGAGACAGCCTAGGCACAACATACAGCTCGTTTCAGTACCATGTGACCTCAATTCCCATGGTACATTGCAAACTTCACCTATGGGCCCCACTTCACAGGCTGTTATCAACACGCCGATGAAGTTGTCAGTTCCACCATTTGCAAAGTTAGCCATGTACTGTGAACTGGAAATTAGCAGGGCAGATTAAATTTATGAATCTGGGCAAATTTATACATTTCTTCATGAAGCAAAGTTGGTCAGTTTTGCAAACTTCTAGCACATAGCCAAATTATCCTGCCACCCAGAAGTGAAATTCTGTATACTGCATACCCTTTCTGTAGTTGCATATTGCTCTGCCGGTCATGCCTGAAAATCTGTCATTTTACGTCTAGTGCATTTGCCTGGTTAACAAAAACAGAATACATCAACGTATTGTATTTTGGTTCTAAAAACTAGGTAAAGTTACAATTATCTAGGAGAGGGTGTGCAAGTAGTACAGAGTTTTCAGTATTTAATCACACTTCTTCTTGTAACCTGTCCTCATTCCGGTCTCACAAAGTATGTTGCTCTGTCCTCAGATCACTGGAATGAGGTACTGGCTTTTTATTACATGGAAGGGAGATACCTGGATTGGGGTACTGGGCAATTTATTATTAGTGATGTGGTGAGGAAGCTCCTAGAAATACAAGCTGGAACTCAGGATTTTGCTCCCAAGGAAAAAATATATATAAATATATAAAAGCCCACTTGATTCCACAGCACAGTGCAATGACTCAGTAACCCAGGAACTAACAATAGTACCATGGAGTAAATGACAAACAAGGGATAGGTTTTATTAGGGAAGAGTAAATTAAAAAAGCTTTGCAACTCACCCCAACACTTGTCAAAAAAGGTACAAACAAATGCAAAAATATTGCAATTTATTCAACCAATACGTCTACAGTAGAAGCCTCAAGAGGCTTTTTATCTGTGGGGGTGGCATCCATTCAGCTCTTTTTTATATAAGTTTCAAGTGTAGGCAAATTGTTTGAATACATTGTGATACTTTTGCTACAGTTTTGCACTTGTTTGTACCTTTTTTGACAAGTGTTGGTGTGATTTGCAAGGCTTTTGTGTTTTACACTGATCTGATTTAGCCCTATGCAACCTGAGCCGGTGGGTGACTTCTAACTTGATTTGGCAATTTATCAGGGAAGGCAGGAACAAGGCTCTCAGGAAGGAAAGGGTTAAGCAATAAACAAATAACAATTCATAAGATCCGCAATACCTTCTCCATTCCCCATTCCCATTAGTCCCACACAGTCTCAACTAACTGTTAAACTAGCAGCAAAATGCACAGGCAAATCTGTCCATGCAGAGAGCATGCAGCATGCAGCATGCATGCCCTGCTGCAATGCTTTCTCTGCTCCTGGTTGGCTGTCATCTGACCCATTACCCTTTTCCTAAAAGTCCTTGTGGTCAGTGGTTGAACAGCATGGGCATCACCATATGTATTTATATATTTTCTTTTTCCCCTTTGCTTGCATCTTCTGTCTGCTTCTTTTTCACTCTTATGTACTGCGTTGTCCAGCTCCCTACCCTTCTGCCTTCTCCCAGGCTGGGAATCTGCCATCTGTTATGGTAATCCTTCCCATTAGTGTCCAATAGTACTGACTCAGAAAGTGTTAAGCACTTGGTGGCTTGAAGATCAAAGGTACTATCTTGCTAAATGAATTCTGTTGCCAGTGACTAATTTTATTTATTTATTTGTTTATTTGTTGTTCGGAAGTCCACCTTTGAGCACATCTACTTGTTTATAAAGGTTCCACATCAGGCTGATCGTACATAGATTGAATAACGTAACTTACAGAGATTAATAACGCAAATTGATCTAAGCAGCACGTAATTACAGACCGGCAGTGGTTTGGCAGCTCACTGTGAAGCACTGTCATATACTAGGTTAAGAAATATTTACACTTTGAAAGTACAAGGTATTAAACCTCAATACTGGATTTCAATTCCCTTGTTATACATTAGGCTTAGGTACTGCACGAAACAGGTGTGTACAGCCAATCCTGATTCATCATAATGTGCATATGTACAAAGCGATGCTGTTTCTGGGGACTGTTGAAAGGTGACAGAGGAAGAGAGAGATCAACTGTGGAAATCACAGTTGGCACCATATAAGAGAGTTTTTGTTAGTTCAGATTTGAAACGGGCTGTTTCTGGGATATCCATCAGGGATGCAGGCAGTTTGTTCACTTGATGCTTGACCAATGCTTGATACTGCAATGTCCCAGAATGATGACAGAGTGGAAAGGATGTGGAGACTGGTAGGTGATGCAGTCTAGGGGTCCTAAGTAGCCTAGGAGGTAAGTCCAAAATTGTGCATGAGCTACATTCTTATTAATTGTGCTTTTGAAACCTAAACTCCCCAAAAGATTCTTAGGTAAGGGAATCTGGTTTCTCCTCAATGTTTAAGGGGTAGAGCTCAGCCTTTTCTTAATACTAGTGGTGTGAAAATCCCTAAAGTATTTCTGAATATTTGGTATTCGAGTTTTTATTATTTGGGTATTTGTTGTTTGGGGCATGGAAGTAAAAAAAAACCTTTTGAACTGACACCAGGTGACTAGGGCTATTCCCCTGGCCTCCTCCTTCTCCAATTCAGTACTTTGCCACCCACCTTTCTCTTCCCCATTTTCCATATGTCCAAAAAGGAAACAAAATGTGGAAGGGATAACTTCTGATACCATGCTAGAAGCCAAAAACACTCTTTAAGGTATACCCCCTCCCTATCCTGAGCAACTCCAATAGAAAGTATTATATTTATATTATAGGGGTGCGGAGGTACACCTGTAGATAGGGTTGAGTAGGTTGTTTAACGTTAAACCCCAATTTTTGCACCTTAATAACTTTGACATTCTTTGACAAAATAGCCCAAAATTTGGTATGCACGGTCAGACTGCCAGAGTATCAAGTCGTGAAAAAGTTCATGATGGTATCTTGTTCAATTTTTGAGATATGGAGTGCCAAAAACCTCACAGAAAAAATATATTTGGTTTCCCTATACTTTGGGTATTTTTTGTTCTCACCTACAGCCGAGATGGCGTGGACTTTTTTAATGAAATTTGCAGAGCTGAAGGGGCCCATGACAAGGGTGAGCCTTTGGAAGGTTTCATGCAGAGTTATAAAGATTTAAAAGTTAATGTCCTGAAGCAAATGGTAAAAAAAAAAGATTATGATTATTTCCATGATTTACCTCTCATACTTACAAAACTACCAATTGTGTTAGCTGCCATTTTTTTCTCCTTTCTCATTTTTAGTGCACACACATTAAAAAGGCATAAAAATAATCTCTTTTAAAAAAAAACACCTGAACCTAACTAAACGAGATCTGTTTAGCTAGATTCTGCTGGGTTTTTTTTTAAATCTTTCCCAAAATACCTTTTCTGAGCACCCCAAAATCCAGGGTGCCCAGCATAGCAAAGCAAGCCATTTACCCACATTCTCTATGTGAGAACAGTGGGACTTTCTTGACTTCTGCAGCCACAGCTGGAAGTTGTGATGTGTGCTGCAGTGAGAGCAGTGAGCTGTCGAGCCCTGGTTCTGTCTGTTTTGTGTCTGTCAGTCTGTCTGTCTGTCTATCTACCTATCTGTTAAGTGGACTGGGGTTCCCTCCCCCTGTACTGCTTCTTTCTCCCCCCTTCCCTTCAGGTTGCTCACCAACCCTTCCCATTTTTTATTTTATTTTATTTTATATATATATATATATATATATATATATATATTTTAATAAGTGGACTGAGGTGCACACCTCTGGTACCACTTTTCTTCTCCCCCTCTCCTCTCTCTCTCTCTCTCTCTCTCTCCAGGTGGCCCGCCTTTCCCCATGCTATTATTTTTTTAATATATAAGCAGATTGGGGTGCCCACCCACAGTACCACTTCTTTGTACCCCCTCCCCTCCAGGTTGTCCACCCCCATTTGCCCAATACAGTAAAAGCTGAAATAAAGAAAACTGCCCCCTCTATTTTTTTGTTATAACCTGCAAAAAGAAAATGGTCCCTTCCCAATCTGACCCCCCTGACCTCCCCACTGAGCACCCACAACCCCTTCCCCCCACATCCCCTCACTCACCATAACTCATCCTGGGGTGAAGATCCTCTCTCTCTGATTGAAGACATGTCTTGCTGCTGGATCCACTGACTGCAATATGAGAAGCCAAGGTAAGTGCTGTTCAGTGTGTTTCAATGGTTTCTCTAACTTTGATGCATAACTTTGTCATTTTTGCATATTTTGAGCCTGGATTTTTAACATGGCCTTTTTGTGTCAAAATTAAACAAATCTATATTATAGTGGTGTGGCAGCACCACTATAGTTTGGGTTGAGTTGGGTGTTCAATGTTAAACCCCTAATTTGGCATAATTCTCTACCTTTGAAGAGTGTATCACCATGAGGTGCTGGCTTGGAGTTGTAACTGGTGCTTCAGACTACAGGCTACAGACTGGAGGGAGGGGGACCATTAGGATTAACAACACCAAGGAAGACCCAAGCACTGATTCGCCAAGACTCCGGAGATCCAAAACCCTAATGTTTTTTCCTTTTGCTGTTTGGTGAGTGGAGATGAGGAATTAGGGTTGGAAACCCTAGCACCACATTTCCCTACTTTTGTGGTGCTAAGTTACGCTAACTGGTGCATTAATGAAGTTGTTTGCAAAGAATGTATTATGGGGGCTGTCACACCCCTATAATTAGGGTTGAGTAGGGTGTTTAATGTTAAACCCCAAATTTTGCATTTAATAACTTAACAACCATTCAACAGATTTGTACTAAATTTAGCATGCCTAGTCTTGTAGGGTATGTCTCTTAACGTGCCAACTTTTGTTCCAGTCGGATGTGTGGATTCTACAATCTGGATAATGAAAAAAGTGAATTTTTCATGTTTTCTTTGTCTACCTCTAGCACCCACACCATTTGGAAATCTGGTCTGAAAATTTCAGATTAGAAAGGAGTTGGCCTGCAGACATGCCTTTTTCTGGTTTGGTGAAAAAATATTAATCCGTTCCAATGTCGTTCATTTTTAAAATTTCGGTTTTGAGCATGCTCAGTAGGCACGTTCAGGATAGCTGCATGGAATGAAAAAATAATTGGGTCATATGAAAAACGATCCTTTTCCTTATGGGTGAATCCTTTTTCATGAGAAAAAAATCCTTTTTTGTATGCTGCCATCTTGATTTCCATTTTTTTGAGAAAAAATCCAAAACCCACAAAAATGACATGCGGAAGCGAGACCAACACATGTATATTGCTCATCGAGATTCTGTTAGGTGGATTCTTCATTTTACTATTGTTAAAATGACCCCAGATATTTTTTTTTATTTGCATCCTTTTTCATGATTCACTTCTGCTTTTTTCATATGGCCAAATGAAAAAAGAATTTGGCTATACAAAAAAGCATCTCTTCATACGCAAAAACATTTTGGACTTACTTTCTCTGGTGTCTAGTGGCTCCCACACCTTACAATTGCCCACACCATATTATTTCAATCTTTCCCTGGTGTCTAGTGGCACCCCCATCCCCCAATTGCCATCCCTGTATTGTTTCCGTGTTTCCCTGCTGTCTAGTGGCACCCCAAACCCTCAGATTGCCGACCCCATATTGTTTCAATGTTTCCCTTGTATCTAGTGGCACCCCCACCCTACAATTTATGTCCCCATATTTTGTGCATGTTACCCTGGTATCTAGTGGCACCCCCACCCTCCTATTGCCCTCTCCATAATGTTTCCTTGTTTCCTTGGTGTACAGCGGCATCCCACCCTCCAATTTCCGTCCCTGTATTTTATACATGTTTACCTGGTGTCTAGTAGCACTCCCACCCTTCAATTGCCGTCCCTGTATTGTTTCAGTGTTTTCCTGCTGTCTAGTGGCACCCATCACCCACCAATTGCTGACCCCATATTGTTTCAATGTTTTCCTGGTATCTAGTGGCACCCCCACCTTCTGATTGCCATCCCCATATTTTATGCACGTTTCCCTGGTGTCTAGTGTCACCTCCCACACTCTGATCACCATCCCCGTATTGTTTAACCTGTAATTAAGAAAAACATCCCTCAATCTCTTTAATTTTTTTTCTGTCAAAAAGGAAACAGTCCCACACTGACCCAATCCCACCCATCTCGACCTCCCACTGAGCACCCACCACATTGCAACCCCCACAGCCCCCACACACCCAGACTCACCTGAACAGGACCCAGGGTGAAGATCTAGATCAAGTGGTGGCTGTAGTATCCAGCTGATTCCTCCAGCTGAGTACTCCAGTGGGAGGATTGCAGACCCGCCCAAGTGAATAGTGTTGTACCATCACAAGTCATTATATGGAGGAGCCAGTGTACACTGCAGCATAGCCAGGCAGCTGCAACAGCAAGAATCTTCTGTACTCCCCCATTACCACTGTCAGCAGAATGAGTGAAGATTGTACCTGTAAGGTATTTGGGCAACTGAATTAACTGGGTGGTCTAAGGGAAACAACAAGAGAGACTGTGGAAGTACAGTAACTGTTATAACCTCTATTGAGCAACTGAACTGTGCAATCTGTAAAGTCAGTGTTATTAGCGGAAGCCATCAGTGCCATTTGAACAGTGCAATATGCAAATACATTGTGTTTTCGAGGGAAACCCACTAGGTGGTTACACAAAAATCTCTTGGCTACACTGCATGCTAGAGATAAGAGCTGGAAGCATTACAGAAAATCTAGCCTCATTGCAGATTACCAGATCTATGGGGCCCAAAGAAGTGATTGTAAAAAACAGATCAGACTTGCAAAAAGCTCTTACTGTCAGGGACTGCTGGTGGAAGCATCTGGTGACCCTAGAAAATATTGAGCACACGTAAAAACCTTCCTGGGGTTAAGAAAACTTACCAGATGGACAAAATGATCATTGATGAAGTCCACTGTAATGATCCTAAGACCATTGCAGAAGCATTTAATAAGCAATTCTCTGACCTGTCCAGATTCACATCTGCTTTTCTCCCCACTCTGTCCTCACCTCCATCTACTCCATCTACCTCCACTGTACCATACCCTCCTTTTTACTTTAAGGCAGTATCTAAATCAGATGTTCTCAGATTACTAAACACCATTTCCAATAACACTAGCAAGGGCTCTGACGGCATTGAGCCTAAACTTTTAAAATTGGCTGCTCCATTTATTGCTCAGCCTTTGTCCAGGATTTTCCCCATCTTCCTGTGTACTGGATTTGTCCCCGACATCTGGAAAATGGCCAAAGTCACACCAGTCCTGAAGAAAGGTGATAGAAGAGATATGACCAATTATCGACCAGTGGCTATAATATCAGTTTTGTGCAAGATACTGGAAAAGATAGTATCAACCCAAGTCTTTGAATTCCTGACTCAGTATAATCTCCTTACACCCATTCAACATGGCTTTCGTAAAGGTCATAGCTGCTCTACTGCCTTGCTCCATTTCACTAATGGTACCTTAACTGTATGGATTCTGGCTTCCTTACTAGTGCCGTTTTTATTGATCTGACAAAGGCATTCGACCTAGTTGATCATCCTCTTCTTCTGGATAGCCTTCTAACCCTAGGCTTCTCCCCTCAATCAGTGGTCTGGTTTAATAGCTATCTAGCTAATAGAAACCAGATTGTAAAATACAACTCTGCCATATCTGGATCCATGGCCATCGACCTAGGTGTTCCCCAGGGATCTATATTAGGCCCCCTTCTCTTCTCTATCTTTATTAACAGTATATCGTCCAACATCCCCAGCTGCTCTGCTATCCTTTATGCTGATGACCTGGTTCTGTACTGTAGTAATAAGAACATACTCCACATCAACCATACCCTTACTTCTGCTTTCATGTCAATCCAAGGTTGGCTCTTCTCCCATAAGTTAATTCTTAATGCTAGCAAAATGCTAACTATGTTGTTTGGCTCCGCTGTCAAATTAAAAACCAACCAGGCCCTGTTTAAGGTATCTGGGCAGGTGCGTTGGCCCTTGAATCTGTATGTTCTTTCAGATATCTTGGGATCCTTCTCGATGAAAATCTTAACTTTGATAGCCACATCATGACTACATGTAAGTCTGTTAATGAGTGTGGCCTATAAAACTAGCTATACTGTAATGCAATCAGCCACACTAGCCATAGCCCATGGGATCTTGCTAGCATCACTATCTTATGGGGTAATCACTTATCTTTATGCATCCAAAACACTCCTTCGGAAGTGGGATACCACCTACAACAGTATCTGCAGGTATGCTTCTGCCTCCTCATGGTCTAAACACCACTGCAAGCTTTATGCCAATCTAAATTGGCTGCCCCCCTCTTCTGTTTGGGAGCTTGCCTTAGGCTCACTGACTGACAATATCATCAGAGCAGGTATTCCTGTCTTGCTTGTCTCTTTGCTACCTCTTCTGCCCGCCTCCCATGGCTTTCAATCATCTGATAAATCCCTGTTGCAGGTTCCCAGGTGTAAATCTTCCAAGGGAGCCTTAGCCTTCTCTCACTTGGCAACCAAACTCTGGAACTCCCTTCTTCTTGATGTTTGCCTTGCTCCCAGTCATAATCAATTCAAAAATAAATGTTGCTTCTTCCTCTTTAAGCAGATCTCCTGCTCCTGCTTCAAACCACCCTGAATTCACACTCATCCTGTTGTATAACTTTCCTCCTGCTGTGCACCAATCTCCACTTATCTGTCCATTTAGTTACTTTATTTAGGCACTTACTGTATCATAAAAATTGCTACATCTGCACTTTTACCAGATCTTGTCTTGCTGTTTTATGTTATCATGTCATATGTTAACTGTTTCTGTTTATAAATTCTTGACCTATCCTGTGTTTATTCTCATGTACTGTTATTTTTACCCTGTATACTTAATGTATTCCCTGTGTATCCTTTCTTTATTGTAATCTCCTGGGTTGTGCCTGAAAATAGTCATGTTTTGGCTATGGTACCCACCCAGTAAACAAAAACGAATAAATAAAATAAATAAATAAATAAATTGTTACTCTCTGAAGTCATCAGTGCCTTTTGAACTGTACAATGTACTCAGTGCCTTTTGAACTGTGCAACTTAGCAACATCAGTCCTGCCATCTAAATCCATTGACTGTCTTTGATTTGTGCAATTGATACACCTACCACTGTCATTCACTCCCCCATTCATAATTAATTATTATTGTTTAGCCCTGCAAGTGCTTCATGCGTGCCACCTGGGGGTCAAACAATAAGCTGTAAGTGCAGGTGAATCACCAATCGGCTGCAATGGCTAGGTGACTGGAGGTGTGCAAACCTGCTACTACTTAAAGATCCTTGGTAAAGCATGGCGATGTCTTTCACATGACAGCTGTAGTGCCTTGCTGATTCCTCTGGAAGAGTACTCTGTTAGAGTATGGAGGAATCTGCTGGAATCAGCTGAGGAAGCTGGAATCTGGGCCAGGAGAAATTTGTTCATAACAAACGGAAAAGTAGTGACACATAGTAAAGGCAGAATTATGGTATATTCATAAAGAGGGGTCTGGTCTGAAGATTTAACAGGATATAACATATTAAGCGTAAAAAAATGAAGAGTTTTACAGTGATTTGTGGGATATTTCTGCTTGGATATGTGTATGGGTGTTGCAGAAAGGGGTGATCAAGTAAAAGGTTTAGAAAACAATAAGACAGAGTAATGGGATGGTATTATTTTGTTAATACAGGACTTGTAATTAGAGAATAAGTACAAAAACGATGAAATGGTTTCATGAATGAATGGAGAATGTATTTAAAAGAACCTACACCTATTGCTTCTGGGATATCTAGACAGAGGATAAAAAGTCAAGGACAAATACTATCAGTCCTGTTAATGGTAAGTGGAGATATACAACCAAACCCAGGTCCTAAAGATACCACAGAAATGCAGATTGTTCATGAAAATGTCAGGAGCCTCACTAAGAAAATCAATGTACTTAGAGCATGGGTGAGTGTACAGAAGTCAGAAATAATGGGTGTCTTGGAGACATGGCTCCACAAAGGGATCAAAGGTAGAGAAGTGCAACTAGATGGATACAGATTAATAAAAAGAAATAGGAAAAAAGAGAGGGGTTATGTTGTATATAGTTAATAAATTGGGTCCAATATGAACTATTATGATGGAGAGTATAGAAGGGATGGATCGTTTAATAGTAGAATTAATAATAAATAAGTTAATGATTGGTGTTATATATGCCCCTCGCCCCTGAATAATGGAAGTAACACAAAATAAGGATTTAATAATAATGAGCGACTTTAATGCTGATTGGACACAGAAAAGAGGGGAAGTTTAAAAGAAAGCATGGACATGTTAGGATTGAAACAAGTAATAGATGGGCCAACAAGATGCACAAAAATTGCAAATCAGGGGTCTATTCTGGACCTAATATTTGTTCCCCAGGATACAATAGTGACACATTACAGTGATGCCAATACATTTGAAGGATCATTGCCCAATCGGATATAAATTGAACTGGACCAAATCAAAAAAAGACAGAACAGATGACTTATTGGTAAACCTGCTGGAAAAAAATGTAATGTGTCAGCTTTTAGAGATTGTCTTAAACAAATAAAGTGGAAAATGATTACTTTGATGCTAGATATGAATCAGGTAGTCCAAGAGTTCAACAAGGAAATATTATCAGTGATTAACCAACATGCACCTAAAGTTTTGAAAGTCTGTTATAAGAATCAATTACCATGGATAAATGAAAAAATAAAGACACAATTAAGGATAAAAAGGCTATGGAAAAAGGCAATGGAATCAAAGAGTGAGGAAGATTGAGGTGCCTTTAAGAAATGAAGAAAAAAAGGCATAAAAATGATTAAATCTGCAGAATCCCAATATTACAAAGTTAAAATCTCAGGAGTAAAGGATCCCAAAAAATTTTGGCAACATATAAAACACTTACAAAATCCAGTAAATATTAGAACCTTGATTAACTTAATTGAAGGTAAAGAAATTATAGAGGAACAAAAACAAGTGGCTGACAGCTTAAATAAATGTTTTGTGGAGTTACCAGATTTTGGATTACTTGATCCTAAAACAAGTAACATAGATATTTCAATAGAAGAAATAGTACAAAACTCAAAGGATACAGTAATTGATAACAAGCAATGGTTTAGATTTAGAACAGTAGCTATTAAAGAAGTTATAAAGGAATTCAATAGTTTAAAGATTGAGAAAGTGGGAGGAATAGATGACATTGCACCACTATTTCTAAAATTAGGGGTAGACAAATTGGTACCACTTGTGAATATCTGTTTAATGAAAGTTTGTGTACCACAATATTTCCAGAAGTCTGAAAACTGGGGAAAATAGTCCCCATCTTCAAAGGTGGGGATTCTCTAAGTCCAAGGAATGATAGGCCAATAGCGCTGTTACCCACAATGTTCAAAGATTTTGGAAAAGCTTGTCCATAAACAACTATATCAATTTCTAGAGCAACATGACTTGCTTACAAACAATCAGCATGGTTTTAGATCAGGGAGATCCAAGGACACACCCCCTAGTGGATTTTAATAATCTAATAGTAACCCTAATGAACAAGGGAGAACAAACTGGGTCCGTGTTTGTGGAAAGCAGTAAAGCATTTGATTTGGTAGACTACAGATTACTATTGCACAGACTGTATAAAATAGGAGTTCATCAAAAACCTTTGGCATGATTTAAGTCTTACTTACTTACTAAATAGGAAGCAGTGTATATGCTTAGGAACTATGAACTCAACCTAGAGGGAAAGAAAAAGGGGGGGGGGTTCCTCAAGGTTCAGATTTAGGACCATTACTTTTTAATGTGTTTGTAAGCAATCAGGGTAATAAAAGGACAGCGAAGTGCGACTGTACACAGTTGACACTGTCCTTGTGGCATCCGTTGACAGTCGAGGAACTTAGACTCCAGAAAGATTTACACAGAATGGAGATATGGTTTCAGTATTCTGGCCTGTTGATGAACATAAAGAAGACTCAGTTCATCTACTTTCAAAATGGAGTTAAGGGAGTAGAGGGAGAGAAACTAGATATTACATTCATAAATGGAAAAGAACTAGTAACTACAGAAAGTTATAAATATCTAGGTGTCATTTTGGACAAGAAACTATCATATGAAGAGCACATTAATTTGACAAAGAAAATAAATCAGAAACTGGGAGCACTCAGAAGGATTTCCAACAGTTTAACTAAAGAGTCTAAACTGAAGGTAACACAGCAGCTGCTTATCCCAGTTTTGGATTATGGAGAGTTGGTATATAGGAACGCCCCAAAAATTACATTACAGAAAATTGACCACGTATATTATAGATTGGCTAGATATGCAAATTCAAGTAAATATGGGGCACATCACTGTTTAGATTATCAGGTACTGAACTGGTTCAATCCAGAAGATAAAAGGCAACTAAACTGGTGGTCATGGTGTTTTAAACTTCTATACTCTAAAACCAAACACCCACTTGGAAATTTGTTAACATCGAGAGACCAAACAGATTTAAGATATTCATTAAGAGATCAGATGATGTTTTCTTGTCCAAGGGTCTATAACAGATTCAGAGATATAATGCTACAGACTAGCCTGGCTAACTCATGGAATCCAATTCCTATTGATAGTAAAGTTAAAAATTCTGTGAAGGAATTTCAATCATAAAAAAACCTAGGTGCAGGTTGCCCAACATTTATAAATCCCTTGAGTCTTGGGTCATCCAAATAAACCATGGATGAACTCCAGTCAGGTGACAGTTTCATGGCTCTGCCACTTCTTCCGGCCCAAACACTGTGTTTCTTTACTTAAGTATTTTTATATTCCTGTAGTGTAGGTTTTAATTTGCTTTCCTGGTTTCTGTCAGGCATCTCAGCATTCCAGCCAGCTGACTTCCTAAACCACTAGGGTGTTTGTGCCTGAAGAAGTGGCAGAGCCATGAAACTGTCTCCCAATTGTCATGTGTGGATTTAAAAAATAAAAATAAAACAAGACTGGAACTTTCATTGGAGTTCATCTGATTCATTTTGCATTGTACAGAATTTCAATTAGCCTTAAAAAAACTTTTGGGCTATCTTGTAAATGTTGTAAATGAACCTGACTTGAATTGTATATTAATGATAATTTTAATGTTTTAATGTTTATTGAGTAAATATAAGTTTGTATTGTTATGTGTGTATGAGAAACAGGACATTCTCATTGAAAATAGAGGCAAACTTCTCTAAAGTTTGTTTCCTATATAAAAATACATTTTTATTAATCAATCTCTCCAATTGAAGACCCATCTTGCTGCTGGAACCATTGACTGCAATATGAGAAACTAAGGTAAGCGTGGTTCAATGTATTTCAATGGGGTTTTCAACTTTGATGCATAAGTTTGCCATTTTTGCATATTTTGAGCCCAGATTTCTGACATGGCTTTTTTGGGTCCCCACCTCATGAACAGTGCTAGTGGAATTATGTAAATCTGGCCCAAAAGGTGATTTTGCAGTCACTTGGTGAAGTCACCTTTTGGGCTTGATTTGAAAACTTTCACTACCCCTGTTCATGATGTGGTGTCGTAAGAAGACTATGTTGAAAATTTGGGGTCAAAATATGTAAAAATGGCAAAGTTATGCACATACATTGAAATGTTACTAGGCTCACTCATAACTTTGGTCATTTTAAATATTTTGACCCAACATTTTCAACATAGCCATTTCATTACACTACCTCATGAATATGATAGATGTCATTTTTCAAATCCTGCCCAAAATGTGTTTTTGCACCTGTGACATGGAATGATGATTTGATGCTGTGGAATAATGTTTCAGCAGGGATTTGAGAAATGTTCACTATCAGGTTCATGAGGTGGGATAATAAGAAGGCTATGCTGGCAATCTGGTTGCTGTTTTGCTACAAACTTCCACAGCAACATACATGTATGCATCTATGGAGGTATGGGAGCACAGGGCCCCACAGACAAATGAGGATACAATTATACTATCTCAAAAAGTAAGGACATTCTTTGCAAAAAACTGTGTTAATGCAACAGTTGGGACTCAGATTTAGCCCAAATAAGTAGGGAAATGTAATGTTAGGGTTCAAATTCTACCTCTGCGACCCCACCCCTGAAGCAAATGAAAGGTGGAGTCTTCCTTGGGGTTGTCAACCCTAATACTCACCCTATTGCAGTAACTAAAAAGCTGAGATGTGATAGAGGCAGGTGTGTATGCTTCATGACTGTACAGAATGGAGTGAGCATTAGGGCTGACAATCCCAAAAAGACTCCACCCCACATTTGCTTTAAAGGTGGGGCAGGGTGTTAGGGTTTGAAACCCCATCACATTTCCCTACTTTTGTCAGATTAATCTGAGCCCTAACTGTTGCATTAATTCTGTTTTTTTGAAATATATATATATATATATATATATATATATATATATATATATATATATATATATATATATACACACAACACACACACACATATATATATATTTATAAAATGGTGTGTTAAAATGACAAAAATCCCACTAACATGATTGGACACATTAAATCACATGACCGTGCATTATTTCCCAACGACTGCACACCTAGCATCGCGACCGCACGCCTGAACTACTTCCCACTGAGACCAAAACCTCATCACAAAGCCACAGCAGTATCACTCCACAAGTGTAAACAATAGCATCACTCATGGAGAGACTACTGAAAGAAAAGCAGCACATCACTGCCTCACTCTAACAGAAATACAAATATCTGACAGAAAAATTTTAAAAAATGGCAGAATTACCACATACCTCAAAGGAGCTGACATCAATACTCACCAAAGATGACTGGTACAACGATAATCTCTTCAAAGAACTTGAACAGCACTTACCTGAGAAGGCACTTCAGAATCCAGCACAGCAAACAGTGAGTAGACATGCCAGCCTTCACCCTGAAGAAATAGATAACATAGAAGAAAACAAAGCTGAAAAAAATACTAAAAAGCAAACTGTCTGGGCAACAAAAGTATTTACAGACTGGGTAACAGAAAAGCAAATAGACCTGGATTTAAAAACAGTAACAGCAGATAAATTAAACACAACCTTGAGAGAATTTTATGCTACAGTTAGAAACTCCTCAGGCGAACAGTATGGCATTTCAAGTTTTATTGGCTTAAGAGCAGGACTCAACAGGCATTTAAATTCACTGGCTCTATCACGACAAATGAATCTTGTCACAGACACAGATTTTCAATCTGCAAACAATGTTTTGTCTCCGCCATAAAACAATACAGAAAAAGGCAGAGACTGCACTCAACACCACGAATGCCTCACAGAATCAGACTTCAAAAGTAAGCACTCTCCAGCACTATCACCAACACAGCTGCAGGACTAGTCAGAAAAGTCTGGTTCGACCTTACAAATATTCATGGCTCGTAGAGGAAGAGAAGGACAAAGAGAACTAAAAAGAGACTCTTTCCATATAAAAACTGATGAAAATGGATTACAGTACATAACCCTAAAATACAACCCAGACAGCAAAAATCATAAAGACGCCAGAGAGCTAAACCAAACCACTTTAAGAGGCTTTGTTTTTGCACAGCCGAATGATCCTCTCTGCCCTGTACTTTCTTTCAAAAAGTACCTCACTAAATGCCCACCTGAAACGACAGCTTTTTTCCTACACCCCAAAAGAGCCTCACAGGACATATTAGACAAACAGACAATCTGGTACACTAAAGAGCCCATGGGAATTAATTACCTATCTTCCCTCATGCCTCGCCTGTCTATTGAAGCAGGACTCTTCAAAGATACACAAATCACTGCTTAAGATCAACTGTTGTTCAGATGCTCTCTCAGCAGGTCTGGAATCACGTCAGATCATGGCTATAACAGGGCACAAATCAGAAATAAGTTTAAAATCTTACTGGGCACCCACATTACAAGACAGAAAAACTGGTCAAACATATTGGCTGGCACAAGCCCATCAGACTGCCAACCATCGCCAAAAATACAACTGTGTCCCAAACCGCGAGATTCATTCCGTACAGCAGCTGAACCACTGAGAGAGCCCTGTACGCCATCAAGCATCATGAACAGCAACCCGCCTTCCCCGAGATATGTGAAGAAACAACATTAATTTCACCGACCACATCAACCAGCTGCCTCACAAGAAGACAAGACAAAGAATCTCACCCCATCCACATCCAAACAGAGCAAGAAAACGAAGAAAATTTTCTGACAGACTACGAAGAGTATTTCCGCTCAAAACTCACCCGGAAGCTCCGTACACATAAAAGTGCAGCCTGAAACCGCAGCCGTCGTCCAACGATCCCCCACAGACCCACAATCCCAAAAATGCCAGAAATCACAAATAAAAGCCAAAACGAAGAGAATGAAGCAGTGAATCAAGCAGTCCTCAACGCTACCGGCAGGACGCATCCACTTGCACCATACATGCAAAACGCCACGGTGCATGGGAATCTACAATTCAACATATATTACAAATAAAAATAAAAACAAGAAACAGTTCAACCTACTAGTATTAAAATCTGACAAAAGTTCAGCATTTCAGCATTTCTTACACTTCTAACCAGTTCTTCCCTTGCAAAACATAAGCACTTCCTGTTCAACAGACGCTTTCCTCCCAAAATGAACCAGTCTTAAAGTCACAGTACTCATTATTCTTCAAGTGTTTCTAAATGTTCAACTGTTGCCTTCACCTACAGTTTC
Source organism: Neoceratodus forsteri (assembly GCA_016271365.2). Lineage (NCBI taxonomy): Eukaryota > Metazoa > Chordata > Ceratodontiformes > Ceratodontidae > Neoceratodus > Neoceratodus forsteri. The sequence goes on along the minus strand of CM057449.1, from coordinate 786,368,073 downwards.
ATCCAGTTACATGTTGTTCAACTGTTGTATTCACCTACAGTTTCATCCAGTTACATGTTTATGCATTAAAATACTTAAATTAAACTGCCTATTATGAACTGTTTTTTCCTCCATCCAGTTACATGTTTATGCATTAAAATAACTACTTTTTCCTCCACAGGGCCATTTTATAGATAGATATACCACTCCTGGGCATGTGATTGGCTCTGATATACGCATGGGTGATTGAACGCACCAAGGGCGTGATATCAGAGCCGACCGCACACCCAAGAGTGTTATATCTATTACTTATATATATATATATATATATATATGTAATACAAGGACATGTATCCCTTGAGTGGGCTAGTCAGATAATGGAAAAATCACAGATTGGACAAATGGGCCTGCTCACCAAATTGTAATAGTGAATCAATCTTTCTTTTATTCAGAAACAATATTTCTTTTTTCATCCAGTATATACTGTATCTTTCCTGTGTTTGGGGGGAAAATAATTACTCATTCAACAGGGAGCTGGTTTTATTTTCAAATGCTTTGTCCAATCTGTGGTTTTTCAAGTAGTGTTTGATTGGAGTGGGGCCTCTTGCAATGTTGACTAGTGTGCTTTGTCTCCTTTTCTCAAGGTTGGATGTGTCGGATTCTGACTTTAATCAGATAATGGACCATGTGCTCGAAGGGCAAGTGACTTCGTTATCTGAATAGATCTCCTACGATGAGTATACTTCTGAGTATGCTGCACTTACCCATCATTTCTTTTTTATAATACATTAGGATGTTTGATTTGTACCTTACTTGTGTAATCATGTCAGTTTTCTGGTTATCTGTGCCAGGATCTTTTTGGGGTTTAGTTGTGGTGTTTTGGTTCTCCTGAGTTTCCATAGTGTAGTGAGCTTTTAGCGTTGGACACTTTTTTGATCTTTTTGTGTTTCTGTACTGCAGGGTTTCCTTATATAAGGGGAATGTCTGCATCTGATGGTCCCTTGGCTCATTGGTGGCACATTTTGCATGGCTGTATTCAGCAGTATAGAGGGCTTGATTGATTCATAAGGCTGTCTATGGTTAGGAGCAGCTTGTGGCATTTGTGGTATGTGTTGAGTGGTTGAAGTTATCTTTTGATGCTGCAGATGGTGGATATGCAGCCTGGAGCAGCATAGTGGCATGTGAAGATGGTGGCAGCAACAGTGTGGAGTGTGGTATCTAAGGAAAAAGCTGAGCATCAACGGACCTGCAGGCAGGAGAATGCAGAGTTTTGCAGATGAGTACAGGATTGTCAAGGAACAAGGCTTTTTGGTGAGTAAAAGGTTTGGGGGAGGGAGATTTGTTCAATGTGTGCTCCCATAACTTTCTTTTTGCAGCACAGAGGTGGAGTGGTGAGGGACATGCTGTTAGGGTTGGAGAATAGGGATGGGTTTTCCTGCAAGTGATTTTTTCTGGATTATGGTGGAGCATTAAGAGGCATGCTGTTGGGGTTGTAGAATGGGGGAATTTTTTGTGGGGTCCCCTGACTTTTTTAAGCAGTGTTTTTTCATTTACTGAGGTGTGCTCAATGTGGTCAATTTTGATAATTGGTGTTTCTTGATTACTTGGTTATTGATTGTTTTATTGGTGGTGTGTGAACTGTGATGCATTTTCCATAAGGGTATTTTTTCCCTAAGGTATATTGGTTTACCTTTGGAGATATACGAGGTTTCCCTCTGAAGGTATACAGGTTTATTTGGGTGGCATTCAGGTGAGTCATACAGTGTTAATTGGTGAGGCAGCAAGGGAAATACACAATACTTGTTCCTATTGGGCAAAAATCCCATCCATATATTTCTCTGTATACCATGGTAGCCAGTCATCAGATGTACAACCAGTTAGTCACTACCAATGTGCAACTGTATAATCAGAAATATAGAAACATAGAATTTGATGGCCGATAAAGACCACTTGTCCCTCCCAGTCTGCCCATTTTTCCTGACTTACAGTATCAACATAGACCCTACTTGCTCTCAGACAGTCTTCTTCCTCCTTTCTTTCCACTAAGATTCTGTTATGCCTGTTTCATGCATTCTTGAACCCCACAACTGTTTTCAACCCCACCACCTCTGCTGGAAGAGTGTTCCAGGAATCCACCACTTTCTCCGTGCAGAAAATGTCCTCGCAAAACTCCTGAATTTTTCATATGCTGCCATCTTGTTTTCCATTTTTTCCCACCAAAAAATTTCAAACCCCACAAAAATGACATGCTGCACAGAGACCAACACATGTATCTTGTTCATTGGGACACCACTAGGTGGATTCTGCATTTAGTTTTTTTTTTTTAATGACCCCCAAAGTGTGTGGGTTTCTTTTTTACATCCTTTTTCGTGACTCGCTTCCACTTTTTTATATGGCTAAACAACAATAGATTTCAGCCATACAAAAAATTATCCCGATAACATGATAAGTTTAACAAATCATAAGTCGCTCCTTTTCCCAGTTAAGAGGGAAGATGAGATTCAGATAGTCTAAGAATAAACTTCAGTTACTATCACCATCATGTAATGTGTTACCTTAGCTAGCTCTCTCAACCAGAGATTTTTTATTTTCAAACTTCTTACTTTGCCTTTGCATGACATGAGGTGAGAATAGGTATGCTGCACATCACATTCCCTGTCTTGTAAAGTGCATGTTCTTTCTACAATAACTCATGGCAAATCTGCCCCAAAATGTCTATGTTCCATTTAATTAATAAGCATTATGCAAATTGTATGCTTTGTTTGGAACCTTCTAATTATCTGTATATATTAAGAGCTGTGCACTGTACTATGATACAAAAAGGTAAACACATATGTCTATTTCCTCAGTTTATGTATTTTCTGCATCCACTGCCATTTCTATGCTGGGTCCCAATACTACTGGATTCCAATTTATAAAACTCATGTAAAAATAATTTATAACAAAACAAATCTGCTTTTGCAGTACCTTAATATGTTGCTTTAATACAGCTTTTGAAGACAAAGCGCAGTTGCTTAAATTTATTTGAGCTGATAGTACACCCATTTTCATAATCACTTAACATTATTGAAAGGGACAATGCACCCATAGTCAGAAGTTAGATAATAAAGAGGAGGCGGTTCATGCATGCAGTACATCTCTGGGAACAAGAATTGGCAAACTACTGTTTGTGGCTGAGGATTCAGAAATGACAGAATACAGAGAATACAGCAAGAAGCTGTAAAATATGCATTACTGGGTTGCCAGAAGGTGCAGAAGGGGACTGTGCAGAGACTTTAGTAGCATCTTGGCTTCAAGACTTGTTGCAACTATCGGAGCCTATACTTTCCTATAAGCCTTATAGGATACTCCATGCTGGATGACTACTACCCTGGGTTACTACCACAGAAGCAGCCTGCACCATATTGGTTGTTACAGGCTGAGAGGAGGATCAGGACTAAGTGTTGTGTGCAGCTAGGCAAACTAGAGGGTTCCAATATGAAGATGTTATACTACACTTCTTCCCCAAGTTTGAGCTTTTCCATCAGGCGGCGACACAAAGAGTTTGACAGGGTCAGAGTTAAACTCAGGGAGTAACACATTATATACTGCCAGTTCACTTTAAATTTCACTGTTGTATAAAAGTTTATCTGTACTCCACATCAGCCAATGCAGGGAAGCTGATGCAGAAAATTAGTTGGGAGGTTACATCGAGAGACACAGAAAAGGAAGAGTCTTCGATATGAACTAATCTGGGACTCTTTTACCAAGTTTGTTTTCTGCTGTGGCAAGTATTGTGGGGTTGAGAAAGAACAATGCTGGGTTTGGATCTCTGTTATGAGCATTCGGTGAAGGAAGTGGGAGTTTGACTGCACTGAACCCTGGGTACTGAAAGTGTGTTAACTTGTTTAAATGGCTTATCTTGGTTTTGTTATAGTACACCATATTACATACTAAATCTGGTAGATACTAATTTAATTTTTATTTTCTCCCACACTCTATTATTTTCCCATACCTATTTTCCCCCAGTAGACTTTCCATGAATGTTTATGAGGCAAACTTATTAGGCTGTAATTTGTCATACCATCTGACATCCTTTTAAAATGTTATGAAGTTTACTGGTAAATGGGAGCATTCCCTTACATGGTTTGGGTTTATAATTAACTTGGAGGCTGATGTGATAGAGCTGCTGTTTATACTGTTTTAGCTTTTCATCTGGGATAATATTTTGTCTGTCTCTTACTGTCCCTTAAATGTTTAGGTATATGTTATACTACAGAATCAGACACCCAGCCATGAATAATATAGCAGAGACATTTAGGACTTTATTTTAACTCCAACTGTGTCTGTAGTTAGGGCAAAGTTTGATGTTACAAAACTCTTAAATAGACATAATTGAAACTTCCCTCGTGTAGTTGCAATGTAAGAGAGGCTGTCAAGTTTATGTTTAAAATGTAATGCAACATATTCTATTGCTTCTCTTGTGTGAAATTGTATTATGTTTTATCTAAAATGCAATGAATTATAAGTACAAAAAACACAGACACTACAGGCAGAAGACAAGCAACAGTCCAGTCTGCCCAAATAGGTTTCCCTACCTAACCCTGCAACCTACTGTCCAGGCATGATTTCCATCCCTGCATCTTTCCTGCAATAATTCCCGTCCTGTAATTATCAGCCCCTGTACTGTGTCCTGTCTGTGCTTGAACCTGATGATATTCCTTGTCCCTACAACCTTATCTGTTAGACTGTTCCATGGCTCAGCCACCCTCTCTGAAAAAAAAATTCCTCACATCCCACCCAAACCTTCCTCCTGTCAGCTTCCATTCATGACTATGTGTTACTGATTCTCTATTCCTATCGAATAATTCTTTGCTGTTCACTTTGTTTATTCCTCTTAGGAACTTCATGGTTTTGGTCATGTCGCCCTTCTCCCTCCTGGCCTCTAGCTAGTACATGTTCAAGGTCTCCAGCCTTTCCTCATAGGATGTGCCCTGTTGGCCTTGAATCATGTTGATGATACTTTAATGTACTAACCCAGTCTATCCTTGTCTTTCCTCAGGAGGGGATTGCAGAATTAGCTGCTGTATTCTAAATGTGGCCTCACTAATGACATATCAGGGAAATTATCACTTTCTTCCTCCTGATATCCAGCCCTCTCTCAATACACCCCTACATTCTGGTTGCCTTACTGTAGGCCTTAGTGTATTGACTGGTTTTCTTGATGTCACTTTATGATGATACCCAAGTCCCTTTCCTTGGGAGCAGTGGTCAACTTGACACCCCCCATCCAATATTCAGTTCTAGGGTTCTTGTATTGTATGTGCATTACATTGCACTTCTCTGCATCATGTATGCACTGCCACACTTTAGGCCATCTCTTTAATCTTGCTTGGTCCTTTTGCAAGTACTTCACCCCCTTTTTCCTGTCCACTGTGCCACAGAGCTTTGTTTCATCTGCAAGGAGATGCATCTTGCTCTTTATACCTTCCCCTATGTCACTGATGAACACATTGAAAAGGAAACCACCTCCTCAGCCAGTTTCCTACCCACCTCACTAGGTTGCCCTCCCACACTCCCATGTTCTACAGTTTCTTCAGCAGACTCCTGTGTGGCACAGTCAAATTCCATGCTGCAGTAAAAGTAGATTAAAGCTATTGCCTGTCCCTTATATACAGGCATTCTATGTTTCAATGCAGTAAAATGTAAAGATATTATTTAACCCGGTCTGTCAATTCATGCAGTAATCATAGCATGAGCATGCACAGTTGTGAATTAAAAAACACAACTGCTTACTTCTCACTCACATCTTGGTAACGATGACTATGTTCACCCCCAAACATTTTTCCATCTCATTCACATCACAAAACTTGATTCTGTGAGGTTTAAATTAAATGAGATAACCACATAATTATATAAAATAGTGAACCCCATTTATCTGTCTGTCTGTCTGCCTGTCTCTCTATCTATCTATCTATCTATCTATCTATCTATCTATCTATCTATCTATCTATCTATCTATCCACCTACAGTACCTACCTATCATATGTGTTTTTTTTAATACTGAAAGTTACATTTGTATTATTGTGTCCTACAAAATGTTATGCATACCCATGACTGGTTGATGTTTTAGGTCTTGGCAGAAAAAGTGTCTCAAAGCTGATAAGAACAGTATGGAAAGAGAGTGGGTGCATAATTTCTTTCAGAAATAAATACTACATTGGGACTTCTGGTGATGTCATGCCCATGGAAGCAGCTTGATCCATCAGCTCCATCTCCACCAGGACTATTTTTTTCTAATTCAGCATTTAAAACAGAATTTTGTTGAGACATTTTATCACCAATCACTGCAGTATGCCTTGAGGAACAGCCAGCAGAGCCCACTCCCCAGAAGACTCAATGGATGCCAAGGGATTAGGGACTGATAGCGACAGTTCCCAGCTTTCCTCCCATCATGGCCATTTTAAATCTGGGAGCCTTGAGACTAAAGTGCAGCAAAAGCAGATGACCCTAATATTGTCAGAGCTCAGAGACTTTAGGAAGGAGAGTAGGCTGACCTTGACTGCATTGCAAACCGATACAACAAAACTAGAAGAAAGGATGGACAGTGCAGAAGAACAATGTACCCTAGCATACGCTAGGCTGGATTTAACAGAAAAGGCAGTTGACCAATGGCATCAGGCCATTCTGGACTTACAAACTCAGGCCAAGGACTCCGAGAGGCAAAACCGCAGGAACAATTTGTGTATTGCAGGTCTCCTAGAGGAAACAGAGGGGGACACCACAATCATATTTCTACAAACTCTTTCCTGAAGTTTCTGGACTTACCTGACACTTGTATTCTGGAGATGGACTGGGCCCACCATGCTTTAAGGGCATAGGCCATCCCAGCTGACCAACTGCCCTCATTCTATGGTGCTCCAGTTTCTTCAGTTCTAGGAGAAAGAGCTGATCCTGCATAAGATAAGGTAGAAGAGTGTTCTAACGTATCAGTCACACTGTCTCTATGTTGATAATGATTACTATCCTACAATTGCAGCCCAACAGAGCATGTATGTACCATTGATGAAATCACTTCAGGAAATCAAACTTAAGTTTCACACCCCATACCCCTCCAAAATGGTTGTTTACTTCCCAGATAGGCCTCTTATATTTGAAACGGCCAAGGAAGCAACTATGGAATTAAGACAGAGAAATTTGGACATTCTGGTGCTGAAACCCCACCTGCAACACCAACAGTCCATAGCTGCTAAATTAGCACAAATATTCTGACGGCAGATACCTTCCAAGGAACAGCACCACCAAGAAGGGGCAGCAGCTAATCAAAAAATTATGGCAGATCTCAAAAAGCAGACATCCTCAGCGTCTACAGAAAACCACACCAAGCAACCAGTAGTTCAGTTAACCAGTCAAGTAAGTCCACAATTCTCCCTCCATACTAGTTGCCTGGGTAAAAGTTTCTGAGTCCCACATTTAACATCTATATAAATAGTCTTGTAACTCATGTAACTAGTACTGATGTTAGACTCTATGTGGATGGCATAGTACTGGTTGCATCTGCAGATGATCCCGGAGACCTGAGATAGTGGCTCTAAACAGATTTCTCCAATATTGAGACCTGGATAAGAGACTCTGGTCTCTTAACGAGTACTGGAAAGACGCAGAGTATGATTTTGTCTGTGGGATCACATGCAAAAAAGAATCTTATTGATCTACAGATTAAGTTTTTGGATGGGACTATGGTTCAGAAGGTATAAACTTACAAATACCTGAGGGTTCTTGTTGATTATCATTTTTCTTTTTCTGAACATGTTTTGTCACAGATAAAAAAAGTGAACCAGAGATTGGGAGCCTTAAGAAGTTTGTCAGGGTGTTTGACTAGAGAAATCAAGACTAAATTAGTAAAACAATTGTTGTTGCCTGTACTTGATTATGGATTCCCACTATACATGCATTCCTATCAAAAATTTTTGAATAAATTAGATCAGACTTATTATAGATTGGGGAATTATATCTTAAAGAACAAATTCCGGGTCCATCGATGTTTAGTTTATCAGGAACTTGATTGGTTACATCCGACAGCTCGAAGAAAGTATGTATGGCTAGTGATATGTCATAGTTTAATTTATTCTAATAATAATAAAACACATTCATTAAATTATTTAATATGTTTGAACTCCAACTCAACATATTTAGATAGGCTAAGGAAAACAACTAGAAAATTGCCTACGACTCGAATTGCAAATCGGATGGGGGATATAATTCTCCAGAATAGTTTAGCAAAGACTTGGAATGAATTATCTTCTCATATAACTGAGATCTCTGACTTGCACATGTTTAAACTTGAATTATATGATTATTTAAATGTTTGTTGTAGTTGTTTTTAGATGGAATGTGATTGTGTATTGTGTATTGTATGTATTGTATGTATTTATGTATTATTCTGTTTTGTTGATGTAATTATGTTTTACAGGAATTTGTTGTAAACGAAGATTTAATTCTCCAACAAACTAACCAGTATAAAAATAAACTTTTAAACAAACAAACAAACAAAACAAACATTCATTTTTTTCATTGTTGTCAATTGCCTTGATAGACACCCCCGCCAAGTAAGAAACACGAAGTGGCCACCCTCAGGGCTGCTGCCAAAGCTAAGCATAACCCTTTAGAAACAATCTCTATGACAAATCCAGGTGATTGGTGGTGGGAACTGGGGCCTTGGAAGAGCACTGATGTTGTAGCATCAAAGAAGCAGATTACCAACTTCCACCTATGATCGTATGTGACCAGACAGGAGCAGTAACCATACCAATGGGCTAAACAGCAGATTTGAGAGAGCTGGAGTGTAAATGCTGAAGTTATTTAAGAGCATGCCTCACTAACAGACTGGATGCCTTGGTTTGATCCACAGTATAGCTTGTTGTGGTCTAGTGCAGCCTACTCCCATCTGACTCTGGTTTAGAGAATGGATTGCAGAGCGTTTTGCGGCCAACAGAACAACACTTCAAAACTCAATAGACAGACACTTCAATCAAGATGGATGGCCAGGTCTCACTGACTGCTTTCTTGGGAACCCCAGGTTACCCTCTCCCTTTCCTGCCGGGAGGTGCTGTGAGTTGGTGGTGGCTCAGGGGGTATGGGGGTTTATAATTGCATCTCTGGTGTGTTGGGAGGGCGCGATGGATCGGGGGATCTGGGAGGCTGTGGGAAGATTGTTGGACTCCTAGGGAGGCTCCCTGTTGCCTTGCTGGGAGTGTCCAATACTTCTGGTAAAGAAAAATAAACTATAAATATGTACTTTATGTCCACACCTGATGCAGGCTCCTAACTCTAGCCAACACTCTGAGATTCATATCCCATTACAACACCAGCATGCTTTCTATGGAAGTATGGATCCTGACATAACAAAGTGCCTTGTGTGCTTGTTCCCTATGCTATATTTAAGTTTACTGTTACTATACACTGCAAGCTGATACAGTCATATTGCTATTGGATATATAAAGCAGGTAGGAGGACTTGGGGGGGTTGGGGTTGCCTGCAGCATTCAGAACAATGAACATGGTCCTTCCTGTAGTGTATAAGTTACCTTGCTCTATGCGAGGATGGAGGTTAACAATACCCCATTATTATTTTAGTTTTGTACATGGAAATTTGATCAAGTTTAGCATTGTACTGTACAATATAACAGCTGCCTAATTGACTTTTTTAGCATGAGTTCTCTATGTATGGTGGTATATCATTGTCATCGTATAACTCGCAGAGGCAGAGCACCCAGTGGTAGGCTCACTGGGCCTCCCCATAGTAGGGAGATATCAGTGGGGCAACCCCTATCTTCCACCATGCATAATTATCCTATTCTCTGCCCCATCTGTGGGCAGGTACACATAATATAGGCCTGTTGACAGTATGCCTACTCATGGAGGAACCAATCTGGACCATTAACGTGACCCCCGGTATAGTTTTGTGGTTGCAACTTGGCTTCCACAGCATCCTATTACATTATATTTAAACCATGTCCAGGGGCAGTGAGTGACTACAGGGGTAAGAGGAATATAACTGTGGCTACCTCCTGAGTCCTGTTTTGGTTGTCCCCATCCCTGTCTACTGCTGTCCCGTTGGGTAAACTGAGCATGGATTTGTGGTCCACTGGATTGGACCTGCCTCTAAACAGTGATTGGCTTTGCATTAATCTTTAAAAGAGACTAAACCATATTGGCACTTCCTCCACAATATACGCCTTCCCTCCTTATTTAATCAAATCATTTTTATTTATAAAAAGTGCAATTCCTTTGCTATCAAAGCAGTACAAGATAAAAACGTTCAAACAACAAATATAAATAATAACTAATCCATATTAAAATAATACGGTTATTAAAATCCTATCTCAGCAAATTAAAAAAGATTCTGGGAAAGCTAATCTGAATAAGTAGGTTTTGAGAGCAGTCTTAAAACTCTCAATGGTCAGGCACTCTCTAACCTGATGAGGTAGAGAGTTCCACAGGATATGGGCCACAAAAGAGCGGACTCAGAGGTCTTAAGTTGGACCCTGGGAACCTCTAGCAGTCCCTCATTGGAGGAGTGGAGTGAATGGAGGGTGCAGTAGGAACAAAGGAGATCTTGCAAGTACCGGGGTCCCCGACCGCATAGGGCCTTATAGGTGAGTAACTCAACCTTGAAGGTGATACACCACTGTACTGGCAGCCAGTGCAGGCCACGGAGCACAGGCATGACATAGCATGATCTTGGTAAACCAGTAGCATCCTGGCCACCACATTCTGCACTAGCTGCAAGCAGCAGATATTGACCCCCAGAAGCCCTAGGTAAAGGGCATTGTAGTAATTGAGGCGGGAGGTCATGAAGGCATGGACCAGCATTGGAAGATCACCGGACGAGACCAGGTGTTTTATCCTGGTGATATTCCTCAAATGGTAAAAAGAGGTCTTGATGACAGCTGACACCTGAAATTTCAGAGTTAGACCATCATCAAAAATAACGCCCAGATTCTGCACCCAGTCCGAGGTCACCAGCTGGGTGCCACCGAGCCAAAGTCCAAAAGGCTATCCTGCCAGCAACCCCATATCCTGACAACCTGGGTCCACCACCAACACCTTAGTTTTATCCAGGGACAAACATAGCCAGCTGGCACTCATCCAATCCTGGATCTCAGAGAGGCAGTCACTAAAAACCGAGACAGCACCACCCTGTTCAGGCACAAAGGACATATATAGCTAAGTATCATCTGCACAGCAGTGAAAACTCAATCCATACCACCTTATAATGTCCCCTAATGGCAGATTATACACCACAAACAACATTGGTGACAGAATGGAGCAGGATAGGGGGAAGGGGGAAAGAGGCAGAGGAATAAATTCCCAACACCACTCCAAGTCCTACCCACTACGAAAGATTGAAACCACCTGAGGACTGTACCTGACAGTCCTCAGATCAGCTGCCAATGCTCCAACAACACTCCATGGTCCACAGTGTCAAATGCTGCAGAGAGATCAAGGAGAACCAAGATCAAATGGGTCCTCCGATCTCTCGCTTTTAGGAGATCATTAAGTACCCAAACAAGTGCTGTCTTTGTACTATGCCTCTTCCTAAATCCAGACTGGAGAGGATCATAGACATTGTGGATAGTCAAATGATCTCTAGCTGCAATGCAACCACCTTCTCAATAACCTTACCAACAAATGGTAGGTTAAAGACAGGTCTGTAGTTGTCTAAACAGTCGGGGTTGAGGGAAGGTTTCTTGAGGAGAGGTCTCACAACCACCTCCTTCAGGGGGTCAGGAAACACCCCTGCTTCCAACAAACTCCATACTGTCTCAGCCAATACTGGGCCAATCACCTCAATACATCCCACAAGGAGACACATTTGGCCTGGGTCAAAACTACAGCAGGTTGATTGCAGATCCTGGATGATCCTCACGATATCAGTGATCGCCAGCCTGCCAAAGTTGGACCAAGTAAACTGGATGCTCATAACCTCCTGCTGACCTATACCACACCCAACAGCGGGCATCAGATGGATCTAGGACCAGATGGTGGCAACCTTATCTGTGAAGAAGCAAGCAAACTTATCATACTTAATTTGTGAAAATGTTCCCTGAGGCCGAAGACAGATTGGATTGCACAATCTGCCGACAGTCTGGAAAAGCTGAGCTGGTCGATTCTGTGCAGCAACAATCTCCCTTGACAGGAACTCTGCTTTCTTACGGGAGTCTGCTGATTGATAGTCCTTATAATGATCCATCAATCTAAGTCTCTCATCAATCAGGTCCATTTTCCATCAGCACCTCTCTAACCTTCAACCCCCTCACCTCATCTCCTTCAAAGCCCCATCAAACCAGGGGGACTTTGGGTGAAGAGTGAGGTGTTGAACACAGACAGAAGCTATGGAATCCAGGGCCACTGTCGCTGCCTTATTATAGACATGTAAAAGATCCCCTGGTTCCAAGCTTTCAGTCATCACATCCGATAGGTCCAATACCACCATTAGACCACCTGGGGTCACACCCCTTAAAGGGCGATACCAGACCATCTCCACGGGGGCAGGTCTGTTAGGGAGAGCCATGAAACTGAACCCTATGGTGTGATGGCCTGACCATCCAACCAGCTCCACCACCAAGTCGGAGATTTCCATCCCCAGTAAGAACACCAGATCCAATGAGTGACCATGATTGTGGGTGGCAGAGGTAATTACCTGTGTAAGGCCCAACAAAATCATAAGTTGGAGGAAGTCTTGACAAAACTGCAAGAGTTCATCGTCGACCCAGGCATTGAAGTCACCCAGAATCAGCCATCTGAGGGACTCCAGCACCATTTTGATGATGAAGTCCATGACTTCCTGCAGGAATTCCTTCTCACCACTGGGTGGACACTACATGAGAAGTATTCCAAAACCTACACTTGCCCCCATGATACACTAAAAGGATCTGGTTCTCCCCACTGGAACATCCACAAGGCCCAGTTCTGTTTTAAAACAAATGGCTACACCCATGCCCCTACAATCCACCCTCAGGCGCTGTATCACTGAGTACTTGGCTGTTACTGCTGATGCCAATACTGGGCCAGCATCCAGCCAGGTATTGGTAATGCAAGCCAGGTTAGCTGTTGCAACAAGATAAGCTATCACAGCCATCTCATTTTTTAAGGACCTGGCATTGAACAACACCGCCCAAGTAGGATGGTATACAAGGAAGACCGTGCTACTTGCCCACATGAAGTGGAGCCCTTGGGTATGGGTACCAGGGAGGGAGATCCCCTATCCTGGGCCCATTTCACCACAGGGTGTCTCCTTGTCACCACAACCCCAATCTGCCCACTCCCCTCCACTCCCCCATCAGGCCCAGTACCATCCCACTTCTTCCTCCTTCTAACTGTCCCCAAAGGATGGCAACATCTATATACAACAGCAGACAAAGGGGACAGCTAAAAGGGTGGAGGTTCCTGAGCCTGGTAGGAGAGCAGTACCTGGCTGTCTGTGCCCTCTGCCAACACACACTAACTAAAGGTAGCCAATCAGCAAACACACAGCACACAGCAATTCAAACATACTCCTGCACCTTACAACCAAACAACTGACAAACAACACACAATAATATATCAAATACACTCACGCACCTTACCTCTCACAATGCACAATTAACCCACTATCTCCCAGCAACTAAATGACCCAACCCTTCCCCTATAAATAACAACCAATAACCCCAAACTAACAAAAATACATTACAAAAACACAATAACACAGTAGACAGTCACTTGTTCCATCCAGTGACCTGCCTGTTTTGGTCCATGCCTTTGTGACATCGCACCATGATTACTGCAACTCCCTTTATCTAGGGCCTTCTGGGGTTGATATCCGCTGCTTACAGCTAGTGCAGAACGTGGCAGCATGTTTGTTGACTGGGGCATCTAGAAGATCTCATATTACCCCAGTGCTGCACGCTCTGCACTGGCTGCCAATACAGTGGTGGATAACCTTTAAAGTAGGTCTATTGACTTACAAAGCCTTACACGGGTTGGGTCCCAATTACTTGAAAGAACTCCTGGTTCCTTACACCCCCTTGCGACAGCTCCGCTCGGCTGATGAGGGGTTGCTTGAGATTCCGAGGGTTAACTTAAAATCATCTGGTGCACGTGCCTTTGGGTTCGCAGCACCTACCCTCTGGAATTCTCTGCCCCGTCAGCTCCAGGAGTGCAGGATGGTGGGGAGTTTTAAGCGGAAACTTGAGACTTTTTTATGGGGGAAGGTATTTCCTGTTTTATAGTGATCTTATATTATACCTATTTGTATATGTGTTTTGTTTTTATGAATACTGTACAGCACTTTGAAATATTGAAAGGCGCTTAATTAAATACATTTTATTATTATTATTATAAATAAAAGCCTTTAGGCAGTTTTTATATGAGTCTCTCCACAGCTCAACGAGGGTTGTCAGTTCTCATAAAACAATTTAATAACAGGCCAGTGGAGCTCTCACCTCCTTGGGCCAATGAGTCCGAAGAAGCTCCAAAGTTTTGTTCACTCTCACTAAAACTCAACCATGAAGCTATGCAGAAATTAATAAATAGTAAATATATGCATGGCACTCTCACTGCCTTTTAAATGTCTGAATTTAAATTAAATAAGCCCAAAACCTGACCAGGTGGTTGTAGATGTTTAAGTTCTTTCCTTGAATATCCCTGTAGGAGCAGATTGACATTTCTTCCTTAGCCCACTCTCCTTGACTATAGTATCATTCAGATTTTAATCCATTAGCCGTTTGGTGTTGGCCCACCACTCTGTGCAGACTTCTTCAGCGACTGCTACCTCCGCAGCAGATGCCGAAGTTCCACACAGGTTGCAGGCAGGGGCACAGGTCAGGAGTAAGGATAGAGCAACAGAAAACACCCACCTCTGAATGCAGTCTCCCCAACCCAAGTGATCCCTGTACTATGGTCCCAGGACTGCATCTGCCCACCAGCAGACATTCCCAGAAACCAAGAGGTACTCACAAAAATGTCCGCTCTTCAGCGGACCCCAACAAACACCTCCCAACAAGGATCGAGCAGGATAGCCCCCCCCCGATAGGTGACCAAGCCCCCTCACTACTCTGACTGGCCTCCAATTTACCGGTCTTTCAACAGGTCTTTCAGCAGTTCTCCAGAGCACACTCAGGTTGCTCCTTGCAGGTTGTTCCTCGCAGCACACTCAGTTGGCAAAGACGATTAGGGCTAAACCACAGCTCCCATGGCTTCTCGTCAGGCTCCCCACAGATCTTCCTCTCACCACCACTCTTTTCACTTCTTACAGGGCTTTGCATGCTCAGATGGACCCCAAAACTGCTCCAAACAAAACACCCACATAGGCATGTAGGGCAAATTTAACAGAAAGAGAAAAAGCACTGGCACGGTAAAACTAGCAACGGCAGTGCAATAAAAGACACAAAATAAAACTGTGCTAAAGAAATATGGAGCTAATGGTGATTCTTTAGTTTAACACAGTGTCTTTGAATTGAGAGCTAACTGCTAACCTGAAAAACATTGTTTTTCTACCCCACTAACTCACTCAGATTCCCTAACTAACTGCCACTAAGACAGATCTAAACCTAAAAAAACTAAAACACAAAACCAATGATTATGACCAATATAAATAATTAAAAATTAAAAATACAACAGCAGAACTCAGTGCTGCTGCTGCTGAAGGCTAGCCCATTGTGGCCGCCATTTTGGACCATATAATGGCTGATACTTAGGACTCAATTGACATAGTGACAGTCCTAGGTAGAGCTGAAACATGGCATTTCACCTTCCTTATCTCCCCTTTTCCCCAACATATTATATCTAACAGCCCCGATAGTGGGCCACAATAGACCTGGTATTTACCATGGTCTCCTGGGCAGAGTCTGACCTTGAGTCCTGGTAGGACGAAACAGGTGTCTATGTCATCTGTTAGCACCCTTTGCAAACTGTGTGAGAGGCCTTTTGGCACCATGCAATTCTGCTTAAAGTTGAACCAGCATAACATTCTGTGGTGATTTGCATATGCAGCCCATGATGCTTTGCATTGTGTGGGCATGTGTGATTTTGTATTTTCTTGAAACTTGGCTTCCCAGCCCAAAGCCCTTTGGGGTAACCCTTGCCTTGGTGTTTGCGCACAGAGGTTCAGAGTCTGACCTAGATACTTTGGAAGCATCATGTCCCTATAGTTTCACAGTACTAGCCCAGTTGGCAAACTACTCTGCCCAAGTCCTGTTCCGGTTAGGTATTTCTATATTCATAATGTTGTTTAGTTATAGTCTTAATTGTAAAATTCATGTTAGTAAGTTTGTTCTATGTATGTTTAAAAAAGTCAGCTGTTTCATGTGTTACAAGGGGTGTGATTCAGTGTGCAGTATGTGGGAGACATGGGATGGGGAACCGGGGCTTGAACAGTTAATTTCAAATGTCCCCTTCTCTAGGGTTACCAGATTTTGGGATGCCAAAAAGAGGGCACTTAGTCCCTCACCCAATGAGCCCTTGTGCCCAACCCTGAATAAATAGTTAAAAAAAAAACAATTAATTATAATAATAATAATGCAACAGGATAGAGAAGGTCCATGAAGAATATTTGGCACAGAAATATAATACCAGTAGAGATTCAAGGAACTCATTAAAAAAAAAAACACACAAGCTACAATAAATGGCAGTTTAGTAAAGCTGAACCTATGAGAGACAAAGAGAAAAAAGCAAGCTATAAATGTGGTAAAAATCATATTCATGGAAGTACTGAATCTGAGGAGTTAGAAGCATTCCCAGGTGTCAGCTCAGTGAGACCAAGAAGTGAATTCCTCTTAACTTCATAAGTGATTTTTGAGGTGTTCCAGTTGGAGGACACAGTCCAGCTGAAGGCCTTTTTAGAGGTGGTAAAAAATCTGGGAATACTCCAAGCTGATGAGAAAGCCCCCCACCAACACACACATGCATTATCATCCCGCAGAGTAGTAAAATGAGGGTCCATCTCTGGAGCCGAGGATCAGATCCACTCATCAAAACTTTAACCCCACAAAAATACTAGATCAAATTACCCCCATGGCACCAATACACATTTTGGCAAGCAGCGGGGATCTCTGATCGGATCATCATGATTCAATTACTTACCAAATGAACCAAATAAATTTGTGCTCCATGCCTCCACTGTGACAGTCAAACTCCACACAGGGCAGGCTAGTCCAGTTGTTGGGTTATGACTCAAAGGCTGCAGCTGCTGCCCAACTGTCTGTCAGTCTCTGTCACTCACAGGTTCAGAATTTATTTGGAGGGGAGGGGAGTCCATTCCTCCAGGAGTCTTGGGATTGGGTCATCAGAATAGGTTTATTTTTACCAGCTGGCAATTCTGGTCCTCCACATTCTTCTGCTTGTCTGTACCAGTCTTCGGAAAAGGGTGCTTTATAAATAAAGTATATATCTATCTATCTATCTAGATATCTATCTATCTATCTAAGATAACTGATGAGATGACAGCAAATAAAACTAACACCACCATGTTTTCCCTCGAGTTCTGTTCAGCCTCAGCAGCAGACAGTAGACTGTCAAATCCCACGCATGGGTGAACCAGACTGTCATGTGAAGAATAGTTAAGGCTGATCCGCGCATGACAGAATTGAATTCAGGGTTGTTGTTTTTTTCGCTCAGGGGCTGTGGTGGACTTGGTTGCCATGGCAACAAACAACAATGACGCTGTCAGTGAGTGCCAACCGGCTGAGAAGCCCAAAACCTGGACAAAAGAGCACTGCAATGAAAATCCACCCTGAGGGAAATTCTCTGCTGGAAAAAAGAACATGTCCTGGTAAAAGAAGATGTCTGGTAACCCTACGCACTCTTTGGAGCTGATCATGGCTACTAAGCTTATACAACTATACTCATTAAATGTGAATTGTTTAATCAACCCCATTAACAGGTTGAGGATTCTTCTGCTGCTTAAAAAATCTAAGACTGATGTGGTCTTTATTCAAGAGACTCATTTATCCAGCACAGAGCACAAAAAGCTTGCTAAGTTAGGTTTCTCTGAAGTATTTTATGCATCTTATGAGGTGGGCCAAAAAAGATGGGTGGCCATTTAAATTCCCTGCCTGACCCAGTTTCAAGCATCTAATATCTGGTCTGATTCTGAAGGTAGGCTAATTATTGTTCAGGGCCAGCTATACAATACAGAAGTTACCTTAGCAAACATATACCTCCCTCCCGAGACTAACTGCCCAGCCATTAAAGTTCTTTTAGATAAAGTTGTCTCCCAGACAAAAGGATTGTTACTGGTAGCAGGTGATCTGAATATAACCCCGGATCCAAACCTGGACTCCACTAATGTATCCCTCCCAGGCAACCCACCCCACATAAAACCTTTAAGTAGTTTGCCCAGGAGATTGGCTGGTCAGATGTCTGGTGATCTTTACATCCTAGAGAGAGCTGTTATACCCATTACTCTGCAGTACATGGCACCTACTCTTGGACTGACCAGTGTTATACACAAAAAGAGAACCTGATCTCCCTGGTCAACTGTACCCTTGGGGATATAGCCCATTCTGACCATGCTGCAGTAATAACTAGTTGGAATCTAGGCCTGGAGCAATGCTCTACATGTTGGAGATTGAACCCAGTATACTTGAAGGGGGAACCTTTCTGTGAATACTTAACTAACACCATAGAGTAGGTCCTCCAGGATAATTCAGATCCAGAAAAATCTTACTCCATCTGATGGGACACCCTGAAAGCAGTCCTCAGAGGGTGGCTGATTAAATATACCTCAGCCCAATCCAAATTAAGGAAAGAGCACCAGAGGCAGTTGCAGGATGCACTCCATTTTTTGCAGATAGCACATCAGCAGAGAGATCATTCAGTACTCCCACAGCTTAAGAGGTCAAATTGGACTTAGATGCCATTTGTCTCCAGCAAGCAGAGATCTTCCTAACCTTTTCATGCCAAACACATAGTGAGATATGTCCCAGAGCCTCCTGGTTACTGGCCTATCACCTCTACAAACAGAGGCGTGAGTCTACGATTGCATCAATCAAGGATCCCACCACAGGTGTCCATCTCACTAGATTGAAGGATATCACACAGGCCTTCTGCACCTTTTATCAGACTTTGTACATGCCTGAGCGAGAGTCAGATCCCGCAGCTATATCCTCCTTTGTGTCCTCTATAGCTCTGCCAACCCTCTTGAAAGAGCAACAGCAGCAACTTATTAGCCCCATTTAGGCCTCGGAGCGTGAGGCTGCCATCACCCAATCTAAAACCATAAAGGCTCCAGGCCCAGATGGCCATGGGGAGGAATTCTATAAATTTGCTAGGGATCAGGTCAGTCCATTCCTACTTCAAACCTTCAACAAGGTCACCCTAGGTGACCCTCCCCAAGCTGGTCTTATGCAGCAATATCTATTATTCTAAAAACAGATAAGAATCCACAGGTATGCAAATCATATTGGCCTATTTCAGTTCTCAATACAGACTATAAATGCCTTATGTCCATCCAAGCCCACCAGCTGGACAATATCCTACTGACCCAGACTGGCTTGGACCAAACGGGGTTTGTAAGTGCGAATTCAACTACTGACAATACATGACGCGAATTGTCCCTCACACATGTAATGCAATCTCAAGGCTCCCCTACAGTCCTGCTTAGTTTAGATGCTGAGAAGGCATTTCATAGCATCTCCTGGCTTTTTCTCTATGCCACCTTGAGAAAAATGGGTTTCCCCATCCCTCTCATAACAACCTTACAGAGCCTTTATGCATCCCCCCGAGCATGTGTAAAGGTTTCTGGACACCATTCTGCTGACTTTCCTCTCCACAGAGGAACAAGGCAGGGATGCCCCCTATCCCCAGGGTTGTTTGCCATTTACATTGAATCACCAGCATAAGCAATCAGGGAATCGGCACACATAACTGGGATATCAGTTGCAGGTGACGAACACTGCATTGCTCTATATGCTGATGATGTGTTATTATACCTAGATAACCCTATGGATTCAGTTGCAGCGGTGTTTCAAATTCTGGATAAGTATGGTGCAGTCTCAGGATATAAGTTTAACAGTATCAAAACAGATGCTCTCTCATTCCATTTTAAACTAACCCCAGAGTTCAAAGCCCAATTCCCATTTCGTTGAGAGATGGACAAGTTAAAATATCTGGGAATTTTCCTTGCTTGTACCGCAGAGGAGACCATAGCGAATAATTACTCTCCCTTTCTCCCACAAATGCAACAAGACTTAACCAGATGGAACCTTCTGCCCCTAAGCCTGTCCCACAGAGCAGAAGTTATCAGAATGGTAAGTCTCCCTCGAGCTTTATATATATTCGAAAATGTCCCACTCTCTCTGCCTTTGCATTTATTCAAAAACTGGAATAAGACAATATGTACGTTTATTTGGGCTGGCCGATGTCCTAGGATAAAATTGTCAACATTATTTCCCCCAGAAGAGAGAGGGGAGGTTATCAATGTCTAACCTAAGGTTATATTATTGGGCTTCACACCTGCTGTTTATAGCACACTGACATACCAGTACAGTGCCACATCAGCGATATGGAGAGAGGTGAAGGAAGCGATTCTCCCAACCCAGGATTTTATAGCAACTACTGTATACCTTGACTCACCCCTAGAACGGCATGTGGTACCCAACTAGTGGCTTAGGCATCAACTTCATGAATGGATGACCCTCCGTAGATCATTGCATCTAACCCCGTTCCTGAATTTACTTTGCCCAATAGTACTTCTTAAGCACTTTTAGCCAGCATGGGCTGACTGTGCATTCCATAATTGGGAACACCTCTAATTATTGTTACCTTTTTTTCAGTTACTCAGTGGCCCAACTTTTAAAACTTTTGACACAATAAAACAAGAATATAATTTAAGACAATATGACTTTTTTAGGTACTTAAAATGACACCACTTTTATGACAGTCTTCAGCTTGGTGTCCATTGCCCGGTGCCCAGAAACATGCCCATCAATTATCACTACCCTTATCTCAGTAATATGCACTAGGGCTTGACACACGCTATCTCTATTATCTAGAAGGCCTTGTCTGATTCCAATGGCAATTCTACCGAATATGTACTTTCCAAATGGAATGAAGAACTAGATCAACAAATAACTCTAGGACAGTGGCACAAATTGTGTCGTTTGATATCTGAAATAACAAGTTTACACCAATGGTGTGAGTTCTCCTGGCAGCATCAGAGGAGATATTTCCGTACCCCAGCTAGCACTGCCTACATCCACACTACCAGAAATGCCTCGTGCTGGAGGCAGTGCGGTAATAATAATGCACATCATGCTCACATATTCTGGTCTTGCCCTAAGTTGTGCCCTTTCTTTCAATCCCTCCGAAGGAAACTGGAAGAATTATATGGCAGACCAGTTCCATTAACAACAGAACTGTTTCTGTTCTGCATAATGCCACGTGGTTTCCAATACACCAATAATACCTACTGGGTATCTTGTTATTGGCTGCAAAAAAAGGCAATCACCAAAGTCTGGCTCACTCCTCAGGTTCCTACCTTGAGTGTTTGGAGAGTTTTAGCAAAGCAAATATACAAAGGACAGAAAACAATCCATAGACACAGTGATGCTGTAGACTTTTGCTCATCTAGGTGGAATGGGCGGATTATACATGTGATTCTTAAGGACTCAAAAGTTTTCCCCCTAACTGACAGTTTTGATCAGTTAATGTTTTTTTGGAACTTGATCGAATCAAATTCCCTTTCAAAAGTCCGGATTCGTATGGGGGATGATATATAAGAAAATTTTTTTTTGTTTCCCTAAGTGGGTGAGAGGGATGACCTCCAGCTCTCCTTCCCATGTCAAGCTACACACAGATTTTCTTTCTCTTACAGAGTGATGGGAAGGTTCCAATGGCTGTGGTTTCTTATTTCTTCTACAACATACTGTAACAACAATGGTTTCCTCCTGTCTAAGCAGTACCTTAGGAGAGGGAGGTAGAATATCTACTGTGTCTTTGAGGCCTGACCTGTAAAGAATATCATGTAATGAGCTGTAATTGCACCTCATTTTCTGTGTTCTTTTAATTGTGCTATGTGGATTGCTGACTGTAAAAAATGTTCAATAAAAACTATATTAACAAAAAGAAATACATACTACATTGAAAGACATATCCAAGCTGGCTCTGTGGTGCTGAGTGATGGGGCATCACTCTAGCATGCTGGCGATCCAGGTTTGCATCCCCAGCCTGGATGTCAGGAGTGGACACCAGCAGGGAAAGCGTTAGAACATCTTTTGGAAGCTTCCCTCCTGGGGAGGGAGGATCATGGTGTGCTGCCTCTGTAGTGACTCCTGGTGGTTGCTTGGTGGAGGTGTTCTTTGTGTTGTGGGTGACCACACACTGCCAAATGTTCCCACTCCCAGGATGCCACTGCAGCCGTATGACTGTGGGAGGTGTGTAGGGCCCAGAAATCAGGAACAACCGGCCACCTTGGAGAACCGATTGATGGCTGCTACATTCCTCACACCACACATCCCCTAGGTGCACCACTCCCATCCCTATAGCTCCTGTCATCTCAGAGGACATGGACTCTGTAACTCACCTCCTTCGTCCCCAGGTGGGGGCCCCTCCAGCAGGGATAAACCAGAGCCCTATGGGACATGGGTAAGCACTGGATGCCACTAGGTGATGGGAGTTGGCAGTGGAGGGTAAGACCAGTGAGCAATAGGACGATGTGCAGCCTGAATGAGTGGTGAGCCAAAGGGCAAAGCAAAGGCACACAAAAAAAGACAGACATATCCATTACCTTGAAATTTGTGGCCAAAAAAACAATTTCTTAAAACCCAGGGATAGAAGTTGAGAAGGTCCATGTGCTGGGGTCCAAAGAAGGAGTGTGGGTGTTGCAGATGAGGAGGGCTGAGCTACTGAGGGTTTACGGCCAGAGATGGGTGGCTCACCACCTCAGGGAGCACCAGCTCTGGACTGGGGTAAAGGGACTTTTCAGCTGGAGTCTGGAAACTGTTGACAAAGGCTTCAGCAGGGCTTGGGTAGCATAGGGCCATAGGGTGAATGGGTTCCTTTGCAGTCAGTGCATTTATTTGCTACAAGTGACTCAACTGTAAAACAAAGTTTAGCTGCTGTCTGGCACATGAATTTTTTGTTGCTTTGAAGGGGCTGTCCTTTTGCACAATTAGTATTTCCACAGAAAAAAACATCAATGCTTTGAGGCAAAAAGAAAGGAAGAAAACAAAAAGGACTATCCAAGCGGTGCATTGGCAAACTCTGCAGCAGTGAGCTCTATGCAAGCTGCCTTAGGATCAGGTACTACTAGGAGTGATTGGGGGGGGGGAGTCTGCAGCAATTAATAATCTGTGTGTGCTTCTGACAGCAGTACTAATACATTGGTAACTGGCAAGAGCAATCTGATTGTACAACCTCACCTTATTTATGTATGCATGTATGTGTTTATGTATTGTCTAGGAGTAACAACCTTTGAGCTTGGAGCTCATTTACAAAGGTTCCACATCAGGAGAAGGCACAACAATTACATAATACAAAAACATACAGATAAAGGATTTATACAGATGGTACAAGAATAATGAAACAATAAATATCAGCATAAAACAATGTACAGGCCAATAACTGAATTGGTTATGTTATAGTAGATGCTCAAAACACTAAGAAATTAAGAGAGACACTAAGAAATTAAGCTGAGGTATAATTAGTCAAAGAGGTGGGAAAGAGAGAGAGCAGCTAGAGGATAACTGTCATTAAGCTGTGAGGAGGCTGTGATTGGAGAGGTGGGGAAGTAGGGAGGGTGGGAGGGGTGGAAAATAATGGGAAGCAGTAATTTGGGAAAGGGAGGAGGGGAGAGGCAGTTATAAGGGTGAGGGTATGGGAGAGAGGGTGGCGAGGATTTAGAGAGGAAGTGGATGATGGAGGGGCACTGGAATAGCTAGGGGTAGAAGGGAGAAAGGAGGTAGAAGGAGAGAGGAGGTAGATTGAAAAGCAGGGTACTATAATTACCCGTACCCCCGGGAATTTAGTACAGGCAGTCACATACACTTTGGGCAGTCAGGTGTTGATGCAGTACATTCTTAAAAGCTCCAGGTTTCTGCATGTTTGCTATGACAGAAGGGAGTTCATTAAGCCATGTGGTGCCCTGTAGGTAAAGGGTTGCTGGGCTGGTGCCATGTAACAAAATGGGATGTGTAGGGTATGACGTACCTTACTTCTAGTCTGGTGTGAATTTGATGTGCGTTTTAAGAGATTTTGCATGGCTGGAGGGGTTAATCCAAGGAGGTTTGTTTTTTTACCCAGTAGGCAGACCTGATACTTTATCCTCCCCTGGAGGTTTAGCCACTTGGTTTTTATTATTATTTTATTTAGTTTTTGTTGACCGGGTAAGTACACTAGACAAATCTTGCCTATTCTCAGGCATGACCTGGGGGAGGGGGATACAGATGAATGCCAAATGACCTTGAACCAGATTAAGGCATATAAATCACATGTATGTGCTGAGCTACATGCGCCTAGGACCAGCCTGCAGGATTTGTTTATGGCAGTTTTGAGAGCAGTATCAGTGGTGGTGCAATACACAACTAGGCCATAGTCACTGACAGAGAGTATTGAGCTGTTTACTGCCAGGGACAGGGCTTCTGCTGTCATGTAGTATCAGTGCCCGTAGAGCAAGCCAATTCTAGTATTGACTATTTTTACCACATGATCTATATGATGGGTGTAGGACAGGGAGCTATCAAGAGTGATGCCTAGGTACTTGAAGGTGCAGACTTGCTCTAGGGATTCATGACTGGTGTTTATGATAGTTAGTTTGCTGAATTTGTATTTGCTTTGGGGGTTAGCAAACAGCATTACTTTGTTTTTTTTGTAGTTGAGGAAGAGTTTGTTCTGTTTAAACCATTCCCCAATTATGGTGAAGCTTTTTTGTAGTTTATTATTTATTTATTTATTTTATTTATTGATATGTTTTACCAGGAAGGTATACTGAACAACAAGTTGCTCGTCTCCTGGTGCGACTGGGGGGGGGGGTACAATTGGATGAAGAATTAGACATACAGTTTAACATTTAACATAACTGAGAAAATTAAACATACAATTACATTTGTAACAAGACATACAGTTAAAAAATATCATAAATAATCATAAAGTCGCATTTGTGATATAACATACAATTAAATATATCATACTTGTGGAATATGCATTTACTTACAAGTGGCATATCTGAGGAACACAGTACAGAAATTTAATGTAGCTTTGGAGCCAACTCCTTGCAGGAATGGATCATGGTTAATAGGCAGATTATTTAGCAATTATTGACTGAATGAGGTCCAGTGGGGGGACATCAAGTAGGGTAGAGGGGTAGACAGGGGAAATGAACTGGGGAAGGAGGGGATAAAGATTGGGGGAACATTACTGGATAAAAGTGAGCAGAAAAAAAAAATCAGTTATGATGAGCAAGTTAACACAGCGCTAGTACAATCTGGAAGCACCTCAGACAGAACAAAAAGTGCAAATTATTAGCTCAAGTGAACTAATTCATTTGATTAAGTGCAGGGGGTAGAGAGGGGGGCAGGACAGAGGTGGGGATAAGAGATAGGGAAGGGAAGGATAAGTCATACTTGGAACTGGCCCCTTCAGAATGTGGAGATCACTGCCAGTGGCGGATTGAGGTGAGGACTTAGAATAAGGGGCAGGAGTAGGCAAGGACAAGTTGGGTAGAGATAGTAGAGGGGATGGTAAAGGGAAGGAGGTGGGGTGGGAGAAATTTGCCTAAGACCTGACCTCTTCAGGATGCTGAGAACCCTGCCAGAAAGCAGATTCAGGCGAGGACAAGTTAGGTAGAGAGGATGAAAGGGAAAGGGGAGGGAAGAAAGAGTCATTTCCCAGTGCTGAACCCCTCCAGGATGCTGAAAACCCTGCCAGGGGGCATAAGTAGCTGAGGACAAGTTGGGAAGAGAGAGAAAAGAAGGGATGAAGGGAAAGGAGGGAAGAGGAGGGAAAGAAGAAGTTTGCCTAAGACTAGGCCACTCCAGGATGCTAAGAACCCTGCCAGTGCGCAGAATCAGGTGAGGACTAGTTGGGTAACAAGGATATAGGGGGAGGGGGAATGAAGGAAGAGTAATTGCCCAGTGCTGGGCCCCTCTAGAAATCAGAGAACCCTGTCAGGGGATACAATTAGGCAAGGACAAGTTGGGTAGCAGGAATGGGGGGAATAGAATAGGAAAGGAAAAAAGAAGGAGGGAGAGAAGAAATTTACCTGAGAGTAGACATCGCCAGGGTGCAAAGAATCCCAACACAGGGCAGATATTTAGTAGGTGTGGGTGAGGACTGCTGGAGAACATGGCTGCATCATCTGCATAGAGTAGGATTTTTATCTGGGTAGATCCTAGAGAGGGAGTTGAAGAACAGGTTGAATAAGAGAGGTCCCAGAATGGAACCTTGTGGTACACCAGTGGACACCTTCCTAATATTGGAGAGGGTATTATTTACTTTTACTTGCTGTGTTCTTTGAGCAAGGTAGCTTTTAAACCACCCAACAGTATCTGGGGATAGCCCAGTATCAAGTAGTTTCCAGAGAAAAATGTTATGACTGACGGTGTCAAATGCTTTTGTGAGGTCAATGAAAATCGACTCCACAATTTGGCCATTGTCTAGTGCCTCAAGTCTGAGTATTCTAGTAGAGCTGTGGTTGTTCTATGTGCCTTTCGGAAGCCATGCTGTTGAGGGTACTGGATATTGTACTTATTTAGGTAGTCCACTAGTTGGTCCAAGACAATGCATTCAAGGGGCTTAGAGAGAGGGGGTAGGATGGATAATGACCGGTAGTTAGCGTGGAGGGTGGGATCCCTACTTTTATGTACCAGTGTCAACACTGCAGACTTTCACCTCATTGGGAATTGTGCATGACTGAGGGATAGGTTGAGTATTTTTATGAGTGGTGGTACTACTTCATCAAGGGAGAGGGCAATCAGTTTTAGATCAAGGGAGTCGTTACTGGTCCTGGTTTTACCTAGGGAGTGCTGGAGGTACTTTTTGGCTTCAGAGTTTATGATTTGCTTGAAGTAGAAAGGAGGGGTTCCAAAATTGGGCATACTATGGTCAGATGAGCGTAACATGCCTAAAGGTTAGGGAGGGCACATGGAGTTAATGGAGCTTATCAAAGAGTGGACTGGAGCGCTGCACTTGGCCCAAAGGGGGAGTGGTTGGGGAGACATGCAACAGAAAGGAATGTGATGGTTTAATAAGGGACCCCTTTTTTAAAAAGATTAGCATTTAAATGATTGTGAGTCACTCTTTCTTTACCTGGTATTCTGCTTTCACCTTGAGAGGCTTTGCCTTTTCCAGGATGCTGGGGAGGTGCACTGAAGTGAGAAACATAAAATCCCTCATGGATGACTATAGGCACTGGCAGCAGTGGGGTAATAGGATAGATAGATAGATAGATAGATAGATAGATAGATAGATAGATAGATAGATAGATAGATAGATAGATAGACAGACAGACAGAGCTTTCACTGAGTATTAGCTTGTATATCTTCACCATATAGCACATAACTGAGTGTATACTGGGGTGAGGTCGAGCTTTGAAATGGGGTCAAGTTTCTCCAGTGTGCCTATCTGGTCAATAAAAACAGTAAAATATAGATCGCTAAATTTCTTTACATATTATGCATTCTCCCTGTAGTGTTCTTCATTGATTGTACATCCCCGGTCACAAATGAAATTGGATGTTCTTACCCAGTCAATAAAACAAAACAATACAAGAAAGAAAGAAAGAAAGAAGGAAGGAAGGAAGGAAAGAAGGAAGGAAAGAAGAAAAAGATGTGTATAAAGGTAGAACAGTTGCACACAATGTGGTTGATGTTTTTCATCTGGCTGCTATTGTCTTGCATGAAGGACCCACTTGAAAATGGGCTACTGGGTCCCTTAGAGATGTTTCTAATTAATGGTCAGACAAATAAAAAACCTTTTTTGTATAATCTTTTTATTAATATGGAAAAGATGAAGTAAAGATACAAAATGTACAGTCATCTATTGTAAGACAGTGAAAAACTATGATATTTCATTTATCCAGGAGAGCCCCACTGAGATGAAACATCTTGTTTCCATGTGGTTTCTACTTCTATCCATTTCTGCAGCTGGATGAACTAGAACAATGTAAGGTTAAGTGATTTACACCTACAGCATTAAGCTCTAGTGAGCTTTGAACCTGCAAACTCCTGGTTCCGAAGCAGTAGACCAAGCTACCTCTGATAAGTAAATAAATACATAACTGCCTAATATAACATGATTCGCAGTTTCTTAAGTAATGTGTACCTACTGTAAGAGAATTGTTGGAAGGTACAGTTGTCATAAACTGCTATCATATAGCAGCGGTCATTACTTTCTGAAATTTGCAGTTTGACATTTGTTTTATAGCTATAATCTAACACACTGAACATGCATGAAATGGTTCCCATTTATTATGTGATGACAAACAAATACAGTAACTGAAAGTAATCAATAACACAGTCCTGGACCTCAGACATTTCCGTGTTTATAAAAATAATAAACTGCATTGACTCTGTTGTTTCACTGCCCTTCCCTGCTTTGGATCAAGAGTGATCTGCTGAAGTCTAGCATTTTATAGTATGCAGGTAAGGGCAGTCTGAGTATTTAACATAAATTTGCAATTAACTTTTTGAAATAGAAATATTGACACAACACTTCCTTGCTGTAAATGATTTTTATAGTAGCCTTGCATGTCTCTGTTGTTTTAATTATGGTTATTGATAACAATTGTGTAATTGTGTACTGTACAAAATACATGATAAAGAACAGATTGCAAGAGGAAATTGGCACAGTAAATGGAATGCTTTAGCGAGGCAGGGTGTATTCTTTTGTTTGGCAAATTGACTCTTGTATATACTCTGAATACATGTACTTATATTTTTTCTTGGGTAGTATTACATGTGCAATGTGCTTTCCTGGCTATATTATGTACAAACTTACCTCTGACGCCACACTTTCTTGTTAAACCAGTTACTTGTTGCACATATACTTGTTTATATTTGTTTTATATATTTGCTGCCCTTGGGCATAGCTCCTTGACATGAAGCATCTAGTTTCCAATAGTTGCTCTGTGACAGTAGCAGCAAGGAGAGCAATAATAACAAGGTTCGGGAGACAGTCATTCTGAAAGCAGCAGTAAATATAAACATCAAACGATATTAAAAAAGAAGTCCCGATCAATGCTACCAACTCAGAAAACAAAGTGTATGCCATAATTTGTGATTCTCACATAAAACGTCTCAATAGATGCATACATTTTAATAAAGCAATCACATACAACAAATCGGGCAGCAGAATAGTAGTTACATGTATTAACCATTGGTATACATTGAATGCTTTCTTATTTAGGATTTTCATGCAAGTAAAAGCACACTGAGTCAAAAACTCATTTCCAGATGTGACCCAGAAGCAAACATGTGACACAGGAACAAATTATTTCTTAATAATGGTAAAAAGACAAATGTCACTGTTGCCTGGTACAGAAAACAACCAGTTTAGATACAAACTATTAAAGTTCTGAAAGTAATCTTTTTAAAAAAGAGAGACCATGTCACATTGATCTTCCATTAGGTGTCAGTCTGCCCCCTGCAGATCTTGTTCCCTTTTCCACATTTTGGAGTTCAGTCCAAATTTTGAGCCTCGCCTATCAGACAGTCCAATGTCCATATACTGTATGTTGAATGAGAATTTTTTTTAACCATGTGAAGGGAGAAGGGCTGGTGGTATCCCTTAACCTCTGTCACAGTGAGGGTTTAAAGTATATTTTCTACTCCAGTGGACTGAAATGCTCTGCATGTGTGACAATCTCAGCTCTCCTTTCCTTCTGCTCTGCAAATGGAGTCTTCAAGGAGAGGTTGAGAAGCACATTGTAAGTGTCTCTCACTTTTTTAACAGGAAATTGTTACCCGACAAGTAAGCAGTCTTTCAGTGCCGTAGGAAGGCATTTTGGTGCCCTGGGCAAGAGACTTATTTTGCACCCCAAAAAAGAGCCGGTTGCAGCCCCCAGAAGCTCTGAGAGGTTTACATGCTCTGTAGTGAGATTTAGGGCTTTGTTGAAGAAAAACATACTTTTGTTACATGTACCCACTCCTGACTTCAGAGAATATTTTGGGTAGCACACCCCAATCTTGCCCTTGGTTATGCACTCCCAGTCAGTCCCTAGTGTCCAGTGATATTCCCTTTACCATGCCCCAATTCAAATTCAAGTAGTTCCTGGCATCTAGCAGTAAATCTCCCCCCCAACCTGCCTCAGTCAAGTCAAGCAGTTCCTGATGTCTGTGTTACCCCTCCCTCTCCTCCGCCCCACAGGTCATGCTATTCCTGGTGTCCATATGTATTTTACCACCCCCTTCAACTTACCTCAGAAGATGCCCCCTACCTGGCATCTGATTCCCGTGCCCACCCCAACAACAGCTGGTAAAAACTTTCCTATCTTCTTCTTGGATGACATTGCACTGCTTGCTATGCTATCTCATCATCTGGAGAAACTTTCTTACAAATAATTAAATGCTGTATAGGAATGGAAATACACAGTGAGCAGTCCTTCATATTTAAAAAAATTTGCATGTTTGTTTTTCAGATGGTGACAGGTGGCTGAATGAGCTTTGGCTCAGAGCTATTGGAGGGAGTTGTCACAGTGTCTGGGCTGGCTACGGTACGATCTTGTCACCTTCCCGCTCCACAATCCACCCCCACACACCCAGAGGTAGCAGCAGTGTGAGCCCGGGCCTGTCTCTATCTAGCTAGCTCTTTTTTTTAATACATATATATGTATATATATTATTCATATGCGAGCTGAGCGGCAGACTGAGCCTGAAACTGTAAGGAGGGTGACTGGGTGAGCGAGCGCTCTGAAAACGGCGACTCGGGAGGCGGGAATCATTCAAATAAATTAATCGGAATGCGCGCTGCAGATCACTGGAGGTCCCAGCACAGCCTGCAGGGATGGAGTGGGCGACAGCACCGGGTAGTTACTCAGGGTGGGATGCCAGGCAAGTAATAGTGATGAGTTGATGAGGGGATGCATTGCTACCTGCCACTGCCAGCCAGCCCAGACCCAGTAAGACAGAGTAAATAGAGTTCAACGGTCACATGATGAAACTTTGGCAGCCCCTTGAAAAATTTGATTACTGTCGATGTGACACCCCCATCCCATCACAAAGATGAACTAAGGAGGTCAGAGGACATCAGGAATCATCAGAATCGATCTGGCTATCACACAAAAAAAAAATTCCCCACGCCCCCCCTCCACAGTGAGTCATCATCAGTCTACTTTCTGAGTGTGCTACTGTCACTAAGCCATTTTAATCAATTTTTTTCATCAATATGAAGACGAGTGTTGTTCAGTTGCTGCCTTGCAAAACAATGCCTTTTTTTATTTGCTTAATTGTTTTTATGTTTGCTTACACTGTATCTAGTCTTTCTCCTCCGAGTTCCTCCTCACTCTGCTATCTATCCTCCAAGCTCCTCTGCTCAGCTGCCCACCTAAGTATTTATACCACTTCAGTTGTTTATTTTTCCGCTCTGTCTCTGTCTCTTTACTACTCTCTCAGCCACCCGCACTCTACAACCCACGCACTCAGCATGACCATGTGACCTCCTCCCCTTGTTGGTTCTTCCGTGGTGATATGCCCCTGCTGGTCAGACATAATTATAGTAAAAAAAATAGTAAACTTAAAGCTACAGCACAGCTGCTGTGTAAGTGAATCAGCCAGGGGAGCAAGAGCTTGACTTGAAAAATGCGCCCCTTGGAGGCATGTGCCCGGGGCTGGTGCACCACCTGCCCCACCCTTCCTACGGTACTGCAGTCTTTAATTTGTAAAGATGGGTTTACAATGCAAACAATGCTAAAATCACTCACTCACTCACCAAAGCAGTACAAACTGCTAACCACAAAATGAACACCCATTGTCTGTGGTTAGATGTTTGCCCTGCAATGGTGTTTGGGTGATGTCATGTTGATGTAGTGTGTTGAATTTTAATACACTCTTTGCACATTAGTCTTTATAACAGAATCCTTGTGTGTGCTGCTTGTAAATCAGTACTGTCTGGCATCTGTTAAGAAATAAAGGGTACATGCAAAGTATTAGAAAAACATAACCTAATGTCTGTTTGTTCCTCACTTATGCCTCTTGGGCTCCTGAGGGTTTGGTTGCTTTATGTTGGTGTCATCAGTGCAAAAGGCAGGGCTCAGCTAGGGAATCAGTCCAGTAACTGCAGGCTGCTGTTGGTCTTAAGGGCCGGCTGTTGAATCAGGACTCAAAAAAGAATGAAAAAAAGCAGCCTGCACAAGGATTCCATTATAAAGACTTTACAATGCAAAGAGGGTTTAAAGTGTGAAACAATGCATCAGTATAAAATCACTCACTCATGTCAGTGTATACATCTAACCACAAAATGAACACCCAATTGCCTGTGGTTACATGTTTGCACTGCAGTGTTGTGTGGGTGACTTCATGTTGCTGTATTGTGTTGCACATAAATACACTGTGCATTAAAGTCTTTATAACTGAATCCTTCTGTGTGCTGCTTTTCCCATTTTCTTGTCTAATGACTCCAACAGCAGCACATTTAAAAGGCATGAGTGAAGGGGCTTTTGCCTTTTCTCCTCTTGGACTCTGGCAGCTTTGCTGTGCCCATCTGTGTCAAGTCCCTGACTCACCTTGTGTGTCTGAGTTGAGAGCCAGCCAGCCAATATGTCAACTGAAACCAGAAGGTTTTGGGGTCAAAATAATTAAAAAAAATGATATAATTAAAGAAATCTTGTATGTAGTGCCAGTCTTGACCCCAGCTGGTATGCTTTGTGATCACATGCCGGTTTGCTGAGTTTGGGGAAAAGCTCAGTGATCCAGCTGGATGGGGTGAGGGTGAGGGGATGCTACTATTATGCAACTACCCCAGCCAGAGAATGCAAGCTGCAGGGTTGTCAGCATGGGCCCAAGTACCACATAGTGAAGACAACTATCCTTATTCACTCTTTACGCATTCACTTTTCACACATTCACTCTTTGCTCTTTCAGAAATCTTTGCCTCTTTTGATCTGAAAGAACAAGGGACCCGATTCCAAGATGAATGTCGCAAATCACCGGCACTTGTGAGTTGCGACATATGCTGCTGTGCCAGGGACCCTGTGCCAGATTCCAGAACAGGCAGGGTCCTTGGTGACTATGTCTTGCAACTTGCGACATCTCCAGCATTGCACCAAAGAGAGGACACACCTGAAATGGGTGCTGCAAGCTGCAGTAAGGCCCTCTGACAGGGTACAAGTCTCGCATGGCAAGGCCCCCCCAAAGCCCCACTCCCCGATAACATGGCAATGCCCCACAGGGATGGTGGGGGCCACTAGACTACTATGAATTGATTGGCATGGCATGCATGCCATTAGTGGCATGTTGGTGAACGAGGAACATGAACTGCCCTGCAGGGCAGTACTTGGGAATGGGGGCATGGGGTGCCAGCAGCCCACAGAGGGCTGCCCTGCCAATGGGGGAAGGGTGGGGGCCTATGCGGGACCGTGGGAGGGGCTGTTGGGGCACCAGGCACAGAGGTGCTCCTCAGTGGACATAGGGTACAGTTAGACCAGCTAATAACTGGTCTAACTTTACTTAGACCAGTGTCTTCTGGGGTCCATCTTGGAATAGCACATTTGCTATTCCATCAGCCACTCTCCTGGAATCGGGCGTAACTGCTGCCATAAACCCCCTTGCGCCATGTCACAGGGGGTTTCTGGTGTAACCAGTGGTATAGCTCACCTTTGGCTCAGGCAGCCTGCGACATGTTGCAGGCAGCCTTCTGGACTACCAATTGGCATAACGCATGGTGCAAAATGCTATTTGCACCATTTTGTTTGGCGTAAGTCACTTTGCGACATGCGTAACTGTTCTGGAAACAGGCTCAAAAAGTGAAAGTGTAAACAGTGATTGAGGGCAGTTGTCTTCACTATATGGTACCCTGATCCATGTGGACAACACCACAGCTTGCATCTTCTGACTGGGAGGATGTGCCACACCCTGAACTTCAGGAGACAGATGGAGTCTTCCAATGGTGCAGGGCCCAAAGGGCCCTGCTCATCTACACTTGTTCATGCAGATCCCAAAGGGACCTGCATGAATAAGGGTATGATGCCACTATCTCAAAAAGAAAGGACATTCTTTGAAAAAATGTCATTAATGCACCAGTGAGCATTCAGCTTAATGCCACAAAGGTAGGGGAAATGTGGATATAGGGTTTCTAATCCTAACTCCCCACCCCCACCCCCAAGCAGCAAAAGGAAAAAACATTATGGTTTGGGGATTCTGGAGTCTTGGAAAATCAGTGGTGGGGTCTTACTTGGGGTTGTCAACCCTAATGCACACCCCATTCCCTGAGCAAGCAGCTTCACACTTGATTATCTTTGTTCAGGCTCTGCATGAAGAAAGCTACAAAAAATTGTGTTCGCAACATGTGTTGAGACATTCTTCTCTACTGTTGAAGAGTATATCACTATGAGGCACTGGCTAGGAGTGGTACCTTCTGCTTCAGATTATAGGCTACAGGGTAGGGGAGGGATGAGCATTTTGGTTGACAATCCCAAGGAAGTCCCCACCACTAATTCACTAAGACTCCTGAGACTCAAAACCCTAATTTTTTTTCCTTTTG
The DNA here is from genome assembly GCA_016271365.2 of Neoceratodus forsteri. Lineage (NCBI taxonomy): Eukaryota > Metazoa > Chordata > Ceratodontiformes > Ceratodontidae > Neoceratodus > Neoceratodus forsteri. The sequence goes on along the minus strand of CM057449.1, from coordinate 786,333,445 downwards.
CTGCTTGGGGTGGGGTGGGGAGTTAGGGTTTGAAACTCTAACACCTCATTTCCCTACTTTTGTGGCATTAAGTTGAACCCTAACTGGTGCATTAATGCCATATTTTGCAAAGAATATATATAGAAACATAGAAACATAGAATTTGACAGCAGATAAGGACCGCTTGGCCCACCCAGTCTGCCCATTTCCCTACCTAATGGATACGCTGCAGATCCTAGTTAACCAGCAGCCTACTTCTTTCTACCCCACCCCCTAGAATTGCCTTATGACTGTCCCATGCATGCTTGAATTCAACCACTGTTTTTGACTCCACAGCCTCCTCCGAAGGCCGCTCCATGCATCCACAACCTCTGTGGAAAAAATATTTCACATTACCTCTGAGCGCCCCTCCATCTTCAAATTGTCCCCTTGTTCTTGCACACTCTTTTTTTGAAAGATGCTACCTCTTGGACTTTGTTGATTCCCTTGAGTTACTTGAAAGTTTCTATCATGCCCTCCTCTCCCTCCTTTCCTCGAGGCTATACATATTAAGCTCCTTTAGTCTCTCTTCATATGTCTTCCAGTACAGACCCTGCACTATTTTAGTTGCCTCCTCTGGACAGCTCCATCCTGTCTATGTCCTTGTGGAGATTGGGTCTCCAGAACTGCACACAGTACTCCAGATGGGGTCTCACCAGCTGTCTGTACAGAGGGATAACAACTTCCTGTTTTCTATTGGTGATGCCTCTCCTGTGCATCCCTGTATCCCCCAGCCCCTCCCATACTCCTCACATTGCTTGCCCACCTTTAAGTCATCTGATATGACTAGCCCAGGTCCCTTTCCATTTTTGTTGTTGTTAGTATCTCACCCTCCATTGTGTACTCTTCCCCTGGGTTTTTGTTTCCCAGGTGCATTACCTTGCACTTCTTAGCATTGAATCTAAGCTGCCATGTATTTGACCATTCCTCTAACCTTGCCAAGTCCCTTCTCATCCTTTCCACCCCACCTTGTGCATCAACTCTGTTGCAGATCTTTGTGTCATCTGCAAAGAGACATACTTTTCCTTCCAGTCCCTCTGCAATGTCACTTATAAAGACATTGAAGAGGACCGGTCCTAATACTGAACCCTGCGGTACCCCACTAGTAACCCCCTTTCTTCAGAGTGGACTCCATTTACTATTACCTCTGTGTCCTGTTCTCCAGCCAGTTCTTTACCCAGGCTATCATCTTGGGACCCACTCCCAGGCTGGCTAACTTGTATATTAATCTTTTGTGTGGGACTGTGTCAAATGCCTTGCTAAAGTCTAGGTAGGCCATGTCCACAGCCCCTCCCTGATCTACTACTTTGGTCACCCAGTCAAAGAAATCTATTAGATTCATCTGGCATGATCTTCCCACTGTGAATCCATGCTGCCTTGGGTCCTGTGCCCCTCTGGCCTCTAGGTACTCGACAATTCTTTCCTTCAGAAGTGATTCCATCATTTTCCCTATCACTGAGGTTAAACTAACAGGTCTGTAGTTTCCTGCTTCTGCCCTGCTCCCACTTTTGTGAAGGGGAATCACATCTGCCCTCATCCAGTCCTCAGGTACCACCCCATCCTCCCATGATTTGTTAAAGAGGGTAGTCAGTGGTGTCACTAGTTCTACCCTTAGTTCTTTTAGAATTCTGGGATGAATCCCATCAGGCCCCATTGCTTTGTCCAGCTTCAGTTTTAAGAATTTTTTCAGAACCCTTTCTTCTGTAAATGGGCTGGTATCTACTTCTGTATCCAGAGTGTTTCTATTGTTTGTTTTAGGTACCTCCCCCTCTTCATTTGTAAATACTGAGCAAAAATATTTGTTTAGTATCTCTGCCTTTTCACCGTCACCCTCTACCCACCCCCCTTCCCTTTATTAAGCCTCACTATCTCTCCCTTGGTCTTCCTTCACTTCCTGATGTACCTAAAAAGGTTTTATCCCCCTTCTTAACTGAATTGGCTATCTTTTCCTCTGTTCGGCCTTTGCTGTTCTGACTGCCTTCCCAGCTTCCTTTTGCTTTAACTGATACAATTCTTTGTCCTGCTCCTTCTGTGATTCCTTGTACTTTCTGAATGCTTTCTTTTTCTCTTGAACCTTCACTGCCACTTCCTTTGAGAACCATAGTGGTTTCTTACATCATTTTGTTTTGTTTATTTGCTTCACACGAAGGCTTGTTACCTCTGTGATGGCAGTTTTTATTATTCCCCATTGTTCTTCCACCCCTCCTTCCTGCTCATTTGCTAGTGCATTCCTTAGGCACTCACCCATTTTGGCAAAGTCAGTCCTCCTGAAGTCCAGTAATTTTGCCTTTGCATGGCTTGACTCTATTGCTGTGTTTATCGTGAACCATACTGTTCGATGGTCGCTAGTTCTCAGATGGCTACCCACTTCTACATCTACAATCCTATCTCCATATCCATTTGAGAAAACCAGGTCTAAGATTTCTCCCTCTCAAGTGGGTTCCAATACTAGTTGTCTAAGGCATATATATATATATATTCATAAAATGGGCAATACATAAATGATCATCTACAGCAACAGCATTGGACAAACACCATCAGGTGACCATGCGTATATCAGAGTGCGACCGCACACCTGCACTTTTAACCCCCCCAAAAAACCAATTTTGACATTTTATAAGATAGATAAACCACTCTGAGGTGTAGAAGCATACTCTGATGTACACACGCCTTGGGTGGTTGACACACACCAAGGTGTGCATACATCAGAGCACAACCGCACACCTCAGAGTGGTTTATCTATTACATATATATATATATATATATATATATACATATACTGTAGTGGAGCTAACCAGGATTCTATGCAATACTGCAGCAGTGTTGCAGCTGCTGTAGTAAACGAGGTATCGTGGTGGAGTGGATTGGAGAAAGACCATTGGTGCTATGAGCATGTTTCCCTGTCACTGTAACTGTAGTAACATAAGATATTGTTCTCCCCTAAGAATTTATTTACTCCAAACTTACAGTACTGTAAAGCAATGCATTCTGTCTGCACACTCTACATCATTTGAAAATCTGTTCAAAAGCCCTATTATTCTTTCATTGAAAACATGTCTTCTTGCACTCTATTTGAATACATTCCCTCTTAGCTTTAAAGAGAGACCGTTGCTGTGCACTCTTAAGCCCTAATGAACAGGCTACATTTTAAGCAATAAGGTATGACATAGGGTTATGTTAATATTCTAGTTAATCACATAATTGGGGCACGTGCCTTGTGCCACATACCTCTAGGGTGTGATTAACTCAAACATAAGCATAAGCCTGGGCATACCTTTTTGCTTTTGTAAATATGGGGTTGTTAAAACAATTGTACCTTTTGTTTATAACATTATATTTTCACTTTTACGCGTTTCTGAAGTTATATAGGCAATATACAATGAGAGGTTAGTTTACAGATGGATGCTGCTTCATGTGCTCAATCCTGTGTGAAGAGTGACTGCATTCGTGACAAGTGTTGCCATGACCACAAGGTTTATGCTGTGTGCAGCTTCTGAATTTGAGTCTTAGCATTAAAGTAAAATAAGTATACAAGGGAAATGGGAGGTCAAACGAGTAAGCAGCAATAGGGCAGTGGTAAGGGAGCCACAAAAATCCTTGTTAGCATCCTTGCAGTGAAACCCCCCACCCCATGAGTGAACCTCTTGCAGCCAGTGAGTTCTCCACGCACATGAACCCGTTGTTTTTATCATGCTCCAGTTGTGCTAGGGTCCCGTGCTGCCAGTGACTGTCCTACATCTGAATTAAATTTGTTGTGCTTCTGTTTATGGATTGATAAGGCCTGGGCTGACAAGTTTGTCTGTAAACAGGTAAAAGATAACAAATATCCCAATGTGTTATATACAGAACCCCACTAGCACACAACAGAAAAGAAAAAAGTTGGTCTACATCCAGGAGAGAAAAAGGCAAGACTTACTTGCAGTTAAAAATTATTTTATTTGCTCACATAGCACAGTACAGAATACCATTTATTTATTTATTTATTGTTATCTTGGATGACACCTGTGAGCGAATCTTCATTGACAGGTTCCACGTCAATACATTAGCATAAAATCTCACAATAATGGAGTACAAAATACAGGTATTACATATACAAAGTACAGTGTACAACAAATGCAGTAGATGGCAAAGAACCACAAATTAACTAGGTGTGCTAAGGCATTGTACAAAGTATGCCTGTGTCATGAGGAAAGAGAGAGAGAGAGTGGAAGGGGATAGTGTGAGGGAGGGGAGGTGGCAGGAAGGCAGGAAGTGGGAGCAGGGGTTAGGAGAGGGCAGGAGTAAAGAGGCAACCATGAGGGTGGGTGGTGAGGGGGAAGTGCTGTGAAGAGACTATCCTGGTAGGACAGGAATGTGAAGTGCTGAGGTAGTCAAAAGCTGCATGCGGGGATTTAGCGGGGGCACTTACAGATACTACTATTGTTGAGTGCTGATGCAGCCTGCGTTTGTAGGCTCCAAGTGTAGTGGCACAGAAGATGTCAGAAGATAGGCCATTTGTCCAGAGGGGTGTCCTGCAAGCAAAGGAATGCTGAGCCATGGTTGTGTGACACCTAGGACCTTGGAAGATTTGGGTGCTTGAGCTCCTGGTGTGTCTGTCATTTAAAGGTGGAGATAGAAGGCTCTGCATGCCTGGAGGAAGTAGGTGAAGAGCAACCTTTTTTGCAAGGAGGCATGTTTGATAATGAATTGATACAGATGCACAAATCTGACAATATTTTATATGTATTATGAAAGACAAATGAAGGGATAAGCATGGTATACAAGGCCAGAACAAAGGTCCAATTCTACATACAGTAACACTATTATCTGATACAATATAAGGAATAACATATGGGCAACCATACACAACAAGCCCATGTTTCCATCAAGGGGCTGAGATAACAGCATATGGACCTCGGGAGCAGAGCTGTTATTTCGACTCTGAGTTGGAAACATAAGGTGAGTTGTGTATGGTCACCCATATTTTACTTGTTATAGTATACGGTATGGTTTAAAACACAATAAAAGAGTACAAGTAAGGAAGTTGTAAAAGACTTTTACTCATTCAAACTGCAATATGGAATGACTGGTTGTGTGTGTCCCGAAAGGCACTGATTCCTGTTCGTTGCTGTGGGTGCATGGTGTGCAGCATGGATAAAGGAGACCTGAAGTGTGACAACTGGGGTGCTGCTCTGTGTTGTGTGGTCTGTATACCGACTATGGCTGACACAGACTTAAGTCTTGCAGCAGGAAACCTCCTGTTCCTCAACCAGAAACTTCAGAACAAATTCTAGCAGAAAGAACAGCAAATCATGAAGCAGCCCAGTCCCTTTTGCCCCGCCCAGTGAGCAGTTTCCTACTTCCCTTTATAACTGCACTTATATTTTGCTCCTGAACTGACCTTCTGCACTATTCTTGATAACTTTCGCACCTTAGTATTCTGGGTGGTAGTAATCTGCTATTGTCTGGCTTTGATCTGAGTACTGGGCAGCACTTCTACCTTAATTTGAATTGTTATGTATTGCCCTGACTGTCTGCCTGTAAATTATGACTGCACACTGTTATGCAGTTTTACTTTTATTTCATTGCAAGTGCTTTTTATTGTATTTTATTTTTTATTACTACTGCACCTTGCATTATGTATGTTCATTTGTACATCCTGCATTGTATAGTCCCCTTCCCCTATCCCCACAGGATGCATCTGGAAACAAGCACAGCTGTTACAGCTCAGTATTTTTTTATTTAACATATTTTATCACCCATCGCTAATGGGCTTGGTGATGGTTATGCTGACCATCCATGCTCTGTGCCCCATCCAGCTGTCAGGGATCATGCTGTCTTGCAGTGGGGGCCTTTACCTTTTGGTTCCCCGAAACCTGCCTCTGAGGATGCCAGCACAAAGGACGCAAGTCGTAGATGTACTGATGCACATCTCTGACAAATGCTTAACAGCATCCTCCCCTACCCACAGCATAAGTCCTGGGCCACTGCCCGTGCATCCTCAGGCAGCAGTATAGGGGCGAAGTGACAGTCCCCCCTTGGAGGAAGAGAGCGTCCTATGGGATGCTCAAGCCTCCCCTTCCCCAGCTGACCCCGATGACCCAGGCTCATTCCCAAACCCAGAGCACCATTGTCATGGGCGGTAGCATTAACACAGCACCAACAGGCTGGCATGTGATCAACTTAGTATGTCTTTCCTAGTGAAACGTTTGAAATAAATAAATGAAATAAATAATTCCTTTCATGCTTTTTTTTGTATGAATTCATATAAATTAATAATCTCTTCTGTCTACAAATGGAATATTTTCCTTTGGTAATTTAATATATTTTAGTATGCAATTTGACCAGCCATGATGTTTCATACAGATTACTATATTTACAGAAATGAATGGGAAGAAAATATGTTGCATGCCACTTGACTTATTTTGGCATAATAATTCAACTTGGGAAATTCAGGTATCAGTATTGAATGTCAATTATAATATCTCAGCATATATTTTATGTTTCTTTAACAGCAAACCCATGTATCTAAGATATTAAGGAAATATAAAATGGCAAATACAGCTCCCACTCGGAGCCCCCTTACCTCTTCCAAAAAAAGAATGTGGGAGACCAATGACATTCTTATATAATTAGACACCAATGAGGAGAGATTCTGTAGCTTTCAACCTTTTATCAACGTTATTTAGTCTAAGTGAATAGGTGGGTGGCAGCACACTGGAGTATGGCATGGAAGACCCAGCTTCAGGAACAAGCTCCGAATTATTGCTGCTCGGACTGGTAGAGGGTGTGCATTCCATAATGATGTGTTTGTTCTCAGCTGGCATGGAGAGCTCACAGTGCATCACTAGAGTACCTCATGGTGGGCTTGTTAATTAGTGGGACTTGTCAGTCTCTGAGGCTTAGTATTTAGCATTGAAGAAGTCACAGACCAGTCTTCAAAGTCATGGCTAAAAAAAGACTATTGATTGAATACAGCAGAAAAAAAGGGGATTCTGATTCATTGCTAAATTTTAGCATGCATCTTGAGAACAATTTATTCGGCTGAGATCAGATGTGGAGCAGGTATTCATTAATAACACTTTGTTATGAGTATCATAATCTTAGCCCCAGTGGTCCAAATATTCACTCACTTGTTTTTTTTTATCATTTAACACTTTATTGCGCCTTGCCGCCAGCCCCCGTCTGATTGACCCCTCCCCAGCCCTGTCCCCCAGAATTACCGGGGCTTACCTTATGCCCAGTCTGGGAGCGGCACCTGCTGGGGTCGATCTTCATCCTGCCACCGGTGTATTTTCCCCTCCATTTTCTCCCAGGGGCCCCAGGAGTAGGCATGCATGTGTCTTATGGCCCCGGTAATGACCCCTATCCCCCACCTCATTGGCCTAATGCATGGCACCTTCTGAGACTTTGCTGCCCCTGGCCTCCACCAGGAGGCAGCGATTAACTGAGGGTAGCCACCACACCTCCCCAGAGAGGTGAGCTGCCTGCCAGCAGCTCTGTCAAGCTCCACCCTCCCCCCCCAATGCCGACTTTCGATGGTCCGGGCTCATTCCCGAACCCAGGTCATTGGCTAGCCGCGAGGTAAGGTGTCCAGTGTCTCAGCCCTCAGCGCCATGAGTTCTCACTTGTGATTTGCAATTACAATTTTGACTATATATTGAGAATCCTTTTATATTCATATATTTTCTGTATTTAACATCCCCTTTTTCTTTACATGAACCTGAAAACTGGATCACTATCCCAAACAATCCATCTGCTCTGGCAACTTGTCTACTCCTGACATCATATCTTCTGTTTGTAGCATCACAGTCTGTTGCTGTGGTGATGATTATGATGTCACAGAAAAGGACAAAAATGCCAGGTGTAGGCAAGCAGCCAGAGCAGATGGTGTCCAGGGGAAATTCTTTTAAAGAAGCAGTACAATGAAAAATGGTTTTCTTTTCCAAAAAGCTAGTTTCTGTAAAATTTATTGAAATATTACCATATCTGCCAAATCCACGTCTAGGTACCTGTGCTATATACCAGGATTTTTTTTTTAATTTTCTATTACTAGGTCTACAGTGTTATTTCTAAGTCTAATGTGGTGGCCATCTTTTTTTTTTTTGAGAAAAAACTAAATTAAAATATATTTTGCAAAACTAGAAAACGTTACTACCAAATAAAACTGGAAGATGCCTGGAGTATTTTACAGTGAAAAAAGCAGGGTCATTTTAGTTTCCCAGTTCATTACACTGCTGCTTTAATGTCCGTAACTATAAAAATAATAGGAATCAGAATACATATATTGAATGCAAACATGATTGTACTTAAAATTATTGTTTTTTTTCTGTTTTTTATCATAGAATGCTTTTTTCCTCCTCCACTGTGGAGCAGTAATGGCAAGTCATCTAGCTGCCAGCACCCCCACCCCTGGACCAGGTATGGTCAGTGACACACTCTCCCCCACAGGCTGGCAAGTAGACAGAATCCCCTTCCCCTATGGGGACATGGAGCTCAGACACCTGGGGGGGCACACCTCTCATGTCCAGGGGCACAGGGCATGGCCATCAGCCACCACAATCACCCCGCAATTTTCTGCCATTATCTCCCCCAGAAGCCAGACGTGCAATGGTGTCAGTGCACAGCCATATGGACGCCCGCCATGCTCCACCCCTTGATTGTGCATGTAAACTGTAGTGCATCTGGCCTCCGCCAGTTGCCGCTGCAGAGTGATGCAGTTCTCCCACCCACCCCAGAGGAAGTAGAGCAGTTGTGGGATGCTCAATCCTCCCTCTTCTCTGCCAACCCCTGGCAGCCTGAGTCCATTCCTGAAGCCAGGTCGTCGGTGAGGCGTGAAGTGTGGCGCCCAGTGCCTCAGCCCTCAGCACCACCAGGCCAGCACATTTTTTTTTTCAAAGTTCTCTCAGAGGTGTAAGGGGTTCTGTAAGAAACATGAGTCCAATTATAATCAAACTTAGCAGAGATATTTGCTAATAACAGTTCTTGAGGGTATTTCGATCCCGGTCATAGTGACCTATGTATGTATGAGTTGTGACTTATGAGTCACTGTTATATTTTACAGGGTAGCTGTATCTTTAGAACCCTTTGTCTAATTATGATTAAACTTCACAATGACATTTTCTAAAGCAGAAGTACTTGTTATTGAAAATTTTCTTTTTACCCATTAGTGTATCAGGCCCACCCCCCTTCCAAAAAAAGTATGATCCTTCCTTTGTAATTTTTTCCTGCTGTCTTCTTGATGGTTTACTGAACCCCTTTCCTGGTGCATCATGTTGTATTCAGATTTCACAAAGGCATACATGTGATTTTGCCAAATTGTTTAAGAGGGAGATTTGGGTTAAATTAGTAGGGAGACTGGACTACTAGTAGGGAGATTTTGTAATGTCATGAGTTTGTCCTCAAGTGACATCAAAAACAAGAAAACAAAAAGCATTTAAAAATATTTAATATATTTTATTTTGTCAAGAATAAGCCCTAAAAAGAATCAACAACTACAGTAGTTATACAAAGTTATCAGTTACATTGTTCATCACTAATTTACTTTTTATGTGTCTTTACCTGCTAAAAAACAACATGAATAGATTCTTTTTGACAGAATTTTACTTAAGCAGGAGATTTTGTTTACCGGGAGGGAAGCCTGGAGTTCAGTCAAAAAAGCAGGAGTCTCCTGACAAAAACAGGAGATATCACATGTATGCAAAGGATAGTACTTTTCTGAATTGGTCATTTTGTCCGATGTTACTGGCATGCTGTACACCACCTCTTCCTTTTCTTGTTGATCCTCAAAGGAGCAAGCAAGATATACAGAATGAGAAGCAATGAAGAACGTATGGACACTGGACACATTGATTCCTACAGGAAGGGGTCAAGAGTAAAGGGAGCAACAGGAAGTAAACAAGAGCCATTTTAGGGGGGAAGGGGTCCATCAGCACCTTGGACTGCTCAGAGTCAATCAGGACTCATCGGGAAGTCCTGCTGTGTGCTTAAATTGTTATATTTTTTTAATCTCAGTGCACATTTGGCCGAGAGGTTGGAACAGTGCTATAGTTTGAAAACAGCTGTAAGATGTTGTTTGATTACTGCATTTGGAGGTTTTAATCATTGTGACTACATTATTCCTACAGAAAGGGGGGTGAGAGTAAACGGAGCAACAGAAAGTAAATGGAGCCATGTCAGGATGAAAGGTGGAAGTCAGCTTCACATAACCACTCAGAGTCAATCAGGGCTCATCAGGAAGTCCTGCTATTTGCTCAAATTATAGCCTTTTTTCATCTGAGAGCACATTCAAGCTGAGAGGTTGGAGCAGGGTGGGAAGAGTGCTGTAAGCACTGACTCCTTACTGCTTTTGAAGGTGTTAACCCTTGTGCCACAGACTGATATATCAGTCCAGAATTCCTATACATTCTAATTCTCCTGGCAGCCTAAGGATAAATCACCGTGAGCACATTTATTCCTAAAGGAGGTGGCAAGGGTAAAGGTAGCAACAGTACATAAATGAGAGTCATCTTTTTTTTTTTCTTACCAATTATTTTACCACGTGAGACACACTAAACTGAAAGCTTGTTTGCAGGTGCCACCTGGGAGCACGAGGAAGTTAAGTGACTTGCTCAGGGTCATACAGTATGCAAGTGGGGGCTGTGGGATTCAAACCCAGGTCTCCAGATTTGCAGCTCAGTGCCTTAAACCACTGCGCCATGAGGAGGTATTGAGGACATTAGCATGGTGTGACTGCTCAGAACCAATCAGGCTCATCAGAAAATCCTGCTCTCTGCTTAAATTCTGTTGTTCCTGCATGTCCCATCACATGAGTAGGACAGAGCCAGACTGCAACATCTGCATCAAGGATATTTGTAGAACCTTTGCAGGGTGACTGCAGAATTCAGGAGACTCTGTGGGGGTGGGAGGGAGGGCCTCAAACCAAGGTAAGGATGTAACACAGTACAGGTTACTGTTTACAGCAGCTAGGGGGAGGGCAAGTACAAGCTGTAGCCATATTGCAAGTGGGAAAGGAGAAGTTGGCACCCAGGATAAGGTTGGTCCAGGCAGGAGGATTAAAAAAAGGGAAAACAAGAGACATGCTATCTAGAATAGGGTAACAAATTAGTTTCAGGGATGCAGAAGGGAGAAGTAAGAGTACAAAAGGAGTAGGAAAGGTGCAGCAGGGCACAATAAAGTTTCAACAGACACTAAGCAAAGGAAAGGATGATCATTGGAGTGGTGTAGTACAATGGTTTGGGGCCACAGTCTTTCAGGACACCTTCTGGCTTGAGGTGTTGCCCCACTTGTACTCTGCCCTCTGGGTTGTCAACAGAGGTTGCTGAACCATGGGTGAACTGGCAAGGGTACAACAGAGGACCTTCTACTCTTACCAGGGGCCACCAAGTCTGCTGCCACTCCGCCAGAGGTGCCTAGGTAGAAGCAAAGCAGATGGTCCTCGGTGAACTCCACGAGGAAGGGGGGCGGGAAGAGTGTACATTCCTCCACCTGTACCACTGCAGCATTTCTTCACCATGCTGGCAGGATGGGCTGCCAAGAGGAGTCACCCATTGCAGTGGGAAGGGAGGAGGTGGGGATCCTCAGAAGTGGAGGCCCCCAGGCTAAGAGAAAGCAGTTGCTTGTGTGGGATTCTATTGTCAAAAGGATAGGTTTGGAAGCAGGGGGGTTGGAATAATAGGGAGGTGGAGTGTCTGAGAGATACTTTGGCTTATAGGGACAGAGAGAGAATATCCTGAGGATTGTTATGGCAGCAGGAACTGGGAAGAAGCTAGATGTCATTGTCCATCTGGAGATGAATGACGTTGCAAAGAGATAAGGTAAGCACAGTGCGGGGTAACCTCGGGGAGTTGGGGAGGGCCCTTAAGTAGATGGCATGTGTGGTGGCTTTTTCTAAAGTGTTACCTGTGTGTGGCCATGGAAATTCAAGGGTACTCTGCACCAGGGCATTTAACGACTGGTTGAAGGCATGGCACATGGAGGAGGGCTTCAGCTACATTGGGAATAGGGGGCCAGCCTGAAAGAATCTGGGCCTTTATAAGGGAAATGGCCTGCATCTTTCAAGAAAGGGAAATGCAGTCCTCTGTGGGAGGTTTAAATGCTGCTTAAATAAGCATTTAAACTAGCCTGGGTGGGAGGCAGAAAAACAAAGGGGGCAACAACTGGCCCATCCTCGGATAATGGAGCAACAGGAAGTGAGAACCCAGAGAAAGAAAACTCCCCTAGGACAAGGGTGCAGGAAGACAGGGATGGGGACAAGATAGAAGAAAAGGAGAGTAAAACTCAGCCAAGTGAGGGTAAAGGATCAAATGAAACAAGGAATAAATAAGTTAAAAAGGTAAGAGTCAGGTGGTCATTACAACTAAATCATCCCATTCCAAGGCAAAAATATGGGACTTCAGAGAAGCTGACTTTGATAAGATGGCCAACAGAGTTAAGCTAGCCCTGGCAAAAAGAAACACAGGTGAAGGGGTACAGGCAAAGTGGGCAACCATTAAGGATGCAACACCTGAAGCAACATCCCATTGTGTTAGACAGAAAAGGAATTGCAAAAGAAGAAGGAAACCACTTTGGTTCTCAAATACAGTAGCAGAAAAGGTCAGAGCCAAAAGGCTGGCCTTCAGGAAATATAAGGGAACACAGCGGGATGAAGATAGGGAGGCATACCAAACTGCCCTAAGGGAAGCAGGGAAGGCAGTAAGGCAGGCAAAGTCCCAAACTGAGGAAACACTAGCACAAACAGTAAAAGAAGGTGACAACACTTTGTATAGATACATTAGTGAAAGTAGAAAGTCCAGAGGGGTATTGCTAAGCTCAAAGAAGAAAAGGTGACATGTGAGGAGGAGGACCCTGTAAAAGCATCTATCCTAAATAGATACTTTTGCTCAGTATTTACTGAAGAGAAGGTAGGGCAGGGACCAAAGCTCAGCACAATGGACACAGGGGGGAAGGAGGTGAGCACTACTCTCTTCACAAAAGAAAGGGTCCTACAAGAGCTTGCTAAGCTCAGGGTGGACAAGGCAATGGGACCTGCTGGCATACATCCCAGGGTACTAAAGGAGCTAAGGGTGGAACTAGCAGAGCCATTAGCAGAACTGTTTAGTGAGTCTCTGAGCACGGGAGAGTTCCCAGAAGACTGGAGAAGGGCTCATGTGATCCCTCTGACAACAGTGGTAGCAGGGAGGAGGCAGAGAACTACAGACCAGTCAGTCCTACCTCAGTAGTGGGCAAGATTATGGAGGCACTCCTTAAGGAAAGGATAGTGCAACACCTGGAATCCATAGGGGCACAGGATCCAAGACAGCATGGGTTTACAAAAGGAAGGTCTTGTCAAACTAATCTCCTAGATTTCTTTGACTGGGTAACTAGAGTGGTGGACCAAGGGAGAGCAGTTGATGTCGCCTGCCTTGACTTCAGCAAAGCTTTCGACACCGTTCCACATAGAAGATTGATAAACAAGCTGGGTAGGCTCAGGGTGGGTCAGAAGTTGGTCAACTGGGTGGTAAACTGGTTGACAGGCAGAAAACAAAGAGTGGTGGTAAATGGTATGCAGTCAGAAGAGATGCAAGTCACAAGTGGGGTACCTCAGGGATCAGTCCTGGGGCCAGTCCTCTCCAACATCTTCATCAGTGACATTGCAAATGGACTAAATGGTAAGGCTTGTCTGTTTGCAGATGACACCAAGATCTGCAACAGAGTAGATGATACAGATAGGGTGGGCAGAATGAGAAGAGATCTGGATAAACTAGCAAAATGGACGGAAGAGTGGTAACTGGGATTTAATGCAAAGAAGTGCAAGATCATGCACATAGGGAAGAGAAACCCTGAAGCCACCTATAGGCTAGGAGGGGAGTTGCTGGCAGTCACAAAGGAAGAAAGAGACTTGGGCATCATCATCACCAATGACCTGAAATCATCCAGGCAGACCTCAAAAGCAGTAGGTAAGGCTAGGGGGATGTTAGGGTGTATTAGTAGGGGTATCACAAGTCATAAGAGGGAGGTAATAACCCCTCTTTACAAGACACTGGTTAAGCCCCATCTGGAGTACTGCATGCAGTACTGGAGGCCACAGCTTCACAAGGACATTAACCAAATTGAGGGTCCAGAGAAGGGCAACCAAAATGGTGCAGGGACTGCATCAGAAGACATATGAGGACAGATTAACAGAGCTCAATATGTATACCCTAGAGCAAAGGAGGGAGAGAAGTGATATGATCGAAACATTCAAACACCTTAAGGGCATTAACAAGGTGAAAGAGTCTAACATGTTACAATATAAGAAAATAGCAAGACAAGAGGACACAGCATGAGATTAGAGGAGGCTGATTAAGGGTAATGGAGGAAGTTCTTTTCACAGAAAGGTGGTGGATGCATGGAACCGCCCACCTCAGGAAGTGGTAGCTATGGATACAGTGCAGGGCTTCAAACAGGCATGGGATAGGCATAAGGGAGCAATACAGATGAGTATGAATAGATAGGCCACTGACAGCAAAGAATGATGGCACATTTATAAGGTAGAAAAAGAAATGGGCAGACTGGATGGGCCTTGCGGTCCTTATCTGCCATCAACTTCTATGTTTCTATATTTCTATGTAGGTGGAGCTTCAGGGAAAGCAGTAGGGGAGAATGAAGGCATGGAGAGCCATGTGTGCCAATGCAAGGAGTCTTGGAAAGAGAACTCCAGACATAGCAGCTAACATGGCAGAGGCTGACCTGGATTTGGTGGCCGTAACAGAGTTGTGGTGCGTGAGCACCCTGGTTAGGACATAACCATATCAGGCTACTCTATGTTCAGGAGAGACAAGTCAGACAGGAGGGGTTGTTTTTTATGTGAAGGAATGAATAAAGGCTATGGAGGTACAGAGGCACCATGAGGAAAAGAAAGGGATAGAGGTGTTTTGAGTCATCTTTTAGACAGGCTCCAGGGCTGCTATCCATACTGTGGTAGTATACAGACCTCCAACACATAGACAGGAGTTGGACAAGGCACTTGAGTAAGCCTTCATCCGAATGGTGAGTAAAGGGGAGGTGCTGCTAGTTGGTGACTTCAATCTGCCAGACATGGAGTGGAGCCTTCCAACTGCAGATTCAGCAAGGAGTAAGTCCATCCTTGTCTCCCTACAGTGGGCTTTTATTGGACAGCTAGTCAAAGAATCTACTAGGGACAGGTCAGTGCTGAACCTGGTGCTTCCAAACAAGGACAGTGTTTGGGACATTACAGTGGCCAGTTCTATGGATGCCAGTGATCACTGCAGTGTGGTTTAACATTAAGGATATTCCCTGGTATTTCAGCAACCCCATGTCAAAGTCATACTCTTTTGCCCAGTACATGATGTTCCACAGCAAAAACATAGGTTTCCATGCTTGTTTTTAAGTTACATTGGTGGGACTTAATCTATCTTTATGGTAAAGATCCAGAAGGGATCAGATTGTTTTAGGTGGTTATAACATTAAAATTTTAGATGTCAAAATGAGTGTGAAAGAAAGTGTGAAACAAGGACACATCATTTGTCATGATGCTTGCTTCATTTTTTCCACAAATGTAAAAATAAAGAGTAAATTACTGTACCAATACTATAACACCTTCTTGAACTGATATTCCCCAAAAAAGGGGAGATATTTGTATGTTTTATACATAAAGCCATTTCAAACTCATGTCATTTTCATAAAACATTTTTGATAGATGGTGAATATGGTTTTGAATATAGAAACAGAAAGAAATATAGGGGTTGACATGCTTCTTTTGGTTATATCTGCTTTCAATGTTGCATTTTCAGAGGTGCTCGGCTCAGGAAAAAAAATAATCGAAACATCCCAATAAAAAAATAATCTTGCAAGAATTCTATTCAAACAACTCAAAAATATATGCAGAATGACAAGGACTTTAACATAAAATAAACAGTGTATCCAAAGACAGACAGATATTTAGGTAAATCATTTTGATTGATATCAACTGCTGCAATTGTGGGAGCTAATTTCCTTGCTTTCATCCTGTATATATTCTTAGCTGGACATGACATAATAGGATAAATTATTATTCTAATAATGGTTCCATGTATTTAAGAATGTACTTGTGCCAGAAAACATGTTTGAAAACTAGCATGTTATCATAAACATGGGAATTTGAAACACAACGGAAAATCTTCAAGACATGAACAGAGGCTAACCACATGAGGATGAGGGTCCTGGACTTTAGTAGAGTTTATTTTTTTTTTGTATAACTTATTTTTTAATCTTGCAAGCCAAAACTTACAAAACGATACATTCACAGGAGGAAAGCAATAAAGTGTAAAACAACATGTTCATACAGGAAAACCATGTAGGACACCACCTCTAGAGTTACAACATAGGAGGGAAAACCTATAAACAACAATGAACGAACCCATGGCATGCAGCTAAGGAAGAGCAAAGGGGAATCAAACATCCAAAATATTATACCCACAAATAAAATCAAATGACCATATTAATGACTTGGTCAGACAGATTCCCCCAACGTAACCCAGTAATTTACATACAACATAACAGTTCCCACTCCCTCAGGTAAAAAACAAAGAGCAGTAAAAGCAGTTCCCAAACAACGAAACAGTGATGGCAGTGAATAAAACATAGGGAAGAGCAGAATGGAATTAACATTGTCACGTTTAGTCCAGTCCCGTCCCTCAACATGGCCCACACTGTCCATATAGCAGCATACATAAAAATTTGAAGTAGAGGTGGGCAGATATTTAACATGAACCAGGAGGATCGATCCCCAAATCACTGCAACTCCTGAAAAGTTTGTCGCCCTGACAAATGTAATGAGTGGACACAGGATACAAAAAGATTAAAAGGGAGTCTTAAATGTATTGCCAGGACACCATATACCACAGCCCCAAGCCCAGTTTTAAGATTTACAGTTCAGATAGAGTCCCATGAACAGATTAGTCCTCATACGAGGAGGCATCCCCTTCCACTGTTACCTCCATCTCCTGCTCAAGACACTGAAGCACTTTGTCTGCATCTTTTGGATCATTAAATTGATACTATTTCCCCTGCCATGACAAACACAATCTGGCAGGGAGCAACAGCTGATGCTGGATCTTCAATTGTCTAAGTCGGCCCTGGATACTGTCAAATGCCTTGCACCACTGCCTGGTGCTGTACAAAAGATCCGGGAAAAGCTGCAGAGTATCCTCTCCATATTTAAGAGCCCATTGTCTTCTTGCCAAAGTGAGCACTCAATCCCAGTTGTCCACGCCAGCACAAATGATCATCAGAGTTCTAGGGGCCACTGAATCCGATGCAGCCCAACTTGAAGTGATACAGTAGGCTCTCTCAATCAAGATGGGGAATTCATCCATAGACAGGCCCAGGATAGTTGGTAAAAAAGAACAAACAAAGCTGAGGAAATCCTCCCCCACGGCAGCTTCAGTTAGTCCCAGTACTCACACATTCCAGTCCTTGGCTTGATTTTCGACCACTTCCAAGCAGTGACACAACAACGAATTTTCTTTTATCAATTTGGTGGTTGCATCACAAGCCTTAATGACAGAAGTGTCAGATCTCTAGACCATCTGTTCACAGTGGTCCATCCTGGTTTCCAAAGCTGAAACTCTGGGCGTCAAGGAATCCAGTTTCTTGTTCATGTCCTGGACCAGTTTTATTAACTGATTCAGTGTAGCCTGAATGGAGAGTAGGGGAACAACCCCTGTAGATGAGTCACTCGATGCTGTGGCTTCACCAGAGAGTACAGACTGCTCCTCTCATTGCTGATGTGATTTCATAGGGACAAAGAAATCTGAAGAGGAGGCAGCAGCTCCCTGATTTTTACCAATACTTCCATTCCTGGGCCTACCACACACCTCTTCTTGGCCTTTATGTTTGGGAAATTCAATTTTAAATAAAATTTTAATCAATAATTCCTGGGAGCTCAGGAAAGTTGCTGCTTCCTAAAAGCTGCTCAGCAGCACCACCGGTAGGGTGAAGTTTTAAGAAATAAGGCACTGCCTCATAAACTGCCTCAAAGGGAGGGATTCCCAAGAAAGGGTGGAGGCAAACTTGGAAAACATTAGGGAGGGTGTAATTGAAGCAACCAACTTCTATAAGAAGGAAGTGAGTGAAAGCAGCAGGGGAAAAAACAAGGTTCTCAAAGGAAGTCACAAAGGTTGTGAAGGGAAAAAGGTTGGCATTCAAGAGGTACAGTATAAGGAAACAAAGAAGGAGGAGGTTAGGGAGGCACTGTATACCAAATAAAGCAGAGGGAAGCAGGTAAGGTGGTGAGATGAACAAAGGTGCAGACAGAGGAGAGAATCACCAAAGGGGTTATTAAGGGGAATAAGACTTTCTTCAGATACATAAGTGAGATGATGAGAACAAGAGGAATAATAATGAGGATTAGAAGGGGGTATGGATTCACAGAAGAGGAACAAAAAAGCAAATGTATTAAACAGATACCTCTGCTTAGTCTTCACAGTGGAAGGAGGGAGGGAGAGACAGATCACCAGGGAGTAGCAGGAACAGGGGGAGATGGACACGGGCCCATTCACAGGGGAAATGAGTTCAGAAAGGGCTTGCAGCTGTGTAGGCAGACAAAACTACGGGACCGGATAGGATATACCCTAGTAAAAGAACCCAGGGAGGTGCTAGCTGCCCCACTGACAGCCTAATTTAAAAGGTCACTGGAGACAAGTGTGGTTCCTAAGGACTGGAAAAGAGCACACATGGTCTCTCTATATAAGAGTGGAAGCAGGGAGGAGGCTATCAATTATAAGCTAGTCAGCCTTACTTCAGTGGTGGGGAAATTAATGAAAAGAATAAGCAGACTAGAAAACATGGGCCCACTCACCCAGAAATACATATAATCGTAATCTTTCATTGCTCAACAAGACAATAATAACCAGTGTAGGGGTCAGTTCAGAAAATGTGACCCTGTACAGTACCAACATTTCAGAATAATCTTTTCTCGGGGATACACTGGTATGAGTTTAATAAATTCAGATAGTTTTTTTACATTCATCACTACTTATTTAAATAATAAACCAAAATTTTCAGGTCTATCAGTCATTATTACTTTTCTTATACTCACAATGGTATTCAAAGCAATGTCCCTAATCTGTTGATACCAGTTTAATTATGTTAGATAATCAGAATCATTCATTGTTTAATGAAAGCTCATAATAATTGACTCCATTGAATGTATATTATTAAACTGTTAAAAAATATTGTTTTTTCTTTTTTCTTACATACTGTCATTTGCATCTAATCTCCTGCGTATTCCACTCTAGTTCTGCCTAACATTTCATCTGCAATAAATCATGCAACTAGTTAAAGCTTCTACTGTTCCTTCATAATCATTACAACATTCAAAACGTATCCCTTTACATTTCAGGAGGCAGATGTCTTATTTATCTCACTTGCTTCATGCTTTTTTCTTTTGTTTTGATATAAATAAAACCAGAACATTCACATTTGAATACCCCAGCAGTTAATAGCATTCTTAGCCCAAAGTATTCTCAGTAATTTTTCTTTATGTTTTTACTTACTTTGTTCAATATTTGTAGTGCAGCAAAGCCTTTTGCTTTCTCTTTTGGTATGGCAGCATGCTCAAGAATGACTGTCCCTTTTATATGATGGGGAGATTGGAATCAGGCACACAGTGATACGGTAGCTCACGACAGACTAACATGCGCCTCATGCTGTATCACCCATATGCCTGACCTGCATGTATGCAGCACCTAGCAACTGTAAACAAAACTCACTAGATGTCTCACATGCCGTATCAATTCTTCTCAACAAAATTATTTCAAAATCTGTCTTTTCTTATTTTGGCTCCTCATACCCAATCGTTCATTCTGCATGTCAAGATTTATATCTTTTTTTGTTTTAAAGTCTCGTAATCCTTCCCGATCGGCCTAGTTTTGTCACAGACACCAAACAATACAGCAGCACCTCTCGGGAGTCCATAACCCCAGACAATATGATAAGACACAGTTCCAAAGTTAATCAGCCCAAATTGGTTGGTTTTCCCCCCATTATCCATTGAATTGTGATGATGACTCTTCCACTACTATTAAATGTAACAGAGTTAATTTTTCTTCCTTTACAGCTCATACCATTCAGCTCTTAACTGTACTATTTTCATTCTACTTTGTTCTAAGGAAGGAGACCTGAGGGGATTATGGGGCTAGGGTTCAATATAATAATCTACATTGTACCTGATACTGTATATCTTTATGTGTAATTCCTTATACTGCCCTCCAGATTTTTAAAGGTTACTGTTCCCTATAGTGAAAGGGGGAAAGGAGTTCTTTGTTTGTTTGTTTGTTTGTTTGTTTGTTTGTTTGTTCATTCAAGGTAAAAACCAATTGAGTAAAAACTCAATCGCAATGGTAACCTTTACAAAAATACAAAATACCAGTCAACATGTTTCCTTTACAAAATCGGCTACCAGTCAATACTGTCATTCAATCAAAAACTAGGAACGATGGCCTGAAACCTACCTATCTAGTATGCTTTTCTCAGTAAAAGTTTAGTCTTTCTATCCCCACCTCTGGAATTCATAGAAACATAGAAGTTGACAGCAGATAAGGACCGCAAGGCCCATCCAGTCTGCCCATTTCTTTTTCCACCTTATAAATGTGCCATCGACCTTTGCTCTGTCAGTGGCCTATCTATTCATACTCATTTGTGTTGCTCCCTTATGCCTATCCCATGCCTGTTTGAAGCCCTGCACTGTATTCATAGCCACCACTTCTTGAGGTAGGCCATTCCATGCATCTACCACCCTTTCTGAGAAAAAGAATTTCCTCACATTCCCCCTTAATCAGCCCCCCTCTAATCTCATGCTGTGTCCTCTTGTCCTGCTATTTTTATTATATTTAAACATGTTAGACTCTTTCCCTTGTTAATGCCCTTAAGGTGTTTGAATGCCTCGATAATATCACCTCTCTCCCTCCTTTGCTCAAGGGTATACATATTGAGCTCTGTTAATCTGTCCTCATATGTCTTCTGATGCAGTCCCTGCACCACTTTGGTTGCCCTTCTGTGGACTGCCTCAATTTGGTTAATGTCCTTGTGAAGGTGTGGCCTCCAATACTGCACACAGTACTCCAGATGGGGCCTAAACAGTGTCTTGTAAAGAGGGATTATTACCTCCCTCTTACAACTTGTGATACCCCTACTAATACACCCTAACACCCCCTAGCCTTACCTACTGCTTTAGAGGTCTGCTTGAATGATTTCAGGTCATCAGTGATGATGATGCCCAAGTCTCTTTCTTCCTTTGTGACTGCTAGCAACTCCCCTCCCAGCCTATAGGTGGCTTCAGAGTTTCTCTTCCCTATGTGCATGATTTTGCACTTTTGCATTAAATCCCAGTTGCCACTCTTCTGACCATTTTGCTAGTTTATCCAGATCTCTCATTCTGCCCACCCCATCTGGATCATCTACTCTGTTGCAGATCTTGGTGTCATCTGCAAACAGACAAGCCTTACCTCTAGTCCATCTGCAAGGTCACTAATGAAGATGTTGAAGAGGACTGGCCCCAGGACTGATCCCTGAGGTACCCACTTGTGACTTGCATCTCTTCTGACTGTATACCATTTACCACCACTCTGTTTTCTGCCCACAACCAGTTTGCCACCCAGTTGACCAACTTCTGACCCACCCCAAGTCTACCCAGCTTATTTATCAATCTTCTATGTGGAACAGTGTCAAAAGCTTTGCTGAACTCAAGGTAGGCGACATCAACTGCTCCCCCTTGGTCCACCACTCTAGTTACCTAGTCAAAGAAATCTATGAGATTAGTTTGACAGGACCTTCCTTTTGTAAACCCATGATTTCTTGGATCCTGTGCCCCTATGGATTCCAGGTGTTGCACTATCTTTTCCTGAAGGAGTGCCTCCATAATCTTGCCCACTACTGAGGTAAGACTGACTGGTCTGTAGTTCTCTGCCTCCTCCCTGCTACCCCTCTTGTGGAGCAGGATCACATGAGCCCTTCTCCAGTCTTCTGGGACCTCTCCTGTGCTCAGAGACTCACTAAACAGTTCTGCTAATGGCTCTGCTAGTTCCACCCTTAGCTCCTTAAGTACCCTGGGATGTATGCCATCAGGTCCCATTGCCTTGTCCACCCTGAGCTTAGCAAGCTCTTGTAGGACCCTTTCTTTGTGAAGGAGTAGTGCTTACCTCCTCCCCACTGTGTCCATGGTGTTGAGCTGTGGGCCCTGCCCTACCTTCTCTTCAGTAAATACTGAGCAAAAGTATCTATTTAGGATAGATGCTTTACATGGTCCTCCTCCTCACATGCTCCCTTTTCTCCATTAAGCTTAGCAATACCCCTCTGGACTTTCTCCTTTCACTAATGTATCTATAGAAAGTCTTGTCACCTTCTTTACTGTTCGTGCTAGTGTTTCCTCAGTTTGGGACTTTGCCTGCCTTACTGCCTTCCCTGCTTCCCTTAGGGCAGTTTGGTATGCCTCCCTATCTTCATCCCGCTGTGTCTTATATTCCTGAAGGCCAGCCTTTTGGCTCTGACCTTTTCTGCTACTGTATTTGTGAACCAAAGTGGTTTCCTCTTCTTTGCACTTCCTTTTCGTCTAACACAATGGGATGTTGCTTCAAGTATTGCATCCTTAATGCTTGCCCACTTTGCCTGTACCCCTCACCTGTGTTTCTTTTTGCCAGGGCTAGCTTAACTCTGTTGGCCATCTTATCAAAGTCAGCTCCTCTGAAGTCCCATATTTTTGCCTTGGAATGGGATGATTTAGATGTAGTAACCAAATTGAACTATACCATGTGATGGTCACTGGCCCCTAGGTGACCTTCTACCTGGAGATCTGTGATCCCTTCCCTGTTAGTCAGTACTAGATCTAGGATAGCTCTGTCTCTTGTGAGTTGTTGTACCAGTTGTTTGAGGCCCTCCCCCTGCAGGGAATCCACTATGTGTCTAGTTCTGGCAGATGTTCCTGCTGGTATTGACCAATCTGTATCCGCATGTTGAAGTCTCCCATTATCAGAAC
The DNA here is from genome assembly GCA_016271365.2 of Neoceratodus forsteri. Lineage (NCBI taxonomy): Eukaryota > Metazoa > Chordata > Ceratodontiformes > Ceratodontidae > Neoceratodus > Neoceratodus forsteri. The sequence continues at coordinate 786,310,455 of CM057449.1, read as the reverse complement.
CTCCCTTTAGCTGTCATGTTTTGTATATCTTCTAACAGTAATGTGTCTATGTCCTCCCTGGTCTGGGGCCTGCAGACAACCCCAGTTCTTATGGCTGTCCCATTTCCTGTTTCCAGGGTGACCCACAGTTCTTCTGGCTCCTTATGTGTATTCTGAATTTCTGTAGCTTTGATATTTTCATTGACATACAGGGCCACTCCTCCCCCCCTTTTTGCACCTTGGTCTCTTCTGAACAATACATAGCCAGGTACTGAAGTCTCCAAAGTGTGGTTACTGGTAAACCACATCTCACTAATTGCTACTATGTCCAGTTTAGCCTCTGACATTATTGCCTGCAGGTCTGGGATCTTATTTCCCAGGCTGTGAGCATTTGTGTACATGATTTTCCATTGGCCATATTTCAGTGTGTTAGTTGTTGGGTGAGGTTTGGCATTACCCCTGTGCATTGTATGGGGAGACAAACCTTTTTTCTTACCTGGTGATGCAAATGAACTGCAAACATGTTTGACCACTCAGCTGAGGGGAGGGGTGTTCTTCCCATTCGACGTATGGGGTGCTGCACCCCTCCCATTTGCTAGTTTAAATATTCTGCAAAGACGCCAAACTTCTGCCCCAATGCACTGACTCTCTCCTAGTCAGATGCAGTCCATCAAATTTAAAGAACTTTCGCTCCCAGAACTGTTGCCAGTTCCCTTCAAATCTGTGTCCTTTTTCCTGGCACCAACCCTTGAGCCATGTGTTTAGCTCCCCTATCTCCCCTTCTCTGACCTTCCGTCCATCTGCCCCCCTCTCCCAGACTGGCAGGATCTCAGAGAAGGAGATGCCGGATGAAATGGATGATAGTTTGTCACCCAGCCTGGTCAGGTGTTCCTTGGTCTCCACAACTGACCGGCTGGCGAGATAATTAGTCCCTATGTGTACTAGGACATCAATGTTTTCTCCTGCTTTGTGAACAATTTTAGCAATGCGGTCAGTGTCTCTCCATGCTGATGTACCTGGGAGACATCTGACCATTACCCCTGGCTGGAGATGGGTATCAACTCCCTGAATCATGGAGTCTCCTATGATCAGAAGTTTTTTGGATTCCTTTTGCTTTTTTCTGTTTTGGTTCCTGATTTGGGTGAGTTTTGTTGTGCTAGCTCCTGTGCCGCAGTGTCCTGCTCTGCAGTGTCTTCTGTCTCTTTGTTTGATTTCAGAGATAGAGGCAGATACCTGTTTGTAGTGTTTATATGGTTTTTGGAGGTAATATGTTGGAGAGCAGAGAGTGATGGGGCACCCAATTTGCCCCTCCTAACCACCTGCCAACCTACTGGTCCAACTACCCTCTGCGGTCGAGGTTTTTCTGTTGAATGCTGGGGAAATGGCGGGTGGTTCTTATAATGTATTTCCTCTTGATTATGAAATTTGAGGCGTGCAATCTCTGCCCATGCTGCCCGGAGCTGAGCCCTAAGATCTCCAATGGCCCAGCATGTAGGACAGTGTCCTAAATCCTGTAAGACTGTCCTTCTGAAAATTGTTCCACAGTACCTGCAGTTAATGATATCCATTCCAGATAAGTTGCTGGGTTTATAACCTAATCAGAGTAATTAGAAGGAAAAAAATGCAAGTAATGGTTTGATTGTGTTTTGTTTTTGTTTAACTTGTTATAACAAGTTAAATTACTAGTGCCCTGTAAATGAGCTCACCTTGTGGATGCCCCACTGATCTGCCCTTCCTGCTCTGCCACAGGAAATGTCACAACTGTGGTACCCTATAAAAGGAGTGTGTAGTGTGGGTGGTTGGGGATGGGTGGGTGGCTGGGCCCTTCCCCTGCCAAAAAAGAAGAACCACGGACGAAAGAAACACAGAGGTAAGAGCAGAAACAATCAGTCAACAACAAATGCAGTAACCCTGAAAGCTTATTCTAATGTTAGATAAAACTGTAAAACCTGTAAAGCACCACCTGTAATAATTTCAGAGAAGATATACCCTGTAAGAAACACTTTGCTACAGAGAAAAATAAAGCAATGAAATGTTAGCAACACACAGTAGCAATCCCTGTGAGTAAAAAATTAAAACACCACCACACAGTAAATCTGCTTAGCCAAAAGAAGTCTTAATCCTTTTCCCTTGCTCTGGTAGGGTTCTCTACTCTGCCTTTCAAGCAGTCTTGGAAGGAAAGAGCTCAGGTGAAGCTAGGTGCCTTGGCCAGCAAACCAAGTCTTCTACTTCCAAGATATCAACTAACCTGACCTTTAACCCTTCTTTCTGTTGGAAATTACTGACAGTTTGCCAGCTCCACCTCACATACACACCTAATCCTTTGGAAGAGCTGTGAGGAAAGCAATTAGCTCCTTCAATGTGAGAAGGAGACTGAAACACCTCTGAGACAACAAACCTTTTCAACAAAAAAACAAGAATAAAATAAAACAGTGTCAAACAGTAATTTTGCTTAGCCCAATGATAAAAAAGTCACACAAATGTAAGCTCCACCTGTAATAATTTCAGAGAAGATATACCCTGTAAGAAACACTTTGCTACAGAGAAAAATAAAGCAGTAACAGAAGATATACCTTGCAAAAGACAATTTGAATCAGAAGATTACAGCAGTCATCTGTTAGCACACACCTGTAGGCACACTTTGTAATAATGCAGAAGAAGGTATACCAGCAACAACAATTTGAATCAGAGAAAAAGAAAGCAATGAAATGTTAGCAACAAACAGTAGCAATTCCTGTGAATAAAAATAAAAACAACACCACACAGTAAATCTGCTTAGCCAAAAGAAGTCTTAATCCTTTTCCCTTGCTCTGGTAAGGTTCTCTACTCTGCCTTTCAAGCAGTCTTGGAAGGAAAGAGCTCAGGTGAAGCTAGGTGCCTTGGCCAGCAAATCCAATTCAACTTTCTCTAGTCCAAAAAATCTGAGATATGGCAGTTGATGTTCATGTTCTATAAAATGTCTGGCCACAGCGGAATGTCATGTCTTCTCTTCATATATCACTCTTGTTTTCCCCAATTGTAGAGTTTAGCTATCTCTCCATTTTACCTATATATATCCTATCGTACGGACACTTTAGTAAATATACCACCCCTGTTGATTGTCTGTTAATAAACTGTCTGATAATGATATCTTCATCCCTTGCTCTATTCCTTATTTTTTAATCCTGTATGTGTTATTGCAGTGTACAGTGTCCACATTGGTAATTCCCTTGTAAGTCAAATGTTGATAAAAAATGTTCTGGTTTCTTTTCAGGTACTTTATGTTGTGTGTGTGTGTGTGTGTGTGTGTGTGTGTGTGTGTGTGTGTGTGTGTGAGTCTGTCTCCCATTGTTTGTTTCTTTATGCCACTATCATTGACGCTTCCTGAAAAATCTTGGACCCCATATACTGTAAGTGGCCTGAAGCGCATCCCAATGTTTCTTGATGATTTAAATTTTGAAAAAAAGCAACATTGTATGTTGTTGCCAGTAATATTTTTTGATTCCTTGATACCCTCTTCACCACCTCCCTTGTATTCAAAAGAGTATTTATTTTATTTCCATCCTTTCCTTCGCTACTTCTAATGTACTCAGTTTGTAACCTCTTTCTTTAAATCTCTTTATCATGTCCTGTGACGTATTCTGAAACTTGTTCTCCTCTATACAATTCCTTTTAGCTCTTAATAATTGTCCATAAGGAATAGAATCTATAAGCATTCTTGGATAATGACTCTCTGCTCTCAAAATTGCATTCCTATCTGTAGGTTTCCTGTACAATTTTGTGACCAAACTCCCTTCCTTCTTGAAATCAAAAGATACAAAAAATGGAATTTCTGATTCACTACTGTTCTTAACAAAAGTCAAATGATCTGTTTATGTATTAAGATAAGTGTGGAATTCTTCCAACTGTTCTGATGTTCCCTTCCATATGACAATAATATCATTAATAAATTGTTTCCATATACAGACCCTTGTCTGTATGGGTTTTGGTCACACAAAACATATTTCCTCCCAAAAGCATCCATATACAAATTTGCAAATGATGATACAATGCTGAAGGCCATACCTGCCCCCCCCCCCCGATTTGTAAATAAAATTGTTTCTCATATCTGAAATAATTCTGGGATAGAACTATCTCAGTTATTTTTTTAAGTGATTTGGTGGTTTAACGCCTTCCCTTTTGGCTTCCAGTACTTCCTGCAGTACTGTACATCCCTGTTCCTGTGGAATTGAAGTGTATAAGTCCTTCAAATACAAAGTGACCAATAAATAATTCTCCATATTACCCTCTGTCACATTGACAGACTCCAAAATGTCAATCATGTCTGCAGAATCTTTAATATATGCTTCTGTGTTTTCCACTAATGGTCTTATATGATGATCAATAAAAATAGACAGGGGTTCCAGTAGTGAGTTAAATCCTGAAACTATTGGCCGACCTGGTGGATTTAGTTGGTCCTTATGTATCTTGTGTAAAGTGTAGAACAGAAGTATAGATGGTGTTCTTCTAAACAGTGCCTCCCTTTCGCACTCTGTGATCCAATTGTCCTCATATGCTCTGTTTAGTACACTGGCTACTAAATCTTTTAAACTATTCATGGGGTCATGTTGTAGTTTCAGAAAATTATTCTCATCTTTCAATAATATCTGACACATTACCTTATATTTTTCATAATCTATAATAACCACTGCTCCCCCTTATCAGCATTTTTAATAATAATGCTTGGATCATTTTCTAGATACCATAAAGCACCAAATTGCTCTGCTGTTAAATTACATCTTGTTCTCCTGTCCATATTTCTCTCTTTCTTATCAATAAATCAATAGCCCTTGAGACCATACTTATATAGGTCTCTATATGATGTGGTATCAAGCCTGACAGTACAAACATCGATTTAAATTGTAACTTTTGTCCCAAAATAATTATTTTTCCTCTTGCCTGTGTACTTGTATGAGGGGTGTCAGGTGAAGTCCCAAATAAATATTTTAACCTGACTTTTGGCAGAACCTATTCAAATCAAGTTTTAATCCAAATTCACTAATCTGGGAATGAGGGCAAAAAGAAAGACTCTTTGCTAGTACTTCGTTTTCTAACATGTATAATTCTCTGTGAGAGATGTTAAACACTAGCTCGTCTTCAATGCCTGTGATCTTGTGGTCACCTGTCCTGTTTCTTGTTGTCTTTTGTCTTTTCCTTTTCCTCCTGTTTGTTTGTCCTGTACCTTCATCAGTTTCTATTCTGTCTGAGGGTCCTAGGCCTATGTCCTCTCTTTCCCCTGCCTGCATATCTGTCATGGACTGGTAACACCTTTAACCCCTGTACCTGTAGGATCTCCTTCCTGGGTATCTGCCTCTGCCTAAAAAATGGTGATTTTGCCCTCTTTCTTCTGTTCTCCTCTGTTCAGAATCACAACCCGATGTATATACTGTAATTTTGTTGCTCTAATCTCCTCCTCAAAATCTGTAAGTTGTACATTAACCTTATCCAGCTATTGTTTCAACTCATCCACAGTACATTTTGTTTTTACCCCAGTCTTGTGTTGTAAAATTTCTATTTCAACCTTCTGTAATTCCTTAGTTATCGACTCTACTATTAATAACATAAACTCTCTTGAGCACTGACTGAGTACTCAGTCCCATTTTATGTCCATGTCAGTATCTATATAACCCATATTCACTTCCACAAAGATCCTTAGGCCCCTGGGTATTCATTTCTGTTTTAAATATTGGGTCGTAGTCAGGGCAGGTAACTCCAGATAAGTTTTTTTTTTGGTTTAAATATTAAAACTGCATTGTGACAGATTGAGTTGGTGTAGTGCCACCAAATTCCTGTTTTGTTTTGAAATTCTTTAAAACTCCTTGTTCCTCAATATCCAATATATGTAGTGGGAGTGATCTGTTATCAGTAGTTTTATTGAGTTCATCAAAGTTCAACATCTTGTTGCTGTGTCTGGTGCAATGTTCGGGATCTGCTAGAAAACCTGTCCTTAATCCAGTTAATGTTTTGGCATTAAATTCTTCCCCTCATAGAAACTCTCCAAATGAAAATGAGGTATATGGTCCCCTGGAAAAGCACTGCCCAGTGTCCCTTCAATGTATTTGAAAATGTACAGTACAGCTAACCTCAGAAAAATTAAAAGGTCTTGTTAAGTGAGTAGCCCAGCTCCAATCAAGGCAATATTATAAGAATAAGCAGATTGGAAACAATGGGCATACTCACCTAGAAATGTATATAATCATAATCTTTTATTGTTTAACAAGACAATAATAACCAGTGTAGGGGTCAGTTCAAAAAAAGTGACCCTGTACCATTTTGGAATAATCTTTCCTTGGGGATACACTGGTATGAGTCTAAATAAATTCAAATAGACTTTTAACATTCTTCACTACTTATTTAAATAATAAATAAAAACTGGAGGTCCATGAGTCATTACTACTTTTCTTATACTCACATTGGTATTCAAAGCAATGTCCCTAATCCTTTGATACCAATTTCATTCTATAAGATAATCAAACATTGTCATTGTTTAATGAAAGCTCATAATGATTGACTCCATTGAATGTATATTAAACTGCTAAAAAATATTGTCTTTTATCTTACATATCGTCATTTGCATTTAATCTCCTGTGTATTCCACTTTAGTTCTGCCTAACATTGTATCTTCAATAAATCATTCAACTAGTGGTACAGTTGTTTCCCTATTATCTATTGAATTGTGATGGTGACTCTTCTACTACTGTTAAATGCAATACAGTTAATCTTTCTCCCTTTACAGCTCATACCATCCAGTTCTTAATTATATTATTTCCATTCTACTTCATTCCAAGGAAGGAGACCAGAAGGTCTCCCTTATAATGCCCTCCAGATTCTTAACGGTTACAGTTTCCTATGGGGGGGGTCTTTGTTTCCTTTACAAAATAGGTTGCCAATCAATACTGTCATTCAATCCAAATCTAGGACATATGGCCTGAAACTTGCCTATGTAGTATGCTTCTCTTAGTAAAGTTTAATCCTTGGATCCCCACCTCTGGAATCCAATTCAACTTTCTCTAGTCCCAAAAATCTGAGATTCAGCAGTTGATGTGTATGTTCTATAACATGTCTGGCCACTGGGGATGTCATGTCTTCTCTTCATATATCACTCTTGTGTTCCACAATTCTAGATTTTAGCTGTCTCTCTGTTTTACCTATATATATCTTATCACACAGACACTTTAGTAAATATACCACCCCTGTAGACTGACAGTTAAATTGATAATTACATCTTCATCTCTTGCTGTATTCCTTAATTTTTAAATCATGTATGTGTTATTGCAGTGTACACAATGTCCACATTGATAATTCCCTCGTAAGTCTAATGTTGATAAAAAACTTTCTGGTTTCTTTTCAGATACTTTAGTTGTGTGTGTATGAGTCTGTCTCCTATTGTTTTCTTTCTTTTTACCACTATCATTGGGGCTTCCTGAAAAATCTTGGACCCCATATAGGTGGCCTGAAGCACATCTCAATCTTTGTTAATGATGGTTTTAATTTTGAAAAAAGCATCATTGTATGTTATTGTCAGTAATATTTTTTGACTACTTGATACCCCCTTCACCCCTCCCCTGTATTTAGAAGAGTCTGTCTTTCTTTTATTTCTGTCTTTTCCTTTATTACTTCTAATGTACTTGGTTTGTAACCTTTCTTTAAATCTCTTTATCATGTCCTGTGATGTATTCTGGAACTCTTCCTCCTCTGCACAATTCCTTTTAGCTCTTAATAATTGCCCATAAGAAATAGACTTTATAAGCTTTTTTTGGATGATAACTCTCTGCTCTCAGAAGCACATTCCTATCTATAGGTTTCCTGTACAGTGTTGTGGCCAAACTCCCTTCCTTGTGTAAATCAAAAGGTACAAAAATGGAATTTCTGATTCATTACTGTTCTTAACAAAAATCAAATGGTCTGTTCATGTATTAAGATGAGTGTGGAATTATTTCAACTGTTCTGGTGTGCCCTTCCATATGAGAATAATATCATCAATAAACCATTTGCATATACAGATCCCTTGTCTGTATGTGTTTTGGTCACACAAAACATATTTCCTGTCAAAAGTGTCCATATGTAAATTTACAAATGATTGTGCCATTCTGGAACCCATCGCTGTCACCCTGATTTGTAAATAAAATTGATTCTCATATCTGAAATAATTCTGGGACAGAACTATCTCAGCCATTTTTTAATAAGTGGTTTTGTGGTTTAACCTCTTCAATTCTGGCTTCCAGTACTTCCTACAGTACTGTACTGTACATCCCTGTTCCTGTGGAATTGATGTATATAAATAGTTCAAATCCCAAGTGACCATAAAAAATGGCTGAGATAGTTATGTCATGTTCTGTAAAGATATATCAGTTACAATGTAGATTATTATATTGAACCCTATCCCCATAATCCCTTCAGGTGTCCTTGCTTAGAACGAAGTAGAACAGAAACAGTACAATTAAGATCTGGATGGTATGAGCTGTAAAGGTAGAAAGATTAACTTTGTTGCATATAACAGTAGTAGAAGAGTCATCATCACAATTCAATGGATAATAGGGAAAAATGGGTTACAAAAAACACAACCAATTTGGGCTGGTTAGTTGTCGTAGTGTATTTTATCATATTGTTCGGGGTAACGGACTCCAGAGAAGTGCTGCTCTATTGTTTGGGATCTGTGACAAAACTAAGCCAATTGGAGAGAATTAAAAGATTTTAAAACAAAAGAAGACATAAATCTTGACATGCAGAATGAACGATTGGGTATGAGGATCCAAAATAAGAAAAAGACAGGTTTTAAAACAATCTTGCTGAGAAGAGTTGATATGGTATGTGGGACACCTAACGAGTTTTGTTTGCAGTTGCTAGGTGCTGCATACATGTAGGTTGGGCACATGGTTGATACAGCATGAGGCACATGATGGTTTGTCATGTGGGCTAGCACATCACTGAGCACCTGATTCTGATCTCTACATCATATAAAAGGGACAGTTATTCTTGAGCACGCTGCCATACCAAAAGAGAAAGCAAAAGGCCATGCTGCACTACAAATATTAAACAAAGTAAGTAAAAATGTAAAGAAAGATTACTAAGAATACTTTAGGTTAAGAATGCAATTAACTGATTAGGTATTCAAATGTGGATGTTCAGGTTTTATTTAGATCAAAATGAAAGAAAAAAAACATGAAGCAAGTGAGGTAAATAAAATGTCTGGCTCCTAAAATGTAAAAGGATGCATTTTGAATGTTATAACAATTAATGAAGGAACAATGGAAGCTTTAACTAGTTGAATGATTTATTGCAGTTAAATGTTGGGCAGAACTAAAGTGGAATATGCAGAAGATTAGATGCAAATGACGATATGTAAGAAAACAGAAAGAAGACAATATTTTTTAACAGTTTAATAATATACATTCGATGGAGTCAATCATTATGAGCTTTCATTAAAACATGAGTGATTTTGATTATCTTAGAGAATGAGATTGGTATCAACAGATTAGGGACATTGCTTTGAATACCAATGTGAGTATAAGAAAAGTAGTAATGACTGATTGGCCTCCAATTTTTATTTATTATTTAAATAAGTAGTGAAGAATGTAAAACGACTATTTGAATTTATTTTTAGACTCATACCAGTGTATCCCTGAGGAAGGATTATTTTGAAACATTGGTAGAGGGTCATGTTTTTTTATCTGACCCCTACACTGTTTATTATTGTCTTGTTGAGCAGTAGAAGATGGCAATTATACATATTTCTGGGTGAGTAGGCGCATGTTTTCCAATCTACTTATTCATATACAATTGTCTTGAATGGAGCTGCACTACTCCCTTAACAAGACCTTTTTATTTTTCTGAGTTTGGCTGCAGTGGATGTTTGCAAATGTGTTGAAATTGATTAAAAACCTGCTAAAGGAAAGACTAGTAGAATGTCTTGAATCCAATGGGCTGCAAGACCACTGGCAGCATGGATTCATGGAGTGAGCATGCCAAACTAATCTGATGGATTTTTTTTTTTGACTGGGTGACCAAGGAAATAGAACAAGAGAGGGCAGTGGACATGGCCAGTTTGGACTTCAGCAAGGCTTTCAACACTGCCACACAGGATGCTGATACAAAAACTGAGCAGCCTAGGGATGGAACCCAAAGTGGTGAATTAAAGTTAGAAACTGGTTAATGGATAGGAGGCAGAGGGTGGTGGTAAATGGCACTTACTAGAATGATGGAAGAGTGACCAGCAGAGTACAACATAGCTCAGTACTTGGACTGGTCCTCATTAATGTTTTCATAAATGACTTTGCAAAGGAACTGGAAGTGAGGGTATGCCTTTTTGCAGATGATACCAAAATCTGCAATAGGGTGGACACCCAGTAGGGGGTGGTCAGAATACATAGGGATCTTGTGAAATTTGAGAAGTGATCAAGAGCAAGGAAGTTGGGGTTCAACACCAAAAATTGCAAAATCATGCACCTAGGGCATAAGAACCCAAGCAATGAGTAAAGAATGGGAGGAAATACTGACAATTACAAGACAGGAAAGGGACTTTGGTGTCATCATATCTGATGACCTCAAAGTGGCAGGGCAGTGTGAAAAGCAATAGGTACATCTAGAGGAATGACAGGGTGCACATGGAGGAATATCTCCAGCAGAAGGAGGAAGAGGGAAGTGCTGTTGCCATTGTATCACTCACTGGTGAGACACCACCTAGAATACTGTGTCCAGTTTTGGATGCTGCCCTCTGAAAGAACATAGACAGGGTGGAGGCATTCCAAAGGAGGGCAACTAAAATGGTGCTTGAGTCGATCAATAATTCCTATGAGGGGAGACTGAGGAATATCCATATGTACATCCCAAAAGAGAGAAGAGCAAGAGGTAACATGGCAGAGACCTGTAAGTACCTGACAGTGGTGAACAGGGTTCAGGAGGGGAGTCTCTTTCAAATGAGAAGGAACACCAGGACTAGGGGGCATGTGGTGAAGCTGAAGGAGTGGGGGAGTAATAGAGATTTGAGGAAATATTTATTCACTGAAAGGGTGATAGATACCCAGAATAGATAACCAGCAGAACTGGTGGAGGTGAAAACAGTAGTGAACTTCAAGTGCATGTGGGATAAATATTGGGGCATATTAGAAAACACTTAGTGAGGATGGAAGACGGAGGATTGCCGAAGACCAGTTAGGGCCTGTGGCACAGATTAGGAAGGGAACATCTGGGCAAACTGGATGGGCCAAGAAGTCCTTTTCTGCCAATAAATTCTGTTTCTATGTTTCTACTGCCATATTTTCTGTGGATCCACTCAAATTGTAAATTAAGGGAAATAATGATTAGAAAATGGCAACAATCACTGAAAGTAAACCAGATTTTCTTTCCTGTATTCAATTCCTCCTCGTCCAGTCCTCTGGTGACCATGAACCCCAGCATCCACAAACTCAGTTGTTGCTGCTGCCACTCCCCATGATTATTCCCCTCTGTAGCAGGAGTCTTCAGAGGGGGGTCTTCCCCCACTAGCAGCTACAAGATCTGAAGGCAGACAATGGACTTATTGGGATAGTGCTGAGTGTACCATCTGGTGAGAGTTGTACTGACAGACACTGGTTGCTTTCTCTCCTATAGCTCTGCTCACCCTCCACCCTCAGCACAAACCAAAGCCAGCTGGGGGTCTTGCCAACATACAGTTTCGAAACAAAACAGTAAGATCAATCCTTGCTGTATGCCTTTCTGCTATGTGGCTACATCATCTTGGATCATCTCCTTGTTTACTTACATAAACAACCCAACAGTCAAAGTTTCAAAGCAGTCTTACTTTAGTGATGCCATTTTAAATGTGATTGTACTTGTATGTAAGTATGTTTGCTTACTAGTCTCCTCTGTGGAACAGTTATAAAAGACTTATGCAGTCAAAGAAATGTACTGGATTCACTTGACATGACCTCCCCCTGTGACATCATGCTGTCTTAGGTCTTGTAATCCACTGGATTCAAGATATTCCACAATCCTTTCCTTCAGCAGTGATTCCATTAAGTTTCCCAACACCAACATCAGGCTGACTGGCCTATTATTGCCAGCCTTCTACCCACAATCACGTGTGTAGTGGGGCTACATCATGCCTCCTCCAATCTTCGCAGAACAACTCCTGCTTCCAATGATCTGTTAAATAAAACTGTCAGAGGTACAGCCAGTATTTCCCTGAGCTCCCTTAATTCCCCTGGATGCACCCCATCTTGACCCATTGCTTTGTCCACCTTCAGATTAGCAAGTCTCTTCAGTACTCTCACCTCCAATAAAGAACTATTAGGGCTGGCCTGGTGGTGCTGGAGGTCAAGGTGCTGGACACCATATCTCATGCCATGCTGGTGACCTGGGTTCACAAATGAGTCTGGGCCATCAGTGGTCAGCAGGGGTGAGAGAGGATCAAGTATCTGGAGGACTGCTCTCATCCCTTGGGGAGGGAGGGATTGTCATCCCACCTGTCAGCTGCCCTCTAGTGGGGGCAGGGGGGTGGCACAGGCTAGGAGGGCAGGCAGCCAGTGATCATGGCATGTGCATGCCCCCACACATGCGTGGTCATGCATCAGAGGGAGTGGGTCACCAGAAAACAGAAAATGGTGACCAGGGGCTTCATGAAGCCTCACCCCTGTCCTGCTGGTCTGCCGCAGCCACCTCCTCAGATTTGGATTGTGCTCTGGGGAGGGGGAAGCTCCCTTCCTGGCTCCACCATGAGAAGGCAAGCCATGGGGGTCTCAAGGTTGATTGGCGGCAGTCGGGCTTGTGGTCGGGTGGCTCAGTGCGGAGTTCCAGCCCCTGATGTGCAGGGAGCAAAAAAATGTAAATAAAAAAAATAAAATAAAAGACTAGTGTCCACCTTCCTCTTTCCATAGCTCTTGTTACTTTTTTTGTGGCCTCTCCCCTTCTCCTTGCTCTGTGCACAGTAAATAACAGTATTTATTCAGGATGGATGTCTAACTTTTCCTTTCCTTCCTGCACTGTTCCCCACTTCCCTTTCTAACTTTACAATCCCACCCCTGGTCTTCCTTTTTTCACTTAAATACCTAAAAAGAAGCTGGCCCGGTGGCGCTGAGGGTTGAGGTGCTGTATGCCACACCTTGCACCATGCCAGTGACCTGGGTTTGGGAGCAGACTCAGGACACTGGGGGTCAGCCTTGTAGCAGCTCCTGGTGGAGATGGAGAGTACTACTTCCAAGTGGGGGTGTGATTGAGGAGGCGACGGTGGACGTCTGCTGGAGGGGGCAGGTGCGCACCCTCTACACGATGACATCACTGCACATTTGCACCTCAGGGGAAACACAAATAAGGTGGAAAACCCTAGCTGCCTGGAGGATGATGGTGGTCCTGGGGGAGTGGCATACATGTCCACCACCAGTCCCTACCCGGTCAACTCTCTTGGGTCCTTTCTTTCCAAGGGGGGAGCAGTTGGAGGGACCCTGTCTCCAATTCCTCAGCTGGGAGGGATTCAGGCTGGGCAGTAGGGCCACTCAAGTGGGTCTCAACCGAGGGGGCCCTGGTAGCCGGTGATGGGAGTAAAGAGAGTTAAAAAATGGTTGGTCCCCTTTTGTTACTTCCTGGACTATTCTCTCTTCAGCTTGCACCTTTGTGCTCCTTATTGCTTTCCCTGCTTCACTCTGTTTCCCCTAATACACCTCCCTATCCTCCTCCCTTTGCATATCCTTATACAGTACCACCTGAATGCTATTTTTTTCTTTTATTGTTCAAGAAGATTGTAATACACAGAAAGGAAAAATTTCTTTATGTTGAGCTGGTCCAGTGGCGCTGAGGGTTGAAGTGCTGGATGCTACATCTAGTGCCATGCTAGTTACCCAGGGTCAGGAGCGACCTCAGGTTGCTGGGGGGCAGCAGGGAAGGGAGAGGACTGATCATCTGACAGACTGCTCTCCTCTCCTGCAGAGGGGAGTGTTGTCATCCCACCCCTTGGCTGCCCCCTAGTGGAGGCCAGAGGGCAGTACCAGAGTAAGGGAGGCACAGGAGCACAGGTACGTGGCATGCACATGCCTCCCCATGCATACACTGTGAGCAGAAGGGGGTGGGGAGAAAACCAAAAAATGGATCTGGCAGTCTCCATGATGGCCTCATGGCATCCTATTTCTGGCTTAACCCAGTTTCTGGATTGTGTTCCAGGAGGGGGAGCCCAGTCATCTCCCTCCAGACCCACCACAGGGGGAATCCATGGGGGAATTGTTGGGGAAGAGCTGGATCAGGGGCACCTGGGCTCTGAAGATGAACCCTCTGAGAGGGGGCAGGAGCTGTCTGTCAGTTCCATGGGGTAGAAAAATACAATAATAAAAAAAAATTCTTTACATTCTTCTTAGAGAATAAATGTCACATTAACAGCAAGGCATGAAGTAAATTAGTAGTGTTCCATAACTTAATATATTTCTAAGAAAAGAAAAAAACTTACTATTCTTAATTCTTATGTAGGAAAATGGATTTATTAGGAATAAGGCTTGTCATCGTATTTACTTGTTTTCCAACAGAGATATTCTTTTAGCTCCACTTATTAATTTAGCATATCTCTAACTTTGCTGGTATTGATTATACCACAAAATTTGGACCATATTTCTTTGAATTTATTTCTCCTCTTTATAAAGATATAGTGAACTTTTTTCTGTCTTATGAATTGTTACCCTAAAATTCATCCACACCTGATATTATGGGGGTTGACAATCTTTCCATTTTAATGAGATACATTTGAATGCATTAATTATCCTCAAAGTCACTAATGTTTTTGATAAGGGGTACCAGATATATATATATTTGTCCAGTTTGTAATAAAATACATTCAACAGTCTTGATCAGCAGTATCCCCATTGCCAATTTCAATATTGCCAATATTTTTGTCCAGAATATGTCAATGTATCAGCAAGTTAATAGCATATGCTCCAGTGTCCCTATGGAACTAGTGCATCTTTGACATGCATTACTGATTTCTGGATTTATCAGATTTAACTGATTACTGTAGGTGCAAAATTTGTCCTGTGTATTACATTAAAGTATATTTGTTGCAGTTTGGAAGAGATTGTACCCCTTGAGGTATAATCAATAATTCTTAGCCATTCCGGATTGGATATTCGTATATTGGCTTTTTTTTGCTATTTGTATTTTAGTTCGGACACGGGCTGGGTGTATTTGTTTCTGATCAATCCATAGATTCTTGACAGAATCTTTGGTCTTATATTACTAGAAAGAATTTGTTCCAGTTGATTTAATTCAGGGAGATCACAAGTTGTCATTTTTTTTCTAACATAATTTCTAATTTGTAAGTATCTGAAGAATTCCGTATTGGAAAGGTCATATGTATTTTTTAAAGCTTGAAAGTCACACAATCCATTATGATCAAACAGATCACAGATTTCTGATAGACCTTTATTATACCATGTCCTATAATGCAGGTCTGCAGTTGAGGGTCCAAAATAACCATTAAGATATGTTTGAGAGTTTGGGGATATTTTATTTGTTATGTTTAGAAGCTGCAGTATTTTATCCCACACTCTGACAGCCGTAATTTTGCTTAAACATTGTGAATTGATTCTAAATCTATACGGTCCTGAGTACAACAGATGTTTAATATGACTATAAGGGCAGGAAGCTACCTCAGCATGGCAGGGCAACCACTGTGGTTCATTATGGAACCACACCTTTTTGTTTTGGACTATATACATATTACAATTTTATCCTCAGTTTGCTACTTTTCCATAAGATTTGTCTCATCATTCTTTCTATTTGATTAAAAAATTTATCTTTAAGGGTAATTAGGATATTCTGAAATAAGAACAGAATCCTTGGCAACATGTTCATTTTTATCACATTAGCACATCCTATAAATCCCTGCTAAAAGACAAACTAGATCTCATGAGTTACAATTTAAGGGTGAGACTTATAAGACAACAAAAAGAGGCAGTTGGTTTACACAGAGAGTGGTGACACTCTGGAATTCGCTATCAGAAACGATTGCCGTTAGTAATGACATGGACACATTTAAAAGATCCTTAGACAAACTTTTGGAAAATACTAGATTTGACTACTACCACTGATATGTGATGAGTTGATTAAGGTTAACGCCCCTTAACTTGATCACCAATTCTATGATTCTATGATTGTATAAGGGTAAGAGGTGATGACTGCCAATGTTCTAATGCTGCCTGTATTTTTCTTAATAAGGAATCAAAGTTAATTTCAAATAATCTTAAGTCTTGGTCTACATAAATACCCAGATATTTCAATTGAGTTACCTTATTAATATTTATATTAATTGGATTTTGGAATGGGTTTACATGATTTTTTGATTCCATCAGCTCAGATTTTCCCCAATTTATCTTGTAACCTGAAAGATTACCAAAAGTAGTTATAATGTTATTAAACACCATGAAGCTCTGATTTATGTTACTCAGATATATCAGTATGTCATCAGCATATAAACTAATCTTATGTCCAATACCATAGACCATTAGACCTTTTATATCTCCACAGTCTCTAATAGTTATTGCTAGAGGTTCTATTGCTATAGCAAATATCCTCGGTGATAGAGGGCATCCCTGTCTTGTCCCCCTGTATAGTCTTAAGGTATTGGAAAGATCTTTATTCATCTTAACTTTGACATAAAGCTCTAAATATAACATGTCAATACAGGTTCTAAATTTGGGTCCAAAACCAAAGTTCTCTAATAGTGTTTTTAAGTAATTCCACTCTACCCGGTGGAATGCCTTCTCAGCATCTAATGATAGGCATGAGTAGTTATGTGTTTTGAATTTTTCAACCAGGTTGATTGTATGCTGAATACTTGTCCTTAGATATCGTTCTTTAATAAACCCATTCTGGTCCTGATGGATAATGGTAGGAAGAATTCATTCTAACCGACTAGCCAATATTTTTGCTAATATTTTAGCATCGGCATTAATCAACAAAATTGGGTGATAAGAGCCTGAATTAACAGTGTCTTTGTTCTTTTTTTTAAATACGCGAATGATAGCTTCCTTAAATGATTGGGAAACATTTGTTGGGAAAAGATATAATCAAAAAGTATTTTGAGTTGGAGGATCACCTGTTGTGAGAAACTCTTATAAAACTCAAGTGGGAGGCCATCTGGGCCTGGTGATTTACCAATTGCTAGTTTATTGATGGCTAATTCTATTTCTTCTTCTTCTTTATTTTAAATTCAAACTTTATTAAGGTTTTTCAGCAAAGCATGACACATGTACAGGACATACATAGATGAAAACAGTATACGAATATACATGTCATGCCACCCACCCACTCCCTTCCCCCTCCCTCCTCCACCCATGGCTTTGCATCTATATGTTAGGAGACACTTATGGTGCTCCTAAGCCCAGGAAACCAATTCTGCCCCTGCTGCTTGGCTCGCCCTGAAAGTTCCTCAGACCTTGCCCTGAGGAAGTACCAGACTGTAATGTATATAGGGAGTGAAAACCATCCCAGCCTTTTTTGTAACGGGACAAGGAGCCCCATAAACTGGCTCTTAACTGTTCCCTTCTAAGATTGAACAATAAGTCCTGAAGCCATTCTGTATAGGATATACTAACCCCAATAAAGGGTCCACCTTATTTTTGATGGTCTCCCAAAGCTTTTTAATGGGTGGAAACTCCCAGAAAATGTGATACAGGGTTCACTCTTACTGCTCACATCAAGTACATCATGAAGACGAAACTCAGCCTACTATGTATAGCTTCGCTGGGGTCCAGTACATATCATTAAGAATTTGGTACTGGGTTAACTAGAGTCTATCTTGGGATATATAAGTGTGCAAATCCTTTCAGGTATTTCCCCCTCTACCCTGAAAGTGATGGAATAGATTCAACCAGTACTTAGGGTCCATACACTGGGCATCAAGAGATCTGGACACTAGCGTCGCATACAAAAGTGAGACAGCATGAGGTTTACCACAGAGTGTACTCAAGGAGTGCACCCAGTCTTCTTCCTTGTTCACTCTCCTCAAACCCTCCCAGACTTGGACCAAAAGGTGACATAACTGATATTTCTTAAAGGCTTGGTGCCTGTCAATATTATATTGATCCAGGATTATTGTCATGGTCATACATTGGTCACCTAAAATGAATTCCCCAAGTCTGGAGTCCTTGAGTTGAGAGATCCAGGGTGATGAGATGCACTTCCCTCCAATGTTGAGGCTGGGATTCCCGACCACTGGCTGATGAGCACTCTTGGTGTTTTTGAACTTGAAAAAGAAACACAGCTGGGTGTGGATTCTCACTGAGGTAGCAATGGGGTAGGTGGCTAGACTCTTCGGCAGTACCTTAGGGAATATAAGCAGCATTGCCAAAGGTGAGAGCCCAGCTTGTGAGATCAATTCCCTTTCCAGTAATAGCCATGTTGGGATATATGAGTCAAATGCTACCCTTTCCTGAGGCAAACTCCATCTCAGGTATTTATTCAGTTGAATTCCCCAAAAATACACCCCAAAATGTGGGAGTCGCAAGCCTCTGAACCTCTTAGACACATCCAATTTATTATAGGCCTGTCAGGGAACGTTCCCAAGCCAAATAAAGAAGGAGGTGATGGAGTGGACTTTTTTGAACCGAGCTAAGGGGATCCAAGAATTCAACATACTTAGGGGATAAAATAATCTGAGGAGAACATTCTTTTTAACTAGGTTGATGCCATCCCAGAGTGAGATGGGAAGAGACTGCCACCGACTGAAGTCTTGCTGAATAGTAGAGAGCAGAGGATCTAAGTTTAATTTCCACATCTGGGCTTCCCCTCTGGTTAAAAAGAGACCCAAATATTTAATCTTGTGGGGACACCACTGTAACCCTAATGGTTCTATATCATACCTGGGGAGCCTACAATTCAGAGGGAAGATTGTAGTTTTACTCGGATTGATTTAATAGTTTGACATTGCACTATAACCCTTTATTATAGAGTGAACCACCAGAAAGAAGTGCCCTGGATGCCTTAAATGCAAAAGGACATCATCTGCATATGCTGAGAGTTGAAAACTTGTGACCCAACCTTATTGCCCTGAACCCCTACATGTTCTTGCAGCAATATTAATAATGGTTCAAGGTAGATATTAAATAAGAGAGGGGATATGGGGCACCCCTGATGGGTTCCTGAATGAAGGGTAAAAGGATTCAAAAACACCCCATTATAGTAAATTCGGGCTTGGGGATTTTGATATAACAAGGAGACCCATTCGATAAATTTGGGTGGGAAACCAAATCTAGACATAGTACAAAAAAGGAACTGCCAGTCCACTCTGTCGAATGCCTTCTCCGGATCCAGGGTCATCAGATCAGCCGGATTATCTGAGTCCCTGGAGGCAGAGAAGATGTGTGCTAGTTTCCTGAAATGTTCTGAAGAGTTTTGCCCTGACATAAACCCTACCTGATCAGGGTGTATAATGTGCAGCAGTACCGATTTAAGTCTATTAGCCAGCAATTTCTCCAAAATTTTAACGCCACAGTTTAGAAGTGATATAGGTCTATAACTTGCAACTTGTTCTGGGTCCTTATCCAGTTTATGCAGCACTATTGTTATAGCTTCAAGTAGGGAATCATCTATAGAATTAGCATTTAGAATCCAATCGAAAAGATGCTTTAACCAGGGGGTTAATAACTCTTTGAATCTTTTATAGAAATTTGGGGAGAACCCATCTGGCCCCAGAGCTTTGTTTGGTAAAAGGGTTAATATAGCTACCACAACCTCCTCCTCAGAAATAGGTACAATCAGCCTCTCCTGGTGCTCGGGCAACAAGGATGGAAGGGGAATAGACTCGAGGTAGTCCTGAACTTGATCTAACCTCGGTAGACTCTTCATAGGGCTACAGAGGTCCGCATAGTGTTTCACAAATTTCCCAGTCATTTCACATGGGGAGAGATCAAATCAAATTAAATCAAACTTTATTTGTAAAAGGCACCTTTCGAAAACCAAGGTGCCTGTACATAACATAATAAAAATCAATAAATAATTAAAACAATGTTAAAATTAATCCAATGCAGAAACATTAAAAATCATTATATGCAAGGCTAAAAAGAAATGTTTTTAATGCCCCCTTAAAACTTTGGACAGTCGGGCAATCTCACACCTGGTGAGGTAGAGAATTCCACAGGGTTGGGGTCATAAAACTAAAACATCTCTCCCAAGATGTCTTTAAACGAACCCTGGGAATCTCCAGCAATCCCTCATCAGTGGATCGGAAAGAGCGGGAGGGACAGTAGAGACAAAGGAGATCGTTCAGGTAACCAGGTTCCTGATTGTGTAGGGCCTTATAGGTCAGCAAACTGACCTTGAAGGTGATTCACCAGCATACTGGCAGCCAGTGCAGTCCACGGAGCACAGGCGTTATATGACTGGCCCTGGAAGAACCAGTCAATAGCCTGGCTGCTGCATTCTGCAATAGCTGCAAGCAGTAAATATCAACCCCCGGTAGCCCAAGATAAAGGGCATTGCAGTAATCAAGGCGGGAGGTAACGAAGGTGTGGACCAAAGTAGGAAGATCGTCAGGAGGAACCAGGTGCTTCACCCGGGCGATGTTCCTCAGATGGTAAAAAGAGGGTTTGACAACTGCCGACACCTGAGATTTAAGTGTCAAACAGTCATCAAACACAATGCCCAGGTTCCGCACCCTGTCTGAGGTAGTTAGCTGAACACCCCCAAGCCATAAACCTGAGGGTGATCCCGCCAACATACCCACCTCCTGGTGACCTGGGTCCACAACCAACACCTCAGTTTTCTCTGGATTCAACCACAGCCAACTCACATTCATCCAGTCCTGGATTTCGGCTAGACAGTTGTTAAAGGCTGAAAGGGCAGCATCTTGGCTGGGCACAAAAGACATCTACAGTTGAGTATCATCTGCATAGCAGTGAAAACTCAAACCGTACTGCCTAATAATCACTCCCAATGGCAGCATATACACTGCAAACAACATGGGCACCAAAATGGAGCCCTGCAGCACCTGACAGAATAGAGGGAATGATGTCAAGGAAAAAATCCCAGACACCACCCTCAGAGTCCTACCCTCAAGGAAAGATCAAAACCAACTGAGGACTGTACCAGACAGCCCACAGTTGAACTGCAAGCACTCCAATAGCACAGCATGGTCCATGGTGTCAAATGCTGCAGAGAGATCAAGAAGGAC
Organism: Neoceratodus forsteri; assembly: GCA_016271365.2. Taxonomy (NCBI): domain Eukaryota; kingdom Metazoa; phylum Chordata; order Ceratodontiformes; family Ceratodontidae; genus Neoceratodus; species Neoceratodus forsteri. The sequence continues at coordinate 786,289,334 of CM057449.1, read as the reverse complement.
CAAGATGGAACAGATCCTTTGATCTCCTGCTATTAGGAGGTCATTTAGTACCCAGACAAGAGCTGTCTTGGTACTATGTCTCTTTCCAAATGCGGACTGGAGAGAATCATAGACATTGTGGCTGGTCAAATGATCATCCAGCTGCGACGCGACAACCTTCTCAAAAACCTTACCCATGAAGGGCAGGTTAGAGACAGACCTGTAATTAGCCAGACAATCCAGGTCCAAGGAGGACTTCTTAAGAAGGAGCTGAACCATAGCCTCCATCAGAGGATTTGGAAAAATCTCCCCGTCCAGACCTCCAGACTATCTCAGCAAGGACCGGATTGATTTTATCCACACAGCCCACTAAGAGACATGTGGGGCCCGGGTCCAAACCACAGTTGGTCGGACGCAATGACTGGATGACCATCATAATGTCACTGATTGTGGGAAGAGTGAAGTCAGACCACACAAATTGGGTGTCCGACATCTCCTGCCTACCATCACAGCTCCCATTAGGGAGGGTCAAGTGGACATCAGACCTGATTGTGGCAACCTTATCTGAAAAGAATTGAACAAACTCCTCACACCATTCTTGAGAAAAGGCTCTTCTGGGTTGAAGACAGATTGGATTGCATAATCTGTCCACAGTCCGGAAAAGCTGAGCTGGTCGATTCTGTGCAGCAGCAATCTCTCTGGACAGGAATTCTGCCTTCTTACAAGAGACTGCTGATTGATAGACCACATAATGGTCTATCAAACTAAGTTTGTCACAATCCAGGCCCGATTTCCGCCGGCACCTCTCTAACCTTTGTCCAGGTCTCCTCAACTCCCTCAGAGTCTCATCAAACCAAGGAGACCTGGGGCGAAGTGTGAGGGGACAAACATGAACAGGAGCCAATGGAATCCAGGGCTCCTACTACCACATTATTATAGGCAAGTACCAAGTCCCCTGGATCCATGCAATCACTCGGTAAACCAGATAGGTCCAGTACTGCCATCAGGCCATCTGGGGAGACATCCCTCAAAGGGCGGTACTGGACCATCTCGATAGGGGCTGGCCTAATAGGGGTGGCCTCAAAACTGAACCCAATGGTGTAATGGTCAGACCACCCAACTTGTTCCACCACCAAATCAGATATCTCCATCCCCAGTAGGAACACCAAGTCCAATGAATGAACACCAATGTGGGACCCATCCAGTTGCAACCTGATACCTTTCACTATTTTGGAAGCTTCAGCCTTTTTAAGCCTCAAGGCCAGAAGGCGACTGGCTTTCTCCCCTTGGTCTATATAATTCATGCCTGTTTTTAAGATGGTTTACTCTGCTCTTTCTCTAAAAAGTTTGGAATACTAGTCCCGGAGACCAAGTAGTTGAATATGTTCTGCTTCAGGAGTGGCCGAGGATAGGGAACCTTCTAGACTATGAATTTCTGCTAACAGGGAGAGGGCTTTGTGTTCTCTGTTTCTTTTCCTCCAAGAAGCTAATTTAATAAATACCCCCCATAGGACATATTTTAGTGCTCCCCATTTGAAATCGGGTCATCAGGTAGATTTTAAGTTAACCTTCATAAAGGTTTTAATTTCCTGGGTAATGCAATCTACAACTGCCTGTTCTTTAAGCATCTGATTATTCAATTTCCAGACTGACTCTTTGGGTGAGTCAATTGAAAAAACTAGGGAGCACCAGGTAACGGAGTGGTTGGAAGTTACCCCAGGTTCTATTTTGACATCTAACAACTCCTCCAACAAGGTGCAGCTAATTAGAAAGTAATCTGTTCTAGAGTGAGACTTGTGTACACCTGATCTAAAGGTAAATTCCCTGGCCTTGGGGTGGAAAACTCTCCATGGATTGTACAAGCCCAGATGATCCACCAACTCCCTAATGGACCTCTGTGCTGGAGACAGACCCTTCCTTTTAGGTTCTGACTTGTCCAGGTCTGGAGAGAATGGAAGATTCCAATCTCCCCCTATTATGATAGGAGGAGATGCAAACAGGGCTAGGGCCTGTAGTAACTCAACGTAAAAGCCAGGGGTGTCCACATTTGGGACATAAACACTACCCAAAACCACTGTGGATCTCTCCAGAAGAACCTTCACAAAGATGTACCTTCCCTTTTGGTCTTTCACAATTTGCTCACACAAGAATGGGATTCTCCTTGCAATCAGTACAGCAACTCCTCTGCTTTGAGTGCTATCTGCCACATTGAAGACCTGGCCGACAAATTGGTGGCATAATAAGATACCTTCCTTTTCTAAAAGGTGGGTTTCTTGCAACAGGGAAATGTCACTTTTAAACAATTGAGGGTGTTTCAACACTTGATACGTTTTTAATTTATTATGGGCACCATGAACATTCCAGGAGAGAATCTTTTTAAGGACTGCCATTATCCTCATAGCAGCGTCTAAGCTGACAGGATGATAAACTAGAAGTGCAACTACTCATGTCTAAACTTTTTCTACCCCAATGCAAAGCCATCCCACCCCACCCACTCTTCTCCATTCCCCTGCCTATTAACGCCTTCCCAACACATATCCTATCCTAACAAACATACCCTGGCCCCACTTCTTCCTGAATACCACCCAAACCATCAGACTGGTGTTGAATACTGAGCCAGATATGGGATTACCCCCTCCCCCCATATTCTTACTTTACTGTACATGATGTACCTTCTGTAACAGCACCATCTTCCATTCTTCCTCCCAACCTTCCGTACAACACCAACCATATATTTAGTCCCTTTCAGGGTGAGTTACCCAAGAGTGTACGCCCGTGCCTGGAGCTGGATTCAACCATAAGGTTTTAGAGTGTCCTGTACTCCAGGTAACCAATCCAGCAACAGGGCACACTCAGATAATCAATGGACTTGAGGAGCAGGGTATAATCTCCCCATTCTCTTACAAACGCAGCCCAAGAGGAAAGCCCCACCTTACATAGGATTCTAACATCCTAGAAGGATCATAACCCCTTGGAGCAGCCCTTTCCCATTTCTGCTCCAGGAGGCCATGACTAGAGCAGGGCTCAAATGAGCCGGGATCCCTCCTGGTGAGATGGAATGGGCCTCAGATAAAGTACCCCGGAATCCTCAAACAGAATTCCACTTTAAATAGCCCAAACAATTACAAGGCCCCCATGGGTTATGCTCAGTATTCACACTAACCCAAATCACTGCTCCAGCACTTATACAGAACTGTAAACAACAAAACCATTTGAAACAGTAAATCTTTAACTATACAACTGTGAGAATTAACCCACTACTAAAAATAATATTCCCCCCATACAGGCACTTTAAACCATAGGTCCGATGCAATGCAGTTGCCTTGTGCAGTAGACTTAGTCCCATCTGTCCATACAGTAAAAGAAAATGCCGGTCTGGAAGTGACTTTAATAGAATGCTTAAACTTGAAAACATAACTATTTTAGACCACACTGGCCAGAAAAACAGGGTCCAGTTCATAGTGGCATTTCAGGGGGATGAGCGGGTTTGCAAACATCACAATCCTTACAGATACATTCTCACTGTGACACTACTAATACCAAGCTGCTATCAGCTAGGCCCAGCAAGAGATCCCAGTCAGCCATCTCAGAATTGATCAGGTAAGGCCTTCCAGAGTGTATCTTCCGCTGCTTTAGGATCCTCAAATGCACTCCATTTTCCATCTAGATATACCTGTAAAATAGCAGGGTATCTCATCTTAATTCAAATATTGGCTGCCAGTAGCTTAGTAACAACCTTGTGGAAGGCTGCTCTTCTCTGACGAACAGTGAGCAGGAAATCTTGAGCCACCTGGATCACTTTCCCTTCCCACTGCAACATCTTAGTCTCTCGTAGCTTCAACAAGAAATGTTGTCACTCTTGGTAATTTTACAGTAAAATTTGAAGATAAAAGTTCTTGGTGGAGAACCTGGTAGGGGCATCAGTCATAGAGCACGATGTGCATGTTCGATTATGAACACTGGTCCAAAGGGTGAGAGGCCCACCAGTTTTTCTACAAACTTCTGGGCAAAAAGAAATGGATTGTTCCCTTCCTCTTTTTTGGGGAGCCCAATGACAATCGCATTGCTGTGGTGGCTTCTCCCCTCCAAATCTTCAATTTTGGCCTCCAATTTGGTGATCTTCTGTCATGCCACTGTGAGTGCTGGATCAACTGTCTGCACCTTTTTCTCCAAGGAGAAGATTCGGGCCTCACAGTCTTCAGTACACCATGACAGATCTTCTAGGGCACTGGAAATATTTTTGACATCCTCTGTCAGGGAAAACATCTCCTCCCTGAAAGGACAGAATTCCTCCCAAAAACGATCAAGGGTTAGGAGGGTCTGCTCTTGTGAGCCAGCCTGGTTTCTTCCTGCCAGTCCAACCTGTGCTTTTGCCTTTTTAGATGCCTTCTCCGGCCCGGTAGGTGGCGTGTGTCTCGGGAGAGCCGCTCGCATCTCTGCTTCCATCCTCAGCCGATCGCACCCGAAATCACTAGACAGCAGTGCAGTGAGTATTACTTTAGTTTAATAACTAGATTATACCCTGAAAGGAGAATTTACTTTAAATCTGGTCAGAAGATAAGAGAGAGTGGTGGGAGTGCTCACACAAGCTGCTGCACAGGAGGTTGCATCACGTGATCTCCTATTTCTTCTTTTTTAATATCTTCTTCCAGAGCCAATCTGTGTTCTGATGTAATTTTTGGAATGTTTAGTTTGGAAAAAAAATGCCTCGGTCTCTTCCATATTGTGTTTGCTTTCAGAGGTACATAAACTTTTATAATACTGTTCAAATATTTGATTTATTTCTTCTGGAATATTAGGTATATTGCCATCTTGCTTTCTAATGCTATTAATTTGCTTATCTTTCTGTTCTTATTTTAATTTGCCAAGACAATATCTTGTCTGGTTTATCCCCTTTGGCATAGTATTTGCTTTGCATTAGTATCAACTGATGTTCGGCCTCTAATGTGACTTGTATATTGTATAACTTTTTCAGAGATAATGTAATAGTTCCTGTAGTGTAGAGGGTTTGGATTGGAGTTATATGACTATTCTTTTACTGAAATTTGAATTTCCAGATCGTTCATTTTGGTTTGTCTAATTTTTTCCATTTATTATGATAAGCAATAGAGATACCATAAATATAGGCCTTAAATGCATGCCAAATCCATATGATTGATGTGTCTCTAGTTGCATTGTTTTTTAAAAATTCTGGTATTTCTTGTTGCATTTTCTTGATATAATTTTCATCTTTTAATAATGTAGGATCTGGTTTATAAATGTTGTGAGGTTTCCCTGAATGTATAGAAATATTTAATATCACTGGTACATGATCAGATAGTATAATATTTTTCATATCATATATCCTTTACTGCATAACTTAAAGAATCTGTGATCAGGAAAAACTCAGTCCTGGAATAGTTCTTATATACGGGTGAATAATATGAAAACTGTTTGCACATTGGATTTGCTTGCCTCCATGGATCAGTTAAATTGAGATCTGTCATGAAATTAATCATTTTAGCAGCTGCCATTGAAATTTTCCCTGAAATAATGATAAACCAATCCAGGACGTTGTTTAGTGTTAAATTAAAATCTCCCCCAATGATACAGGGAGAATTATATGTTGAGAGCTCCAAAAAGAATTTATTAAAAAAATTTAGAGAATTCTCGTTGGGACCAGATTGGTTTGCTAATGGGTACAATTGTCCAGATATGGACATCTGACATATAATACATATCCCTTCCTCATCAGTAGTAAACTGCTTTATTGAAATACCAGAATTTTTTTAGACCTTATTACAACCCCTGGGTTATTCGATAGAGCGTTAATTCTATTCCCATCTCTTAGAATGATAAAGAAATTCCTCTGGTAAAAAGTGTGATTCTTGGATCATTAGACAACTGGCCTCCTGTTTGTCAACACAGTTGAACATTTTCTAGCTTTTGTCCAGTCATTCATTCACTTTATATTCCAAGATATCATTTTTAAACAGTCATCCGTATTTTTTAAGGAAATATTTTTTTATTCCCATTTTCAGAATATCTGCTTATATAGTTAATGTTTGTAATTAGTGATACTCTATTTTGCCTTTCAGTTTCCATTAAATAGAAACATCCAATAAATATTCCTGCACCCAAGAGGGGAGCCTTCCTCCCAGTAAATAACAGAAAAGAAAAAAACTTTCCTCAGGTGTTTAAGACACATGAGGAGTGTACCCCAAATACCCCATCATTCCCTCCACCTACTTACACCCCCAATCCCATTAAACCCAACCTCCTCCCCAGCAGTGTTTAGAAATAGTATTGAATAATCACAAATTCCATTGTTTTTGATACAACATGAGATGCTCCATCACCTTACTGTCACCATTTATGTATGTATGTGAAACTAGTCCTTTATTCCTATTAAGCAAAAAAATATGAGAACAATACAGAGTTCAACAAAAACAATATTGTGTATTTTCCAATTACTGTAGTTCTCCCCCTTCCCTCCCGAACCCCCTCCCCAATCTCTATCTCTACTGCATCTACCATTAGGCCATTAGATGAAGAGGCTGCATGGCTGCATCACCTCAGTGACCCCCATACACAATGGACCTTATTGTAGTTTTAGATCTAATCCCTAATAGTGCCTATTATGTCTTAATCTACTGCAGTATTCATAAACTCTGTTTCAAAATTATATTGTCCCTCCCACTTCCATTCCTAAATCTGTTGCCTAATGGCAGATCATTATATCTTGCTATCTTGTTGAAGCTTCTATTGATGAATGTCCAGAACTGCAGAACAGACAAAAACAGAGCAAACATACATTCAAACAATGAAAAGAAAAAAAAAGTTGTGCACAACGTGAGTCCATGGATGGTCCTTCTACTTATTCACAATTCTCTAAATCATCCAGTTTCATTCTTTACAGAGTGCCCATTTATCTCTGCATGGTAGTAAATGTTTAGTTCACAGATTTTTAAATTGGTATCCATTCTTATTCCTAGTGATCCAGTGAAGGGTGCAAGGAGTTTAATCATGTCTTCTTTCTAGAGCTTTCATTTAATTCGTTCATTTCCTCTAGAGCTCATGTTAGATGAATAAGGTTCAATACTGAAGACATCTCTCCAATTGTAGTTGATCATGTTTTTCCTGTGATATTTTTTTGCTCCAGAGTTTGTCTGACCCAACTAGGTGCTTGTTAGGTATTATCTCGGTCCATTCAAGATCTAATACTGCATTAGTGAACCTTTCTTCAGCTCTTGAAACACTGTGAGTCTGCAGTTATTTCTGTGTTGTAAGATTGTTTGAAATGCAACTGGGATTTGTTTGGAACTGCAAGTATGCCTCAGCTTTGCTTCCATCAGTAAAACATTACATACGTCCATGCTAGAAAAAAATGAGTCTAGTAGGGGACAAAAGGGGAAATTGTTTAACAAGGAAAGGCACACTAAGCCAGTTTGTTTCCAGGTGTGACCTGGGAGCAAAGCAAGTTAAGTGACTTGCTCAGGGTCACACAGTATGCAAGTGGGAGCTGATGGGATTCAAACCCAGGTCTCCAGGTCTGCAGCTTAGTGCTCTTAACCACTACTCTATACTGCCTGCAAAAGGCTAAAATTAACTCTCAGATCCCTCAGCATAGATTTTTTCTTAATATTCATCTTATTTTTGCACCCCACTGCCACGCACCAGTGGGGGCATCCAGCAGTTGGCCCCCACCAACCCGGAGGATGTCTGGGCTTACTCAGTATGTGAGGGGTCTGGTACGGCCATGCCCAGCCCAGCAGAGGGTATCCCCTTACCTCTCCACTCCAGAACTGGCCCAGACCCCCCCAACATGATTCCTCATTAGGCCTCCATGATGGCAGGAGTGTAACCATCAAGCTGCATGGTCATGCCCAGCCATTTTTCCTCCAGTAGCCCTTTGGAGCTGACAGTGCAGTGACACACAGTGCACTGACACAGACATCTGCCGAGCTCCCCCCAATGCTGCACTGCACCTGTGCTGCCCCTGGTCATCACCAGGGGCTGCTCAAGCAAGATGCATCCCACAAACCCACCCCAGAGGGAGGAAAGCAGTCCTTCATATGCTTGATCTACCCTCTCCCCTACCGACCCCCGGTGACCCGAGTCCATTCCTGAACTCGGGTCACCGGTGTGGTGTGAGGTGTGGCATCCAGTGCCTCAACCCTCAGTGCCACCGGGCTGGCTTTCCTCAGCATAGCTTTTAATTTGTCAAATGATTTTCTGGTTTGGACAGTTTCAACACTAAAATCTAGGAATGCTGAAAATCTAATTCCTTCAAATTGTAAACCTTTTTCTAGACAAGCCTTCTCAGTATTTTTTTATGATCGGTAAAATAATGTTGTTTTATATAGACAGGTCTGGCAGAGTTGACCTGTGTACTGCCATATATTGCATTTTTATTACACCACCTCTGTGTGCCTGATCTATTATAATTTTCTGTTCTGGGAATCTCAATCCCATGGCAGTAGTTAGCATTTTTTTTCAAGGAAGGTAGCAGGTCTCCGTGGACTTCTGTCCCTTCTGAGATACAAATGAGTTTTAAATTGTTTTTTCTAGAACAGCCTTCTTTCTCCATGATTTGTTTTGCAGTCTTTTTAAATGTGCAGCCTGTTCCAGCACTATTTTCTGTAGAGGATGAAGTTTGTCTTCAATGGTGTTAATCCAATTTTCAATTTGGTCTGTCCACAAAGTGAACGCTGCCATTTTTTCTCCAAGACCCTTGACCATGTTATGAAGTGTTTGTAGAGAGCTGTTTATAGCGTTAAACCCATTCTGAATTTCTGATTTGATCTGATTTTTAAATTGGTTAAAAGCTCTATTGCAGTTTCGGTGTTCATTTCTATAGCCTTTTCTATAGTTGTGCTTTTAGCTGCTTCTACTTTATTTAAGATCTCTTTACCACCTTGTAAGTCAGCTGAATCAGACACAGGCTGAGTTAAAGCTTCACATTTGGAGCTGATTGAATTGTGTCTGGCTATAGGTAAAGGCTAAGCATTTTCATTTCAATGTTTCTGGCTGCTAGTAGAGTTTTGAAAATATTTTTTATTTATTTAGTTAGTTTTTGTTGACCGGGTAAGTGCACTAGACAAATTCTGCCTATTTTCAGACACGACCCGAGGGAGGGCGATACAGATGAAAGCCAACTGACCTTGAACCAGATTAAGCTGTTGATCAAAATAATCTAAAAGGTTACAGCTTTGTCAAGTTATTGGAATTAATCAGAGAACTAACCTGCTGTTGTGTTCTCATCGTCATTTGTAGGTTTGTGCTGTCCCTCACATAAAATATCGCACCCCATGGTTATCTCTCCCCTAACACCTAACAATCCTTTCCCAGCACACCTATGTGGCCTGCCCCAGATGGGGTTTAGATGCTCTCCCTCTGATTCCATTGTGAATTGACCCTAAAAAGGAGTTGGCTACAAAGCAGCAACCACTTTGTTTGCTGACCCTATATTGGATAAGGTGCAGCTCCTTTGTAAATTGATCCTATATGGGGGATGGCTGTCAAGCTGCAACCTCTTAGTGTACTTTGTCAGCTGACCATAGATAGGGACTAGCTGCCACCCCTCAGAACCATTGTCAGTTTATTCCTTTGTTAGGTTACCCTAGATAGGGATTGGCTACAAACTGTAACCTTTCAAATTACTTTGTTAACTGACCATAGACAGGGACTAGCCACAACAACTCAGATTTCCTTGTTAGTTTACTCTCTATAAGATAAACTGATTACCCTAAAACTAAAAGAATGTATTACTTCAATCCCTCTGTTCCCATGTTCTCTGAGCTGACTTCAGAGAAAAGTATTCTAGTTACATTCTCAAAGTAGGGTGTAGATTACCCTGCAAAGTTCCACATAGGCGTATTCCTGATAGGGAGTTCTACCATCTCCTCCTTCCTCAACTCCCCAATTCCCCTTTTTGTGCTACCCTATCCCTCTCCCTCTCCTTACCTTGCCTATCCTTTTCCAAACAGCATGGCCTGCAGTTCTCCCTGTGGATACCCTGCCAAAGCCCCCTGGACACACTTAGTTGGATGCTGCACTCCTACTCTGTAGCATTCACACTTTGGGGTCACTCACACTCTGGGTCACTTGACCCTCTAAGTAACTTATAGTGACTGCAGCTGCCCCATTAGCTAACTGCAGCCACATGGTCTGCTTGGACCTGTTATGATGCCAGCCAGTCTGGCTCTGTTCCCAGCCTCAGTGGTCCTTCTACTGGAATCCTCCCTCCACCCCACCACCAACCATTCTCACAGCTGCATGTTTAAAGTGTTTGGTCAAATTCGGCGAAACTCCACACTCACCTCCAAATGCTACATGATTGAACCCTCTCTCTGCAGACTGCCTGCCACCTCCAAGAATTCCAGCCCCAGCTTAATGATCACAACCACATTGTTCATAAAAATACACAAAAAAAAATCAGAATAATTCAACAGTTCAAACAAACTGTTAGTGTATACCCACCCTCTGCCCTCCCACTGCAGGCATCCTCCCTCCTCCTGGAATCCCAACCCTCCAGCAGCCACACTCATGGCCACATCACTTGGTGGACACTCAGCCCTTAATGCAATGAACAAGAACAAGGGACCTCACAAACACTTAGCTGTGGGTCTGGCTTCTCTCCTCCTCCTCTAATTAATTTTTTGGTGGCATCCTGTAGGAAAAGAAGGAGTGGACTACAGCTTCCCTTTTTTTTTAAATCAAATGAATTTAGCTGCCCTCTGCAGCCATATGGTCCACTTTGACCTCCTATGATGCAGGCTGGTCTGGCTCTGTTCCCAACCTCAGCACTCCCTCTTTTGGCATCCTCCCACCTCCCCAGCACTAACCCCACTTGCAGTAGCATGTTTACCATGTTTGGTAGAATTCAGTGAAAAGTGCACACTCGGCCCCAAATACTAAGCAATTGACCACCCCCCCATAGATGCCCTCCCTTCTACTGGAACTCGAGCCCCAGTTCAATGATAACAGCCACATTGTTCATCATATTTTCCACAGCCCCAAAGTAATAACACACTTGATACTTTAGGTCCCATCAGGTTCAGAAGTTAGAATACAGGCTGAGTTAATTTGCAATCCATATAATCTGTTAATTTCCCAACTGAAATTAATATCTTAAATTTATACAGGTTCCTGCCACAATACCTGAAGTGATACTCTCACTATCCTGGCAATGCTCTCTTACAGCAACATTTCAGTAACTACATTTAAGATAGTGAATCTTCTTCCCCAACAAGGGTAATTTTGATAGACCAGGGCATCCTAAGGCTGAGAGGCTGTAGGTGTTTTGTTTGATGGTGATAGCAACTGAGGGAGCACAACTAGCTCCCCCAGATGCCATCCCTCACTTGAATGTCCTATGTCTGCACATCTGCCCCAACCCTTCCCTGGCTTAGTTTCATCTTTATTGCTTGGCACACATAAAGATTTGCTGATTAATTTTCAATTTTTTCAGTGGTCAACAGATGGATTTCCCCACTGGGGAACCACAGAAATACAAGAATGACCACCTACCTCTTAAATTTGCTGGCCCTCATGGGTGTAAGTGTCCCAGATCAAATTAGTTACTCTATGATTGTTTCTTTTCATCCTGCTTAATTCTCCTTCCTGTCACACAGGAGCTTTATCTGGGGCCACCGGATACCACAAATTCAGTCATTTAAACCATATACAGGGCACAGTTATATGCTAACTTTCATGTTACTAGATTTTACTACAGGGCCTTCTGCTGTTTGCCTTTGATGTTTTCAAAGTTACAAAAGCCTATTTTCTTATTTTCCTGTTAAGTTTTAAAATATCTAGGTTCATCTGCTTGCAAGGGTTTCCCCCTTTGGGGCAGTAATGCAGGATGGCTGCCACCAGGATCCTAAAGAAGTTTCGGGAACACACTAATCAGGACCAAACAGTGTACACAAGGAAAGGCTGCCAACACTCTGCCTTGGCAGGAACTGTCTGAACTGCATCTTCCTGGTGTGATTAGGCCCAAGCAGCTTTCTCCACATCCAGAATCTCCAGCTAGTGCCACTTGATCCAAGATTCTTAAAGGTGTACTGCGTGCTTAAAATACTGTCTGGGTAGACCTAATACCTATGGCAGCCTAACTCGCTGAGGTACAAAAATATCTAAAAAGAAACCAAAACATGGGAGCCTGACATTCCAGGGTACAAACATAACTAAACAGAAACCAAAACATATGACTGTGCATTAAGCTATGCAATCACATAACTGTGTGACTTGCCAATAGTAATTCATGGTTGTGTGGAGTGGAATAGTGATTTATATGAGAAGTACATTTAGCTAAGAAAAACAATTTGTGAAGGTAAATTGCCTGCTGGGATTAGATCCCTTTGTCACCTGTTTTGCAGGTTGTGATATAACCTCTGCAGTATATCATAGGAACTGCAACTCACCTTCCTGCAGTTCAGAAGCATATTGAATGTGTGTTCACCAGGCAAAGAGTAAGTGGTTCTAATCCTGGCATGAACTTAAACTTTTTCTTAAGATAGGAACTCACTTGAGTCATGATTCATGATGGCATGAAGTGGAATAGTAGTGTACTGTATATGAGAAGTAAATTCAGCTAAGCACAACAAACTGAAGGTAAATTGCTATGATTAGATCTCCATTTGTCTGGTTCACAGGTTGTGACATACCCTCTGCATCATAGGAACTGCAGTTCACTCACTTGTAGCTCAGTAACACACTGAATGCATGTTTGCTTATCAAGCAAAGGATCAGCAGTTCAAATCCTAACTGGAACTTTAGCATGCTTTTTTTTTTCAAATTTGTGTGTAAAATGGAAACTCACATGAGTGGTGATTCATGATGGTATGGAGTTGAAATAGTAAATTATATGAGAAGTAAATTTAGCTAAGAAAAACAATTTGTGAAGATAGATTGCCTGCTGGGATTAGAATCCCATTCACCTGTTTTGCAGGTTATGACATAACATCTATATCATAAGAACTGTAACTCATGTACCAGCAGCTCATTGGCAAATTGAATGTGTGTTTGCTTAGTAGGCAACAACGTTTTCTTTGCTTTTTTTGTTTGTTTGTTTTTTGTTAAGATGGAAACTTTTGAGTAGAAATTCATGGTGGTGTGGAGATAGAATAGTAAATTATATGAGAAGTAAATGTAGCTAAGAACAACAATTTTTGGAGGTAAACTGCTGCTGGGAATTAGATCCCCAGTGGACTGTTTTGCAAGTTGTGGCATATCCACTAGACCACTGGAAATGCAACCCACTTACATGTAGCTCAGTGGCATATTGAATGTGTGTTTACTTAGCAGTAAAGGATCAGTGGTTTAAATTTATGTAGGCATATTTTTTTATCCTGACAGACTTAATCATTTTTTTCAATTTTGTTTTCTAAAATGGAAACTCACTTGAGTAGCAGTTCATAGTGGTGTGGGCTGAAATAGTGATTTATATCTGAAGTAAATTTAACTAAGAACAACAAATTATGAAGGTAAATCGCCTGCTTGGATTAGATCCCCAGTTGCCTGTTTTGCAGGTTGTGGCATAACCTCTGTATCATTGAAACTGAAGCTCACTCACTTGCAGCTCAGTAACACACTAAAAGTGTGTTTGCTTAGTAGAGGCAAAGGATCAGCAGTTCAGATTCTGACTGGAACTTTATCATTTTTATCAATTTTTTGTGTAAGATGGAAACTCACTTGAGTGGCAATTCATGGAGGTGTGGAGCTAGAATAGTAAATTATATGAGAAGTAAATTTAGCTAAGAACAATGATTTGTGAAGATAAATTGCCTCCTGGGATTAGACCTCCAAACCTTTTTTGCAGGTTATGACATAACATCTATATCATAGGAACTGCAACTCACTTTCCAATAGCTCATTGGCATACTGAATGTGAGTTTGCTTAGTAGGCAAAGAATCAGCAGCTTTAATCCTGGCAGGAACTTAGAGTTGTTTTTTTTTTGTGCAATGCCTATTCGATAAAGAGTAAGACTGTTATTATGGTGGATCTGATTTCCTCAGTCGGCCTGGCCTGCATCACAAAGACCTGACTGGATGACAACAGCAGTCCAGTCTTGGAGGTGGTGATCCCAGCTGGGTTTTCTGTTGTACACTGCCTGAGGAAGGACTGCAGGAGTGGGAGAGTAGCCATCTGTTTTAGAGCCAGCCTAAACTTCTCTGTGCTCCCGGTGGATCCTACCAGGTTATTTGAGTGTATGGCCATCCATGGGGGACCAGGTGCAGGCTGCAGGATCCTTCTTATGTGCCAACCACTGGGACATGAGAAGGAGTTCCTGCAGGAAGTCATGGACTTCATGGCTGACCTTCTGTTGGAGTTGCCCAGATGCCTAATACTGGATGATTTCAATGCCTGGGTTGACAACAAACTCTTGTCTTTTGGCCAAGACTTCCTCCAGTCTATGGAATCACTGGGCCTGTCACAGGTAATACTTCTGCAACCCACTTGCATGGTCACTGCTTAGATTTGATTTTCTCATTGAGCCTCAAGATTTGTAATCTCAAGGTTGATCTGGTCATCTGGTCGGATCATTGCATGGTGAAGTTCTCATTTGGGTCCCACCTTGAGAATCCTCCCCCTGCAGAGATGGCCCAATACCACTCTTTGAGGGGTTTGACTTCATTAAGATGTCATGCAGTATTGGACCTAGTGGGTGTGCTGACTTGGGTATGCTGACTGCTTGCAAAGCAGAACCAGGAAGCGGTGGTGGCCCATAATAGGGCCATTGTCTCAGCCCTTGAGTCTGTTGCACTGGTCCATGTATGACCCTTGATCTCACTTCTAAGATCCCCATGGTTCAATGGGGAGCTCAGGGAGTTGAAGACTAAGGGTCGGAGGTTAGAGCACTGTTATCGGATATCCCTGAATGAGGAGGACAAATTGGTTTTGAAATCCCATTATAAGGATTATCAAAAGATAATCTCTCATAAGAAGGCATAGTTCCTGTCTGGGGAGATTGCTGCAGCAAAAAATAGACCAGCTCAGCTCTTCCGGATGGTAGCCAAGCTTCTTCATCCTACCTGTCTCCAGTCAATGAAAGCCTTGTCATCCACTAGATGTGAAGAGTTTGCTCTATTTTTTGCTGACAAAGTGTCCTCTATCAGGTCCGGTATCTTTCCTGGGGCCTCTAAGTTAGGGTGCAGTGTCGGGCCTGGGACTCGCAGAACCTTCCCCATATCTGGAGCAAGTTTGAGCCAGTGGAGATGAAAGAGGTTAGTAAGATTGTCTCAAAGCTGTGGTCAACATACCGTGACCTGATCCTGGGACCAACATGCCTCCTAGTGGGATGTGTTGGGTCCATTTGGCCAGTATTTGCTTAGACAATTTGGTGCTCTCTTTTGAAGGGGGGTCTTTCCTGAGCCTCTGAAGGAGGCTCTCTTGAAACCCTTCTTGAGAAAGCCTTCTCTGGACCTGGACTGTCTGGCAAATTACAAACCCGTCTTGAACCTTCACTTCTTGGGGAAGGCAATTGAGAAGGTGGTGATTGTACAGCTTAAGGCACATCTTGTTACTTACAATGTTTCTGAACCACTCTAGTCTGGATTCAGGTCC
The DNA here is from genome assembly GCA_016271365.2 of Neoceratodus forsteri. Taxonomy (NCBI): domain Eukaryota; kingdom Metazoa; phylum Chordata; order Ceratodontiformes; family Ceratodontidae; genus Neoceratodus; species Neoceratodus forsteri. The sequence continues at coordinate 786,273,805 of CM057449.1, read as the reverse complement.
AGGCATAGAACAGAGATTGCCCTTGCCAAGGTGCAAAATGATCTCCTTAGGGTGAAAGATAGGGTTGAATGATCTATTCTTGTCCTCTTTTGATCTCTTTGCTGTAGGTCACACAGTCGATAATGAGGTGTTACTGGATTACCTTCAATATCTTTGTGGACTGGTCAGTACAGTCAACAACAGGTTTAAGTCCTAGCTCACAAGAAGGATGCAGAGAGTGGCAATGGGGACTTTTTCCTCTTGCACAATACCCCTACCCTGTGGAGCCCCGCAAGGGTCGATCCTGACACCTATGTTTTTTGTGCTGTATATGCTGCCCCAGGGAGACATTATTAGATGGTACAACATGGGTTTTCATTGCCAAGCAGATGACACCCAGCTGTAAATGTTTTTTGTGCCCAGGCAACAGGATGCAGTCTCTATATTTAATTCTTGCCTGGCCGAGGTCCAGTGCTGGATGTCCCTCCAACTGGCTAAAGCTCAACCCAGATAAGACAGAGGTATTGGTGATTGAGCCTGGTCATTGTTGGGACACAGGACAGGTTGGAGAGAACTCTAGCTTAATACACAGTGACTCCCAGTTGACCATCTTGAGTAAGGTGAAAAACCTGGGCATTATCATCAGTGGTGATCTGACACTAGAGTCTTAGGTGTCAGTCATTGTCCAAAGTGATTTTTACTAATTGAGAAATATCACCCAGATTAAACCTTTCATCCCTCCTGATGACCTGCCCTCACTAGTATATGCCTTTGTAAAATCCAGGCTAGAGTACTGCAATGCCCTGCACCTGGGGCTAATGGGAGGCTTCCTCCATTGCCTGCAACTGATGCAGAACATGTCAGTCAGGCTGTTGGTGGGAATTCCCAGGTCCTGCCATAAAACACCGGTCTTATATGGTCTTCACTGGCTGCTGATGAGGTGGTGCGTTGCCTTCAGGGACAGCTTGCAGACCTATAAAGCCCTGCATGACCTGGGGCCTAGCTACCTGTGGGACCTACTGTCTCCCTACCAGCCCCTTACCTTCTCTGTTCTTCTGAGGAGGGCCTCCTGGCAGTTCCCAGGGTCCAATTGAAATCATCTGGTGAGCGTACATTTTCTGTCACCGGTCTGACCCTACAGAACTCATTTCCATGGTCGTTGAGAGAGGACCTCTCAGTAGAAACCTTTAAAATGGGTCTAAAGTATCATCTATTTAAGGAGGCATTTTCCTTGGATTACTAAATTGCTGAATATTCATTAATGAGATTAAGTTTTGACTAGCTTATTGTAAAATGGGTTGTATGCTATATTTAATATCATATTTTTGTTTTATTTTAGACTATTATATTTTACTGTATTTTTTTTGTAGACTGCCTAGAGCTCCCCAGGGCTGGTGTGTTTTATAAATAAAATTTTACTTACTTACTTATTTTAAAGATGGAAACTCACATGACTAGAAATTCATGGTGATGTGGAGCTGGAATAGTAAATTATATGAGAAGTAAATTTTGCTAAAAACAACAATTTTTGAAGGTAAACTGCCTGCTGGGAATGAGATCCCCAGTTGCCTGTTTTGCAAGTTGTGACATATCTTCTACACCATTGGAAATGCAACTCACTTACCTGCAGTTCAGTGGAACACTGAATGTGTGTTTGCTTAGCAGGCAAAGGATCATTGGTTTAAATTCAGATAGACATAATTTGTATCCTGGCAGAGATGTAAACATTGTTTTCAACTTTTTTCTAAAATGGAAACTCACTTGAGTAGCAATTCATGGTGGTGTTGTGAGGAGTGAAATAGTAATTTACATAAGAAGTAAATTTAGGTAAGAACAACAAATTATGAAGGTAAATCACAAGCTGTGATTAGATCTCCAGTCATCTGTTTTACAGGTTGTGACAAAACCTCTACATCATAGGAACTACAACTAACTTACCAAGTGCAGTGCCACACTGAATATGTTTTTATTTAGCAGGCAAAGGGTCAGAAGCCCAAATATGAGCAGGGACTTAAGCATTTTTTCAAGCATTCTGTAAAATGGAAACTCACTTGAGTGGTGATTCATGGTGAATAGCAAATTATATAAGCACATTCAACAAAGAACAACAAATTGCCTGCTGGGATCAGAACCCCTGTCCCCTGTTTTGCAGCTTGAGACAAAAACTCTATACCAATAAATGCAACTCACTTATCTGCAGCTCAGTGGCACACTGAATTTGTGTTTGCTTACCAGGTAAAGGGTCAGTAGTTTAAAATCAGGTAGAGCTTGTTTGAATCCAGGCAGGGACTTTATCATTTTTTCAACTTTATTTATAAGATGGAAACTCACTTGACTAGCAATTAATGGTGGTGTGGAGGAAAATAGCGATTTACAAAAGAAGTAAATTTAGCTAAGAACAATACATTGTGAAGGTAGATTGTCTGCTGGGATTAGATCTTCAGTTGCCTGTTTTGCAGAAGCGCAATCAACTTATCTACAGTTCAGCAGCACACTGACTGTATGTTTGTTTAGCAGGCAAAAGGTCAGTGGCTCAAATCTAAGTAGAATCTTCAATATTTTTTCAAATTTTTTTGTAAGATGGAAACTCACTTGAGTGGTGATTCATGGTGATGTGTAAGCATGTTTAGCTATGAACAACAACCGCTTCCAGTGTGTAAAATGGGCCGGGAACCTCTCCTCTCTATCTCCAATCACTGACGGGGTCCCTCAAGGATCTGTTCTTGGGCCGCTGTTTTTCTCCATCTTTATAAATGACCTGCCCCAAAACTGTTGGGAAGGATCAATTCAGCTATATGCTGATGATGCCATCTTATACTGTCATGGTACAGACATCTCCTCCTTTAGTGACAACCTGGAGAATGACTTCCAGCAATTGGAAGGCTGGTTTAAAAAGAACCTGCTGATTTTGAACACAAAGAAGACTAAGTCCATGCTGTTCCACCATACATCTTTTAACGTAACCTCCCAGCCTCCTTTGCTAATCAGGACATCCTCAGGCAAACCTCTCGAAGGTGTAGAATCCTTCAAATACCTTGGCTTGACACTTGACGAGCACTTATCCTTTAACACTCATGTTAACAACAGTGTCAGAGCTACTAATCTGAAACTCGGCCTCCTCCATCATGCCTCCCCCTAACTTACTTTGTGTGCTCGGAAGATAATCTCCTCAACTACCTTGCTCCCTGCCTTATTCTATGGGGCACCCTTAATTCACGCTGCCAGGACCACCACCCTGGCCAAAATCAAACAGGCTTACCAAAGGGTCGCTCACTTTGCCAGAGCAGCTCCAGTTCAGGCGCACCACTGCAATCTACTCAAAGCCCTAGGCTGGCCATCCTTTGAGCCTAAAATTGACTTCCCAGTACTTTGTACCATGTTCAGACTAGCCCACCTCCCTCCCCCACCTATTCTTTCTGGGCTAATCACATGGAAAACCTTCTCTAGGACCATGCATCACTCCCACCTTCCACTGTTAACACTACCATAAGTTCCCCTAGCCACTGGCAGGCGATCTTTCACTTTCTCTGCTCCTCAAAAATGGAATACCCTTCCACATAGTCTACTCTTCTGTGTGTCTCTTCTCCCATTTAAAAGAATATATAAGGAAACCTTCTTTCCTCCCCAACCTGCAGTGGCAACTATACCTAACATCCTCCTTATACCTCCTTACATCACTCACTAGTATCCTGTATCTCTACTACCTCTCCTAGCCCCTTCTATTTAGCCCTTATGCCCTCCCTATCTCTCACGCCACCCTCTCTGGCTTTCCTACTAACCTCCCCCAGCTCCCTCCTCCACCCTCCATTTGTCACACCCCTCTCCCTGGTTTCCTGTCTTTCTACCAATACCCCCTTTCCCCTGCTTCCTCCATTAACCATCCCTGCTTTTCTTTCTTTCTAATGAATCCCCTCCCCTTCCCTGCTTTCTCCTTTTAACCACCAATGTTACTTAGTAAATATGTACATTTCTAGAACTAATTCCATTATATACTATCTTTGGTGCATTAACGCACACTATGTACTGATTATATGAGTTTTGCTTCCTCCTTTTAACAATCTATGTTATTTTGTAAATATGTAAATTGCTAGAACTACTTATGCTTTTACTATTTTTGGTGCATTAATGTACACCATGTACAGAATGTTTGATACTTTGTTGTCTGTGCAAAATTCCCCTGCATAATCTCAGTGATTGCCAGCCTCAACTACAGTGGTCTCAAGCCCTATCAAAGACTTATCAACCTGGAACTTCGACAAAGACTTACCAACCTGACCCCCTGGACCCTGGAGACCCCAGACTGTAGTCAAGGATTCTATCTGCCAACCCATTAATCTCATCTGCAGCTTAATTTACTAATCATGCTATTGTACTCATTCTATATATTGTTTTTACCAAATGTATAATGTAGCTAGCTATGGAATAGTTTTATTCCCTGGGTCACCCCTGAGAAAGGGTCATGCTTGTCTCAGTGGGCTCACCCATTATCAAAGTTCAAATAAATAAATAAATACATTTGTGAAGGTAAATGGCCTACAGGGATTAGCGCCACAGTCACCTGTTTCAGAGGACTAGCATCAGCAGTTCTCTTCTAGGCAGGAACTTAGATTTTTTTTTAAGATGGAAAATCATTTGAGTGGCACTTCATGGTGGTGTGAAGTTGGAATAGTAAATAATATGAGAAATATATTTTGCTAATAACAATGATTGTGATGGTAAATTGCCTGCTGGGATTAGACCCCCAACTGCCTGTTTTGTAGGCTGTGACATAAACTCTACACCATAGGAAATGCAGTTCACATCTGCAGCTCAGTGGCACACAGAATTTTTTTTTATTTTGCTTAGCAGGCAATGGACCAGTAGTTTAAATTCAGGATAGGCATAGTTTGAATCTTGGCAGGGATTTAAACATTTTTTCAACTATTTTGTAAATGGAAACTTAGTTGAGAAATAATTCATAGTGGCGTTGAGTGGAATAGTAAATTATTTGAGAAGTAAATTTAGCAAAGAACAACGATTTGTGAAGGTAAATTGTCTGCTGGGATTAGATCCCATGATAAAACACATGATGGTATAATTGAAAGGAAAGCTAAAAGAAGGAACCCCGAGGGTGCCCAACCATGTGCCCAAATGGTGGTGACAGTAATATCTAAAGATAGAATTGATACAGAGATTATTCATGAAGAAGAATATTTAATAGAGATTTAGAGAATTGAAAGATTATTTAAAGAAACACCCCAAAAATTGACAAATTGGGTTGTTCAGCTTTTGCATTTTGCAGAACACACTACTGATGATTTTTGCATTATGAGATCTCCTAGCCAACATTATACTAACTGTGTTTTGTTATATTGTAAGATATGGACACTGGCATCCAAAATTTGGGACATGGAAGATGGATTAAAATGTAAAGAAATAATATATTCTTCCTCCCTATCTACTGCTGATAGTATCTCAAGAATGTGTTAAAAGCAACTTACAGCAAACATATACCAGTGATCAACCAGTGACAGATGATCCAACATGGATGAACAAAGTTTTGAAAGTGATATCTGAGTATAATAATTCCGTTATAGCACACTGGGAAAATAAAACCCTATCATTTTTGGGATAGGAATAATCAAAAAACAATAACTGTTAAGTGCTTGGCAGGCATCTTCAGAAGGGTTATAGGCTGCACAGGCTGTGGGATGGCAATAATTCTCAATTGGGTCTGGAGAGAGGGAGGTTGCCCACTCTGTAGACAGCTACCTTGTATCAGGAGTGAAGTATATTGGTTCAGGAGTAAGCTGGGGGGAGTTTGGTGGGTGTCGAAGGATAAGGGGTGTGGATATGGGCGGCAGAAGGGTGGGGCTGAGGGGAGGTTGGGGCAATGCTCAGAAATTGCAGGATGTTATGTTACAGCAAGCAGGAGGGGGGATATTAGGGACAGAGGACCCTTAGACAGGGATGTTGATGCTAAGAGGAAAACGTATGGGGTAAACATTCCGAATATAAAGAGAGTGGAGGGGGAAGAGTCAGGAGGGGCTGTTGTGGGAAGCCTAAAAGAGCAGACAGTGAGAAGGGAGGGGCTGTTCTGGGAAGCCTAAAAGAGCAGACTGTGGGAAGGGAGCTCCTAAGAAGAACATGGCAAGAGGGAAGGAAGAGGGGCAGTTTAGAGGGGCAGTCAGGGGAAACTCAGGTTACTTGATGGAGGCTGGCATAGAGTGTTACAATAAATTTGAGCTACTAAGCAACACAGAGGGGGAGGAAGGGGTTTGTGGAAATGAGGAAACTAATACAGAGGCCGTGGGGAGGGAGTCGAATACCCATAGGGCATCACAGACCAGCAATGGAAAGGATAGAAATAGTCCCAAAGGGAGAAGGGGAAACATAAATGTTAAGCAGATGGGGGAGATGCAACATATTGCAGACATGAGGGAGGAGAGCACAACTGGAGAGAAACTGGGAGACAAGGAGGTGGGGGAGGGGTCCCCCTTCAGCAGGGGGGTCTGTACCATGGATGGGGCCCTAGGTAAAGGGGACCCACAGAGGGCCAATGGAGGTAGGGGTACTATTACAAGGGGTGAAGATGGCAGTGTGGGGGAAGGGGAAACCATCAGGGCCAGGATAAATGGTTCAGATAAGAGAGGGTTAAAGGGGACACCTATTCGGGGGGGTCTGAGTTAAGTGGGCCAAATAACAAGGGAGGCAGAAAGGAGAGGGTGACAAGGGGGTCTCTAATAAGGCAGGAAGACTCCCATGGAATTGAGATCATGAATAAAGGGAGGATGGGGGGTTGAGAACGCATAGTGGAGGTAACCATAAGGATGATGGCGGTGTTAAGGTTCTGTTATTGGGAGACTCGATGATTAGGGGTATCCAGTGGGAAGGACAGGTGGGTGGATGCCATAGCCACGTGAATGTAGTGAGTATCTCTGGGCTGACAGTGCCCAGAGCAAAGTTCATGGTGTATAAACTGGTTAGGGATTGTGGAGGAAACTGGATTTCCTGGTGCATTTGGGAACTAACGATCTATAGAGAAATAGCGTTTTGGAAATCCAAGCAAGGTTCCAAGAACTTGCCAGAATCTGTCAGGACAATGGATACAACATTTCCTTTTCAGAGATATTGCCAGTACCAAAGGCCTCAGTGGAGAAAAAAATGAAGATCACAGAGGTTAATGACTGGCTCAGGAAGTGGGGTGAAGAGAGTGGGTTGGGGATGTTAGGGAACTGGAAAGGAGTTTGAGAGGATAAGGGACTGTATGCCAAGGACAGGCTTCATCTTGCCCCATTAGGGAAGGAAGTCCTTAAACAGGGGGTGGCTGACTGCATTCAAGAAAGGTGAGGTTTAAACTTGTGAGCGGGAAGGGATAAGGGAAGGGCTGACCAGAAGCCCTCTCCTCCAGATGAGGGGAGTAGCCTTCAAACCCAAGGGGGGGAGGGGGGAAACAGACTGGGGGAGGAGGTTTCAGGAGAAGCAGAGGGAGGATGGAAATATAAGGAACCTGGGTGGGTTCGATAAAGGGGATCAGGGATAAGGGGTAGGAGGTGGTGTTAGTAAATGCCAGGAGCTTGGGAAACAAGTTGCCAGAGTTTCAGGCCATGCTGTTCAGGGGGGGTGGATGTGGTGGTGGTCATGGAAATGTGGGCCAACAAAACTATGACTGGGACCTAAACATGCGGGGCACACTATGTTTAGGAAGGATAGAAAGGAGGCAGAGGGGTGGAGTGGCTATGTTCATTAGAGATGACATAGAAATTGCTAGGGTAGAAGAGGCAGAGGGAAATGTGGAGGCCTTATGGGTCACCTTACGAACCACAGCAGGAGGTAAGGTCAAGCTGGGTGTAGTATATAGGCTCCCCGGGATGGGTAATGTTCTGGAGGATGGTTTGCTGGACAACATCATTGCCCAGTGTGGACCAAAAGGGGGAAGGAGTGGTGTTGATGGGGGAACTTAATGTGCCAGGTACAACCTGGGGAACCATGTCCTCTAAGGTGGCCAAGGAGCAGAGGCTGCTGGATGGCTTCCAGGATGTGTTCTTAACACAGCATGTGATGGAGCCCACAAAGGAGGGGCATGTCCTGGACATAGTTCTGGCAGATGGGGATCTAGTGAGGACCTGGTTTGTAGAGGATCGCCTGACTGGGAGGCGACCACAATACTGTCTGGTTTCAAATAAGCATGGGGGAAGGGGGAGATCTAGGACACTGGCAGTGGACTTCAGGGGGGCAGACTTTGTGGGCATGGGAAATATTCTCAAGGATCACTTGAAGGGGGTTACATCAATGACAAATGTGGAAAAGAGATGGGAGGTCATAAAACCGGGACTTCATAAGGCAGTCAGGACCTGTGCTAAGGTGAAACGTAAGAGAGCAAGGTCACATAAACCATGCTGGTTGTCTAGTGAGGTTCAGGTAGTGGTCAAAGAAAAGAAGGCAGCCTACAAAAAATTGAAAACAACAAGAGGGGATAGGGAAAAGGAAATGTACCATCTTGCATAGAAAAGTCACCTGGATGGTGAGGGGGGCAAAGTGCAGTAAAGAGCAGCGGCTGGCACAGGGGATACATGGAGGGGAAAAGGGGTTCTTCCAGTACATTGTGGAGTGGAGAAAAACTAAGGGCCATCTCGGCAGATTGAGATCAGAAGGAGGGTGGGTGGAAGAGGTGAGGGACCAGGCAGAGGTAGTAAATGAGTACTTCACCTCTGTGTTTACCAGGGAAGGGGATGGATATCTACAAAGCAAGGCATGATGGGGATAGAAGCGTTAGTGAGTGGGATCAGGGGAGCAACAGAAATGGAGCAAGAGGGAGGGAGAGGTACCCCCGGGGTGTCACATCAGGATAAGGATAAAAAGGCCAGTAAGGTGGAGGGGACGGATGATGTTATCTCCACTGAAAGGGTGTGGTTAGCCCTCAAGGCCCTAAAGAAAGATAAATATCTTGGGCCGGATGGCATTCGTTTGAGAGTACTATGGGAATTGGCAGACATACTGGCTGCATCCCTGGTGGAGCTCTTCAACAGGTCACTTGAGACAGAGAGTATACCTAGGGATTGCCAAGAGGCACATGTGGTGCCAATCCATAAAGGGAGGTCAAGGGAAGTACCAGGTAACTATAGACCCATCAGTTTGACCTCAGTGGTGGGAAAATTAATGGAAAGTATACTAAAGTAACGATTGGGGATGTACTTGGAGGAGGTGGGAGGTCTGGATAGTCGGCAACATGGGTTTGTGCCAAGTAGATCATGTCAAACCAATCTTGTGGAGTTCTATGAATGGGTAACATCAGAACTGGACAGGGGGAAGCCTGTGGATGTATTATTCTTGGACTTCAGCAAGGTGTTTGACTCTGTCCCCCACAATGGTCTGGTGGAGAAACTGATGGGGTTGGGAGTAGGCCCTTTGATGGTCAGATGGATTGAAAACTGGCTAGCTGGATGCACCCAGAGAGTAGTGGTCAGTGGGGAGCTCTCGAACCCTAGAGAGGTTGGTAGTGGAGTACTGCAGGGCTCGGTCCTGGGTCCACTCCTGTTTAATGCATACATATCGGATATCATGGAGGGTATAGGATGTGAAATGAGTCTCTTCACTGATGACTCCAAGATGGGAGCAGTAGTTGAGGGAGAAGAGGGGAGGTTGGCCCTGCAAGGGGACCTGGACACCCTGGAAAGCTGGGCTCACACATGGAAATTAAATTTCAATATCACCAAGTGCAAGGTGTTAAATCTTGGGAGTGGAAACCCCAAAACAGGTACACCCTGGGAGGAGGCACTGAGGCCTCATACGGGAAAAAGACCTAGGGGTCATGGTGGATGCATATATGAATAACTCTGAGCAGTGCAGGAGAGTGGCTAGCAAGGCAAACAGGATGTTGGGATGCATCGTAAGGGGGAATCACCTCTAGGAGCAGGGAAGTGATTCTACCACTGTACAATGGACTGGTTAGACCACACTTTGAGTACTGTGTACAGTACTGGACAGCACACTTGAAGAGGGACATACAGCTCCTGGATAGGGTACAGAGGAGGGCAACTAAGATGATACGAGGACTAGGAGATTTGACGTATAAGGAAAGACTTGAGGAGCTCTGTCTGTTTTCATTGGAGGAGAGGAGAGATAGGGGGGATATGATTGAGGTCTTCAAGTACCTCAAGGGAATAAATAGGGTAAACATGGAGGGGATCTTTAGACTAAAGCAGGGAGGTATCACCAGTGAGCATGGTTTGAAGTTGGAAGGTGGAAGGGTGAGGGGGGAAAAGAGGAGCATGTTTTTCACTGAGAGGGTGGTGGACCCTTGGAATGCACTGTCTGGTGAGCTAGTTCAGAGATCCACAGTGGGGGGCTTCAAGAGAGGGTGGGACAGACACAGAAAGCAGATGTATCAGATGATGGCCTGGCCCAGGAGAGTGGGGATGGATGATAGGGGGTTCTGGAACACAAGGGGGGAGGGCCTCGGCACCCAACTAGGGATCTGAGGTTCGAGTAGACTTGATAGACCATAAGGCCTAATTTTCTGGCAGTTAGTATGTTAGTATGAGAAACTGGAACTTTTTTGCCTTGTGCTTTAAATATGAACATTAGTAAAAATGTAATTGAATGAATCAAAGTTCATCCTGGAGAAACAAGTTGTCCTCAGATATATATCACATTTAGATCAAGTAAGTTAACAGCACTTCTGTTAAAAATAGCTCTGGCATTGGATAGGTGTGGTTTCTACCTGACTGATTTTAGAACAGTGGAGTGTAAGACTATAGAGGGAGACAGGGCATGAGAACAAACGTGATTCAGGAAAGTCATAACTCTTTCATGTACTCTGTCCCCTGATTTGAATTGAAAATCAAAAAATATAAATTGATTGGCTTCACATAATCTTAAAAAATATGCTTACCATCCTGGAACATTAAAGGTCTTTGTAATAAGTTAACAGATGATGAATGTAAATCCTTCTTACTAACAAATTATATACTATGTTTACAAAAAAAATGGATAACAGATAATCAACCACCATTACTACCAGGATATATGGAATATATAATACTGGCAATTACAAATAAGAAAATTTGTAGACCTAGCATAGGTTTAATAATCTATATTAAAACATTAAATATCACAGTCTGTCCAACTGAAACATGAATGAAAGAAATGCAAGCATTGAAGTTAGTTAAGGATAGAGGGAACAATTATATATATATATATATATATATATATATATATATATATATATATATATATATATATATATATATATATATATATATATATATATATATATTCATTCCACCTCCAGTAAAAACCCCTAATGATTATATTATCTGGGAATAGTTAAAAATACAAATTGACCAAATTATAGAGATATGAACATCAACCAGTTATTATAATGCTGTAGTCTTCTGGAAACATCCCAATTCACTTCAAACTACCCTGCAGGGCTTCTTTAGTGAACTTGAAACCTGGTTCTCCGAATATCACCTAATACATAACTACAAGAAGACTAAATCCATGCTCTTTGCCCACCGCAAGAAACTGTTCTGTCACGCGACGTTAATTGTCATGAACTCCCATGGCACTGTGCTTGAACAGGTCTCATGCTTCAAATACCTGGGAGTCACATTGGACACCTCCCTCACCTACCACTCACACGTACTACAAATCTCCTTCTCTGTTAACACCAGGCTGGGGATCCTGTACAGACATAAGCACTGCCAACCCCCACAGGCCATGCATCTCACTGTGTCTTCCTCAATTCTATCCTTGGTGGACTATGGAATAGTGATTTATGGGTCCGCTGATCAAACTGCACTACACAGCATCATTCTCACCCTCAACAAAGCCTGCTGCTTGGTCTCTGGATGTGACAAGTTAACTCACACATGCAAGCTTTATAAATGTACTAGCTGGCTGAAGTTCCAAGGCAGGCTTAGGTACCGCACCTGCCTCCTAGCAAAAAAGATACTACACAAGCAAGCACCAATTGGCCTCCACCCACTTATCCACATAGTCCCACACAGGAGGGCCCTTAGGCACTTTGCCAACTCCACCCTCCTAGTCCCTCACTGTAGAACATCACTTGGGCAAAGGTCCTTCCGATATCATGCTCCCCTGTGGCTAAACAGCCTACCATCATCCATCCCCCTGGCCCTAGTCTCGGCCAATTTAAAACCTCAAAATCCTCCTCCTTGATACTGCAACCTGTGACTGTAAATAAATTTCCACCTCCCTTAATGATTCTGCCTCTCTTTCGGACCCTCATCCAGAACCATATTGTAATCAGGTACTTGCTCTAATGCAGTAAGGAAGCCCGCAGATAAAGGGTATGTTTCTCTTTTGTCTCCCACATTTGTCTCTCCCAGGCACCTAAATTCCACTGCATATAAAATACAACTCTGGATCCATTCTCAAGACCCTCCAAAACTGTATCTTGTTATATTTACATAACTTTGACCTGGGACCTTCTTAAAGTTCCCTGCTGATGTAACCCTCCAATATTTATTTTCCTGTGCTGTATGACTTTGTATACATTGACATGATATTAGTCATGTAAGTGTACTTTTTTCCTTTTTTTTTACTGATGTGAAGCCTTTGCAAAAGACTCAAAGGATTGTAATTCCAATTCTATTCTATAAATAAATAAATAATGGAGGTTTTCAATGCATGGATTTCTAACATAAAAAATATCCTCTCCTTTCAAAGTGAATTTGTAGAAGGAATAAATGTTATTAATCAAAAACTTCAATATATTAGAAGGATAAAAGATAATGTTACCAATAAAAGAGGGAAAATCCTGTATCAAATAATGGAGGAAGCAAATTTCTGCCTGATAAATGGAAGATCAATAAGTGATCCAGAGGGTGAGTGTATATTCAATGGATCAAATGGATCATTGGCTATAGACCTTATATGGGTAATCTTTGAAGTGACCAAGTCATTTGAGGATTTAGTTATCCTAATTTGTTCAAAATCGGCTCACTTACCAGTATTAACATTATGGCAACCAGATTATGTAGAAGAAATATCTCACAATTTAGCTTTACAACCACAGCTTAAAATTATAAACTTTCATAGAGTTAAATGGCATAGACCAATGATACATTTATTTTATGGAATGTTTAGTTCGGATTATATAAATAATCCGAAACTAGAAATAAATACACTTACAGAAGCAAGTAGAATTATAAAAATATGTGATGATATTACGCAATATATCAGAGCTTTTCTCACCCAAACAACTGTGGAATCCAGGAGAGAGAAGCCTTGCTTCAATGCCAACTGCAGGAGAGCTAAAAAAATATTTACATCATTTAATTCGTACCTATAGAAAATATCCCACATTAAATAATAAGAAACTATTGAATAAGGAAAGGAAAAATATAAAGAAAGTATAGAAGAAGAAAAGAAAATGCACCATGTTAAGATGTGGGCTAAACCAAGGACACATTTGATTAGAAAATATGTAAAGCAATGTTGACTTCTGGTCAGCCAGGGTTTTAAACAATATTCCAATAAAATCAAAGCTGCTATTACCCCAGTAATCTAGGAAGAACGCTTTAAAAAATTATATTTTTCCATTGAAGAACATGACTCAAGTCCAATAAGAAGTCAAGAGTTAACTATGTTTTCTAGATCTTTTTACAGAACTGTAACAAAAATGAAAGAAGCCTACTGATAAAACATCTTCAAATAAGGCTCCAGGACCCGATAATATTTTAGCTGATGTGTATAAGACATTTCAAGATTGGTGGCTGCCAGTATTATACTATCTGTATAACTATGGCTATCAATATGACTTATTTTCTAATACATGGGCAGGCAGCATAATTTGCCCTATTTTTAAAATCGGTGATATAAACAATCCAAGCATATATAGACCCATAAGTTTATTAGACACATCAAAAATTTTTTTTTGCAGAATAATATTAAATCATCTGCAACAATGGGTCCAAGAAAACAGACTCCTCAGTGAAATGCAAAATAGGTTCAGAGCCGGTCACTCGATAGTTCGGCACTGTTATGTTTTAAGCCACCTTATATGGAAATATGTTATTCTAAAGACAAAAATACATTGCTGTTTCATTGACCTAAGAGCTGCTTTTGACTCAATTAGCCGGGTTAGGGAGGCAGTATAGCACAGTGGTTAAGGGCATAGAGCAGCAAACCTGGAGACCTGGGTTTGAATCCCACAGCCACCTTCCTTGTGCTCCCAGGTCACACCTGGAAACAAGCTTTAACTTAGTGTACCTTTCCTGGTTAAACAATTTCCCCTTTCCTTTCTTCTCTGAGAAAAATTCTAAACTTATAATATAGATTCCACTTTATTGGATATCATTATTAAATTGCATTACAATGCCTGGCTTAGTGTACAATATGACCAAAATGGTAATTTAACCATTCCAATAATCATAAATTTGGGATTATGACAAGGTTGGCCATTAGCACCCTTTTTTATTTAACTTATATATAAATTCGATATTACTGTCCTTAGATAATCCTGAATTCCACTCTCCATCCATATCCACCATAAAAATTCCATGTCTAGCATATGAAGATGATGTGGTTTTAATAGTCACATCAAAGCTTGGATTACAGCGAAAGTTAAATCATTTTGTGGACCAATGCAAAATCAACAAACTAACAATAGAAATAAAATGAATATGGTTATTTTTGGTAAAAAAACTAGAGTATTTCCATTACTGTATCTAGATGGATCTAAGATAGACACATCTGGTTACTATGATTATTTGGGCATAAGGTATATGCAAAGTACATCATGGTCACCACGTGTAACCCAGATGACCCAGAAACTAAACACCACATTTAATGCTTTTAGGAGATTCAACACCAAATTTGGCCAAAGCTCTGTAGTTGGCCTCCTGAAGATTATGCATGCCAAAATTAAAACACATGTATTGTACGCTGCTGAAATCTGGTCTACTTCAAATCTGAAGCCACTTGAAGTGCTTATTAATCAAATGTATAGATACATATTAAGGACACCTCAGTCCGTTCCAACCAAAGTTCTTAGACAAGAACTTGGGCAGATCCCTCTTACAACTATGGCATTATAAAAAAAGGTTGATATTCATTTTGAAACTATTTCTTCTGACAAAAAATTGCTTGCCAAAATTGTGCCTGGAGGAGGAATTGAATTATAATCAAAGAAACTTTCTGTCTCCAACTATAATAACAATCAGAAAAGTAATATTTCCACTTGGCTTGGGGTACCTTTTATATGAAATCTAAACTAGACCCTTTCCCAGAGATAATTTTACAAATTTAAAGTAGATTAGCGAATGTGGCATTTATCACCGACCAAACAAAAATAAACCAACTTGTACATTTTAGATGGTTTAAAAAAATTAAAACTCTTAAAGGTCTACAATCCTACCTTTCCATTTTAATGAATCCAATATGTCATAGAACATTAGCTAGGTACAGAATGGAGTTATGTTCCATGAGCTATATCTATCCTAGACAGAAAAGATTAGGAGCTACATCCTTTTTGAAAATGCATGAAAAATATGGAGGATGACTTAAAACATATTGGGCCAGATTTTCATACCTCAGTCACAAGCTGTGACAATGGCAGCTTGAGCTCAGTATCAGTGAATCCAGGACCCTGCACCCAACTTTCAATGGGACAGGGTCCCGGTGCCTATGTCCCACATATTGTGGTAATTAAGTCAGTGTGCCTAAGGGATGATGCACCAGGAAGGAGTGACACAACAGTTGTGGGGTGGTGGGGTGGTAGCTGCGCCCTTGGATAGGTGCATGGCATTGGCACATGCCCCCCATGACTGAACCCTGATGTGCCCCAACATGTACCTTCAAGAAAAGACCCTAATTCCTGGTTCTCCATGCCCCCTCCTCATCCCAATCTTCCCCTACACAGACTTGTACAATAAAATACCTATGGTGATCTAATGGCCTCTCACCCTGGCAGTGAGTGTCCACCACTCATTTCTCTCATCCCAGGCATATCCAGTGACCGGCACAGCCCTTCACCCACCTCCATGGCCAGTTGCCAAATGAACTGTCAGAGCACGTACTTTATACAGTATGTGCTCTGAGAGTTCACTTGGTGGCCAGCCATGGTGGTGTGCAGAGGGCTGTGCCAGTCACCATATAATGGACTGGGATGGGGGAGTGGGGTGGAGGGAACTCCTTGCTGGGTTGGGGTGGGGGGCCACTAGATCACCATGGAGTCATTTTATTGTACAAGTCAGCTTGGGGCAGATTGGGATGGGGAGAGGAGCCATGGAGCACCTGGAATTAGGGTATTTTCATTATGGTACATGTTAGAGGCACATTGGAGAGGGGGGATGGAACTATAGTACTGATTACCTTCATATTGGGGCTGCAGAGGGGACACAGCAGCACGTGGTGGAAACTTTCCCAGAAGATGTCTAAGTACCATTAGACCAGCACTAAAGCAGTTTTTTCAAATGTTTTAATAAAATGGAAACTCATTTGAGTGGTGATGTATGGTGGTGTGGAGTTGGAATGATAAATTTTATGACCAGTAAATTTAGATAAGAACAAAAATTTATTACGGTAAATTGCCTGCTGGTATTAGATCCCCAGTGCCCTGTTTTGCAGGATGTGACATAACCTCTACATCATAGGAACTGTAACTCACTTAGCAATAGTTCAGTGGCACAGATGTATGTTTGCTTAGAAGGCAAAAAAATATATGTGGTTCAAATACAGGTAGACACAGACTGAATCCTAGCATGGACTTAAATATTTTTTCAAATGTTGTTTGAAAGATGGAAACTCACTTAAGTGGCCATTCATGGTGATGCAAAAATTGGACCAGTAAATTACATGAGAAATAAATTTAGTGAAGAACAACAGAAGGTAAATCACCTGCTGGGATTAGATCATTAGTTGTCTGTTTTGCAGGTTGTGACATCAGCTCTACACCATAGGAACTGCACCTCACTTACCTGCAGCTCAATGTCACACTCCATGTGTGTTTGCATAGTAAGCAAAGGATTAGTGGTTCAGATCCTGGCAGGGACTTCAGAATTTGTTTCACTGTTTTTTTGTAATCTGAAAACTCACTTAAGTGGTGATTCATGGTGGTGTGGAGTTGGAAAAGTAAATTATATGAGAAGTACATTTAGCTAAGAACCACAATTTGTGAGTGTATATTCCCTGCTGGGATTAAATCCAGTGTACACCACAGGAAATGCACCTCACTCACCTACAGCCAGTGGCACACTGAGTGTGTTTTTGCTTAGCAGACAAAGGATCAGCAGTTCAAATCTAGGTAAACACAGTTCGAATCCTGGCAGACACTTCAATTTTTTCAAATTGTTTTGTAAGATGGAAACTCACTTTACTGGCAATTCACAGTGGTGTGGAGTTCAAATAGTAAATTATATGAGAAGTAAATTTGACTAAGACTAACAATTTGAGAAGGTGAATCAACTGCTGGGATTAGATCCCCAGTCATCTGTTTTCCAGGTTGTGACTTAACATCTACTCCACAGGAACTGCAGTTCCCATACCTGCAACTCAGAGACATACTGAATATGTGTTCACTAAACAGGCAAAGGATTAGTGGTTTGAGTCCAGGTAAGCACACAGTATATTGTATTTTAACACATACTTACTTTGCACTTTACATACCTGATTTGGCACCTTTAGTACCATTGGTACTTTGATAATTTATGTTCCTCAGGTAGCAATGGCCTGGTACCAAGCTATGGTACCCACTGGCAGATCACACAGCAGTCAAGGGTGGTGATTCACCTCTCTTTCAGTCTCCTACTGGCTTTGTGCTGGTGATGCTCAGCACTGATGGTGCACTGGCTAGCAAGAAAATGCCTCTTTTTCTTTCAAACAAGGAAACTGTTGCTGTCACAGTTTGTCAACAGCAGATACCTGGTCTGTTGCAGCTCAGCTTTTAGGCCACGAACAGTAATACTTCGACGACAAGAATGCCCACATATCTGTCACACAGCAGTTCAAACTCTGCACTTCAAAGAGGTAATGGAAACCCAATTTGTCCATTTAGGATGTCAGTCAGGATGTGCTGCCCTGGAGGCCTCATACATGACAGGGTTTGGCTGTTGAGAGGGTGCCTAAGATAATTTGGTCCACCTGTAGTCCATGAACCTCTGTAGATACTGTGGCTAGCAAATACTCCTCATTGGCTAGCACAGTGCCCTTAATCCCCATCTCCATGGATGGGTGGGCAAACAATGGCAATGGCAACCTGGCTGCCAAGCTGTAGTTCCAATGGCAGACTGTGCACCTCGGGGTTTTTTTGCAAATACATTTAAGTCATCTAAATAGATCATACACTCCAACAGATTCATGCCCCCCATTGCTCACTCCATGGGGGGCTGGAATGTAGCTGGTGTGCCTGAGATGCCTTTGGGACATGCACAGAAACTCATGAAATTCCATTGAAGAGATAACTGTGGTCCTTTCCCAGTCATTATGGGCCATGGTTATTTAATAATACTACTTCATTATATCAAAATCACAAAACTTACAGCTCTCATTGAGACAGTCCAATACATCCTAGATTCTGGACATCATGTATCTGTCTGATATAGCATGTGTATTTAGTGTCCTGCAATCTACACACATGTAAACAGTCCCATTCATTTTCAGAACCACTACAACTGGCAAGGCATATGGACTTCTGGACTCTTGAATAATTCCAGGGCTAAGCAGCTCTTTTGATAGCATACTGTACATCACTGATGTAAGCAGGTGCTAGGCATTGAGAATTTTCTCAAAACAGACAATGGTCATACAGGGGAATGTGATGTTTCTTACCTGTCATGCATACCATGATAAGCCATCCAGGGAAATCCCAGTTCTCTTGGTCAGTTTCTTGTTCATTGGGTCTTTTCACTCCTCAGACAGAAATGATTCTCCAAAATAAGAGACAGCAAGGTCTATTCCTGGAGGGTTCCCTCCAAGGTGGGTTTGGACTGCACTGTTGTGTCAGCACAGTGCACTTTGGCCAGTACCTTGCCTTTCCATTTTGTGAGGTTGCATTCAGTCACATTCTTGACCTGCACAGTGATCCAGCGTGCAGTTGTATGAGTGCAAGCAGCTAACACAATGGGTTTCACCAGTAGCTCATCTGGCAATCCATGCTCCCCGGGGCATCAACCATTAAAAATCTGATTGCTGACATCTGTCTTTACTAAGTCATACTGGTGATGACACACTCTGCATTTAGTGGCAAGGTGACCACTTCTCCATCCTGGTGCCGCAATATGCCAACTTCATCACTGTCTCTAAACTTTCACTGCCTCTGGCATTCATAACCCTGTCTTTCTAATCCATAAATTGCCAGAGTCCACCCCTTTTGTTTGGCCTCCCTTTCCTCAGAGTTGAATCAATCTCCCAAGCACATAAGTATTCACTTAGGTTATCATAGGGACATTGTCATACAGCCTGGCCTCTAGGCACATTAATGCCAGGGTCTCCATGAAGTCTCCAAGCCCAACCACCTTTGCTTGAAAATCAGTGTCCAATGCAATGCATCCCAAACAGGGGTAGGCCTTGTTGTGGAGTCCCCACACATCTAATGCTTGTAAAGGTAATGAGGTCATGTTTCAAATACCTGTCATAAAAGTCTTTTAATATATAAGCAACATGAGACACTATTCAAAAAGGCATGGGTGGAATGTCCCTCCACCTTGACTTGGAACTCTGATAATGGGTAAACAATCTTGTCTACATCCAACACCTGCACACTGTCTGTCTTGACAGTAGATATGGTGACATTTTGAGAAGTGTGTCTTGGGATCACTCTGGCATTTCTCTGCTGTATCACTTTTTGAATTGGCTGTTCTTTAACCTTATGAAGATCCTCTTAACTGCATAAGTTCCAGTATTGTTGTCCATATATGCCACACTGAAAACAGATATTGCCCTCATATACCCTGGGCACCATCCTCTGCTCAGTTCTTCCCTTCCCCTCTGTATAGGGCCATCCGTGTGGGCTGCCATAACCAGTGGTCTTCCAGCATCATGTTGCTGTTCCATTATACTCAGGGTCATTTTTTCTGTACATGCCATCAACTGTAACATTCCTGGAACATGCTGAGCCAACACTAGGCTGCTCCCTTCTGCAGTATTGTTGTCACCCTGGCAGCAGCTCAGGTGGAATTCATAGCCTTAATCCACTCTTCCTGTTCTTGCACTTTCTCCACCAAGCCTCCATACAGAGGTGGCTACTCCAGTTGATCATTCAGTCATAGATTGGTCATTAATTGGTCAGAGTAGACTACAGTGTCAATTACCTGCTCCACACAGGTCCCACCATAGCAGAGGCAGTTACATTTCCCTTCCTGTAAACCCACTGGCTAAGCCTCTCCATCCATACCAGGAACTCCAGCAACTTCTTCCCTTCCACATGCTGAAGGTGAGACAGTTGCATAAGAATCTTCTCAGGCTTCTCCACACTCCTGAATATATGTTCCAGGGTGGCCAAATAGTCCTTAGATGTGGACTCAGTCTTGGAAGTTGGAAGGAAGCCAGTCCCCTTAAATTCTCATTTAATCAAGACCTTTTCTTGTGGTAAAAGCATGTCAAATCCTGCAGCATAAAGATGGCCTGCTGACTCAAAGCATTAATGTCTTCTTCCCTGAGGGGATGAATCTGATCCCTGAAAAGATCAGAGTTGCTGATATTCCTTGTACTTGTTAGATGGGTGTGTCAACTTCTCCATTAACTGCCCCATTGCTTCTGCAAGGGTCACATCTGATCTTGAAGGCAATTTCTTCAGATCTTTAGATGTCTTACCCTCTTTAATGAGCCAGTCCTTCCCACAGGCTTTCTGATTTGTCCTGGGTCCAGGATCAGGGTTGCTGATCCCTTGGTTAAATAGGTGCCAGTCATTTTATGTGTCTTCTGGCAACAGGCTGCTAGGCAATTTGATGTGATCCTTTTCTTGGTTGCTATCCTCAGTGAGGGTGAGCATCTTAGTGTCCACTTCATATGCCACCATCTGTGCTGTGACTCTACTTACCTCCTTTAGGTTATTTCTTAATATCCCTGTTATATTCCATTTGCTAGTTCAGGGATGTCTCACCACAGAAACATGTTTTTGGGGTCCACTTCCTCCACTTTGTACCAACACTCCTCTTCTTTAAATCCATTTCCCCTGCATCAAGTTTTTAACTTTTGAGGGTTACTAGTTGGTTTTGCACCTCACTGGTAGGTCATGGGAAGGACTCAGTAGTAAATAGGAGATTGTAATCACCAAGTGTAATGTAAACTGTCACATCCCTCTGCACACCATCTCTTCCAGCTGCTGTCTAACCTAAACTAATGCAAACCATATACTGATATAACAAAGTTTAGTAGTTTGTAAGATGTATCCCTGAAAATCTTGCAAAATGCATATCATCCTCAGTGGGTTGGTGGAAAGAAGGGTATATCTTTATGTACAACCCTCCTGCCTCCAATACTATATGTATATGTATATATATATATATATATATATATATGGAAACACAAAAACATAGATAAAGGTTGGCAGTAAAAGACAATTGGTTCATCCAATCTGACCAAATTTACCCTATAATACCCCTTGGCCTGTTTCCTTGATGGGGTTTTCTCCCTTGCTCCCCAACTTACTGCTACCCCCTGAGTAACTATTAAGACCTTTACAAACATAGAAACATAGAATGTGATGGCAGATAAGGACCGCTTAGCCCACCTAGTCTGCCCATTTTCCTACCTAACAGATAAGCTGCAGATCCTAGTTAACCAAGAGTTTACTTCCTCCTACTCCCCACTAGGACTGCCTTATGTCCGTCCCATGCATTCTTGAATTTCCCCACTGTTCTTGACTCCATGACCTCCTCAGGGAGGCTGTTCCATGCATCCACAAGCCTCTCTGTGAAAAAATACTTCCTCACATTACCTCTGAGCCGTCCCCCCTCTATCTTCAAATTGTGCCCCCTTGTTCTTGCACATCTCTTTTTCTGAAAGATGCTACCCCTTTAGTCTGTCCTAGCCATGCCTGAATCCATTAATGCTTTTTGCATGAAATACCTCTGCCAGTGGGCAGTTCTGTGGCTCAACCACTCGCTCCATGTCATATGATTGGGTAACAAGGGAACTGGATAGAGGCCATGCAGTGGACATCCTACATTTGGACTTCAGCAAGGTCTTTGATTCAGTGCCTCATGTGCAGCTAAGGGGGAAACTGGAATCTGTGGGGGTGGGGGCAAAGCTGGTTAACTATATCATGAACTGGCTGAAGAGGAGGCAGCAATGGGTGGTGGTGGGATCTCTCAGCTCCTAGGCCAGTGATGAGTAGAGTGCCACAGGGCTCTGTGCTGGGTCCAGTGTTGTTTGAGCTATTCATATCAGATATATCACACAGAATGGATAGCAGGATCAGTCTGTTCACAGACGATACTAAAATGGGGGTGGTAGTGGATGAAGTTGAGGGGTGAAAACAACTGCAGGGGGACCTAACCAAGCTGGAGAAGTGGTCAGTGAAATGGCAACTGGGCTTCAATGCGAAGAAGTGCAGGGTTCTGCACTTTGGGACCAAGAATCTGAGGAGGGAATATTGGTTGGGGGGGTGAGATTGGAGGTCACCAAGGAAGAGAAGGACTTAGGGGTGATGGTATATGGGGGCATGAACAACTCTGCTCAATGCAGGAAAGCTGCAGCTAAGGCTAACAGGATGCTGGGGTGTATTGCAAGGGGATTCTCATCCTGGCATAGGGAAGTGATCATGCCCCTCTACAGGTCCTTGGTCAGGCTGCAGTTGAAGTACTTTATGCAGAACTGGCATCTGTACCTGAAGAAGAGTATTAGACTGCTAGAGGGGGTGCAGTGAAGGGTGACAACATTGATTTGGGGGATGGAGGGCAAAGCCTATGAGGATAGGCTAAGACATCTGTGTTTGTTCACCCTGGAGGAGCGGAGGGTTAGGGGAGATATGATTGAAACATTTAAGTACCTGAATGGGATCAAAAAATCTAGCACAGAGGGGTTATTTAACCTGAGGAAGGGAAGGGAAATGAGAGGGTACAGGCTAAGACTGGAGGGGGCAGATTTAGGAGAAAGAGATGAGAAGACATTACTTCACAGAAAGGGTGGTGTTGAAATGGAATGCCCTACCAGAGGGGGTGATCTTATGTAAGGTAGTTTCAAAAGGGCATGGGACAGGGCATGGGGAAGCAGCTGGGCAACTAGGGTGAGAGGGGGAAGGGTGGGGCAGTTGCAATCTAGGGGTGCTTGCTCTGCACTCGAGCAGACTTGATAGACCAGGAGGCCTTCTTCTGCTGGCATGTTTGTATGTTTGTAAAGTAAAACAGTCTTACATCCCTCCTGAATCTCCCTCCCCAACACACCAGCTTCCACTCATGTCCCTTTATTTTCAATCCACCATTCCTGCTGAATAGTTCCTCATAGTTTACCTTATTTGTTCCTTTCAGGAACTTGAAGGTCTCTGTCATGTCACTTCCTCTCCCTTCTAGTCTCTAGCAAGTTCATGTTCAGTGACCTGAGCCAGTACTTGTAGGATTTTCCCTGCTGGCCCTGAATCATTTTGGTTACTCTACATTGCACTGTCTCCAACTCATTTATGTCTTTCCTCAGTTGGGAACTCCACAACAGAGCTGTGAGCACTGTGTCTGGTATCCTTCAACGGCCTTCTTCTCTAGAAATATAGACTGACAGCATGGTTACAACTCGAATGCCTCTAGTATAATTCCTTTAAAAAAAGCATGTCAATAGAACAATTCACAGCTGAAAATGGCATCTCCAAACTACACAGCTTAAATAGATTGACTTTCTCAGCTGAAGTATTTTTTTTTTTAACGGAAAAGCAAACCCTTTTTCTGGACAAACACAATATGCTCAGATAAGTAATACTGAACCAATAGAGGAATCACAAGTTATTGTCACCAAACAAGCATTTTTACAGTTTGAAAGACCTATTTTAAATTCACATCAATTGCAGCTTGTGACCTTAGAGGCATACCTCCAGGTAAACCACATTTCCAGAGATCTCCACTCAACATAAACAACCTGGACAGGAGAGAGAGATTTTCAAGAACAGATGATGTGACTTAATGTTGGTTATCATCAGATGGGCTAATTAAACTTATACTGAAAATTCAGTATGAGTTGAGAAAGAAGTGAAAAAACAACTTATTGAAAAAGCTGTGAATACCTTAGCAACATCAGCCAATTTGGGACATTACCAAAGTGATTTAAAAAGAACTATTTAAGCCTGCGATGCAAGAGTGAAATGCATGACAATGTAAATTTGAATGGTATTGAGCTGATTACTCTGAGGGTTGCATCTTCAACTGGTGAAAGAGCTGACACCTGGGAGAGATACATACACCAGCAGATTAGACACAGACACCAGTACTAGTGACATATTTTAGAGGAGGGAGATGACATACCAGAGACTCCACTGCCTAACCATGAGCAGCTGCAGCAAAAACTCAGGCAGAGCCCAAGGATAGTTTGCTTCATGGAACCAGAAAGAGAGCAAGACAGCAAGGGCAATCAAGGAGGAAGACACCAATATAACTCAGGGAATCAATACGCCATGGAACAAGAAATGGAAACAGCAGAGGAGACAACAACAGCAATACAACAGGAGTGGCCAGAATTTCCAAACATGGTAGGAGGAAAGATTGAGATCCACAGTGGTAAAGATATCAAATTATTTACTATCAAAGTTTGAGGAAACAGTTTTACAAAATGAGTAGGGGTTTATTTCCACAAACCTCATTAAGAATTTAAAAAATTATAAATGATCACCATAGATTTACTAGGAAACTAAATTTACAAGTATTTTGGGGACAAAAACAAAAAAAGAACGGATGGTTCTAATTGAGTACACCCTAATATAGGAATGCCACAGCCACTACAGTTCATTTACAAAAAGGATGTAAGAGGAACCAAAAAGATCAGAGTCAGGCTTTGTTACAATGTACTCCCACCCAGACCCTCATAAACATACACAAAGTGTGGACTTCAAGAACAAATCACAGTCTTTTGTCGCCCACAGTAGAAATGTGGTTGTGGAAACCTTTGAAAGAAACTGTGACAGGGAACTTGAGTTACTTTTTTAAAAACCAAGACAAGCCTCATTTCTATAATATGACATTTCAAGGACAACAGTTCATGAAAAAAAAAACTTAAGGATAACTCAAACATCATTATAAAATGGACAGTTAATGGCAGGTCCACCGTTATATTGGACTGCCTGAAATATGAGAAGGAAGTCCTCAGACAACTTTTGGATGAACAGTTTTGTTGTGAAGTACGTGTTGACCCTACAATGTAATTTAAGAATGATAGTGATCTGATTTTACATGATGCTTTGAGTAACAAATTTATTTCATTTCAGGTCTACCAATACTGAACGGTTAATTTCAAAGTCAGGACAGTTATATATAATATTCCTTGCAAACAAAAAACAGCATGAATGCACCAGTTAGGGTTCATATTAAAGTGACAAAAGTAGGGAAATGTGTTGATAGGGTTTCTAACCCTAACTCCCCCAACCCACTCACCAAGGAGGAAATGGAAAAAAAAATATGGTGTTGGCTATTCTGAGTCTCGGTGAATCAGGGGTGGGGTCTTCCTTGGGGTTCTCAACCTTAATGCTCACCCCATTCCCTGAGCATGTAAGTTCAGATGTGATCTGTTTTCTTCAGGCAGGGCTCACAGGTTGTTGGGAACATGTGGGGAACCACAAGTCTGCTTCTTTGAAGACTATATCAGAATGGCGTGAGCTTTAGGGTTGAGAACCCCAAGGAAGACACCACACCTGATTTGCCAAAACTCAGGTTAGTCAAAACCATAATATTTTTTTCCTTGCTGCTGGGGGGGGGGAGTAAGGGTTGGAAGCCCTAACACCACATTTCCCAACTTTTTGTCACTATAATATGAACCCTAACCGGTGCATTAATGCAGTTTTTTTGCAAAGAACGTCCTTTCTTTTTGAGATAGTAGAATCATCTACTCATTCACACAGGCCCCTTCAGGCCCTGCACTTCCATGCCTCCAGGAAAGCAATGTATGTGCTTCGTTGTAATTTTTTTTTTTTTTTTGTGGAGCTCACTTCAAAGAAAAAATATATTAAGTATGCCTGTAACTCCTAGTGGCTGATTGTATAGGGGCAAAAATTGTGTTTCTTAACCATGAGTCAGTAAATGTTTGTCGGTTTGATCTGAAAGTTGCTATGTTTGTATTCAAAAATGAGATACACTTTTGGTGCATTATTGATGATGCTCAGACTGTAATTGTAGATTTGACACAATGGTGACATTTGGAAGTAATTTGGGGGTACAGTGCATACCCTATGTTTTTTGGGGGGGTTGGTTGTGGGAGGACCTCTCAAGCTTTTGTAGCTCTACCTAGTCAGGGTTTCCTTTATGTATCTCTCCTAAATGTATGTCTTTTATTGTTAAAATGTTCATTCTACATGGTTTGGCCACCCATGTTTTATGTCAGTCTGTCTTCTTTATTTGTCTTGTATCCCCCCCCCCTTCAGGCAGAGCTGTGTTAAAACAAAGACAATACAAAAACAGCCCTGAGCTTATAGGGTATATATGGGGCTTAAAACAAGCATAGGATTCCCCTTCAATAGTAAGACAAGAGACTATGGTAAAATTATGTTTGAAATGGTAGATTATCTGTATTCATTTTAGCAACCCTTCTTTTAAACATGTAATTTCTTGCAGTGTGGATGGAGACAAAATTAGGAGCCTCTCTCTCTGCATTTTGTTGTAAACAAAGTTGGGCAATGACATAAAGGAGTACTCTTAAATCTTCCTGACTGACTGGAAGTCCTAGAAAGGACTAGGAATTAACACTAGGTTTATTTTAGCTAAAGTACAAAATGTACCTGAACAAATAAGAGCTCTGGGAGTTTCTGTGTTGTCCTTCTGCAGCTAGCACTCTAAAAGCCGGCTGTCCCTGACTTTCCCATATTTATGCTGAACCTAACTGGGGGAAGGACAAACAGACAACTTCCTTAGTGATCTTTGTTATTCTAGAAATAAAACAGGTTCTGTTCACATATTGTACTTAGTATCATTAAATGTGTTGTGATTCAATTTATATTATAAAATTATTTTCTAGATAAACAAAGTAAACAGTGTGTGTTATGTAACACCCCCTGATTGACAGGTATTATGAGCCAATCTTAGCCTCTGACAGGCTATATATGTAAAGGTCCAAGCCTAGTCAGATCAGATTCGGTTGGAGTGTTGAGAGGGACAATACTCAGTGGGACTAGTGCTTTCTAGTCAAAGTGATTTTTTTTTTATTCCTTCTGGAAAATTATTATGATGCTGCAGTTAAGCTTTCTTTAATTGCTGTTTATTTTCTATGTTTTGTTTTATTTATTTTGTCAAAACTAGTCCGCTTAATTTTGTTCTGTAAAAATAAAAGAAGATTAATTTGTTGGAAGCTGACATTGGCTTAGGTGTCCATCTGTACCCACACTGAATCTTTCACATATGGTGTCAGTAGTGGGATACAATGGTACTTGTGTCTTCAATGGACGGATCTGGAAAAGATCTTGATGGATGGCTGATGTCACAGGACAAAGCGGAGGATAGCAGGTTTCCAGGAGCAACTACCACAAGGGTAGCAGCAGCAGCACATGGGATACCCTTGTCATCTGGGCTTCTCCTGGTGGTGAGAAGAAAAGAAAATCAACAACCTAAGATGGCAGATGGTAGAGAAAATGAGAAAGAGGAACAGGCTACTGGGGGAGAAATCATTAAAGAAGTATCACCCCAGGAGTCCCAAGATCTCCTCAGGTGGCTCTGTATATGTCAAGTGGAGATGGAAAGACAGAGGGAGAGGGATAAGAAGGAAAATGAGGCCAGATGGATGGATACTCTACTGGCCATTCAAGCTATGACTACTCAACAACACCCTCTTTCCCTGGGTAATGTACAGAAAGACATAAAATTAGTTAAACTATCGGATACTGATGACATAGCAGCTTATATAATGACATTCGAAAGAGTGACCCTAGCATGCATGTGGCCATGGGACCAGTGGGTTATACGGCTAGCTCCCTATTTAACTGGTAAAGCTCAGCTAGCCTATAGCCATGTGGACATAAATTTTGCCAAAGACTGTGACCGGGTAAAGTCTGCTATTTTAAAGCGATATGACATAAATACTGAGACGTACAGGCAGAGATTTCATTTTTTCAAATTTCAGTCTGTTGATACCCCCCAGGATGCTTATACCCAACTTAAGGACTTGTGTATTAAGTGGTTACAGTCCTCCACCAAAACAGTGGATCAGATTTTGGAAGCAGTTATTTTAGAACAATTTATCTGAATACTGCCTCCCAATGTTCAACTATGGGTAAAAGAACATTGCCTTGAGACATCTGATGTAGCCATTCGACTAGCAGAGGACTATCTTGCTGCATGACCCCATAGCCAAAAAGGGATGGTAACCTCTACAACCCATCAAACGCTGGTAAGACCTACTGCTACAGGGGGGAGTAATCATAATGTTGGGGACAGACCATCTCCAAAGACAGGAAGGGGGTACAATCCAGACATAATTTGCCATTACTGCAAGGGAAAAGGGCAAATAGCCAGGTTTTGCCATAAAAAGAAGCGTGAAGTAACACACTTGGCTTTGGCCAATTGGGGGCAATATACAGTTCCAGTAATTTTGGAAGGAAAAACTGTTCAAGGATTGTTGGATTCTGGGAGTAGGCAGACATTGGTACAAAGCAATATTCTGAACAGCTTATCCAGAATAAGAGGACCAACAACAGGGGTTACCTGCATACATGGGGACATACATCATTATCCATTGCAGGAAGTGATGATGACTGTGAAAGGCCAAACTCAACAGGTGCCAGTAGGGGTAGTACCCCACTTACCAGTTCCTATTGTACTAGGACATGACTATCCTGACTTTGAAACATTATTGTCCTCTAATATATGTGCAATGCTAACCAGGTCTCAAAAAGGAACTTTAGAGCAAGTGTTTCCCTTTGCAGATGAACTACTACAGACCCCTGGCAAAGATAGAAAAAACAAACAGCAAAGAAGAAGTGAAAAATTATTATGGACTAAAAACAATTGTAAAAATGATGTGCCTGATGTAACAGACCTTGTTTGTAAAAAGGAATTTAAAGATGAACAACAGAATGATGAAACCTTACAACTTTTTTTTCCACAGGGTAGGGATACTTAGGGTATGGTTTCAGGACATAAATATACACTTGATCAAGGGTTGTTGTATAGGTGTTGTACGAATCCTAGAACTGGAGAAGAAGTAAGGCAACTGATGATCTCGCAAGTATATAGGGAGCAGTTATTAGAGGTAGCACACTATATTCCCTTGGCTGAGCACCTAGGCAGAGATAAAACCCTAAAACATCTTTTATACCATTTCTTTTGGCCTGGCATTCACGAGCAAGTAGCCACATACTGTAACAGCTGCAGTGAATGTCAGAAGGTCACCAAAATAGGTAAGCGAGACAAGGTGCCTCTCCAGCCCCTACCACTGATAACCATACCTTTTGATAGGATCGCAATGGACATTGTCGGGCCATCGCCAAAAAGTAAAAAGGGCAACCAATATATACTAGTAGTTAGTTATTATACTACCAGGTACCCAGAAGCTATTCCCTTAAGGTTCTTTACAGCTCAAAGATAGCTGAAGAGCTGGGTAAACTTTTTAGTTGGGTGGGTATACCACAGGAAATCTTGATTGACCAAGGTAGCAACTTTTGTTCACAAATGTTGAAACATCTCTATCAGACCCTGGGAATAACTGCTATACGTACAACACCTTATCATCCCCAAACTGATGGTCTGGTTGAGCGTTTCAACCAGACACTTAAAAAAATGCAACAAAAATATGTACAGGAGGAAGGGAAGGAATGGAATGTTTATCTGCCTTACCTGATGTTTGCTTACCAAGAGGTTCCTCAGTCCTCCACAGGGTTTTCCCCTTTCGAGTTACTTTATGGCCGAAATCAAAGGGGGCCATTAGAAGTTATCAAGGAACAATGGGTAGAAGGGGAACAACCAAAAGGAATGGCACCTTCTAAGTACATGCGTCAGTTAAGACAACAGATAATACATTATGTTCAGAAAGCCCACTCACAGAACCAAAAACAACAGGTAAAACAAAAACAGCACTATGACCAGGGGACTAAGTTTAAAGAATTCAAGGAGGGTGATAAAGTCCTATTATTACTGCCTTCTTCAGACAATAAACTTTTGATGAAGTGGCAGGGACCCTATATAGTGTTAAGACAGATGGGTCCTGTCACTTATAAAATTGCCATGCATGATAAACTGATTAAAAAGAAAATTTATCATGTTAATTTGCTTAAGCCCTGGCCTGAGAGACCTCTGCCTGTGTGTGCTTTTATCCATCCAGAAGACTCAGACAGTGCTCTAACCATGGCAAATCAGAGATTGGAAAAGCCCAGGGAGTTAAATGAAATAATTATAAACCCAGATTTAGAACTACACCAGTTAGCTGAAGTACAGACCCTGCTTCATATACATGAAGCTACATTTTCTGGGATCCCAGGGAGGGCTAAAGATGTTGCCCAACATATTAATGTAATGTCTACAACCCCTAT
The DNA here is from genome assembly GCA_016271365.2 of Neoceratodus forsteri. Lineage (NCBI taxonomy): Eukaryota > Metazoa > Chordata > Ceratodontiformes > Ceratodontidae > Neoceratodus > Neoceratodus forsteri. The sequence continues at coordinate 786,243,234 of CM057449.1, read as the reverse complement.
CAGACAAAAAGCCTATCAACTACCAGAAAAAATGAGACCTGAAGTTCTAAAAGAATTAAAAAAAATGCAAGACCTAGGCATCATTGAACCATCGAAAAGCTAATGGAATTTTCCCTTGGTAGTGGTAGAAAAAAGAAGGAGGAGTCAGGCTGTGTTTAGACCTTAGACTTCTAAACAGTGTTTCCCAGTTTGACAGCTATCCGATGCCTAGGATCGATGATATCTTAGATCATCTAGGAAGCACCCAGTATATTAGTACCCTTGATTTGTCAAAGGGATACTGGTAAATTCCCTAAGATGAGAAAGCAAAGGAAAAAACAGCCTTTAGCACCCCATTAGAGCTGTTTCACTTTACAGTGATGCCTTTTGGCCCCCACGGTGCCCCCGCCACCTTCCAAAGAGTAATGGATAAAATCCTAGCCTCTCATGGTTCCTACAGTGCTGCCTACCTAGATGACATTACAGTGTTTAGCACCTCCTGGAGTGATCACATACGCCATCTAGCAGAGGTGTTATCAGCCATTTCCGCAGCAGGACTCACTATTAGTCCAAGCCAAATGTTCTTTGGCCATGCAAAACACTAGATATTTGGGTTTTCAGATTGGGCAAGGGCAAATAAAACCTGAAAAAAGTAAAATTGAAGCAGCAGCCAAGAGTCCTCGACCTTATACAAAGAAAGATGTAAGATCCTTTTTAGGATTAACAGGCTACTATCGCCGCTTTATTCCCTCTTTTTCTACATTAGCCACACCTCTTACTGAACTAATCCAAAAACATAAGCCAGAAAAAGTACAGTGGGCCCCTGCCTGTGAAGATGCATTTCAATCTATCAAGGCAAAACTATGCCCCTCCCCAGTTTTAAAAATGCCAGATTTTACTCAACCTTTTATTTTACAGACAGATGTATCCAACAGTGGAATAGGGGCAGTTCTCACAAAAATGACACAGGATGAAGAACATCCTATCATTTACATCAGCTGGAAGTTACATGATAGAGAAACCAAATATTCCACTATAGAAAAAGAGTGCCTGGCAATTAGATGGGCAGTGGAAGCACTTCGGTTTTATTTATGGGGCCTTAATGACCTGCTCTCCATGGGAATAGCCCATACTGTGGCACATTTGTAGAATATTTCCTGATATTTGCATGAACTGAGGGGTGCCTTAAGTACCACACTATTTGAATTCTTGGCACCATTTTAACTATAATCAGTATGATGCTTTAAGTCTGTAAGGCTTCCTAGGTATTTTTCCTCATTCGGAGCCCTATTGTAGCGCCCTAACAGCAGTTACTATTCACAGGCCAAATTGGGAAATTGCATAAGTGGCCGTTCCTTTATTTTGGGCTCCCTGATTTAACTTAGGGTCTCTCTGATAAAGCATTCTATGACTCTGAGTTGGAGAGTGAGCGACTGCCCCACGGCGAGCACCCGTAGCAGATGTAACTTGCACATTGTACTAGTTCAGTAATTCTCTGTGTAGTGTGAGAGCAAGAGCTGCTGGCTAACCAAATTTTATTTCCTTTATTTCTGGTGCTTTATGTGAGCCTTACTTTTCTAGTTCATTACTGCACCCTATAGCTTAACGATTTTAACCAATTGCACGTTTCTCCTGGTGTATCCCCCTTCCCCTTTGCTTGCTCAACAAACGATCGCTTATAACCCCTTACCTGTTCTTGCTTTCTCCACAGACGTAGCGGAGGTCATGAGGGCTAGTGGCAATGGCACCCTCCCTCACCCCCACCCCCAATTCCAAGTTAAGCAGGTACAGGAAAAAGTGCAGGGAACCTCGACGCGTGCTGCCTCCACCTAAGACTTGCTCTGTTGCTGCAGAAGCAGTTCATGTTTGAAGGAACATTTTGTGATAAACCTCTGATGCAAATAAGACTTGCTCTGCTGCTGCAGTTTGGCCCCGCCGACGCAGGGCGTCTGCTCCCCACCACCCCACCACCACCCTTGGTGAGCACTCCCTTTTATAGGCAGCTCTAACCAATCAGTCAATTTTCCCATTTGCAGCTTATATTTTTCAACCACTAGAGGCTGCTCAACTGCTTTTACTCCTGTTTCATTGCTCACTCAGCTGACAGGATGCTTATAATGATTCTGCTGCTTTGCCATTTGCTTCCCCTGGCCCTTCCCCCCTCCCTGTCATTCCCTGCTACACCCCCACCCCCCTCCTCTGCGATTGGCCGCAGCCTGAATGCTTGGCAGCTAGTTATACATTGTGTAAACCTGAACCCCCCCATCACCCTGTTATAGGAGATTGGCTTATTATGTACAGTCCACCTTCTCACTATGATTGCCTGTCTAGACAGCCTACACTGGTCACTCTCCAGGGGGCTGTCATGACTCAGAAACTTCAATCTGTAGCTCTGTCAGCCTCCCTTGACTTTCACTACCTCCTTCAAGCCTACCTTACTGCCCATGCACTACCCATCCCGACTGTCACTACCACCATACCTCATACCCTGTGTTCTTTCTTTGCTAGGAGGAAGTGTTCCTGGTACCCCTCCTCTAGGTTCCTGCTTCTCCTCCTCCTCCTATCAGGAAATATTCATCCTAATCCTGGACTCCCATATGGCATGTCACCTCCCCAACGTACTCAGGGACAGCTGCACATTGCCTCTCTCTCAATATCTGTAGCATCCTAAAAAAGTGGGACTCCTTCCAGGGTTGGGTACTACAGCACCAATCAGATGTCATAGCAGTGTCTGAAACCTGGCTCACCCCTCGGACCCCGGACTCCGCTGTCTCACTGCCAGGGTTTATCCTTAACCGTACTGATAGGGTAAGCGTGGGGGTGGCTGTGCCCTCTACACTAAGGACACCTTACAAGGTCACCTACTCCTCTCCCCTCAACTTGGGGCTGGTGCACAGGCCCTCACTGTCAAACTGGCCCTGGGAAGAGCACAAAACCCGTTATACACAACAGTTTACATTCCCCCAAGGGACCAAAAATCAGCTTTCCAAGCATTGCTGTCGCATCTGGACACACTACCATCACAGTCAGAGCTACTTGTACTTGGTGATTTTAATATCAACTGGCTAAGTAAGGATGCCTCCCCTCACATTGACCTCACTACAGCCCAGGACCTAACTCAATTGGTCACATTCCCCACATGCTTGGATCCGCGTACTGGTTCATCCTCCCTATTAGACCTCATCTTCTCCAATCGCCCGGGCAAGATCTCTAATATTTCCGTCCTTCCTAATGCCCTCAGTGACCACTCTTCAGTTATCTGCTCCTGGTCCTGTAAAATCCCTAGATCCCCTCCCAAAATAATTGTGCAACATAAACTTGGTCCTGGTAAATTGGCACAACTAAAAGCGCACCTCAAGGTCATGGATTGGTCCCCCATTTTGAACACTGTTCTTGTTGACAGTGCCTTGGACCTATTTACTCGGTCCTTCAATAATATATGTGACCTCTATGCACCGCTCACAAAAAGAATGGTTAAAGGCAATCATGTACCCTGGTTCACTGAGCCGCTCAAGACTTTAATGAGAACCAGAGACTCACTATGGCAGCTCTCCATTGAGTCCAGCCTCCCCCTTGATAGACAGAATTATAGAATGGCCCAGAACAAGTGCACTTGGGCCATTCGCAGGGCAAAAGCTGATTATTATAAATCCACTTTAACCTCGTCCTGGGGCTCCAGCCACAAGTTTTGGAACAACATTAAGGAAATTTGTGGTAAGGTCCCCAACCTGGTCCCCTCCCAAGTCATGTCAAATGGGTCCTTGACCTCTGACCCTACTCACATTGCTGCAGTCTTCAGAGATGCCTTCTCCAACCTTAGCCATGTTCTCCCCCCGAATTTCTACGATCCACCATCTCCTAGCATACCTGTACCTCACCTCAGTGCCCCCCCTTTTATTTCCACTGCATCTCTCCCAAGGCTGCTGAACCATACCTTACCACTGCCATTAGTCACGCCTCCTCCAATGCCAACCCTCTGGACCTCAGATTGCTTCGGCTCTCCCTTAAGGAAGTCCTTACTCCCCTCACCCACATCCTAAACCTCTCCCTCTCTCTAGGTAAATTCCCTACCTCTTGGAAATCTGCCTCTATCATGCCCATATTTAAAGGGGGTGATCACTTCTCTGCAAACAATTATCACCCTATCTCCATCCCCCCCCCCAAGGCATTGGAGAGGATAGTTTCGGATCAGCTCTCTGATCACCTCAATAAATATGACCTACTCTGCAAACAACAACATGGTTTCAGCAAAGGGCACAGCATGGCTACGGCCTTGCTTTAGCTAACATCACACATCCATTCCACATTGGATAAAGGCTACATCACAGGTGCGGTCTTCATTGACCTCACTAAGGCCTTTGACACCATCCACCATTCACTACTCCAAACCTCCTTGATCAACCTAGGTCTCTCACAGGATGCTGTGGGATGGTTTGCAGACTATCTTACCAACCAGACCCTTCAAGTTAAAATTGGCAATACACTATCCTCCAAATCGTCTGTCATTTCTGGGGTCCCACAAGGGTCCATTCTGGGTCCTCTCCTTTTCAGCCTCTTCCTAAACTCCCTCCCTGCATCCTGCACCTCCAAGCTATTACTCTATGCAAATGATGCTGTCATCTTCTCCTCCAGCCCAGACCCCTCTCAACTCCAACACTCCCTCCAGTCCTCCTTCAACACTGTAGAAAGCTGGTTCGCCTCTCAATGCCTTATTATTAACTATAAGAAAACCAAAGCTATGCTCTTCATACATCCGCAGAATTCCAGGATAGGGCTTTTTCCTCAATTACTATCAGCGGCCTTGACCCCCCCTAGAATTTGTGCATACCTTTAAATACCTGGGCATCACTCTGACACTGGCCTCACCCTATCATGAGCATATACATCAGTTGTCCAAGGCCCTAAATATTAGGCTTGGTCTCTTGCACCATTATAAACATTACCTACCCTGAGGCCCTCAAACTTGCTATCTCCTCCTCGTACTTCTCCCTACTTGACTATGGCATTTTGACTTTGGTGGGCAAGCCCCTTGGCCCTAGATAGTCTTTAGACTTAGCAAAACAAGGCCTGTCACCTCATTTTAGGGTGTGACAGACTCACCCATACTCTGTGTGCTATATATGGACACAAACTGGCTTAACCTTGAAAATCAATAAAATTCCACACCTGTGTCTTAGCTAAAAAAATCACCCTTGGCCTCTCCCCTGCATCACTCACCTCCTTAATCACCTTGGACTCTAAAGCTAAGCACACCCGTAGCTCAGAAACCCATCGTTTCTCCATCCCTTCCTGTCGCACAACTCAATTCCACAGATCCTTTCGCTACAGGGCACCCTTGTGGATGAATAACCTACCCTCCTCCTTGCATCTTGACCAAAGCATTGGTCATTTCAAAATGCTCCTTAGGGCCCATCTTCAGACCTCAAGTGTCTGTGACTGTATGTAAACTGGTGCCCTGGCCCTCTTTTACTGACAATGGCCTCTGGCTTGCCTTTGCATACTGCTCCTAGCCCCACTAACTCAGGGATGTTAATCTCCCAGTCTATTTTTTTTTATCTGTTTTGAACTGAACTAGTTCCTGAATGTCTAGCCTTGCATTCCTGTTGTACATATCGTTATTATGTAGCAATCACTTTATTTGTTTTTGTAGTTATGTCTATACAAACTGTTATTGTGTAATCTGACTTATTATATGTGACGTGGAACCTTTGTAAAGGAGTCTATGACTCAAAGGTATTTCTGATTCTTATGAAATAAAAAATAAATAAATAAATAAATTTGAAATCTGGACAGATCATAATCCCTTATGCTGGGCTTCAGGTTATGAAAGACAAGAACCCCAGAATCATGCACTGGTACCTTACATTACAGCCTTACCAGTTCACGATTAAGCACAGAAGAGGTAATGCCCATGGGAAAGCAGATTATCTATCTCGCTTTGCTGTATAAAGAAAGAGTATTATTATGAAACTGGACATCATACCTCGGGGTATGAAAGTATGATTGGCTTTTTACTGAGTCAAAAATATCGTTATGAACTTTGTATTGTGATACAGGGACCCCAAGGTGGAGCCTTAGGAGATGGGTGGGGTATGGCTCCATCTCTCTATTGAGAGATCTGATGTTCCAGTTTGTAAGATGGGAGAAAGCAAACTTCAAATGAAGTAAGATAAAACAAAAAAATAGGTTTTATCTTAGGTAGGAAGGAATGTGGGAGGACTCCCCCCAACCCCAAGCTTTTGTAGCTCTACCTAGTCGGGGTTTCTTTTATGTATTTCTCCTAAATGTATGTCTTTTATTGTTAAAATGTTCATTATACATGGATTGGCCACCCATGTTTTATGTCAGTCTGTCTTGTTTATTTGTCTTGTATCCCCCCCCTTCCCTTCAGGCAGAGCTGTGTTAAAATAAAAGACAATATAAAAACAACCCTGAGCTTATAGGGTATATATGGGGCTTAAAACAAGCATAAGATTCCCCCTCAATAGAATCAAACAAGAGACTATGGTAAAATGATGTTTGAAATGGTAGATTATCTGTATTCATTTTAGCAACCCTTCTTTTAAACATGTAATTTCTTGCAGTGTGAATGGAGACAAAATTAAGAGCTCTCCCTCTCTCTCTCTCTCTCTCTCTCTCTGCATTTTGTTGTAAACAAAGTTGGGCAGTGACATAAAGGAGCACTCTTAAATCTTCCTGACTGACTGGAAGTCCTAGAAAGGACTAGGAGTTAACACTAGGTTTAGCTAAAGTACAAAATGTACCTGAACAAATAAGAGCTCTGGGAGTTTCTGTGTTGTCCTGCTGCAGCTAGCACTCTAAGAGCCAGCTGGCCCTGACTTTCCCATATCTATGCTGAACCTAACTGTGGGAAGGGCAGACAGCTTCCTTAGTGATCTTTGTTATTCTAGAAATAAAACAGATTCTGTTCACATATTGTACTTAGTATCATTAAATGTGTTGTGATTCAATTTATATTATAAAATTATCTTCTAGATAAACAAAGTAAACAGTGTGTGTTATGTAACACCCCCGATTGACAGGTATTACGAGCCAATTTTAGCCTTTGACAGGCTATATATGTGAAGGTCCAAGCCTAGTCAAATCAGATTCTGTTGGAGTGTTGAGAGGGACAACACTCAGTGGGACTAGTGCTTTCTAGTCAAAGTGATTTTTTTTATTCCTTCTGGAAAATTATTATGATGCTGCAGTTAAGCTTTCTTTAGTTGCTGTTTATTTTCTATGTTTTTTTTTATTTATTTTGTTGAAACCAGTCCACTTAATTTTGTTCTGTAAAAATAAAAGAAGATTAATTTGTTGGAACCTGACATTGGCTTATGTGTCCATCTGTATCCACACTGAATCTTACACATATAGTGTCAGCAGTGGGATACAATGGTACTTGTGTCTTCACTGGAAGGATTTGGAAAAGAGGATAGTAGGTTTCCGGGAGCAACTACCACAAGGGCAGCAGCAGTAGCACATGGGATACCCTTGTCATCTGGGCTTCCCCTGGTGGTGAGAAGAAAAGAAAAACAACAACCTAAGATGGCAGACCGTAGAGAAGATGAGAAAGAGGAACAGGCTACTGGGGGAGGAATCATTGAAGAAGAACCTCCCCAGGAGTCCCAGGATCTCCTCAGGTGGCTCTGTATATGCCAAGTGGAGCTGGAAAGACAGAGGGAGAGGGATAAGAAGGAAAATGAGGCCAGATGGATGGATACTCTACTGGCCATTCAAGCTATGACTACTCAACAACACCCTATTTCCCTGGGTAATGTACAGAAAGACATTAAATTAGTTAAACTATCAGATATTGATGACATAGAAGCTTATATAATGACATTTGAAAGAGTGGCCCTAGCATACATGTGGCCAAGGGACCAGTGGGCAATACGGCTAGCTCCCTATTTAACTGGTAAAGCTCAGCTAGCCTATAGCCATGTGGACATACATTTTGCCAATGATTATGACTGGGTAACATCTGCTATTTTAAAGAGATACGACATAAATACTGAGACGTACAGCAGAGATTTCGTTTTTTCAAATTTCAGTCTGTTGATACCCCCCAGGATGCTTATACCCAACTTAAGGACTTGTGCATTAAGTGGTTACAGCCCTCCACCAAAACAGTGGATTAGATTTTGGAAGCAGTTATTTTAGAACAATTTATCCGGATACTGCCTCCCGATGTTCAACTATGGGTAAAAGAACATCGCCCCGAGACATCTGATGTAGCTATTCAGCTAGAAGAGGACTACCTTGCAGCAAGACTCCATAGGCAAAAAGGGATGGTAACCTCCACAACCCATCAAACGCTGGTAAGACCTACTGCTACAGGGGGAGTAATCATAATGTTGGGTCAGGCCATCTCCAAAGACAAGAAGCAGGTACAATCCAGACATAATTTGCCAAGACTGCAAGGGAAAAGGGCATATAGCCAGGTTTTGCCCTAAAAAGAAGAGTGAAGTAACACACTTGGCACTGGCCAACTGGGGGCAATATATGTGTGCATGGTGCAAATGGGGCCATTTGCATGTCATTATGGCCCCATTTGCATGTGTTGCACAGAGAAACCCGTCAAAGTGTGCATGGCACCCTGCATAGCCACCGCCAACATGAAGTGACTCCCTGGTAGTTTAGCAGTCCCCCCACCCCCATATGCCTCATCACGGGCATTTGTAATACAAGTATCTAACCCTGGTAGTCCAGTGGTTCCCTCACCCCTCCCATAACCCAATCACTGGTATTTGTAACAATAGCTATCCCTGGTAGTTTAGTGGCCCCCAACCCTCCCATAACCCGATCATTCAAAAGGACATCTATGAACTGCCATGGTTGTCTAGTGTAACCCCCCTCTCCCCATAGCCCCAATTGTGGGTACACATCTGTAACGGTAATCCCTGGTGGTCCAGTGGCACCCCTCCCACCAGCAGAGGACCCCTGCCCACCCAGCTCCCCCCGTCATTGACTACCAGGGTTTGATAGTTCTAGTACAAATGCCTGCAATCGGGCATATGGGGGGAGGGGTAACCGCTAGCCTACCTGGGCACTGAGCCTTACAATACAGCCACCTGCCTCTGGGTGGCCAGCATTTGAGCCAATATTTTCAGTCTCAACTTTGTGCCACAGTATGTGGTGCATCTGGGGGTTGTGCCAGCAGATGTGCCGCACATCCCAGGCTGAATATCGAAATGTACCACATATGCATGCGCATGCCCCCTGCAGATGTGATGCATACATTGTCACTGTGCCCAGGTGCATCGGGACTTGCACTGCACAAAGCACCCTTTTAAATATTGCACTGGGGTGCATTGCAGGGTTGCACCGGCACACTCAGTTGCACCAGGTGCAACCCCTTTGAACATCCAGCCCATGGTGTTTTGTAGGGACTTAGACTTGTAGTACTCATTGAGACCTTTGTTTTGATGTATAGATTGTCCCTTAACTCCAAACATTGACGAAGTTACAGTTTGTTAAACATGCAATGTTATCTTGTAGGAATTTTAATTTTTTTTTTTATTTATGTTTTTATATGGTCCCTGAATTGTTTTGGGGTATTATATGTTAGTCTTACAGTAGTCATTGAGACTTTTTTTCTGATACACAGCCTGTTCCTTAACTGCAAATACTTACGGAGTTATGGTTTGTTTAAGTTGCAATGCTGTCCTAGGGGAATTTTAAAATATGAAAAAAGAATATGAAAGAACACTAAGTACAACTTTTTCTTTCATATGAACCAATCCTCTTTCATGAAATTTTCATGATCTTGTGAAAGAGGATTGGTTCATACGAAAGAAAAACATGGAAAGGACAACTTCTTTCATATGAACCAACCCTCTTTTGTAAGATTTCCATGATCTCATGAAAGATGATGGGATCATATAAAAGAAGAATGTGGAAAAACACTAAGACCATGTTCTTTTCTTTCATATGAACCAATCCTCTTTCGTGAGATTTTCATGATCTACTGAAAGAGGATTGGTTTATATGAAAGAAGAATGTGGAAACACCCTAGTCCTCTTTTGTTAGATTTTCATGATCTCGAAAAGAGGATTGGTTCATCTGAAAAGAGAACATGAAAAACACAGTCAGATTTTCAAAGGGGTGAAAATGCCACATGCCCTGTGTGCACCAAACATATGGCGCACAAGGCTTGTGGCATTCTCCTGGCCAGCAATCAGGATTTTCAATCCTGAGAGTCAGTTACCACAAGTAAGACTACATTTTTCTGGTCTAACTTGCATCAAACCCAGGTATCCTTTTTATGATTCCACCAAGTCTCATTAACAACAAAGTTGTCGACAGGCACTACAGCAACACAACAACGGCAATTATATTGCCCGGCAAATGTGTTGAGCAACTGCGGCGGTGCCCCATGCACCACAGCACATTTCGATTGCACCCTGGATTTATAGATTATCAACTCCGGGGGGGGGCAATTACTGGGGAGAGCGGCCAACTCTGGGAGTCGATGTATCCATACAGTGCTCCAATAACCTGCTCGACACTGTGGATGTCGAATGAGTTGTGTTGCTGTAATGGTTTCAGTGTCTGGGTGTTGCAGAAACAATGGTATATTCCTTTTTACAGGGCTTGTGCCAAATATTTGGCACAAGCTGCCTTAAATCAGATAAAGTATCATAACTGCGCCCGACCTACCAAAATTGGGCACAGTGTACGGCAAAGATGTTGGAGCAGCTGTGCCAACAAAAGGGGTTGACACAAGCTTTGCACTGCCCTTTGAAAATCTGGCCCACTAAGTCCAACTTCTTCTTTCATGTGAACTAATTCTGTTTTGTGAGATTTTCATGAGCTCATGAAAGACAATTGACTCATATAAAAGATGAATGTGAAAAAACACTAAGTCCAACTTCTTTCATATGAAGTAATTTTCTTTCATAAGATTTTCATGAGCTCGTGAAATAGAATTGATTCATATGAAAGACGAAGGTAAAAAAAATCCAACTTCTTCTTTCATATGATAGATAGATAGATAGATAGATAGATAGATAGATAGATAGATAGATAGATAACATTTGTGTCTAAGAGACATAATTTAGGGACAACGCCCTGTTTACAAATGATGCCCTGTACAAAAGACATAAAAGACTTCAATTTTAACATTCAATTGAACATCCATTTGACATATTTAACATAAACAAAGTGCATACATAAAGTGGATACTAAAGGTGGAAACACTGATATTATCATGTTCTCAACACTTACATCCTGTATGATAAAAATGAATCATCTTCTGCTGAAATACTCTGTCAGTAGTTTTTGATTTAATATAATTGGGAATCCTATTCCATATCCGTCCAAGTTGGTAATTAAAGTTAGATCACCAAATCTGTTTTTTTACCTTGGGCCAACCAGTATCAAGGGAGGAATTTCTCAATCCATGTAAGTTCTCTTTATGGTTTATAGTTATTAAGGTATTTAGTGGATGGGTATGATCTGCTTTCATTAATGTATAACACCATGTTGACCACTGTATCTCTCTTTTCAGTTCTGGACCCACTCATTTTAATTTATCAAAAACTTTGCAGTGGTATTCACCAAGTTTGCTACTACTAGCAAATCTTGTGATACTGTAATATAATTGGTCAACTTTTTTCAGTGAGTTTTTTTGTGCATTTCTATACAACAATACCCCATAGTTTAAAACTGGAAGCAAAAACTAGGTCACCAAATTGGTTCTGGTAGATTTCCCTAAGAGGGCAGATGTCCTTCTTAGTGCCCCCAGTCTTTGGTTATACCTATTTACTATAGTTTTTACATGTTCTTCATATGTTAATCTCCTATCAATCATTACCTCAAATATTTGTATGAGTTTTTGATATCTGCTGTTTGTTTTTGAAAAACAAGTTCAGTTCTTCTCCTATTATGTTTCTGTTACTCATTGTAAATGTCATGCACTGCATTTTCTTAGGATTCATTACTAACCTTGCTTCATGAAACCAATGTTCCATGTCCAATACATTTTCCTGCAATATTGCCTCCAGAGTGGTGTTGTTGGCTGCGGATGCCACCAAAACAGTATCATCCACATACAAATACATCAATCCATTCTTTATCATGTCTGGCAGGTGGTTAATATATATGTTGAAGAGTAGGGGCCCTAATATTGAGCTCTGAGGGACCCCTCTCTTCACCTCCCTTAAGACTGATAAAGTTTTACCTGCTGAAATACACTGCTTTCATTGAAGTAGGTATGAACTGAACCAAGATAAAGTTTCTTCATGGAGTCCAATCTTATGCAGTTTTTCAAGTACAATACTATGGTCAACTAGGTTGAAAGCTTTGCTGAGGTCTATGAACACAGCCCTCGTACTAAGGCCCAAATACATGGGCTCTGATACAAGATTATTAAAATCTATGAGTGCCATGTCTGTGGACCTCCCCACTCTGAACCAATATTGGTAATTTGCAAACAAATTGTGCAGCTCCAGGTACCCCAAAAGCTGCCTATGGACAAATTTCTCCAGTACTTTTGACAGGACAGAGAGCAGTGTGATAGGCCTGTAGTTGGACACTGCCAGCGAATCCCCTCCCTTGTCTATTGGAATTATCTTTCCTATTTTCCACAATTCAGGAAATACTGCAGTGCTCAAGCTCCAATTAAATAGGTGTGTAACAACTGGGGCTAATATGTCAGAACCTATTTTCAAAAATTCCAGGTCAAGTGCATCGAGGCCACAAGACTTATTAGTCTTTAACCTCCTTAGTTCTCTCTCTCAATATCATAAGTTTTCAGTGCCTTAAATCTGAACCTGGGTTTCTTGTCCACAATTTCTGAAATGTTTTGTCTTTTGTTTGATGCTCTTTGTGTTAGAGAAACTTGCTTATAATCTGGCAAGTTCAGGTTGGGAGGTTCAATATAATAATCATTTAATAGATTAGCTATTAAGTCTTCACTTTCTGTCATAACATGGTTATTGATTAATTTAATAGATCTCTTTGGATTGCTTGGATTCTGGAGTTTTTTTATGTAATGCCAAAACTTCCTAGGATCTGTAGCTTTCTCTGTACTCTGTCTATAATATGTTATTTTGGCCATCCTTATTATATGTGAACATTTGATAAGCCATTTTTTAAAAATTAACCAGTCTTCGGGAGATTTTGTTCTATTTGTTTTTTCCCATAATCTGTTCTTTATTCTTCTTATTTTTTTTTCAGTGATCCATGGAAGTTGATTTTTCCCTAATATTTTTATCATTTTCGGGGTGTGTTTATTAATTATTCTAACCATTGTATTAGTAAAATCTTGTATAGCCAAGTCTAAATTAGGTATTAGGGTGATTTCTGTCCAGTCTTCATTTTGCAAACTTTCCCTAAAGGCACTAGCTCTAAAGACCTTCCAATTTGTTACCCAACTGGCCTCATTATCTACTCTCTTTGATTTTACCCACTCAACTATGTATCTTATCAGGCAGTGGTCACTTAAATTTAGTGTAATTATGTCAACTGATTTTATGACTAAGTTTTTAGATATAAGCGTTAGGTCCAATAGTGATCCTTTGTCCATTTGTGCTGTGCTTCTAGTTATTCCATGTAGTATTTGATGAAGTCCCAAGATATCAAAACTGTCTTTCAATCTTTTTCCCCTACCTGAGTTCCAATCAGCATTAAAATGCCCCAGGATGATCAATTCAGAGTCCTGGGCTATATCTAAAAATATTGCTGCCAAGTTCTCAAAGTGAGACAGTTAATTTTGGGGGGTGCATATACTAATCCTGTCATGAGCTTACTCATAGCTAATTCAATTAACAAACAGTCAATACCCTCTAAATTTTCTGAAAATCTGATTTTTAGTGGTCCTAGCTTGTGGTTTGTATATATCACTACACCAGCTCCCTGTCTGCCTCTAACCTGCCTCACCAAGTTATATCCTTCTATCTGAACTTCATTGTCCAGGATGTTTTTTTTGGAGTCAGGACTGCAAGAACCTCATGATATCTGGCATGACATTTTCTGCCCACACTCTCACTAGGTCTATTTTGTTTATTAAACTGCATGCATTTTCTTGTGTTACTTGCAGTCCTCCTATGTTTTTAGGCCCAGGGTTTGCTTTGGTATCTCCACCCACCATTAACAGTGTCAAGCAGTAACCTGAATATTAAGAATTATTCCTGAAGTTTATGAGGGGCACAAGATGAGATCTATATTTATACTGGTCCCACCCATATGAAAATATATTCCTTCTTTTTACTCATGATTGCCTACTGGTAGACAGGTGACATCCCATATGATACCACATGGCTAGAAGTAAGGCATGACTTTTTCCCCACTGTTGGTTCTTTTTTCCATCCTCCAATTGAAATGAGCTGTTTTGAAAATTTCTAGTTCCCATTTTGTGTTTCCCTATTATGCTAACAATTACAAGAAAGTGCAACAATATAACTGGTTTCATCCTAAGTCTGTACTTCTTTACAATAAGTGTTCTGAAACTGGCAGCTTAAGTATCTCAACTTTGCAACAGATGTCTTTAAAATAAATTTCTCAATTAAAAAACATTAAATATGGACAAGCATTAATACTATCCAATATAAGATGTATAGGTCTATTACTCACTAGTTTAGATATTATCAAGATATTACCCTCAAAGCAGACTAGTACTTTTTAATTCCCTCTCAGAAATCACCTAACAAGTACTCTAATAAAAATGCTTATATTAACCTATTCAAACTCTGTGCATTTAAGGCTTAAAACTTATCCTCATAAGTTCATCCTTCAAACTTCTAAGTCGGTTTTTCCGATCCTGTTTTGTGAGATTTTCATGATCTCATGAAAAATGATTGGTTCATATGAAAGCAGAATGTGAAAAACACTAGGTTCAACTTCTTTCATATGAGCCATTTTTGTGATCTCATGAAAGAGGATTGCTTTATGCAAAAGAAGAATGTGAAAAAAACAACTTGGGAGGTAATTTTGGGCTGCTGTGCATAACCCATGAATTTGTGAGGGGGTAGTATGTGTTGCACTGGTAGTACTCATTTAGACAATTATTTTGATACATAGATTGTCCCTTAACTCCAAAGAGTGATGATGACTTGCTAAACTTGCAAAGTTATCCTATGGGCATGTGGGAGGAAATACTGGGGTCATGTGTGCAATCCATGCTTTTGTGGGTAGGTATTAAGTGTAGTCTTGTAGTACCCATTGAGACCTTTATTTTGATATATAGATTGTGCCTTAACTCCAGTGATGGACTTACAGCTTGCTAAATTTGCAATGTTATCTTATGGGCACTTGGGATGTAATTTTTGAGTGCTGGGCACAGCCCATGAATTTGTGGGTGGGTATTAAGTGTTAGTCTTGTTGTACTCATTGAGACCTTTCTTTGGATACATAGATTGTCCCTTAACTCCAAATACAGATGGATGTATACCTTTTTAAGTCCAACTTCTTTCATTTGAATCAATCCTCTTTTTTGAGTCATGAAAATCTCATGAAATAGGATTGGTTTATATCAAAGAAGAGGCTGGCCTTACTGAAACTGCAAAAGTTGTGAGCATGCATTGAAGCATTACAATATACCTTTATAACATTTTTGTATTTTAATATTTTGACCCCAAATTTTCAACACACTCTTTATATGAGCTCACCTCAGGAACCCGGTAGGTGAAAATTTTAAAATCTCTGCTGAAATGTCATTTCACACCACAGGTGCTAAAACAAATTTCAACCAGGATTTCAAAAATGACAGCTATAAAGCTCATGAAGTGATGTGAAAAAATGGCAATGTTAAAAATTTGTGGTAAAAATATTGAAAATTACCAAAGATATGAGCGAGTATAGGAAACTTTTAATGTACACTCTTAACTGGCTAATTGTTTTCATATTTTTGCTCAGATTTTCAACATGGGAATTTTGGGACCCCACATCATGAACAACAGTGATGGAATTATTTAAATCTGGCCCAAAAGGTGATTTCATGCAGCGACTGTGAAATCACCTTTCAGGCCAGATTTAAATAATTTCACCATGCTTGCTTATGAATTGGGGTCCCAAAAAGGGCATGTTGAAAATTTGGGCAAAAAATATTTAAAAAATGACCATGTTATGAAGAAACGTTCAAACCACATTGAAATACATTATACAGAACTTACCTGTTTTCTTCAGTTTCCAACCCAGCGTTGAAGAGTGAAGGTGTGTCCCTAGTCCAGAAAAGATTATGGCATTGGAGCTCAGCTGGATAAGTATAGGGTAAGGGGTGTGTGGTATGGTAAGTGCTGAGTAGGGGGGTCTGGGTGGGGGTAGGATGGCGGCAGACAATGACGGACCCTTTTCTTTATTTCAGTGTTATAAAATAGTAAAATATGTCACAAGGATGGTTTTCTTTGTATAAGGTACTTCTGACACTGGGGATTGGGCACAGCAATGTCAGCATAATATTTGGGGGCACCGGGGGTGGGCACCCCATGTCCCTGACTGCTGAGTCCGAGGAAGGGAGGTTGTCTACACTGACACTGGGGATTGGGCACCACGGTGTCAGCAAGTTGAAATTATGGGAATTGGGGACCTTATGGAGGGGAGGTGGTAGCTGATTACTACAGGGAGTGGGCACCCTGGTGTTGGAGTATATTCTTAACAATTCAACTGGCACTGGGGACTGGGCACTCCGGTGTCCACTTCAAATAAGTAAAGCCACTCTTGTGGCTTATGGTGGGCACTTCACTTAAGAAGAAAACACACACACACACAAGCACAGCATGTTCAGCAGGAACAGGGCTACACATTGACATGTAGCTCCTTCACTGTTGAACAAGAATAGCAGAGCGGCATGCACAGACAGGGAGCCAGCCCTGCCAGCTAATAATTTAGCACATTTCAGTAATATGATCACATGACTTCATATGGTCATAAAATTCAGTTATCTTTAGAATTCTGGCTTTTTAAACCATGTATGCTCAGAAACTGAACTTCTTTTCTTAAATATTTTAAAAACTACTTACAGTAAGTCTGTGAGACAAAAATAGCAAAAGCGAGTACTTCAGGCCAAACTCTATCAAACCTACAAGATTCAAGTTTCAAATTGCTCTAGTTTTTATATTCGTGCCTACACTTCAGTAAAGTGAACATATTGATATGATAGTGGATTTTGAGAGGTGTGTTACTGTCAGTTCAATGCAGAGTAGTCTGCAAGGGGCTCGACAGTGTCAGACCAATCATCAGCCAGACTTATCATGACACTCTTTTGGTCTTACTGGGTGGAATCTTTGTGTAGTTCAAAGAAAAGAGCCAAGTGAATCATAGGGTGTTTTTTCCTTTGATCTGCATAATGCTGCCCAGAAAGCATAGTTGATCAGCATCATGCTCAGCCTACCTTGGTCCTCCCCCAAAAGTAAAACCAATCCCTCCCACCCCTTACTTCTTCATTTTCTGACACCAGGTTGCCCAATCCTTGGTGCTGGCTAGTACAACATCCCATCTGTTTTTACTGTTTGACACTGGGGAGCCCACCCCTGTGCCGCCAAACATAACATCATAATTGGGATGCCCAGTACCTGAAATAAAGAAAATCATTCCTCAATCCCTTCCACCCCTTCCTTCTTAATTTTCCAGCAACAAGATGCTCAGTCCCCCAGTGCCGGCTAGTATCCTCCACCCTGCACATTTTCACTGTGCAACACTTAGAAGCCCACCCTCGGTGCCACCAAATGTAACACTGACACTGGTGTGCCCAGTCCTTAGTGTCAGTAGCTAAAATAAAGAAAACTGTCCCTTGTAGTCTTTTTTTATACTTATAAACCCTGTAAAAAAAAAAGGTCCATTGATGTCTGTTGCCACTGCCGACCCATCACTGTCATTACCCTTCCTCCACCCGACCCATCCACTAAACACCAATCACCCCCTTACTTACCTACCGGGGGTCCAACACCATAATCCTCTCTGGACCAGAGACATTTCATCACTTTTCAATGCTAGACTGGGAACTGAAGAAATCATGTATGCGCTTCAATGTATTTTCAATGGATTTTGAACTTGTCCTTATAACTTGGTAATTTTTCAATATTTTTTGCCCCCAGATTTTTAGCATGGCCTTTTTGGGATCCTATCTTATGAACAAGGGTCGTGAAATTATGCAAATCCCTCCCAAAATGTGAATTCTCGGTCATTGTGTGAAATCACCTTTTGCACAGGACTTGAAAATTTTCTCCACCCTTGTCCATGACATGGGGCCATAAGAAGGCTATGTTGAATATTTGGGGTAAAAATATTGGAAAACAGTAAAATTATGAGCATACCTTGAAATTTCTCAATGCACACTCGTAACTTTGGAAATTTTCAATATTTTGACCCCAGATGTTCAGCATAGCCATTTTTTCACAACATCTCGGTGATGTACAGTAACAGCTGTCATTTTTCAAATGCTGGTTAAAATGTGTTTTTGCACTTGTGGTGTGAAATCCCCTTTTGGTAGGATCTAAACATTTTCTACACCCTTGCTCATGAGGTGGAGTCACAAAAAGGCTATGTTGAACATTTAGGGTAAAAATACTAAAAAAACAAAGTTATGAAGGACCATTACATTTTCAATTCATCATAACTTTGGTAATTTTCAATATTTTGGCCCCAAATTTTCAAATATAGCCATTTTTGCACACCACCTCATGAATGTTACAGCTGCCATTTTTCAAATCCTGGCCAAAATGTGTTTTCACAATTGTGGCACAAAATGATGTTTCAGCCACTATGTTATATATGACATCTGCCATGTTCAGAAGGAGTGGTCATAACAAGGCTATGTTGAAAATGTGGGGTCACAAATGTGAAAAAATAACTAAGTTATGAAGAAACATTAGATTGTTCCAACATTTACTCATATCTTTATTTTTGCAGATTGTTGGCCCCCTGATGTTCAACATATCTTTTGTGTTACCCCCACCTCTTGAACATGACAGGTATCATTTTTCAAGTCTCCAACTCTAACACTAGAGGGCACTAGTGGAAGTTGAGGAGGGAGCTTCAAGAGGGAGCTTAGGAAACACTATTTTACAGAACGAGTTGTGGAGCCATAGAATAAACTGCCAGCTGAGGTAGTGGAAGCAAAGTCTGTGACATCATTCAAGCTGAGGTGGGACAAGGCTAAAGCATGATCAAAAGCAACAGGAGTAGTAGGAAGCATTAGTCAGAAGGAGGGGGTTTAGGTCCTGGGGTCTGAAAAGGTCCAAGGAACACATGAGCAGACTAGATGGACCCTTGGTCTCTTTCTGCCGTCCTTTATTTTCTATGTTTCTATGTTTCTAAATTCCCTCCAAAACTTGTTTTCACTGCTGCACTGCGAAATCAACTTTTGGATGGGATTTTAAAAATTCCACCTGTCTTGATCATAACATCAGGTCATTAAAAGACTGTTAGAAATTTGGAGTCAAAATGTGGGAGCCCACTAAATATTAAATATTGCCTCTCAGCTGGCCCATGCTGCATAAATACAATCTAAAAATGTGTAAAAGTAGGACGCCACTAAAAATCAGATTTTGCAGCTCATATGGTTTATCCTGAGTAAATATATAGTCCAAATATGTACAGACAAGACCCAATAAAACAGCAATGCAAGTGGGAAACAATTGGCAATGACAAATGCTTGTTTAGTTATAGATGAGCAAAAAAAAGGTCTTAATTAATGTAATTTGTTTGTTTTCCCTTTTGTAACTTTTCCCCCATTAACTGATTGCCACAAAATGTTCAGGATCCAGAGATCCTGGTACCCTGTCTGTGTATACCAAAATGTTAAGTAAATTGGTTGAATGGGAGCAAAGCGTCTAAGGTGCACAAACTGGGGTTTAACATTAAAGTGCTTACTCAACCCTAATATACAGGCACTACTGCACCTATATAATATTTAGATTTATTTGTTATTTATATGATATATAAGTGTGTGGGGGACTGGAGTGCATTAGGGTATGAATGAAGTGGCCTGCTCCCCTGCCCAGGGACCAACAAGTCCACCCCCACTGTCTCAACGGTTCCCAAGGACTACGGTGAGCTCAGGAAGGGTGAGTGAGGTGGGGCAGAGGCACATCCTTCCTAAGGTCCCACTCCATAATTCCTATGCTGCTCTAGCAGGATGAGACTGCCCCAAGGAGGCACCTGCAGTGGTGACCAAGGTGGATGTGGGGGTCCTCCATGGTGGAGACTCTGTGGGGGCAGAGGATCCCAGAAGAGAAGGGAGAAACACGTGGTGGGAGACTCTATCATTGGGGTAAACTTGGGGGCTGGGTGTGTGTGAGGGAGGTTAAGTACCTACACAGTGCCATGGCTTGAAGGGATTTAAAGCACATCCTCAGGATCACTGGGGCAGCAGGACCGGTGGGTAAGCCAGATGTCATTGTCCACCTGGGAATGAATGACCTGGCTAGGGATGAGGGTAGGGTAGTGCTGGAGCAATTCAGAGAGTTGGAGAGGGGTCTTAGACAGGTGGCATGCTCTATAACCTTTTCAGAAATGTTACTTGTCAATGACAAGGTGACAGACAGGGTACTCCACGTGAAGAGATTCAATGATTGGCTGAAGAACTGGTGCAGAGAGGACAGATTTGACTGGGGGTCCACCTGGAGAAATACTAGTCTGTACAGGACCAATGGCCTGCACCCATCTGGGAGGGAAACCAGGATCCTCAGTGAGAGGTTTAAATATTTCATAGGTAATCATTTAATCTGGGTGGCAGAAGGAAGCAGGGTGAAGCAAACAGCCACCCCACCCCACCCCGAATAAAATAGTCAGTGGAGAAGAACCAAAAGTTGAGAAATCAACAACGATTCTTAGGAACAAAATAGGTAAAATGGCAGAAAAAAGGCAAAATGATAGTAAAAACAAGAGGGATATGGAGCAAAGACACTGGGGGGGGAGCCATTAGGAGGGGCGGCAGCAAGCATTAGAAGGCCATGTGAGCAAACACCCGCAGCCTGGGAAATAAAATCCCAGGCCTAGCAGCCTTGATGGCAAAAGCATATCTGAACATTGTCACTGTTACTGAGACATAGTTCATGGGGAACCATGACTGGGATGTAGTTATACCAGGTTACAATCTATTCAGGAGGGACAGGGTAGGTAAAAAGGGAGGAGGAGTGGCTATCTATGTCGGGGAGTATTACAGCAACTGAGGTACAGAGAATGCAGGAGAGACCCTGGAGATGGGAAATGGCACTGCCATTTGTACTGGAGTGATCTACAAACCTCCAGCACAAGGGGAATAGCTGGGCAGCAGTACCGTAGGAAGGGTGGAGCGGGTGGTGCACCCTCCCCGAGTGCATGCCTCCGAGGGGTGCACTGATTCTGTGCTG
Organism: Neoceratodus forsteri; assembly: GCA_016271365.2. Lineage (NCBI taxonomy): Eukaryota > Metazoa > Chordata > Ceratodontiformes > Ceratodontidae > Neoceratodus > Neoceratodus forsteri. The sequence continues at coordinate 786,221,962 of CM057449.1, read as the reverse complement.
TGTTACTTTAAAAAAACATATTTCTTTTGTTTTTTTTAAATCAAATGCAGTTACTAATGCCTGCCAACAGAGGTGCAAGCAACCCCACAGAACCTACACCAGCAAGTCGCTGGGGGCTGTCAAGATAGTCCACTGTCTCGGCAAAGAAAACTCATGTGGTGTGGGAGTGCCAGACATTATAAAAGGTAGGGCGCAGGAGACTCGCGGAGTGGGTTATAGTGTAGAGAGAGGTGATAGAGTAGAGAGGTCACGGAGAAAATACAAAGAAGCAGCAAGCGATAGAATATTAGAAAGTACTAGCACATGGAGGAGATAAGACAGACAGTGAGCTTGAGGAGGGACTCTCGAGACAGTCTGAGAGATATTAAATATATTGTGCAAGCACCACTCGTCATCTTCTTCCTTTATTCAGGGTAGACTGACTGAGACTCAACTGCTTAGTGCTTTTGCTAAAATTGCTTAGCCTTATTGGTACTGCCATACTGGATGTTTTGGGGGTTTTCTTTGTGATCGATTTTCCAAATCCGACGATTCTGGATGTCCTCCACCTCCGACCTCCACACTCCTGTCCTCCCGGCTCCCTCCTCAGTGTTCTCTGTGTCTGTGAGGGATGGTGTCATGTGGAGTACTCATCACCGGCCTGCATCCAATTGGAAAAAATAAATACATTTTATTTAATCTATCTGGTCCAGGCACTGGCAGCCAGGCTCGCGGCACCCCCAGCCAAAGACAATGATCAAATAATCATTATTTTTGATCATTGTCTTTGCCTGGGTGGGTGGGTACCACGGACTGCCTGGGCGGCTGCCAGACAGTGCCTGGACCAGAATAATCATTAAGCTACCTTGGAGGTTCATCGCCGATCCATCCTCCCCTCATTCACTGTCCAACCATACATTCCCACCTTCTGAGTTCTCCATAATCCCACCCTGTGTGACTCCAGTCCCAGACGGGACCTCCAGTGCTCCCTCCGCTCTGAGTCCGTGGCTCCCCCTGTCTCCCAGTTCTGATTCCCCGACCTCATTCTTCCCAGTGAGTCTGGAGTCCCCTCTACAATTCCAGCCCCGCACCCAGCAGCAGCAGTGTGAGCCTAGCCTAGGCAGTTCACCTCTTTTTGTGGAATATGTGTGAGTGTGAGTGTGGGGCCACGGCTGAGTCTGTGAGGAGGGCGAGCGCCCACATGATTCTTTATTTTTAATCTTTCTTGACTCTCCCTGCCAGGCCTCGCTCTCTCCGACTGCTGAGTCTGACAGCGTGGTTGGCAGCCTGGGTCGGGAGCTTAGCACTGTATGGTCACTTACTGTTTAGACAGAGACAGTCAGAGTCTGAGTCCATACAGCTTCTTAACCTCCTGGGCAGCCAACTGCACTGTTCTCTTAAAGTCCAGGGCCAGGCGGGCGGCCGGCGGCAGCATAACCTCCCCCCCTTCTCCCCTCATAACAAAATCCATCTGATAATTGAGTGACTTGTGTGACTAAAACAATCTAGTACAAATTAACACCAAGCAGAAAAAATGCTATAGACCAACACAGAAAATCAAACAGTTTCTATTATACAGTACTTATTTACTCGTTCTTGAATATTCATATTATACAGACTTTATATGCAGGCTTTTGCAGGGCTTTGTTGGTGGCAAGACTAAGGCACAGATGGATGAGCAGCCCCTCATTTTAACGGGGGAGTAGGCTTAAGTTATAATATGGCAATTGGTATTAGGGCATAGGGCTAGGCAGGGCACAATATTAGCAAGCATAGAGCAAATAAAAAAATAAAAAAAACGGCAAGCACTGTAAGCACAAGCACAGAACTCAAGAACTGACACACACACACACACCACTGTAATTTCCTTGTTGTTGATGTAATAGAAATGCACTTCACTTTGAGAGTCTACATGATTTCAACTTGAGTCTAAGTTGTTTAAATGTATTAAAAGAAAGGGAAATGGCATTTCTATTACCTCAACAACAAATTACAGTGGTCAACTCCACTTAGCCTTCTAGTCCTGTCATAAAACTTTATTTGCAGTTTACATATTCATACCAAGATACCATATGTAACTGATCATGGTACCCCTTACCAGGGGAGTACTGCAATTAGGCATTTGTGGAAGATGTTGGACCACTGCTGCTTATTAGGTTACTTACGGTAACCTGCTGAAATGCAAGTGCAACGTCCCCCATAATGAAGAGAGATGTCAGGTGCAACTGTATGCCTGTGTTGGGAATAATGCTGCTGCTTGTTAATGATATTCTTGTAACTGTGGGGATCTGCACCCCCACAACACCCATCAATAATGAAATTAATTAATATTTCATAATTATTAACGGAATGATGGGGGGTGTGGGGGGCAGAACCCCCCACCCAATTACAACAATTACATTTACAATAAGCGACTGCTTGTTTAACTTCCCCATACAACCAGATACAATGATTACAAGTCAACTGGTCCAATGTCCTCCCTCTACAAACACTGCAGTTGCCCCTGTTACATTACTGGCAAATCTGAAGTACATTCACAGCAATGCTTTTAGTTTTTTATGGTTTCTGGTCTTATGTATTGTTATTCCGTGATATTATTCTTTCTGTGGGGGCACTCCACCCCGCTGGGCAGGTGTGGGGGCGCTGCTGCCCACACACCCCAGGTTCACCAATGAAGTTGTATTTTTCCTGGTGTGGGGGGCGAGCACCCCCACAGAAAGAATATCACAGAATATTACAAAACATAAAGCAACCTCACAACTAGTTAGGCAGTTAAATTATTGTGGATCCTCATTCTCCTCTACCTGTTTGGCAGCCTGGCACATTGGAATGTGCTCCAGCAAATTGTCAGTCAGTTGTAATTATTGCATCGCATTGTACGGGGAGGTTAAACAAGCAGTCTCTTGTTGTAAATGTAATTCTTGTAATTGGGGGGCTCCACACCCACTGTCAATAATTTTGAGTTCCCTTGTTGCTAGTTTTCAGCGATTGTGGAGGATGTTGGACTTCGCAACAGGAGGAGCACGCCCACAGCATGATCATGTCTCCACCGCAGTGTGTGGAGTTTCCAAAAAAGTGCACCACCAGTCCAATGTCCTCACAAATGCCATGCAATTATACTGCATCCCAGCTGACTGGGGTCATGGGGAAAAAGAGGATGTGTTGCGATGAAGTAGTATTATCATGTAATTATATTGTAAGGGGTTGGGGCTGATGTGTCATGTCAGTCGGACACTGCTGCTCACTCTGTTGTCTACTTTTTTCACAGAATTAGACATCTTTTGATATTTACTGGCATCGTGATACTCTGATATGTTCAGTCTATTAAACTGAATGTAGGTATCAGAGTATCACCAGCAAATATCAAAAGATGAAAATTAATGAGTTTGCTGGGGTTGGGTTTACCTGGCATCCAATGACAGATACACTTACTTGTCCACTGTCTCTCACACTGAATCCAGTTTAATATATGGCCAATTAAAGAACATTGCTTCTTACTACTGTACCTATTTCCTAACCTTTAAGAAACAGGTACAGTAGGCTTCTCTAGGAGCTAAGCAGACAGCAGAAAAATACTGTACACAATTGGATCTGGCTATCACCGGCGGCCATCTGCCTCAGTCCCAGAGAGCCAGCCAGTCCAGTAGTCACTTCAGTCTAGTGTGGTGTCACCTGACTCCAGTAATTAAGTTATCTGACTGTTTATCATCTGACTAAAGGGTAGCAGTGCCAGCAGTACTAGTGGTACTGTACTTCCCAGGTCAGGTGGGTCCAGTTACTGATGACCCACTCCCTCCCAAACAAATCCAGGAGGGACCCATCCATCCGAGGAAGTACAGTACCAGTACACTACTACTGCTGATGCTGCTACCCTACTAGGCTGATGATAAACAGTCAGATAGGCCAGCAATAAAAGCCAGCATCACAGCCTGGCCAGGTGGTCACTGCCAGCAGCCACCTTGCCAGACAGCCATGCACTGGGTACTGGACAGGTAGCATACAGGCAGCACTTAGGTACACTACACTGCAATCACTCCAGGTCAATTAATGAGCATGCAGTTATATATATATATATATATATATATATATATATATATATATATATATATATATATATATAAAATGTATACAAAAATAAATTTTTTGTCTTCATTCTCACTCAATTATTATGATGAGGGGGAGGCTAATAAATATAAATTATTAGTCTCCACCTTCCCCCCTCTGCCATCTTAGCTGGAATCAGGGAAGGAAGACAGGAAGTGTAGAGACTACTAGTAAATGTTATTTCACATTAATTTATAATCATAATATAATGCATCTATAGTGGTCTGTTGCGGAGTCTGGAAAGGCCAGAAGGTAGATGGTTTAAATAAATGATTATGACACATGCTCAGCTCAGCACACAGTATTGAATTGAGTGAAGAATACTATAGTTTAATTGAAACCGGCATCTTGCTTCTTCCTTCTGGCCTATCCAGAAGAGTCCATCCATGCCAGACTATTATAGATACTATGGTTCAAAAAGGGAAGATTGGAGAGATAGGGACAGGTTAGGCAGGGTTCTAGAAAAATATGATCCAACCAACTGTGCAACTTCTCTTCTGTTTATTCTACCCAAGAAGTTCAGCTTCTTGGGTATAGTAAACAGAAGAAATAAATAAGGTATTATGACATGGATAATGTTTTCAAAGCATGTAACAATCATTGATCTGCTCTCTTATCTGTGATGGTTTAATTTATATGTATAATACATATAAATTAAATCATAAAACTAAGAACATGGGCACTGCAGTTCTGAGCAATGTATGCATAATCAAATTAAGCAATAAGGCATGACCAGACCGGGGTTACATTATTAATCTGTTAATCACCCTAGGGGTGTAATGTGCCAATACCATGGCACGAGGTGCAGCCAAGTGACGATGTTGCCCCTAGTGTGTAATTAACTGATTTAATCTAATTCTGGCAGATAGTGCCTTATTGCTATTATTTATAAAAAAAATGTTTTAAAAGAAAAGTGTTAAAAGTTAATACTTTAGCATGTTTTCCTCATGTAGAGGGAGATTTTTTTAGTAAAATAGTTATTCCACCAACAGTTTAAGAATGTTGGTTCTAAATATGAATGCAGCATTCCAGTTATTCAGCAGTGCTGGATGATGGAATGCTGACAGGAAGAAATAAATCCATGTCCCGTCCCACCATTGTGAGTCATTAGGCAGGGTATACTCCTTTAGTCTTTTCTCATCCTCGTATGGGTTATGGTGCAGACCCTAGTACAACATTTAATTGCCCTCCTCTGGACTGCCTCCATCCACACCTCTCAACTGCTATGAATTCCACATAGCACTATGATTTTCACACTCAAATTTACTCTTGTTCCGTATAGGTTTACTGATGTTCCTCATAATGTTAGAGCTATTTCTAGACACACAAACTATTAAATCATTGAACTAAGTTGACAGAAGCATTCCTTATCACTAACTATATGTGGACCACTATCTGCAGTAGACATATTATTGTTTAAAATAAGAAAGTGCTACACATTCTGACCCTTTGCTATGATTTTTGAAGGCTAGTGCTATGATTTTAAATGCTGAGTGGTTAAGAGGTGTGCCTCCATCATGTCTATCCCCTTGCAGAGATGGGGTCCCAGAACTGCATACAGTACTCCAGATGGTGTCTCACCAACTGTCTGTGTGTACAGAGGGTCAGGGATAACAACCTCCTGTTTTCTACTAGTGATGCTTCTCCCTGTGTATCTGACTCGAGAATCTCCCAGCCCTCTTTACTGCCTTCTCAAATTGCTTGCCTACTTTTAGGTCATCTGATATGATGACTACCTCCAGGTCCCTTTCCATCTTAGTTAGTAACCCCCCCCCATTGTGTGGTTGATGTCTTCCCCTGGGTTTTTGTTTCCCAGGTGCAGTACTTTGCACTTCTTTGCATTTAATCTAAGGTGCCATACTTCTGATCAGTCCTCCAACCTTGCCAAGTCCTGTTTCATCCTTTCCACCACCTTTTGTGTATCAACCCAGTAGCAGATCTTTGTGTCATCTGCAAAGAAGCATACTTTTCCTTCCAGTCCCTCTGCAATGTCACTTATAAAGACATTAAAGACATTAAAGAGCTGCTGTCCCACCAAATCTGGACTCCTGGCGTCGCAGGGTAGAGGAAATCAAACAGATGGAGGGTCTAACGGCCAAACTGAAATTGACAGAGGAGAAATATAGGGAGCATTGAGGAACATGGGAAAATGGGAAAACAGGGGAATAATGCAGATCAGAGGCACCAGCTCCTATCTTTCTCTGATTCACAGCTTTTGGTTCCGGGTGGGTCTGTTCATTTCGAGGGGAGTGGAGTGCCTAAAATAGGTGCAGAGAGATGAGCGGACCATGATCGAGTCCTCGGATCATCGTAGAAGTTGAGGAAACTAGAACCGGACTGACCCTCCCCCCCCAAACTGTCAGAAGGTTTAGCATTCATATTTGCCATGTAACTTTCCTTTTATAGTTAAAGGACTCCTGTTGAGCCCTTAGTTGACAGAGGCATTGCCTCTAAAGTCCAGAGCATAATCTTTTTACTCTGCTTTCCTTTGTAAACTAAATTGCAAAGGAATAATATTAGCAGTTTTCTGCAATAAGGTTTAGTACTTAACTTGTAACAGCTTCGACATAATATTTTAATGGCCTTGCAGTTGAGACATGCAGTTTTTATTGATTCTTGGAAGATTTATGGTTACCTCTAAGGGAGGTCTAGCTCATAATTATCAGAATAGCTATATCAAGAAAATATAACCTCAAGATTGATATCCTGTAAAATATGATAATTGTGTACAAATTTGATGGAAATTGGTGTATCTCCTGTGATAAAATGCATATATGAGCTGTACATCTGAATCTGGAATAAACTCTGAGTTAAAAAAAAAAAAAGACATTAAAGAGGACCAGTTCCAGTACTGAACCCTGTGTGGTACCCCGCTAGTAACCGATTTTTCTTTGGAGTGGACTCTGTTTACTATTAACCTCTGTGTCCTGTTGTCCAGCCATTTTTTTACACAGACTACCATCCTGGGACCCACTGCAAATCTGGCTAACTTGTTTAGTAATGTTTTGTGTGGGTCTGTGTCAAATGCCGTGCTAAAGTCTAGGTAGGTCACATCCACAGCCCCTCCCTGGTCTACTACCTTGGTCACCCAGTCAAAGAAATCTATTAGATTCATCTGACGTGGCCTTCACACTGTGAAGCCATAAATAAAAAACAGTAAATAATTTAGTTACTTTACTTTAACATCTACTAGTTAATGTAATGTGTGGACTTTCATTTTGTAGCCAGTGCCAATCTTCAGTGTGGACGACTCCTGGAGTGGACATCGGGACAGATTCACGTTGCAGTCTTATAAGGTAAGGTAATGGCAATGTTTTTTTGGATTGTGTATTTCAAGACAGATGTTTAGGTGACTGTAGTTTATTATTTACTTAATTTACTTAATTAAATGTGGACTTTCATTTTGTAGGACCGAACGTGAGTGCGGACTCCTGTATCGGACATCAGAGACAGTTCCTATCCCACAACTTAGTTTGTGGTTGCAGCAGAGGCCATGCATGAAAAGAAGTCAGCTCTGACAGTCAGTCTTATTAAAGGTAAGTAAATGTGTTTTAAAATTGGGTGACAGGTGTATTGTGATTGCATTTGTGTAGCATTGGCTGGTACTTAAGGACTTCTATTGTGTATACCTCTTGTATTATATATATATTTTTTTCCTTTGTTGTTCTACATTTTATATCTCCTGTCTATGTAATTGCGAACTGTATCTGTATGTGCCTCGGGACCTCCTTGTGAATGAGCTTGCTCAATGGAGTCTTTCCTGCAATAAACTTGAACTTGAACTTTGACTCTCCGGGGTGGAGTAGGGAAGTAAGGGCAATGGTGGAGAGCATGGCAATGACTTACTGAGCAATAAAACACTCCCCAAGGGTAGCTCAATGGTCAGTAATCACCACCTAGGGATGTCAATGTAATGTGGCACAAGGCATAGCTCAGTGACATATTGCCCCTAGGTTGTAATTAACTGACTGTTAATCTTAACTCCTGTGAGCACCTTATTGCTATGATAGAAAAGTTTGTATTCAAAAAGAAAAGTGTTACAAGTATGGTTAATGGTTACTCTACCACTAATAACTCACTGGAATGCTGCAGTTTGATTTTGAGCCAGCATTTGAATTGTAAACTGTTGGTGGAAGAACTTTTGTCTTAAAACTCTACCTTTAAATGATGTTAACTGTTTCTCTCATTTAAAGAGCGATATTTGAGATTCCAATTTTTTCACCAACAGTTTAGGAATGTTGGCTCAAAATCATAGTGCAGCATTCCAGTCAAGTCAGCAGTGCTAGAGGATGGAATGCTGTCAGTCAGGAAGAATCCATATGACATAGTGATCAGGCTGTACATGACAGCTGAACAGTCAGGGATTAATATAAGGCTGATCCTAATAGCCAATCAGACTGCAGGGGCTGGCAGTATAGCCTAGAGGTTTGAGTAATGAGCTGTGAATGAGCTTGTCATCCAGAAGCCTGGGTTTGATTCCCACAACCTCCACTTGCATACTGTGTGACTCTCAGCAAGTAACTTAACTGCTCAGTGTTCCCAGGTCATCCCTGAAAAAAACGGCACTTGTTTGTGCCTAGTGGGCCTAACCCAGTTACCAAGGACTGAAAACAAATAAAAAATATCTTGCACAATGAAACTGCCTTCTTGAGCATTCTCTAGAGGTTCTATAATGCTGCTGTCCTATTACAGATAGAATAGTATGGTTAGGTACTTCTAATAGCACTTGAACTGTGGTACAACAGCATTTTGACAAGGCTGTATTTAAGCAATAATAGTGCAAGACAGTTGGCAGGGCATGTGTTGTTGTGGGATTTAAAAACGCTTTGTTTGGTGTGTCACGAGGTGCAGCCAAGTGACTTTATTAACCACACAAGAAGTGTGTAAATCCCACTTCTACACATGCTCTCAAGTACATTATTGCGATTATAAAATGAATCTGTTATAAAAAAATTAAAAATAAAAATGAATTAGGCTAGCTACTGTAGAGTCATCAGCACTGCATGATTTGAGATGGTCATTGCTCAGTGTTTTGATTTGATGTAATGCCACGATCAGTGATAATTAGCACTGCTGTCACACCAACCTGAGGTCTTACTTGCAAAGCAAACAGGAAGTTGGACAGGATATTGACTGGGATGCTCTGAAGTTATAAGTACACCTATTATACTGTACACTATCTCTTCAGTATTGTGTAAAGGAAGGTCTAATCCTTGAAGATGCCACCGAAGAAACCATCAGGGTCAGAGATTAGAAAACTGCAGAAAGCAAGAGAAGAAGAAAACTGAAAACTCTCCCAGCAGTGGCAAAATTGGCTTCCCAAGCCTAAGGAGCAGGAGGGCAGTTCAGCGAGTCAGTCAGTAGCAACACCAATTGACATCGATGACATTGATGAGCCTGCCCCTACCGAGACAAGTTTTGACTGGACAACAGATATAACAAGATCAAGGTCAACATATGGTGACACTGATCATGAAGATGATGAGGACAATAGTAGAGAAGAAGAACTGGAAGAAGAAGATGATTGCCAGCAGATGCCGTCTGCCTGCAACTTTGAAAAATATACAGAGGATCCTGCATTAGAAAGTAATGTAAATGCTGTTGCCAGTTCAGTACACCAACTTAACTTTAATGACCTAACGTCATGGCCTGACATGACTGATAGATTTAGATGTTGCTTGGTGGAACATGGCCCTGAACAAAAGAAAAATGTTGATTTTAGTTTCTCAGTGTCTGATGATGGCAGGCGCTTCTATCAGGATTGGGTCACCAAAATTCTTCATAATGGAGAAACTGTTGAACGCACATGGCTAATGTACAGTGAGACCATGAACGCTATCTATTACTTCCCATGCATGCTGTTTGCAAAGAAATCATCCACTACATCAAGTCTGGCAAATCCAAAAAAAGGATTTTGTGACTGGAAGCATTTAAATCCCAGAATTCCAGATCATGAAAACTCCCCTGAACATCGCGACAGTTACTTACTTTAGAAGAATGTTGAAATGAGCTTTAAGATGAGGTCCACGATAGAGGATCAGCTGCAAAAGTCCATTGCCTCAGAAAAAGAAAAGTGGTGTACCATTCTGAAAATTATTCTTGATGCTATACTATTCTGTGCAAAGAATAACTTGGCTCTCAGGGGGTCCACAGATATGATCGAACACACACATTCTGGAATTTTTCTTAATTTCATAGAGCTGATAAGTCACTATAATCCTGAGCTTGCAGGGCACATTGCCAACCATAAGAAGGGGTCTACCACCTATTTTTCTCCTATGATTCAGAACGAGTTTATTAACTTGCTGGGTTCCACTGTGAGGCGTGAAATAATCTCGAAAATAAAGGAGGTCAAATATTTCTCTATTATGTTTGATTGTACACCAGATGTGGCTCACAAGGAGCAAATGTCTCAAATTATTCAGTATGTGAGGATACATGATAACGATTGCAGTGTTGAGGAAAGTTTCATTGATTTTGTCATCTCACATGAAAAGACAGGAAGTGGGCTAGCTGCAGAAATTGAAAAGAAATTAAATCATGATGGCTTAGTTATGGCAGGGCAAAGGCAAGGCAAGCAAAATTTATTTAAAAACGCCCAATTCCAGAGGCTCTGGGTGCTGTACAAATAAATAAACACATCTTCAAGAAAATAAAACACAGATGCAAGCTTTAAAAAATGCAAAATACTAACACATCATATAAACATCATAAACAATCAATCAATCATAGGCACTGGGTTGTATGGGCCCATGTGGCATGAGCCCCATTAATATTTTATGACACGGGCCCAGCCCCAGCAATAAAATTGTAAAAAAAGTGTTCTGGTTTTTTGTTCTCTGCGTGAATTGTGACCTGTGAGCATGTGTGCCCTTTAACTGGATTGAAGCAACGGGCGCCCCCCCACCCCGGAATCCCTGACTTACCTTCATTGCCATTGGTGGGCCTTTAGTGGCACTGACATAATCATTATTTGAAATCGGTGCCTTTTGGGTGTGCGTGACCAACTGGGCGCAGGCGCAGTGCTGATTTCCGTTATTGGAAGTGCAAAGTTACTGGCCGGTGCATGTCTTGAAATTGCCACCGAGATGGCGTGAGTTGGGACACACCATCCAGGATCAGGAGGATCTCAGCGGGCAGAGAGAGAGAGATGGCAATGAGTGAGCTGGCCAGGGACTGAGGAGTAATAGTCGGTCAGCAACCACCTCCAGATTCATCAGTGTGTGGCACAGCATGAGTTAGCCAACAACTGACCACACCGGTGAAGTATGTGTGGGCCATGACTGGCCCAAGGGAGTCACTGGAACGAGTCGGTGATGATGTCGGTATAGGCCATGTTGAGAGTGGCTGGGCGGCAGGTCATGTGTGGGCTAGTGACCAGGTTTTCATCAGGCAGGGGCAGCCTGAAAAGGACAGAGGTCTGGGACAGCAAAGGAGCCACAGGGAGAGAGGAGTCCCTAGGCCAACAGAGCAGCTAGTGAAGTCCAGTCCCCCACACAGAGGCTGAGAGCAGGCACCAGCCAGCCGAGAGGAGAAGAACGCAGCACCATGGGTGGTAACAGTAACTACCCCAACCCAAGGCAGCTGACTTAAGAGCCAGCACTAGCCAGGTAAGGTCAGAAATGCAGGGGAAGCTGAGCCCAGGAGTAACTCCGGCAGCGGGAGGAGACAGAGGAGAGAGCAGCTAGATGAACTGTCTGACTCTTGTGCTTGTTGGTTGTGTGTTGTTGTTCCCACTAGTGAGGCAGTCAGGCAGCCCAATAGTCCGCTACTGATGAGAAACGAAATAAAAAAATTAAATGTAGTGTGTGTGTGTGTGTGTGTGAGTGTGTTGTGTGTGTAGATGCTCATCGTGTTCATGCAGCCACAAGTGACTGATGTATTTATTTATTGAACATATCGGAATTAACATTTGAGTCAGAGACTCTTTTACAGTGCATGTACAAGTACAAGGAACATAGTTTGAAAAAAAGCACATGCAGTGTTGTAAAGCAATAATCAAAGAGTACAGTGAGTTTCATGAAAGGGATATACACAAGTATATATAACATTGAATTTTCAAATCAGTTCGTGGTCGATATGGTCTCTGTTAACTGTCTGTAACACCTGCTGCCCTGGGAATTTCTTCTTTTTTTTTTTTTACATGGCATTTTATGAATGGGACCATTCGGTTGTTGTGGATTTATTATTATTATGGGGTAGGGCAGTAAGTGGGTGACTATGGGACCTAACATTTGCCAAAAACCTGGATAATTAGGGCTGTTAAAGACAAATTGGAAACATTATTTACAGTACTGGTGCCTCAGACTTTGACCCAGTCCTAGAAAATTAAAAAAGGTTACTGCTGCTAATCAATCATCAATCATTCTTTATTTGTATAAGGCACCTTTCTTAAACCAAGGCGCCTGTACAGTTTACATAAAACAATAAATAGTTAAAACAATTAGTTAATACTAATAAGGATTACAGAAAAGGGTACCTGCTTGTAGTCATGCACTGATGTTGATCATATTACTGCAGCTAGGTAAATGTTAACTGATTGTGAGGGAAGCTTGAAATAATTTGTGGATTAATTGACTTTTCAAGACTATGAATACAATACAAAAGTTCATATGATAGTATTTTCTCTTACAGCTATTGAGTTGTTTTGTATTGATTTTTTTCCCTTTCATTTTCAGAGCATTTTATATTAGTGGTACTTTGGTCGCTGACTTTATTCAGTACTGACTGTGTACTGCAATGCATTTGACTATGCTATCTGGTTGGTCCCTGCCTTGTCCCAGTCTCCCTTCTATGTGTGTATGTGGGGCTGGTGGATACCGCAGAGGGGCCTCTGTAGTGTAGGACTGTTATGCAGTGGCCTAGTGGTGCATAGGGAATTGTGATTCATGGCCTTAGACTTTTGTCTGGTCCTTTACATTCCTGGTTACCAAAAGAAGTCTAAAGTAGTATAGAAAGATTCAACCATGTGCTTTAAAGACTGATTACCAGTCAGTCCAGCATACAGGGGCACGTGCAATTTGTTGGTCAATGCAGCTAGCACTCTAGCCACTGCAATTTATGGGATTCTCAGCCCTCAGTTACATTTGTTTGTCCATAAGCACAAATGTCTAGCAGGAGAACTGAAGTCAGTCGGGGGGCGAGAATTCGGGCTGACATCAGGATCCCAAATGAAGCAAGGGTTTGCTGTCTAGTGGATCCTCTGCTCTGCGAGGTCTGGGACTTGTGGGATATGGCAGTACAAGTATCCACTTTTCCAAGTGTTGGAAAATTGAAACTACAAGGTGTCAGTGCCACCATGCCTCTCAGCCTTCCATACTGTTTCAGAGGGCTGGGGAAAACTGCCTGGGGTGCCTGTTCATAACCCTAAACTCTCCTGAGTGGTGTGGCAACCTTGGGAGCCACAGAGCAGTTACAACAAAGATGCTCCTGGCTTAACCCCTGTGCCCTCATGGGAGCTTCTGCAGTGCATATCCCATGCTGTGAATTACCAGCATGTAACTCGGATACAGTGAATTTCCAATCAGCATACCTCTCAACTGTCCAAGAATGCAAGGGACGACCTTCATTTTACCCCTCAAAATTGCTCAATCTGTCACTCATCCATCCCTCATAGAAAATGTGGTGCCATCAGAGGGAATGTGCTGTAAATTCAGATATTAAAGGAGAACTGCTCTGAACCTACAAGTAACTTTCTCAGTAAACTTGTTGTTGAGAGCTAATTCCAATTTTAACATACTAGCATACTAAATTGCCAACAGCCTAGTGGTCTAGCGAGTCTGCTCGAGTAGCAGCCCTACATTCTTGTTACTGCAGCCAAGTCAAGCCTGTCAGTAACCACAATAGGCATTTCTTTCTTTTTTTATTTTTATTAATAATATTTTATTAAAATAAAGCCTTAAAACAGTTAAAACCATTGCCACAGTAGGCATTTCTGATTTACATTCTGATAAGTGGTTGTTTAGAACTGTATGATGTAATTTATGTCCCTTCCAGCTACAGAGTTCTACAGTAGAACACTGCGCCAATACTGGAAGAGCAGAACAAGGGACAGAAAGTACATCGTATACTTCTAAAATGGTGCTTTCCAGCTGTGTGTAAATTGGAGACATACACTGGGATAACTAAACATCCTGTAGCGATGGAACAAAATTATATAATTTTAACCCATATTTAAAAATAGGCTACCACTGTGAAAAACTGACTTGCAGTCCTGCAGATTCAGTACAGTTCTCCTTTACAGCAGAAAGCCACATTAATCTAATATACTGCTTTAAAAATAAACTTGTTACATGTAAACACAATGGTTTCCACCATGTTCTGAGCGTGTATCTCCATCTTGAGGATGTGTCCCTCACTTTGGGGGTCAGTTTCCCTCACTGTCCCTCATTTTGAGTGTCCATGTCCCTCATTTCAGTGACAAAAGGCTGAGAGGTACATTTCCAGATGGGCCCACAGTATCAACTGGCCCCTCTCCCTGTATGTTAGTCAGACCATTTTAATTCTGAGGTAATAGGAGGCATGAAGGAGGGTTTCCTGCTGTTAAGAGCATGTGAACTGAGTCTGAGTACCTTCACATTCATTGCCTCCACAGGAGCTCTCTGAAGTTGCACCACTTGTCTCCTGTATACTGTTAATAGTAAATTCTGGGCCTTTCTAAGCAGAATCAAGCTATAGTCAGCATGTCACAAACAAATCCTAATAGCTCAAGAACCATAAGTGCTAGACATAAAGTATGAGTGGCAAAGTTATTCAGCACAAAATTTCCTTTCCAGTGGTGGTATGCAAAGAATAATATGTAATTTTGTTTTTTTTCTATGCTGTTTGAAACAGGAAAAATTTTTTTTTTCACTAAAAGAGGCAACATAAGCCATACATGCCATACCATAAACAAATGTGAATAACTCCTAAAGTATACATGATATACACAAAATATCAGTGGCAAAGTTGTTCAGCACAAAATTACCTTTCCAATGGTGCTGTGCAGTCAAATATATATTATAGTCTGTTACATTATATATTAAAATATATAAGTGACTTTTTCAGACATTGCTAAGGCACACAGGAAGTCAGTAGCTGACTTCTGTAGGCATCCTCAGGACACACCAGTGTATTTTACTGATGCCTACAGGCATCGGCTAGGAGACAATGAGTTAATTGCTGCTTTGCATACTGTCTGTCTATCCAGATTTATTGACTTACGATATGTGACAGCTTAACTAATTATGTTAGTGTTCCTTCAAAGCAGCACATAGGTATCATGTGACAGAGCAGTAAATGAAATATCAGGTTTCTTATGGTAATCACCCCCCCAAATTCCTCCCTCCCCCCAAAAAATGTGGATTCCTCTTTTGAAGTTTAAAGACAAGGCTTTTAAAGGGTATTTTCAAATGTTTTCTCATACCTGAGACCAGAGGCTTAACCCCCATACCCCATTACTGTACAGGGGGCTCTGCTCTCACAGACCCCTGCTGTGGGGGGGCTTTGACCTCTGACCCCTGGGCCTGAGGCTGGGGTTTTGACCCCTGACCCCTGTGCCCTACCAAACATTTTACAAATCTGGCTCCTACACAATCAATAAGTTAGTAATTCTAGCAATATAGCTAACTGTCATGGCCAGGGGTATGACAATGATGCTAATATGGCAGGAAATTAAAGTGGGCTGCAAGCCCACATAGCACAAGTGAATGAACACACTAGATTTGCCCCATGTGCAGCCCATTCTCTTAATTTAGTTGAGGTCCATGCTGCGAGTGTATCAGTGGACATGGTATAATTTTTTGGTACAGTGCAGAGATTGTTTACAATTTTTGTAGCTTCAACAAGCTGCTGGCAGGTGCTGTCATAAGCAGTAAAGGTCACTCTGAAGGGTCACACTGAAACTAGATGGCTTTGAAGTTTCACGCAGTTCATTCCCTTCTTCATCAAATACCTGATGTCTTAAAGGCATTGTATCAAATAAGTGAAGATGCAACCAATGCTGACACAGTATCAACAGCCCAGAGCCTAATCAAGCAGATATATTTCAAATTTCTTTGTACCCTAGCAATGTGGGACAAACTACTGAACCTGGTTGAATGAGTAAACCAACTGTTGCAATTTAAAGGATTGCCTGTCAATAGTGCCTCAAAACGTATCAGAGGATTAAAGGACACACTGCAGCACATGTGGGGTGATGGAATAAATGGCATTGTACAACATGCAGTAAAACTTGATGAACAGATGTCACTGAATGCAGAATTCACAGAAAAAAGAAAAAGAAAGGTGAAAAGGATGGCAGATGGGAACGTCGAAGTTGAAGGGCACTTGATTTCTGCTGAGCAGGCTTTCAAAATGCAGTTCAACAATGTTCTAGACACCCTCATTTCCCAGATTCAGTGAAGGTATGAGGCATTGTCTGAAGTGGCTGCTGACTTTAACTTCCTTACAGGGCTATCTTTCTCAACAATGGAAGTTAGCGATTTAAAGAAATGTGCAGATCTGGCAATGAAATATTCTAAGGATCTAGATGCTTGTTAGATAGTATATGAAGAACAGACCTTCAAATTTCAGGCAGCTTCAGTACTGCCCAATTTTTCAAATGCCATACCGCACAGCTTTTTGAAGCTCATTCACAAATGGTCTTTGTGTACTTCTTTTCCAAACACTGAAATTGCTCTCCGAATCTTCTTGACACTCCCTGTGACTGTTGCTCCTTACAAGTGTAGTTTCAGCAAGCTGAAGCTGATCAAGACCTATTTAAGATAATCTATGGGATAAGAAAGGCTGTCAAATCTTGCTATACTATCAATTGAAAATGCTGTAGCCAGTGCCATTAACTTCGACAAAGTCATTGACGAATTTGCCTCTTTGAAGGCAAGAAAGGTTCACACATAGGCCAGGCAGACAATTGTGAAATGTGTACGCTGTATCTACTGTGGATATGCAATGCAAATAACATTTTTGCATGAAAATATAGCATCACCTCTCATCAGTTACCAGGGTTCCCTCATGTCCTGATTGCCTTGAGGTTTTCACTTTAGTACTCAGCGTGGCCTGGGCCGTAGTGTGTGGGACATTGATTCATTCGGCTCCAGCTCCATAGCTTGTACTGTATTACTGTGTTCCTGTGTATTATATAAGATTGTTCAATTCTCTCATTTCATATATTTATCAATTAAGTTGGACTTGGAGTATTGAATGGCAACAGCAACTGCATTACCTTCTAATGCAGAATAATCTGTTAGGTCTCTCATTTCATATATTGATCAATTAAGTCAGAGTACTGAACTGGCATCACCATCTGCATTACTTTCTAATGCAGAATCCTCTGTTGGCAAACTGTGATTTTAAATACTAAATTAGGTGAACTGGTTGTCATTTGGCCACTTTACAACATAGTTTGTTCTGATTCCATGAGAAAAAAACATTTCTGAAATCAGGGGAAGAGATACTCGATTCGGGAGAACATGTAACACAAGTGTTTTTTGGTTCAGTAGGGGACTTATTCAGTAGTAGATGACCCAAAACTAACCATATCAGGCTACAGCATGTAACCGCCCCCCCCAAGAGCTTCTGTGGGCCTAGAGGACACTCAGACCCCCATACTTTATGTAGCAATCTTTCACAGTACATTCCAAAAATGCATATAGGGTGGGTAGTTGATGCCATTGTTGGTCAGCCACTTGTCCACAACAATTGCAGCTGCACACTCTGATGCCAGCCAGTCAGAGTCTCCTACATCTCATATTCCATGGGAGCAAAATATTCCCTGAAAGCAGGGGTAGGGAACATGATGTAACAAAAGTACATTTTTGTCTTCAAGAAAAGTGTCAAAACTCACCACAGACCATGTAAACCCCTCAGAGCTTCTGGGGGCCTTAGAACCCCCAGACCCCCATGCTTTATGTAGCAATCTTTCACAGTATATTTCAAAAATGCATATAGGGTGGGTGGTTGATGGCATTGTTGGTCAGGCACTTGTCCACAACAATTACGGCTGCACACTCTGATGCCAGCCAGATAGAGTCTCCCACATGTCATATTCCATGGGTGCAAAATATTCCTTGAAATAAGGGATAGGGAACATATAACAAAAGTATGTTTTTTCTTCAAGAACAGCCCCCAGACTTGCCACAGAACATGTAAACCCCTCAGAGCTTCTGGGTGCCTTTCAGCCCCAGACCCCCAGCTCTTTTCTGGGGGGACCCAAAATTTGTCTTTAGCCCAGGGCACCAAAATGCCTGCCTACAGCACTGCTGGACAGGGTAGTTGTTAAAGCCATTCACAGAATGACAGCTAAAGGGGAAGTGCTGCTGGTGGGAGACTTCAATCTGATGGATGTTGATTGGAGCAACCAGGCTGTAACCACAGCCAGGAGCAAAGACATCATGAAAGCCCTGCAGGGGGTGTGTCTCAAACAGCTAGTGGTGGAGCCCACCCAAGAGGAAATGATATTGGACCTGGTACTCACCAATGGGGACAGAATTACAGATGTAAAGGTGGGTAACCAACTGGGATCAAGAGATCACAGTACAGTATGGTTCAATGTGCGAACAGCAGAGGAATCAAACCACACAAAAGCAAGGGTCCTGGATTTCAGGCGAGCCAGTTTTTCAAAGATGGGGGATTGTCTTAGGAATTCGATGGTGGGGGGAGGAAGGGAGGGAGGTAGAGGAACAATGGACAAATCTAATGGGAGCCATAGTGGAGGCAACATGCCTTTGCATTAGGCAAGTAAGCAAGACAAAGAGAAAGAAAAAAAACACTATGGTTCTTAAAGGAAGTGACTGAGAAGGTAAGGGTGAAAAGGGTGGCATTCAGGAAGTACAAGGAATCACAGGGGGAGGAAGGCAGAGAACTATATCTCGGAAAGCAGAAAGAGGCGGAGAATGTGGTCAGGAGCGCCAAGGAACAAATAGAAGAAAAAATAGCCTAGGAAATAAAATTGGGATAAGACTTTTTTCAGGTACATTAGTGAAAGAAAAAAGACTAAGGGTGGAAACATGACACTAAAAAAGGAAGGAGGAGAGTGTGAAGAGAGAGACCAAGAAAAATCAGAAATACTAAACAAATATTTTTGTTCAGTATTCACAAAGGATGGGGAAGGGGAAGGACCACAGTTAGGGGTTAGAAGCACCACTGGAAGGGAGGTGAACACCAGTTCATTTACGGAGGACAGAGTCCTACAGGAACTAGCTAAGCTGAAAGTAGACAAGGCAATGGGGCAAGAGGGGATACATCCCAGAGTATTAAGAGAACTCAGGGAGGTACTGGCAGCACTACTGACAGCCCTGTTCAACAGAACATTTGAAACAGCTGTGGTACCAAAAGACTGGAGGAGGGTGACTACAGTCCCTCTCCACAAAATTGGGAGTAGGAAGGAGGCAGGCAATTACAGGCCAGTCAGTCTGACCTCGATGGTGGGGAATCTAACAGAAATACTACTAAAAGAAAGTTTTGTGATATATCATTAATCCAGCGGATCACAGAATCTGAGGCAGCATGGATTCACAGCAAGAAGGTCTTGTCAAACTAATCTGATAGATTTCTTTGATTGGGTGACTCGGGAAGTTGATTAGGGAGGGGCGGTGGATGTGGTCTACCTGGATTTCAGCAAGGCCTTCAACACCATCCCACATAGGAGGCTGGTAAACAAGCTGGCCAGGCTGGGGGTGGATCCCAGGGTGGTAAACTGGATCAGAAATTGGCTGAGAGATAGGACACAGAGGGTGCTGGTTAATGGAATCCAATTTGAAGAGAGGGGGTGACCAGCAGGGTCCCACAAGGACCATTGCTAGGACCAGTCCTCTTTAATGCCTTCATAAGTGACATTGCAGAAGGGTTGGAAGGAAGGTATGTCTCTTTGCAGATGACATGAAGATCTGCAACAGGGTGGACACTCCAGGATGTGTGTGTGTGGAGAAAATGAGAAGGGATGTAAGCAGGCTCGCGGAGTTGTCATGGGTATAGCAGCTGAGATTCAACGCAAAAAAGTGCAAGATTATGCACTTGGGACATAGAAATGCAGGGGAGTAGTACATGTTGAGGGGGGGAGGTACTGACAGCCACCAAACAGGAAAGAGACTTGGGAGGAATCATATCTGATGACTTAAAGGTTGCCAAACAATGTGAGAAGGCTGTGAGAAGAGCAAGTGGAATACTGGGGGTGCATAGGGTGAGGTATCTCCAGCAAAAGAAAGGAGGAGGCGATGCCACTGTAAAGAACATTGGTGAGGCCTCATCTCAAGTACTGTGTCCAGTTCTGGAGGCTGCATCTCCAGAAGGACATAGACAGCGTAGAAGCAGTTCAGACAAGGGCAACAAATATGGTGCAGTGGCTACACCAGACATCATATGAGGAGAGGCTGGCAGACCTCAACATGTACTGTCTAGAAGAAAGGAGGGAGAGGTGAGATATGATAAAGACTTTAAAATACCTCAAGGGTATAAATAAGGTACAAAAGGGTACCATCTTTAAGAAGAAAGATGTTCAAGAACTAGAGGCCGTGATATGAGAATGGGGGGGTAGACTCAGGGGTAATGTGAGGAAGTATTCTTTCATGGAAAGGGTGGTGAGGCATGGAACAGCCTACCAATGGAGGTTGTGGCAGTAAAAATGGTAGGAGAATTCAAAAATGCATGGGATAGACATAAGGGAACCCTAACGACAGGAAAGAGGGGGTAAGTCACAGATCACCAAGGATCTGTGGTGCATAAAATAGCCAGGGAAAATGGCCAGACTAGATGGGCCAAGCAGTCCTTATCTGCCATCAAATTCTATGTTTCTATGTCTCTAGGAGTGATCTGAGTGATTGGATTTAAGTGACTGAAGTGTGTGTGAAGTTGTAAGGGAGTTGAGAGTGGTGGGTTTTGAAAATTTGTTTGGGAATTAAGTAAGAGTGGGGGAGTGGGTGGAGTTGTATTTAGTTTGTTATTTTAACTGAGCTAGGATGTGCTGCCTCAAGTAGACCCTGAGGCTCAGCTACTTCCCATCCCTGCGCCAGGATCTACATCCTTTCCATGACCTCCGCCCTGCCATATGCAGTGTATTGGCTGTGCAGGGAAGTGGGGATCAAGAGGAGGTGTGGAAGGGGAGTGGGTGACTTGGAGAAGGCTGAAGAGGAGGGTGCTATTAGGGCTGTGAGGACCAGGAGATGCCCTGGGGTGAAATGGGGGGCTTGAGAGAGAGGTCAGACATGTTTAGTCCCCATACCTAGGGATCCAACTGCACAGAGTGGGCAGGTAGCTAATGAGCCGGCTGGCAACATTTGTCCACTTTGAGCAGCGCTGTGCATGCTAGATCAATGAGGAATATGTCCATAATTATGGTAGATTTTATTTCCTGTGTCAGTATGGCTTACATTACAAAGACCTGACTGGCTGACGACACTGGCCCTGTCTTGAGTCATTGGTCCCATACGGGTTTTCCGTAGTGCACTGCCCAAGGAAAGAAAATGGGGAGTGGCCATCTGTGTTTGATCTAAGCCTGGTGGTGTACCCAGTGGGAGATACCTTGCTGTTGGAATGCATGGCTGTGCATAGGGGTCCAGGTTCAGATTGCAAAATTCTTCTTGTGTACCAGCCTCAGGGTAGCGAGGGGGTATTTCTGAAGGAAATTGTGGACTCTGTCACTGGCAGAGTGTTGGAGTCACCAAGATGGCTTATTCATGGTGGCTTCAATGCTTAGGTTGACAACAAACTGTTGCATTTTGGTCAAGAATTCCTCCAGGGTATGAAATCCATAGGTCCTGCACAAGTGATTACTTCCACAACCCATCAACATGACCATGCCTTGATCTTGGTATTTTCTTTGGGGCTCAAGATTGGGGACCTCTAGATTGATCCAGTCAGTTGGTCAGATCACTGTGCCATCAGCTTTATTTTCAGGGCTCCCCCTTGTAGTCCACCCCCTGTGGAGGTTGTCTAGTTCCACCCTTGGCAAGGGCTTGACTCAGAGAGACTCCTGGTGGTTCTGGACACCTCAGATGTGTTGACAGCATATGCTGAGGCACTGGAACAAACTGTGGCAGCCTATAACAGGGCTGTTATGGCAGTTTTTATCTCATAATGTCAGTTCATGTATGCCCACTGGTTTTGTGCCTTGGCGTACAGTGGTTTGACCGGGAGCTGAAGGAGATGAAAACAAAGGGGTGGAGGTTGGAGTGTTGTTGGAAGAGATCCAGGGCCCAAGAGGACAGACTGACTATGATGTTTCACTACAGTGAATATTAAAGGGCAATCACTCGGCAGTACAGTTAGCCACAACACCCACAGACAGCTATATAAACCATAAAGTCATTCTATCAGTGCTGCTGATAAACTTTATTGTACAGAAAATAAAAACATTAAAATTGAACAAAAAAAAACAGAAATACAAAACTTAAAAACCACATCAGTATACGGTACAGCTTCAGCTACACATTACTTGAGCTGCAAACGTACAGTAGTGTTTCTTTCAGCTCAGATACCTTGGCTACAAAAATGGCTAGAAAAAAATGGCAAGGCAAATAAAATGCAAACTTTCCAAAAATAATTGAAAAGTACTTGAACTTGGGTGAGCGAGTGCATGCTTCATTGAGAAGTCACTCCTAAACTGCTGTCAGTCTATGTCACTGTTACTCGATTAATCCATTAGTCTTCTCTTGAGGATCTCCTGTACTGAAGCACTCTTGGTGTGCCTCCAGAATGCCAGCTTGCTACAATCCTCAGATCATGTTTGTAGCTCCATGAAGGATGCATCGAGCCACCGCACATGTTTTGTTTTCAAATTAGACATACAGAGATCCACGGGATGTTATAAGACAGTGTGCCCTGATTGATCTGCTTTCTGATCATTCCCGCATACCAGTCAGTGAAGTGGTTCTTCATAAAGTCTTTTAGAATCTTGTTTATTGAGAGGTCCAAGGGCTGTAACAGGTCAGTACATGTGGGGCTTGGGGGGTGAATACATCGACAATTTTCGATTCTTCCAGTTTCTCAAACACTGACTGTGCTGTGTGTGCCCTAAAGAGGTCCATCATAAGCAGTGTTCACTGCTCTGCTGGCAAATCATGCTTTTCTATTACACTATTAATGTTGGGCGCATGAAAAGAGACAATATACAGGAGCATGGTGACACTGTTCACCTAGTGGTTCCCCAAATGTGTTATACATCATGACTCAGGGAACCTGTATGTAGGGAGACAGTTCAGTGTTTTGCCCCAGTAAGTCACTCGGGTGGGGGGTGAAAAGAACCAGATAACGTGCAGCCAAGAAGGAGGGTGACCTGTTTTTTTTTTGTTCCTTTACCCAGTGACTTCCACCCACCTTGCACCACTCTCTGCCATAGACTACTGGGAATAGGAAACTAAATTCAGACCACTCTTGTCTGTGTTCAGCATGTGGTCAGCAGGGATAAATTCTTGGCTTGAGAGCTTTAGTGATCCTGTTGAGAAAGTTCAAGTTGAGAACAGGAAAGTCATCGGTTGTTTTTCTACCTGCTTTTGTACCCTTGCTCTTACAGTAGCCCATCCTGTTCAGAAACTGCCAAGCCCATGCCTCATTAGTGAGAGGCTACCACCATATTGAGCAAGCAGTTGCTGGTTGTGTGCCTTTACAGCAATTGCCACAGCAAGCACAACATGGACATTAACTACAGCCCCTTCTCCTCTGAGGCCTTTTATGATTTTTTAAGCTCTGCTTCTACGTTAACCATGAGAAGACAGGGACAGCCTCTTGGTTTGGTTGAAAGCTCTGGTGAGAATAAGGTTAGTCAGGGATAGAACAGAATTTCGTGAGATAGTCCAATCTGAACTTCCAAACAGTACTCTTGTTCACTGTGCTGCCATTAAAACCAGACAACCAGTATGATCCCGAACTCTGCAGCATACTTGCTGATCTCAAATCACACATCTGGAGAGTGTAGCATACATTGCACCCTCTGTTTCTTGGCTGGCGGCTGCATTGCTGCAAGTTCTGTTGCCACATGTTCTGCCACAACAACAGGGATTTCGACTGTCTTGCTGATAGCTTCAGCAGACAGACTACTGGTAACTGTAATATAAGCTCTGGATCCCTCTTACATTTTTGTGGTTTGCAGCGGGACAGCCAGTGATGGAGGGACATTCTGAAGCCTTACAGGAGCCATAGCTATAGTAATTTTTTTTTTTTTTTTCAAACAGCTGTCAGCTCCATGTCAGCTTGCCTTAATATAGGTTGTCAAGGATCAGCTGACCAGTAGTTTGGCTAGATGCACGAAGATTAAATGTTGTCCTCTGCAGGTAGGGATTGAGAACACAACGTTAACAAAATGTAGTATTTAACAGCTCTACTGTATATAAAACAATGCCATAACACCACATAAATATACAGTTATGGAGTACACTTATGCATGGGGCTAATGCCAGCTGCTGTCCCTTTAAGTGCTCTCAGAACAATGTTGCTATTTTACTGTGTTAGCAGGGACTCTTAAGAAAACCCCTTGGATTTCTGTCTGTCTCTCAGTCTGGGGCTAGACCTCAAGAGAAGAACATCCTGCTGTACAGAATAAAACCTTTATTCACTGTATTTAGCATCCGACTCTGATTGTTCGGTACCAGCAAGGGGTCCTCACCAGCAGCAACAGATGGGTCTGGCAGACCAGAGAGAAGGTAAGGGTCTTTAATGGCAGACCAAACCAAAACGCCACACATGGTGGAGAATGCGGCCCTTCTTCTGCCCAGACCCCATCTTGTTTGTCTGCATTGCTGGTTACCCCAAGTCATTTGTCCAAGTATGCCTGTACAGCTATGAATATTACCTCCACTTCAGCCCTGGCTGCAGAAAAATGACTGTATCCTGCCTTAGAAGTAGCCCTTCTACTATATTAAGATTGGCAACAGAAAAACATTTTGCATGTTACAAGCCAACTAAATGAATGCACTGTCAGCAAGTTATTTCTCCCAGCCTGAGCACCTCGGAGCTACAAACTGCAAGCCCCTTCCAGCAGCTCTCATCTCGTGGCTACAGGTCTGCCTTGAACTCCCTGCCTGTCAGAACAAAATTCCAACTCTCAGGCTACCAAGCAATCTCCCTCTAGCTCTCACAGCTGCAACCCAGTACCTCTTCCTGCCAGGATCGCAACAAAATAAATAAATACCGGCCTTCCAAGGAATATCCCCACTCAACAACCAAAACTCCTTCCTGCAGTCATTATTCAAGCTGTTTCTACCTGCTGTGGTATGACTCAGCTCTCCCGAATGGCTACAACAAGCTGCACAACCACAGTTAGGTTCCCACTGCCTCCACTTCTCCCAAACAGCCACCGCTCACTCCTGCAGCCACACGGAGCTACCTGCACTCCGTCAGCCCACCAGTTTGTGCCACAATAGGATCAGCAAATTTCTCTGTCTCCCTCCATGCTACAAAGGGCCATGGCCCCAGCTCACCCCTATAAAGACCTCCAGCTTTGCTTCCTCACCTGACTAAGCTCCACTCTTTCCCAACGGCCCTAAAATGACTACATCGGATTACAGCAAACACTAAGGAAAATAAAAAAGAGAGAGAGAGACAAGCGGGGACATGCAGCACTTGCAGCTCTATGTTGCTTCCTGCCCGCTCTGCCGCTGCACACAAGCCACAGCTCAGTCAGTTGCTCGAGAAAAGGCTTTGCTGCTACAGAACAGATGCAGCTCTCCTTTTGCCTGCAGCTGCACAGAGAGCACCTTTCCCTGCTTGGCCATGCTACAAATCGGCCATTCAGCAAAACAATAAAACACAAATCCAGCCTGTAATGGAGCAAGCTGTTCCCTGACTCTCTAGGCTGCACACAAAGCTGCCACTCGGCAATGCAACAGGGAGCCTCCACATTAGAGAATAATTAAATAGATAAAACGGGGGCAGGGGAAACAAGTAAGAAAAAAATATCAAAAAGCGCCCCAGGAATTTCAGGCAGGGCATAGCATATACAAATAATTGGGGGCAAGAAAACAAAGCACAAGCTGGGCCAATAAATAAATACAGGAAGCAGTATGCCTTTCAGAAAAACTGTGCAGGGGAGATGAGCCTTCACTGTAAGGGCACCCCCCCTGGCTAAATGAGCTCCCCTACAGCACCACAAGCCTTACTCGCCTCAGCCAATTCAAAAACGAACTTCAGAAATCCATTTTTCATCCCCCCCCCCAGAACCCTGCAACTGCCTCTCCTAATCCCCGGTGAAACTGGTTCTCTTCTTGCCTCTGGGTTATGTTCTGACTCTCCAGGTACCCTCCAGTTTGTTCCTGAGCTGCTGAGATGCTCCCAATGCTCCCCTCTCTCTCCTACTGATCCATGTCTCTCTCCTATCCGCCTACTGACCCAGGTACCTCCTCTCCCTACCTGAACCACCCCCCCACAGGTGTATTTTGCTGTTCTTACCTGTAGCTGATCGCCACTCGCACCCCCTTAGCCTGTGGCTAACCTCCACCTCAACATATGCACTGATGATGAAGGATGTATCTGCACTTTATACCCCTTTGGAACTTGACAATGCCATATAGCTGCTACCTTGTTGCACACTCTGAACTTGCACATTCAAACCCTTTTCTTGAACTCTCTCTTCCTCTTTAATTATCTCTTCCCATTCTGGGGACTGCTTCCCCTCTGTGTTTGTACTACCTGTGCTAAGGATGAAGCAATATTATTGTTTGTTCCTACTTGTATGACATATGACCAGTACATGATGTTCTACAGATAATGCCTCTTGCTGCTACTGTTTCCCACTGACACATGTATTTTGACGTTTCCCCCTTGTATTGACGAAGATCCTTTGTAAATGAGCTCTTAGCTCAAAGGTTGTAATTCTGATTCTTACAATAACTAAATAAAAAAACATAACTAAAATACAGTGGACAACCTGGGATACCAAAAGAAAATAAAACAAAAGCTCCATAAAACAAAACAGAGTGCAGCAAATATATATACAGAAATTCCCCTAGCATTTTGTCACCCACCACAAAAAATGAAAAGTCTGCCATTTTTCTCTGTCAGGGTTGGGGAAGAAGGACAGCAGCATGGCAATCACCATTTTGGGCATTGTGGAAGCAGCACAGGGAGCCTCATGGCACAAAGCATCCATCTAGTTTACTCAGTGAGGAAAGGAAGTGACCCTTAACCCCCTGCTGGTGGCCATCTTGCTACAGTGAGGAATACAGAAACAGCATGTCAAAGTTTGGTGGCCATCTTGTGAAGGGCACAAAATTACCTCACTCCATTAAAATCAATGGCAAATCTATTGAAATGAATGAACCCTGCAACAAATAGTTGATTTTTGCAACAAAACCTTTATTTAAACAACAGACAACACAGAATTGAGTAGGAATTGTTTATTAAGACGTCATTGATGAACTTTGCTTACAAATAAGTGCAATTTTGTCTACAAAACTATTTTCTTCTTGGCACTTCATCTACTCCACGGTGTCCCATCTCCTGCATGATGGCAATTCCTTTTCATCCTTATGATCTTTGCTCGGTGAAACGCAGCTGGTCACCAACCACAGTGTCCAAAGATGATGCAGATATGGGCGCTGGAGCGTATGGAGTTCTACCTTCACCCACCTCAACAGCGTGGGGCTACAAAATAGAAACCATCCTGCATGACATCCAGTCATCTATCTCAGCTCAAGGAGCACCAGCTATGCAAGCCATTCAAGATGACCTGTCCTACATTAAAGCTATTTCACCACAGTCCACGGTCCATATCAGCCTACAGCCAGGACCCTTCTCAGCCTTGCCTCACCAAGACACTGTCGACTGGCTTGAACAATTCCACGCCTGGATTTCCTTACATGTTTGGACTGATCCTTTGCATATTTCCAATGTCTTGCACTTGTTTCTGAGAAGGACTGCCATTTCCTGGTTCAACACATTTCCAGAACAAGTCAAAGAAGATACTACCACTCTGTATGCCACCTTCAAAGGACTATTTTGTCCAAGCACACCCTTCCTGATTATTGGAAAAACTGTGGGAATGTACCATGCAACCCTCTGAATCTGTAGAAGTCTTCATAGTGGACATTGAGTCTTGCTGCAAACATCTGCAGAAACCTGAGAAAGAGCAAATCACGACCTTTGTCTGGGGACTGCTTCCTCAACTCCATCTTTATGTAATCCAACAGAAACCAATAACCTGGATGGACGCAATCCAAGCTTCACGACTTGCACAAGAGTCCATATTAATGTCCCAGGTCACCAGTGTACAAGCACCTCAATTGTCACAGTTAGCTGCACTCGCAACATGTGTCCAGCAGCAGCAACCAATGATAGACATGCTCACCACAACTGTCAATAGTCTGCACATCAGCTCAACTGCTTTTTCTGCTACCTCTGTCAATGTTCTCCGACCATTTCGACAGCCAACTGATCCATCTCCACCTCCACAAGAGCCTGTGACCTGCCAGTAGTGTGGATTCAGAAGACACACTGCTGCTGTCTGCCGAAACCTGAAGTACCACAAAAGACATCAAGAGACAAAAGGTACCCACTGCCACACAATCAGCAAGATAACTGCAACTACTCCCAGGATCAGGGAGCCCATCCAGGGAGCACCAGAGCCACCACCACTACCTCAGAGGTTGCGAAGAAAGCACAGCAGTTGGACCACAGTGGGCTCAGAGAGGGTGAGGATGGTGGAACAGAGGCACACCCAGTCAGTTGTTCCACACCACAATCCATACACCATTCTGGGGGAGCATAGCTCCCCTATGGATGCACCCACAGAGGAGACTAAGGAGGCTGAGGACAACTGTCCCAAGGGAGGCCCACAGGAAGGAGGCAGAGGACACCACAAGGAAAGAAAGCAGCTCCTGGGGGGACTCAATTATTAGGGGGATAGAACTGGGGGGAGCAGGGAAAACTGAAGTAAGGTGCCTGCCTGGTGCCATGGCTTGAGAGACAGGAAGCGATCCTCAGGATCACGTAGAACAGCTGCACGAGTTCGAGCTGGACGCCATTGTCCACCTAGGGACAAATGACTTGGCTAATCATGAGATCAGAGCAGTGCAGAAAGACTTTGTAGAATTGGGAGGGCCTAAGACAAGTAGCACACACAATATCCTTCTCTTAGGTGCTGCCTGTCAATGGCATGAGTGAGGCGAGGTAATTGCACCATGCAGTTTAATGAATGGTTGAAAAAATGGTGTGGAGCACAGGGTTTGGCTTCATTGGGACTGGGGTTCCACCTGGAGGGACACCAGCCTATACTGGCAGGATGGTCTGCATCTGTCCAGGAAGGAACAAGTCTTTTGAGCAATCGGTTTAAATGCTTCATTGGCAAGCTTTTAAACTAGTCAAGGGGGGAGGCACTGATAAGCAGTAGGAAAATCCCAGCCTCTCCCTACAAAACAAGGTACTAAATGAGAAAAAGACCGAGGTAGATAGGTCAGTGGAGGATGCTGCAAAAGAAGGTAAAGCCATCAAAAAATGGAGAGCAATGAGTACCAATGCCCGTAGTCTGAGTAACAAGCTTCCTGAATTAGTGGCATTGATGGAGGAGGAACATCTGGGATATCATGGCAGTCACAGAAACATGGTACACACAAAACCATGACTGGGACATAAACATACCAGGATACACTATCTACAGGAGGGACAGGGTGGGTAAAAGAGGAGGAGGTGTAGTTCTTTACATAAGGGAAGGAATCAAAGCAACAGAACAAAATGGAAAACAGGGAGGAGGAGAAGCACTGTGGGTAAATTTGGAGACCGGCAATGGCACCACAATCTGCACAGGGGTTGTATACAGACCCCCTTCTCAGGGGGAGGAAATGGACAAGGAAATGATAGAAAGAATACTTAGAATGGCAGAAAAAGAGGGGAGATATTGCTGATGGGTGATCTGAATATGCCAGATGTTAACTGGAGTGCAGTTGCAGCAGCCACTTCAAACAGTGGGGTTATTCTAGATGCCCTACAAGGGGCATGCCTTAGACAACTAGTATTGGAGCCCACTCGAGAGGGAGCAATCTTAGACCTGGTTCTCTCAAATGGAGATGAAGAGAGGATCACAGATGTAGAAGTGGGTAGCCATCTGGGAACTAGCGACCATCGAACAGTATGGTTCACAATAAACACAGCAATAGAGTCAAGCCATACAAAGGCAAAAGTACTGGACTTTAGGAGGGCTGACTTTGCCAAAATAGGTGAGTGCCTAAGGAATGCACTAGCAAATGGGCAGGAAGGAGGGGTGGAAGAACAATGGGAATAATAAAACTGCCATCACAGAGGTAACAAGCCTTTGTGAAGCAAATTAACAAAATGAAACGATGTAAGAAACCACTATGGTTCTCAAAGGAAGTGGCAGTGAAGGTTCAAGAGAAAAAGAAAGCATTCAGGAAGTACAAGGAATCACATAAGGAGCAGGACAGGGAACTGTATCAGTTGAAGCAAAAGGAAGCTGGGAAGGCAGTCAGAACAGCAAAGGCCCAAACCGAGGAAAAGATAACCAACTCAGTTAAGAAGGGGGATAAAACCTTTTATAGGTGCATCAGGGAGCGAAGGAAGACCAAGGGAGGGCTAGTGAGGCTTAATAAAGAGGAGGGAGGGTGAGCAGAGAGTGACTGTGAAAAGGCAGAGATACTAAACAAATATTTTTGCTCAGTATTTACAAAGGAAGTGGGGGAGGTACCTAAAACAAACAGTAGAAACACTCTGGATACAGAAGTTGATACCAGCCCATTTACAGAAGAAAGGGTTCTGAAAGAACTCTTAAAACTGAAGGTGGACAAAGCAATGGGGCCTGATGGGATTCATCCCAGAATTCTAAAAGAACTAAGGATAGAACTAGTGACACCACTGACTACCCTCTTTAACAAATCATGGGAGGATGGGGTGGTACCTGAGGACTGGAGAAGGCAGATGTGATTCCCCTTCACAAAAGTGGGAGCAAGGCAGAAGCAGAAAACTACAGACCTGTTAGTTTAACCTCAGTGGTAGGGAAAATGATGGAATCACTTTTGAAGGAAAGAATTGTTGAGTATCTAGAGGCCAGAGGGGCTCAGGACCCAAGGCAGCATGGATTCACAGCGGGGAAGGTCATGCCAGACAAATCTGATAGATTTCTTTGACTGGGTGACCAAAGTAGTAGATCAGGGAGGGGCTGTGGACATGGCCTACCTAGACTTTAGCAAGGCATTTGACACAGTCCCACACAAAAGATTAATATACAAGTTAGCCAGCCTGGGAGTGGGTCCCAAGATGACAGCCTGGGTAAAGAATTGGCTGGAGAATAGGACACAGAGAGTAATAGTAAATGGAGTCCACTCTGAAGAAAGGGGGGTTACTAGTGGGGTACCGCAGGGTTCAGTATTAGACTGGTCCTCTTCCAATGTCTTTATGTTTACATTGCAGAGGGACTGGAAGGAAAGGATGTCTCTTTGCAGATGACACAAAGATCTGCAATAGAGTTGATGCACAAAGGGGGTGGAAAGGATGAGAAGGGACTTGGCAAGGTTAGAGGAATGGTCAAATGTATGGCAGCTTAGATTCAATGCTAAGAAGTGCAAGGGAAACAAAAACCCAGGGGAAGAGTACACAATGGGGGGTGAGATACTAACAACAACAAAAATGGAAAGGGACCTGGGGGTGGTCATATCAGATGACCTAAAGGTGGGCAAGCAATGTGAGAGGGCAGCAAGGAGGGCTTGGGGGATACTGGGATGCATAGGGAAAGGCATCACCAGTAGAAAACAGGAAGTTATTATCCCTCTGTACAGACAGTTGGTGAGACCCCTTCTGGAGTACTGCATGCAGGTCTGGAGACCCAATCTCTGCAAGGACATAGACAGGATAGAGGCTGTCCAGAGGAGGGCAACTAAAATGGTGCAGGGTCTGCACCGGAAGACGTATGAAGAGAGACTTAAGGAGCTGAATATGTATAGCCTCAAGGAAAGGAGGGAGAGGGGGGACATGATAGAAACTTTCAAGTATCTCAAGGGAATCAACAAAGTCCAAGAGGGTAGCATCTTTCAAAAAAAGAGGTGTGCAAGAAATAAGGGGAACAATTTGAAGATAGAAGGGGTGACTCAGAGGTAATTTAAGGAAATATTTTTTTCACAGAGGGTTGTGGATGCATGGAATGGCCTTCAGAGGAGGTTGTGGAGTCAAAAACAGTGGTGGAATTCAAGCATGCATGGGACAGTCATAAGGCAATTCTAGGGGGTTGGGGGTAGGAAGAAGTAGGCTGCTGGTTAACTAGGATCTGCAGCTTATCCAATAGGTAGGGAAATGGGCAGACTGGGTGGGCCAAGTGGTCCTTATCTGCCGTCAAAATCTATGTTTCTATGTTTCTATCAGAGGAACACAACAACTGACTGCCCCTCTGACTCTCACAATTCAAACAAACCACACTCTCAAACTGCTAACTCAGGCACCGTCTCGCTTCCAGGGGTAAAGGTACCTGTCATCAGATCACCTCTCCTAGCAAAATTTGTGCCTGTAACCATCAGAGATTGGTCCACGCATGCCTTGATCAACACTGGAGCAGAAATCTCAGTTATCAACAACAGTATTTTGAACAACCAAGCTATTTGTCATGTATCTAATGTCTCTCCAGATAACCAAAAGTACATTATCACAGAAAGTATAGCTACAGAACCTATCACTGGCATGGTCCATCTCAAGCTACACTTTGGCTCACAGCAAGCTACTGTCAAGTTCTACCTAGTGCCTGATCTACAACCAGCAGTGATTCTTGGCCTGGACTTCCTCAAAGCTCACAGAGCCATCCTAGACTTTGCATCCAACAAACTGTCACTAGATCATTGGAGGCAACTTGCAGCTACAGACTCAGTCACTGTGCATCCTTAGTGATGGTTTTGATTGTCAAGATTTGAGGTGAACCACTTCCACAAGGTGTTGTTGGCATCGTCATGGGATTCCCCCGCTCTGCAGTCGTCAGCTCTTCTCCCAGGAAACACCTTGTCTGCAGTGCATAGTGGTACAGTCTTCCAAAAATACTGGAACTTCACAGATGAGCCAGTGGTCATCTCAACGGGTGCCAACATCAGAAGGTTTGTCTGCTTGTCTACAAGGGACCAGCTCCATCTCATGCAAGAACCTCAGCCTGGTTCCACCAACTCTAGTCCTGTCAGTACTATCATGATCACTCCAGCTTCACCAGAGTTACCCCTCAGTAAGAGACTGTCCTCTTCAAAACTTCCAACATCTCCAACAGAAAAGCAACAACTTTTGAAATTCCTGGAGAACTACCCAGATGTCTTTGTAGGTCCAGATAACAGGCTCAGATGCCGTTATATCCTGCAACACACCACTGAAGTGCAGCCCAACCAGAAACCAATCCATCAGCAAGTCTACAATGTGGGACACAAACAGAAACAAGTCCTAGAGGACATAATCAAAGACATGCTGGAATATGACATTGTTGAAGAGTCTACAAGTCCCTGGGGTGCACCTTGCCTGCCGGTGGTAAAGTAGGCTAAAGGGTATTGCTTCATGGTAGACTACGGAAAACTCAATACCTACAAGGTGCAGGATGCTCATCCCTTACCTACAACCGAAGATGCCTTACAGAGTCTTGATGTGGCCAGCCCTGCTTACTTCACCACTCTAGACCTTCAGAGTGGGTTCTACCAAGTTTCCATTGATCCAGCTTCTCAGCCATACACAGCATGGTGCTGCCACTTGGGAATTTTTCAATTTAAACATCTGCCTATGGGACTTCAGAATAGTCCAGCCACATTAGAAAATATTATGGAAGCTGTACTACATAGGTTGTCTTGGAAAGTTTGCCTTGTCTACCTGGACGATGTTATTGTCTTCAGCAGAACCTTGCCAGAGCACCTTCAACATCTTAAAGAAGTGTTCAAATGTCTCAGACAAGCCAATCTCATGCTTCGCCCAAAGACGTGTTGTTTTGCACAGTATCAAATTCATTACCTGGGACATGTTGTTAGTTCTCAAGGCATCTCTCCAGACTCAGACAAGCTCTCAGCAGTCAAAGACTATCCAGAACCTAACAATCTCAAACACCTTCATGCTTTCCTGGGCTTGTCTGGCTACTACCAAAATTTCATTTACAACTATGCCAAGATTGCAGCTCCACTGTACACCCTCACCATAAAAGGATGTGACTATACATGGACTTCCAAATGCAAAGAGGCATTTGAAACCTTGAAAGAAAACCTAATATCTTCTCCAGTATTGGCCAACCCAAGGTTCGACCAACCCTTCAAGCTCTACTCAGATGCTAGTTCCTTTGCATTGGGTGCTGTGCTATGTCACATTCAAGATGGAACAGAACAAGTTGTTGTCTATGCCAGGCACTGTCTTTCCTCAGCTGATCAGAACTATGGCATCACAGAGAAAAAATGTCTAGCCATGGTATTTGACATAAATACATTTGACTGTTACCTTCACTACTCCTCCTTTACAGCTATTGCTGATCACACTGCCCTCAGATGGTTATTCAAAATGAAGGAGCCAGTAGGCAAGTTCGCACAATGGATTGCCATGTTGCAATCCTACAACTTTGAAATTCAGTATAGACCAGATTGAGTTCACTCTAATGATGGTGTAAGCCAGAGATGATATCCTTCCGCATCATCCTCAACAGATGAAGAATCCTGCTTACAAGCTCTTCCCTTCCATTCCACAGATGTGCTTCCTGTAGACACTGCTACAGCACATCAAGTTGCTTGGCTGCTACCAATTGCTTCTACAGAAAGAGACACAAATCCTCATCTACTGCAAGCAGCCAAAGAGCTTCTCACCACTTCTACTTCTGATTTGTCCCTGGCAATCATCAAAACGCAATAAAGAACTGATCCTCAATTCACAGACATAATCACATACTTAGAGTCTGGAACCTTACCGCAACAAAAGAAGCATCACCAGGATGTACTTTTCTTTGCTTCGCAATACTCCCTCAATGATGGTGTTCTTTTCCACATTTGGACCAAGGAAGGCAAAGGCTGCCGTACAGCTAGAACTCATGTACAGCTAGTTGTGCCAGCCTCTCTAGTCAATCAAGTTCTTCAATCCGCTCATACCTCTCTACTTTCCGGAGGTCATATGGGAATCCACAGAACTCTCAAAAAGACAAGGCTTCACTTCTTCTGGCCTCACATGAACAAGGACATTGTCCAATTTGTCAAATCCTGCTAGCCCTACTTCCAAAGAAAGCCTCCTGCCAAACTGACAAAGGCACACATCATTCCAATGCCTGTAGTCACTGAACCATTCCAAAGAGTCAGCACAGACATTCTTGAGCCTTTACCCACATACTTTGACTCCAGCATCAAATGCATCCTTGTTTTTGTGGACTACCTAAGTATTTGGAACTAATCCCCCTGAAAGACATTAAAGCTGTCACGGTAGCAAATGCCTTCCTCAACACTGTCATTTGTCATGATGGTGCCCCATTATACCTGCATTCAGACAGAGGCACTAACTTTCTTTCAACCATTGTGTGAGAAACATGCAAACTTCTCGACATCAAAAGACCACACAACCAGTT
This sequence comes from Neoceratodus forsteri, assembly GCA_016271365.2. Taxonomy (NCBI): domain Eukaryota; kingdom Metazoa; phylum Chordata; order Ceratodontiformes; family Ceratodontidae; genus Neoceratodus; species Neoceratodus forsteri. Next base: position 786,186,432 of record CM057449.1, on the reverse strand, counting down.
ATCATCCACAAGTTAGTTCTCAAGACATCTCTCCAGACCCAGACAAGCTCTCAGCAGTCAAAGACTATCCAGAACCTAACAATCTCAAACACCTTCACGCTTTCCTGGGCTTGTCTGACTACTACCAAAAGTTCATTTGCAACTATGCCAAGATTGCAGCTCCACTGTATGTTCTCATCATAAAGGGATGTGACTATACATGGACTTCCGAATGCAAAGAGGGATTTGAAACCTTGAAAGAAATCCTAATATCTTCTCCAGTATTGGCATACCCAAGGCTCGACCAACCCTTCAAGCTCTACTCAGATGCTAGTTCCTTTGCAGTGGGTGCTGTGCTATATCAAATTCAAGATGGAACAGAATGAGTTGTTTCCTATGCTGGTCTCTCTCTTTCCTCAGCTGAGCAGAACTATGGCATCACAGGAAAAGAATACCTAGCCATTGTATTTGCTGTAAAGAAATTTGACTGTTACCGTCACTACTCCTCCTTTACAGCTATTGTTGATCACTCTACCCTCAGATGGTTATTCGAAATGAAGGAGCCAGTAGGCAAGTTCACCCAGTGGACTACCATGCTGCAATCCTACAACTTTGAAATTCAGCATAGACCAGGTCAAGTTCACTCAAATGCCGATAGTGTAAGCTGGAGATGATATCCCCCTGCATCATCCTCAACAGATGAAGAATCCTGCTTACAAGCTCTTCCCTTCCAGGCCACAGATGTGCTTCCTGTGGACACTCCTATAGCACCTCAAGTTGCTTTGCTGCTACCAACTGCTTCTACAGAAAGACACACAAATCCTCATCTACTGCAAGCAGCCGAAGAGCTTCTCACCTCCTCTACTTCTGATCTGTCCCTGGCAATGTTCAAAATATAACAAAGAACTGATCCTCAATTCACAGATATAATCACATACTTACAGTCTGGAACCTTACCACAACAAAAGAAGAATCGCCAGAATGTACTTTCTTTGCTTCACAATACTTCCTCAATGAAGGTGTGCTTTTCCACATTTGGACCAAGGAAGGCAAGTGCCATCGTATGGATAGAACTCATGTACAGTTAGTTGTGCCAACCTCTCTAGTCAATGAAGTTCTTCAATCCACTCATACCTCTCCACTTTCCAGAGGTCATATGGGTATCCACAGAACTCTCAAAAAGACAAGGCTTCACTTCTTCTGGCCTCACATGAACAAGGACATTGTCCGACTTGTCAAATCTTGCCAGCCCTACTCCCAAAGAAATCCTCCTGCCAAACCGACAAAGGCACACATCATTCTAATGCCTGTAGCCACTGAACCACTCCAAAGAGTCAGCACAGACATTCTTGAGCCTTTACCCATATGCTCTGAATACAGCAACAAATACATCCTCATTTTTGTGGACTACCCTATTGTATCTGCATTCAGACAGAGGCACTAACTTCCTTTCAAGCACTGTGTGAGAAACATGCAAACTTCTCAACATCAAAAGACTCACACACCAGTTATCATCCACAATGCAATGTACAAAGTGAAAGAATGATGTCTACCATTCTCAACACACTCTCCAAGTACCGGGATGAAACATACGACACTTGAGATCATTTTGTTCCATTTGTACAATTCGATTACAACACAAGCCCTTGTGTTGACAGTACAGAGTATACTCCATTTTTCTTAGACCATGGATGTCACCCAAGAACTCCACTGGACAGAAATCTCTCACTGCCAGTGGTTCCAAAATCAGCTTCTTCTTTCATTATTTCTATGCTGGAACAGCTTGAACTAGCCAGACGTGTTGCAATCACCATGTTGGGCCAGAGAAAATCTGCAATGCAGAAAATGTCAGCAGCCAAGTCACATGGGCCTTCATTCTCCATTGGGGACATTGTGTACTTGTACCAACCTGTCTTTGTTCCGGGCACCACCAAGAAACTGCTTCTCCCCTGGACTGGTCCCTTTTACATTGTAGAAAAGCTTCCTTCTGTGCACGTTCATCCACGCCGCAAGTCTGATGGTAAGCTGGTACACAACAAAGCCCACATCAATCGCTTGAAACATGGGTACCCAAGTAACACCACCCCAGATGATCCCACTCCACCTGACAATGAAGCTGCACTTGAGCCTGCCATCCTCTCTGAAGCTGAAATCCCTTCAGACAACTTGCAACCAGTTTCTACAGATCTTCCCACTCCTTACACTCTCCAGCTGGATCCTTCTCAGGACTCTCTCATACATACACAGGTGTACCAGATCGAGAAGATCTTAAGAAAGAAGTTCACCAATGGATCCTGGACTTACTGAGTAAAATGGTGTGGATTTGACAGTGTGCAGAACTCCTGGGTCCCTTTAAATTACCTGACCCCATCCTGTCAGGAACTGTGCAAGCCACTCTTGCCTTCAATCTGACTGACCAGTCAACAAAGGTCTTGAGGTTTTGTTAACCTAACTTAGTGGTGGTACTCACACTCCTTTTGGGGGTAATTCTTGAATTCATTGTAAATATTATTGTTCTGCATTTGTCATTACAGTGTTAGCTTACATTTTGTGTATCCTCCAGCTGCTACCCTTCCCTTCCTTCCCTTCCCCCTTCCCCACACTGTAGCACTTGTCACCCTGACCAAGCTTCAAGTTGCTATGGCATTTCCCCTTCCCCTGGTTCTACTCTGACTGGTCCCCAGTGCAGCCCAGATCCTTTCCTTCCCCCATCCCTGCAGTAGACTACTGTTGTTTTATAAATATGTAATGCCTTGAAGTGCTTAAACATGCTTTAAAATTTCTTAGAAACTGTTTATAGTGTTATTGTTTTGTTCAAGTGGTGCTCACATTAACTGTCCCTGGGGTGATATGGAGTACACAAATGTATGGGGCTAATGCCAGCTGCCATACCTTTAAGTACTCTCAGTACAATGTTCCTACTTTACTGTGTTAGCAGGGGCTCCTAAGAAACTCCTTGGATTTATGTATGTTGCTTAGTCTGGGGCTAGACCTCAAGAGAAGAATATCCTGCTTTACAGAATAAAACCTTTATTCACTGTATGCTGCATCCGACTCAGTTCATTCGGTACCAGCAAGGGTTCCTCACCAGCAGCAACAGATGGGTCAGGCAGACCAGGGAGAATGTAAGGTCTTTAGTGGCAGACCAAACCAAAACATAATGCAATATACATATAGGTTTTATTGCAAAAATATCTTTATAAACTCAGAGATCTGCACCATTTATTTAATGAGGAAGTGGACACCATGTCTAGCACTGACACAATTGCTCCACCTTCATCCACTTGCTATTAAAGGAGCTTCAAACCAACTGAGCAACCCCTGTTTACTGGATAACAGAGAGTGCTTATTTCATCATGAAATAGGAAACACCTTTCTCTTTTTGTGTATACAATATTGTTGCATAAGCAGATGTAACTGCTCACTTAATTTAAACAGTGTAAAACATTCTTAAGAATCATGTAAAATATATCATAAATGTAATATTTCGGGAATGAGATGATTTATGCACATAATTCAGATATGCTGTGCTCCATTTAATAAGGAAACACATAGGGAAGGCAGGGAACTATAGGTTAATTATTGTAACTAAATGGACTGGAAACTTTCAGGGACAGTCTCTTTCTCCATCTAAACCCCACTCTCTCAATTCTCATTTTTGCTCTTCCCTCAAGGTTTCTATTTCCTTTAGTAGACTCTTATTTTGCCCTAAAGCAAGCAGCATATTTAACAGATTCTCGCAAATGTTAACTCCTTAAAGGGGAACTAAAGTCAAAATGTACAAAAACAAAATGTTGTGCAGACTGTTTTGAGTTGTAGGTATAATCTTAGTGTGTCCTTGCCTTTGTTTGTTGTAAGGAGCTTTTTGTTTAAATTTGCCTGCTAGTTTTATGTCACCTGGGTAAATTTTTTCACTGAAAGAGTGGTGGATGAATGGAACACCTTACCAGAGGAGATAGTGTCCTGTAAGATGGTGGGCAGTTTCAAGAGGGGTTGGGACAGGGTAAGGGGAAGAGATACTGGGAAGAGGGGGTGGGAGGGGGCAACTGCGAGATGAGGTGCTAGCTGCACACTCAAGCAGACTCAATAGACCGGGAGGCCTGCTTCTGCTGACAATTTCATATGTTTGTATGCTTGTATATTCTCATTTTTATGGCTCTTCTCTTTCCTATAATGCCTCCTGTCTCATATGATATTAATGCATCCGGGACCATTCATTCAACAAGAGCTTTTTTTGTCAAGTGTACAGCATTAGAGCTATGATTTTAAGTACTCTTCTTGTCCAGGGAGGTCTAATGAAGATTACATTTACAGATGACAAATGCCTAAGGGGTAACTGAGTGGGCCATTCTGTAATGAAACAGCTAGAAACTTCACTAATTATAGTATTGGTGACTTGAGGTGATTGGTGTGCTTTTTTGCAGTTGTGTGTAGTTTAGTAAAATGAAAAGATTTAAAAACAAAATATTAATTCCTGCTAGCTAGTCTTAGACACATACCTAGAAAACAGAAAGTTTGGATTGGAAAGAGTTATTTAGCTGAAGCCAGAATATTAGGCTCCTAACAAGATATTGTTCCTACAACAGTTATTACTCTTTGAATTAATGGTCCTGGACACATTATTGTCACATGGGACAGCAGGCATTGCAGGAAAGAGAAGAGCCATAAATAATGCAAACATGTAGATCCCTAGGGGCCATGAAACTAGCATACAAATTACTAAAAAAAAACATTTCCTTACAGAAAACCAAGGGAAGGACACAATAGGAATTCATCTACAAATCAAAACCCTCTGTGCAATATTGATATATATTTTTTTGTAAATTGTGACTTTAGTTCCCCTTTAAGCTGTTGACAACATTGTCTCTTTCACTGTGTATTGCTACTGCTTCTGAATATACACTTGTTAGGTGTTTTTATTGAGCTGTTACCACACTTCATTCTCTGCACAATTGTTGCATGTATTCAAATTTTGTACATAATTTTTACAAACTGTTGTTCCACTGTTTTTGAATTAATGTATTTTGCTGCTGTTCTTCCACTGTCCCTTATCCCTGGTTGCACCTGGAAATGAGTCTTGGCTCAGTGTGCCTGTCTATGTTACCAATTTTCCAATAAATAAATAAAATAAATAAGCTGTTTGGATAAATGCTATCAGGCCCCTATATTGACACCTAAACTTCATGAAGGACCCCAGCTGAAACCTTATAAAAATAGAAGGGTTTCTCCTATCTACCCTCCTAATTTCTCGTAAAAATTTTATCTGCTTTACATGGGCTACGATCTTTCCCAAGGAAGCTTGTCTTTTAGTTTGGCTTCCTCTCCAGCATAGTTTGGATTCCCTGTCCTGCATTCCTGAGTGAGGAACTACTCTTGACAGGCCCATTTCCTTTGAATGAGCCAGTCACATCCCTTAGGGTGATATTATCAGTAACGTCAGTCCTGCAGCCACACCTCCCAGTGCTAATTTGCATTCATGTTGTTACACGCTGAAGCTGCAAGCTCCTTTCTCACTCAGCACAGGCTGCCTGTTAAAACAAAATCACCTATAAAAATATTTCTCATCAGGACTTTTCAGTCCTGTTTTAGGATTACATTATAACAATATTTTAAGGATAGAAATAAAGAATGCATGAACTATAGTGCAGAATGCATGAATTTATAGCAAGAATAGAATTATAGAAACAAGAATTGCTTTAACTTTCCAGACGGCCATTCCCTTCAGCATCAGACAAAAGGGCCACTGCAATAGATTTAATAGAAAAAGGACAGTTGCACAGAAAAAGAAAATACTCTAGCACAAAAGCTACCTACTCATTAAGGTAACGTACTTACACTACCACAAAAGCCTACTGCATTTTTTCAGCAGTCATTTTGTGATATTGCAGGATCTTAATGTAAATTGTATTTACTAGGTGGTGATTATAGGTTTTGACAAGTTACTTCTGTTAAAAGGTTTGTATTTAGTTGTTAGAAAGTAGCTTATTATTTTTTCTTGCAAATGTAAAATGTGTTTTTTGTGTATTTTGAAATGCTCTGAGCCCTTTGGGGATAGAGCAACACAGAAATAAAATTGCCTTGCACTACAGTTATGCAACATATTATAGAGGTTCAAAAACAGCTCATAGCAGAACCCAAATTCAGAAAATATGAAATTAATTTTTTTTTTGTTTTTAAAACCTTTGTAGGAAAATATATTTCAGTAAGTATCAATAAAAGTGGGTGTATGTATTTTCTAATCAATATAATATGGGCTTGTATATCAATAACAGATAGGTAACTGACGTTTAAAAAGAGGGATGATCACTCCAAGTACAAAGGTGCTGTTTAGCCCATCACCAACTTTTAAATAAAAATAAACCAAATAATTTGAAAAACTGAAAGCACACAGCATCTTGTTATATATCAAAAAGGTGTCAAATTTTAAAAACTTGTTTCAGTGCAAAAACTTTATAGAACAACATGCACTTCAAACTTCACTGTGTCATGCTTAGTGGGGTGTGAAGCTGCCAAAATTTGCTCTGCCCAAAAAAATCCACAAATCTCGGCAGATTCACAAAGCTATTAACCACAGGTTGCATTCTTATTCGCCAGGCAAATTGCCCAAATTTGCCTGGTGAATCAACACAAATGGCCAATTTGTGAGCGAATCCCAACATGAATTGGATGCTACAGCCCCCTGCTAAACAAGCATTTGTCAATGCCGAATATTTGCTTGCTGGCATTGGCATTGGTAGTGTAGGAGTGAGAGAGATGCATAATAGGAATTGCAGTGAAGTATTTAACTGAAGCCAACCCCACCACCACCCTGCGGAGACTGACAGACATTGGGGTGTGCCTTTGGGTCATCAGGCATAATGGCCTTATTTCACCACACCCTACCCTACAGACACCAACAAGTGCCACGGTGTGCCTTGGGGTCTTTGAGCCTTATGCTCACCCCATTCCATCAGGAAATATGGTGTGAGGGGTGCAGTATAGGAGAATGGGTGAACTTTGGGGCTGAAGAGTCCAAGGCACACCTCAATGCCTCTCACTGGCTGCAGGGTGTGGGTGGGGGCGGAATGGCATGAGCATTACAGGCAACAATCCCAAATCACACCCCTGATGCCTGTCAGTCTCTACAGGGTGGGGCGTTATGGTCAGAAACCCTAACACCTCAGATGTTCATAAGTATTTTCTCTCCAAATTTTCAACATGGTGTTTTTGTGACCCCACCCCCATGAACAGTGGCAATATCAGTTTGTTAGCCGAAAGCTGATTTTGCACAGGGACTACACCATTTGGCACCACAGGTGTGAAAACACATTTTGAACAGGATGTGAAAAATAACAGCTGCACTGTTCATGGGAAGGTGTAAAAAATGCCAATGTTGAAAACCTGCCATGAAAATATAAAAAACTGGTGAAGTCACAAGCATGTGTAGAAACTGCGCAACGCATACCCATAATGTAATTAGTTTGGGGATTTTTTACAGCAGATTGTCAACACAGGCATTTTGGGACCTCCGCTTATGAACAGTGTCACTGTAATTTTCTTAATCTGTCCCAAACAGTGATTTCCCACAGCGACCACGCATTTCTGCGTCGGAAGTGAGAAAACAGATTTCGGCCAGGGTGTGAAAAATGACAGCTGTACTGTTCATAAGGAGGGGTGGAAAATGCCAGTGTTGAAAATCTGGACTGAAAATATTACAAATTCGTGAACTTATGAGGGTGCATGGAAATTTTATGGACTTTTGTCACCAAATTTTTTACATAGCCATTTTAAGACTTCTGCTCAAGAACAGTGTCACTGTGATTTTCTTAATCTGTCCTGAACATTGACTTCACACACCGACTGTGCCATTGCACGCTACATGCGTGAAAACACATTTTAGGTGAGATGTGAAAAATGACAGCTGTACTGCTCATAAGGAGGTGTGGTAAAATGTCAACGTTGAAAATCTAGAGTGAAAATATAAAAATTACAAACTTACGAAGCGCGGCGTGAGGAACTGCGCAACGCACCTCATAATATAGTCATTTTGGAATCTTTTCATCAAATTTTCAACTTAGGTTTTGGGGCCTACCATGAAATGTACTGTCATTTTGTTGAGACGTCCCAAAAGGTGGTTCTGCATGGTGACCGCAAAATCACCTTTCGGGACCGAATAACAAAATGACAGTGACTGAATTCATGAGGTGGGCCCCAAGAACCCCATGTTGAAAATTTGGTAAAAAATTCCCAATGGCTAAGATATGCATCAAAGTTGAAAAAAAACATTCATCCCATTATACAGCTTTCCGGCATTTCTTCAGTTCTCGGTTGGCTTTGAAGAGAGCAGACATGTTCTCGTCCACCAAAGATCATTGCGATGGGCTCCAGAGGTAAGTATGGGGGGTGCACAGAGGGTGGGCACGGGTTGGGGGAGGGGAGCAAGACAGTCAATGAGGGACCTTTTTTTTTTACAGTTTTTTTTTCTTCTTCTGCAGGAAGACGATGTGGGACTTTTGCCATGCTGGGGTGGGCTCCCAGTATGGCAGCTGAAAGATTATTTTGGGGGGACAGCAGTGGAGCTGATGGGGGATTGGGCACCCCCATCAGCTATACTGACTTTTGCCATGCTGGGGTGGGCTCCCAGCATGGCATCTTTTTCAGGAAGATGACACAGGACTTTTGCCATACTGGGGTGGGCTCCCAGCATGGCAACTGAAAATTATTTTTTGGGGGAAGCAGTGGTGCCGGTGAGATTGGGCCACCCCGTCGGCCATAGCGATATTTGCCATGCCGGGGTGGGCTCCCAGCATGGCACCTAGAGGTCTGTTTGGGGGGCAATGGAGCCGACGGGGGATTGGGCACCCCTGTCAGTCATACAGTGTACACGGTTGGAGGGGAGCACATGAGCACACTGGGGTGAGCTCCCAGCATGCTACATAAGTGGAGGGGGCCATGATGAACTGTCTATGGCAATTCAGATGCAGTGAAGACGTACGTGTAGGCAATTTGCTTGCTTACACGTTACCACCGCTGATTGTGGTGGTATTTTCCTTAGAACTGTATGCTACTGCATCTGAATGGCTGTCATAGACAGCTTGGACATTCATTGGTGCAGTGCAGCCACACCTGCAAAAGGGACCAGGGCACTGGAAGTGGGGGAGGCACACCAATGAAAATTCATAAGGTGGCACTATGTTTCTTGCACATGTGTGCAAGCAAACATAAAAATGATAAAATCATTAATACCATGCTCCCCCCTCCCCCACTGGCACAATCCTCCCACCTCAAAAGCAGCACTTCTCAGGAAAGTAGCAGGGGTGCAGATACGAACAGCTCACCCAAAACATAAGTAGAAAAAGAAAAATCTTCATGATGGTCACCCTGAATGAAATTCAGGAACCATAACTAATGAAAGAAATACATTTGAGTTTATTGCTCTAAACGGCTGAAGACACACTTGTCCAAGCACTTTGACCTAACCAGGTCTTCTTCAGTGGGTGTGCCCATACCTGTTTCAACCAGGTTTTTATCTCCTAGAGCTTAAAGACATGGTAATCTAATTTTAAATAATATTCATATATATCAATATTCATAAACATCAACAAGAATAAAACACAGTTTTTTATTAAATTTCATAATTCTGAATAACAGAAAACGTGAACATAAGGTGAGAAATGCCTCTTATAAAAAGTACAATAATGTGTAGGGGGGATTGTGGGTGTGCAGGTATGGAGAAAAAGCAAGTTTGACGACAGAGAACAAAGTAATTTAGGGCTTAGAATGTTATGCATGTTAGTGCACTGGTAAAATATGTCATCACTTTAGCATTATTCAATTTTTTATACTTTATAAGTGGTTCCCTATGTAAATTAATTGGGAGCATAATACACTAACAGTACATAACTTTTACTAGCCCTAAAAATAAATGTTTGAAAGCAGGTAAACAGAATAATACATTGGCACAGGTAACTGTAAAGATACAGAGCACAAGTTGGGAACTAATTATTACTTATAAATAAACAGTACCTCAGGCCCCTGCCTTATTATTGGACGCACTATATAGCCCTTGAAAACCCATATCCAAGATCATGTGAGAGCCATCATAAATGACAGTGCCTTCAGTGCTCTTCGTACACATTATGCTACATTTCATCATTCAAATCCCAGCAGCCTCAAGTTCATAGCCCTGGGGCAAGTACTCTATCTAATGGGAGGGGGTGATAGGATTAACAAATTGTTGAAAAGAAAGACCCATTGGATAGTCTCTCTCAATACTATAGCCCCCAGGGTATCGGTGAGGAAGTTTACTACAGTATGTGCCATTTTTGAAAAACTGAGGTATTGTTTATTTATAAGTAATAATCAGTTCCCAACCTGTGCTCAGTATCTTTACAGATACCTGTGTCAGTATCTTATTCTATGTTTAACTGCTTTCAAACGTTTATTTTAGGGCTACTAGAAGGTATCTATCTATTCTTAGTGTATTATGTTCCCAATTAATTTACTTAAGGAACCACTTATAAAGTGTACAAAACGGAGTAATACTAAAGTGGGGACATATTTTACCTGTGCTCTAAGATGCATAGCATTCTGAGCCCTAATTTATTTTACTCTCCATCTTTGCACCCCCTGTACTCCCCCCACACATTATTACACTTTATTATAAAAAGCACTTCACCTTATTTTCATATTTTCTTTTATTCAAAATCATGAAATTGAATAGAAAAACTGTGCTGTGATGTTTATGAATATTGCTGTCTAGGAATATTATTTATAATTAGATTACTGTGTCTTTAAATGCCAGGGGACAAAAACATGGTTGAAACAGGTATGAGCACACTCCCTGAAGAAGACCTGGTTAAGTCAAAGCACTGGGGCAAGTGCGCTCTCAACAGTTTGGAGCAATAAATTCAGTTTATTTCTTTCATTAGTTACAGTTCCTGTATTTTTATTCACGGTGACCAGCATGCATATTTTTCCTTTTCTAGTGCAATACAGTACAGAATCACCCCAAAAAGTAATCATTTCATAATCTTCCTCCACCCGTGTGCTAAACACACTCCCCCCACCTCCTGCTACACAAGTCCCACCAAGTAGGTCACTTATAACAGTCTCACATCAAGCAAACACATGCCCCATCCAACCCCCCTCTGGTCCATTCCCCCTCCTTCATCCACCAGAACCCACAAACTCAACCTGCAGTAAAGAAAATAGTCACCCATTGCAGAGCATCTGCTCTGGTCATTTTTTTAGCTTCTTAGGGTACAAATGAATGAATGGTGACATCTTTGCTCCTACTAAAACCTAACTGACAAATTTTCAACCAATCAGGTTTTACTTGGAAAAAAGATGTCACCATTATTTCAGTCACAATATTAAGAGATGGACACTGAAAACAGCAGATGCTCTACACCAGAGGACCATTTTCTTTATTGTAGGTTGAGTTTGCAGATGCTGGTGGGGGAAGGAGTGTAAAGGGGACTAAAGTGGGGGTTGGGTGGAAACAGGGGGGTGCTTGATGTGAAACTATTATAGGTGATTAACTTGGTGGGACTCAGGTGGGGGAAGGCGGGGGAGTATGTTTGGTATTCAGGTTGAGGAAAAAGTATGAGATTGTTACTTTTTGGACTCAATCAGCATTGTGTAGCATTGTCTAGCAACCTGTGTAATTTGCCAAAGCAAGAGGGAGGTGGGTGCTGGGGGGGAAGGGAGTATCAATATTTGTATAATTTTGGGGTGGGGGAGGGGGGTTGCTTAACAACTCAGTGGGTGGGTAGGTTTCTTTAAAGTTTCAAAAATCTGCCACTGAAGTTGGCACATCTGACACAGAACTCGTAAATTTCTGGAATTGTGAATTTCTGCAGATTCACGCTAACTTCACTGATGGATTAAAAATTAACAAAATCTTTATACATGCTGCATTTGATGTAACTCTATATGAAGTTTAGACTTTTTTGAAGTCTGATGACACTATGAGGTTTAAAAGCATGTTTTTGTAAAGTGTTTGTAATTAAACATTTTATTATAGTCCGACACCTTTTTGGTATGCTTTATAACAAGGTGATATGTGCTTTCATTTTCTTGATTTATTAAGTGATACGGGTATTCTACCTAAAAAGGTAGTCCATTTGGACTCTTGGGAAGGAGAAGATGCATCTACTAAAGTAGCACCTCAGCAACATGCTACTGCCTGTGTGGGTGATATCACGTTGACAGCTTGACCCTGCCTATAGGATGATGTCAACAGAATCCTCTGCAGGAAAGGGATGGAGGGTTGGAAGAGACCTTGGGAGAAAAAGACTTGACTGTGCAGATGAACTGGTGCATCCACCATGCCTATAATGAAAATAAAAAAGGCATGAAAGCATAAGAATGGCAGTCGACTGTAGCTGCGACGTTCACTGAGGTCTGACATGCACAGGTCGATGACAGGAAAAGAACTGGGCTGGTGTGGGGGAGCGCCATACTATATAGCCTATGCTGATGCAGATGACTGACATTGGCGGGGAGGGGGAGTCCCCTGTGGTAGACTGCTAGCTAGAAGTTTTCCATGTGGTCCTAGTGCCTATGGAAAAGTCCTACCTTTGTGGTCTGCTGCAAGATCCTTTCTCGAAGTAAGATCAAATAGGTATTGGTTTTTGCAATAATCAGGATCTTTTTGTACATATTTGTCCATGTGGCATACCAGGGCACACATCACCACAGCAGTAGGTGTCCCAGCAAAGTTCATCAGAAAGGAGATCCAGATATGAATCAGGCCCTGATGGGAGTATGAAGCTTCACTGAGACACCACACAAAGATAGATACTTATCCTAATAATCTTTGAACACTATAGTGACCTAGGAGCCACTATCCAGGAGTATTCAGGTGGGACATCCATCCACTCAAGCTTCCATATCTGCAGTAGGACTCCCAATCTCATCCCAATTCCTTGACATTTGGGTTTTAGTATTTGAAGCATTGGTTTTGACACAAACAGTAACTTTAGAAATGGTTGTTGGTGAGTGACTTGTTCCCAGGGCACCAGAGAACTCTTTTACTGAGGCCCGCTGAAGTTTAAAGGTGTGGCGGTGCTTGTGGCCAATTTCTCTCAGATTAGCCCATGACCCTCTGTTTTCTGTCTGACATTTATGTTGGATATGCCAGTCCTCCCCACAGCAGTAGCAATAAACATCACTTCTAGTTATTGACTTATTAACTGTCAAGGGGTTCCAGTTGGAGAGTTCCATGGGTGCCCCCCCGCAGGGTGCCTCCCTACCAGGCAGGTGTCCCAGACGATTGTAGGACTTGAAAGTTCATGGACTCTCCCATCATTTTCTTTAGATCACAAAAGAATGCTACAGCATTCCCAGGTACACCTGCCTGTATCAGACCAAAGTCGCAATAGTCAAAAAAATTAAAAAATGCACAGCACTGACCAATTAATGAAAAGTTGGATACTTTTATTTGTAGAAAGCCATCTGTGTATGATGCAGGTGCAGCAACCCTTTAGTTCAATCCATTAAGTATGGACTTCCTCCTGTCAAGACTGCATTTGAGGCTCGTAATTCAGTGCTTGAGGCAGTCGACACACTACTTGACACAGGTGTGCTGGAAACTAACGGCTCAAAAACCCCAGCCAGCAATCCCAGCACTCATGTGACCCATGAATGCAGCAGTTCAGTTGAGGTGGAGAACAGCACACAGCAGCAAGTCAGTCAGCAATCAGGAACAGGTCCCCCTGGCCTGGGGATGAAACCTTCAATCTCTCTTGGACATTCTGCAGCAGCACAGTCCTTGTGGCTCACACCTCTCAGGCTACAGCCCTCCTGGCTCAACTCTCAGCCACAGGAGCACTATGTAGCTGCTTCCCAGTTGCCAATGAACCCAGTCCCAAGAAGCAGCACCCACAGTCCGACTGCCCTCTGGACTGAGAGTTCTCACGTACTCAGTACATGAGCCCCATGGATTCCTGTTCCCCAGTCCACCCCACTAGATAAAGGCTAGCAGGCCCCTTACCTGACTCCAGAGCAATCTGAGTAGGATGCAGGTCTCTATCTCCACACAGTACAGCTCAGCAGCTTCAGTGCACAGCAATGGCCCACAGGATTACACTCTCAGCAATTTCTTCTCACAGATGCTCATCTAGTACAATCTCAGAGTTTACTGAATGAACCCCGATGAAGACTTGAAGGATGGTTGGCCTGGCTAGGCCTATCACTTTGTTCTCCCAGCAGCAGGTACTGGAAAAACCTTGTGCTCCAAGGTTTTTCATTTTATTTATGTTTCCTGCCCCCTTTTGTGTGCTGGCCCAAATTGTTTGCAACAGCCCACCTGGGCTGTTGTCCAGTTGGTCTACAGTGGCTGTGGGTGAAATGAGTTCACAGTTGGCATGCTGGTAGGGATGGTGGAGCTGAGAGTGCTAGGGAGAAGCCCCTGTGGCATGTGATCCAGCTCAAGATGGTAGCTAGGCTTTGCGGTGCTGAGGCACCAAAGATATTGTGTCCAGGAAGTCTCTGGTTCCTGCTGCTAAAATAAATAAATAAAGGACCAGAGCAGAAAAAGACTGCAACTGCAGTTACAAACACAAAGGGCACAGGAGGCACTGAGAATGACGGTTCTGGGTCCCCATTCTCTCTCCTGCTGCCACACACACACACACATAGTCGAGCAGGAGGGAGATGACAGCATCAGTGGCAGCAGTCCAGGACATGGGAGGGAGCCAGGAAGACAGTCAAGTAAGCCCCCTCCTGAGAAGAAGGTTAGACCTGTAAGGTTTTTCTGAATTTTGGCTTCACTTTGGTCTATCTGAAGATGGAATGAGCCATTTGTATCCTTCTATGGCTTCATTATATACATTTAATGGCAATGGAAACATACACTTTCCTTTCTTGCACAACCCCTAATCTTTCTTGCTTCTGCTGGCTATGCCTACAAAAGCACTGGAAGATAATAATGAATAGGTGGTCAAGATTTACCATAGATGAAAGATATTCAGTTTTGAAAGATTCCTTCAAGCACTACAGTTAGGATTTCATGAGAAGAAGGAGAAGGAAAAGAACAAGGACAAGAAAGACATCTGGTGCCCCACAAGTTGACTGGCTTGAAACACCATAATTGACAGGGCATACTGTATGGCAGGAGACACACCCACCCACCCTGACATACCCTTTACAAACCTTTTGCAGTAAACTGAAGCAACAAAATCACCTTTATAAATATTCTGAACAACATGTTTAGGCATCAAATGAAGTTCGGTACCTACTGTTATCACCTGTCCAATTTTATATCCCAAAGTGATTGTTTAGTCAACAAGTCCCATTGACTTTCTTCAGGTGCTTTGGTTGAGCGGTTCTTCTGATAGAGTTAGTACTGAGGGAGTAATATTACTGTCTAGTTTTTCAAGATTTAGCAGTGTGTTCATTAGTAGAAGTTAATTTGGATGTTCTGATTGAAGCAGTATTAGTGCACGCTAGAAGTTGTTTATATAAATTTTGTATATTATGTTGATCTTGATTTTTAACATTTTCAGTTAAGTTAATGTATAATTGTAGTTATTTTTTTCTTACTCTGTTTCATAGAAACATAGACGTTGACAGCAGAAAAGAACCATCCAAGGCCCATCCAGTCTGCCCATTTTTTCTACCTTATGAATGTGCCATAGGCCTTTACTCTGTCAATGGCCTATCTATTCATATTCATCTGTATTGCTCCCTTATGCCTATCCCATGGTTGTTTGAAGCCCTGCACTATATTCATATCCACCACTTCCTGAAGTATGCCATTCCATGCTTCCACCACCCTTTCTGTGAAAAAGAACTTCCTCACATTACCCCTCAATCGGCCTCCCTCTAATTTCATGCTGTGTCCTCTTGTCCTGCTATTTTTCTTATATTGAAACATGTTAGAAACATGTTAGTTTCTCCCTGTTGTAGCAGGTCGCTGCTTCCACTAACCCCCCAGTCCTGTCACCTGGCGTCCCAGGGACTTACCTACGGGAGAAAATGCTCCCCAGTTATTATAGCCCTTTAATATACAATCCCCTATATATTATTCTATTTGACACTGTGGTTCAGGATATGTTTTCAGTAATAGATTGAGCAGAATACTTGGATTAACACATGCAAATATTAAAACAAAATCCCTGTAGCTATAATTTCCACTATGCAGGAATTGTTTTTGCAAAACAAGCAACCTGTTTGATTTAGTAACTAAACCCTCTAATAACCCCTACCCTCACCTTGAGATTACATATTGGCACTGTTATCAGAATGAACAAATTTGCCTGAATATGATACCTCAATTCATGGAAAAATTCTAATCAGCCTGAATAGGCGACTCAAGTTTTATAATTACTAACCAACTCTTTACATCTGCATGCTTCCTCTCCACCACCCAATACCTATACCGTCTACTGGATACTGATGCAATGATGAATGGAATGAATCTCTGTTCTGGTACATGACAAATGCCAGACAAAACAGCCATTTTGAGTTGCTTGGGTCAGAGCTACAACAGCTGAGGTACTTATTCTGGTAGTGTGATGATTTATCTGGTGTCAGACACTTACACTAGTAGAGTGTCGTGGGTTGTACGAATGCACAGTTGTGATTTTGTTTTAGTGTATTTTTTTATGTAGTGAGATGAAAACCCCATTTTGACAACTCAGGAGACATCAATGGTTAGGATGGCTGTACAGTATACTGGAGCAAAAAACAAAGTTGCAAAGTCTGTGTTTCCTTTGAAATACCATGGAAACCCCATGTACCTCTTTTCCTTGCAGCAGGCACCATGTCAGTAACATGACTATATCTGCATGATCAGCAGTATTGCCATTTGTGTATGGCTCACCAAATTACAGATTATGATTACCCCTTATTCAAGGAGTATGCTACAATTCACACCCAGAATCTACAAGGAATGCACCAGTGCTGTGTCTCTTTTCACATACAAACATGCAATGATCATGGCATGTACAAAGAAGGGTGTTCTGACTTCTGGTAAGGATGGTTCAAAATGTTGCAAACAGCTACCTTAGTCAAAGCGATCTTTGCAACCAATTAGAGATATACATTGTACTTGAACACTGGACTTCTATCTATGGGAGAAAAATCAATTAAAATTGCTTTTGGGTGGGGGCGCTAGAGAGCCGTAGATGAGATGAGATGTGCTTCACATGGGCTCTCGCCAACAGACTTTAGCTTCTATAAAAATACTGGGCAAGTTAATGTTTTACTTACTCTAAGTCCTAAATTTAAGTAGCTTACTCTTGGCTGAACATTTTGATCTGAAAATCAGCATGGGTAAACAGCAAGAAGCAACCAACGGAGGTCAGAAGCAACAGCCTCCAGAGGAGCAGTCCACAAGCATGAACACTGTGAGGTCTGAGAACACGGGAGCAGAGCCTCTGTGGACCACAGTACTACTAGAGGTGGTCAGTGCAATGGACTTAAAAAATTGAAGAAGCCCTGCAGCACATGGAAAGCCAGGATGCCCATTTGAAGACTTTATCGACCACAGTGGTAGTGGCAAACACCCAATCAACAACAACCTTAGCGGTGGTGACAAAATTCACAATGGAGAACACACAGCTACACACACGGATAGAGGCCCTGAAGAATGCAGCATGGGCCTCACATGTTCAGTTGGTGGGAATCCCAGAAGGCGTGGAGGGAGAGGATTTACTGCAATATCTTGTCAAATGGCAGAAAAGTAATATACAACCACTACAAAATATACAAGTCACTTCCTTTTTGAAAGCCCATTGTATCAACATGAGGGGGAAACAGAGCACTGCTAATGCCCCACAAATGGTACTACTAAATGCAGCCAACGAAGAAATCAAAGAGAGGATCATCTCGGCGGCAAGGAGTGCTTAACCACTCACCATAGAGAGACGTGACATTAAACTCTTTCCAGACCTGTCCTTTGCTACAAGAAATAAAAGGAAGCAATTCAATGCTATGCATGCAAAGTTGGATCACTGGGCATTGTGAACTCATTGTTATTCCCTGCGTGACTGCGCATGGTTTACAGGGGGCAAGCAATTTCAGTTTTCAGATGCCCATGATGCAGTAAGCGGGACAGAGAAAACTGCAGGAGAATTTCATTCCTGAGCAGAGGTTTTGGTTACACCACCTGAAATTGAGGACTGAGGGACTTCCATTCCAGTAAAATAACTTTTAATGGTTGAATAAATGCAGTGCAGGACCAGATAGGGTCCCTAACTCTAAAACATTGTGACCATATAAAATCCATTATATAGAATGCAATGTTTCTTTAAACTGGAAATAAAAATCTGTGGATGAGCTGTTGTGCATTGCTGTGCTGAAATAACTGGCTCACGTAGTGGAGATCTAAGCAGGTGGTTGCCTCATGGTGCTTAGAATCCAGGCATCGGGGATTCCTTGCCCGACTACAGGTAAGCCTTTAATTGATAACTTTCTAGCTCCAAAACTTGTCTCATTTTGGAGGTAGTTATGTCTGATGGAGGGTTATTTCTTAATGTTCAGTTGTTTACTGTTATTATCATACGTACTCAGTTATCAAGGCAAAGCTGTTTCCTTGACATGCCTTTAGTTTAGAAGCCTGTCTGCAAGGACCACATGGGGACACTTAATCGTTAACTAACTCATGGGTTAATATGGTTTAAACTGCAACTAGTTCATTGTGGTTACACCTCTTTCCAATAACATGTATCTGTACTACCATAGCCATTGTCTTGGCTGGCATAAACGTATGTTTTCTTTCCTCAGTAAATGCTGGTATATTCCCCCATTCCTTGGTGTATAGATTAGGGGGCAATGTTTACTGTCTGTAATGTGTCTATGCATTGTAACTAAGCAAAAGCCTCTTATGACTATGTAACCATGTTTCTGCTGGTTCAGTTAAAAACAATAAACATAAAGTTTTAAAAAAATGCTTTTAGGAGTGGGTCTTTAAAACTCACTGCTGGTTTAATGTTTTTTTTTTTTTCCTTATTTAAATTTAACATTTGTTGCTGTTGATGAGCACAGATACAGTGAATGTGACTAGGTTGCAATCTTTATTTGGAATTAGGACAAAGACTACAACATGGGGACAAAAGGCTGCAGGGCTCTAGACTAAGTGTGACAGGGAGTTACAAAGAATGCTAATTGCCCACTACAGGACTACAAATAAAATTTCTGCCCAGGTACTTTCTTAAGGTCAGAGCCACATCCATTAAACTCCACCCCCTTAGCTTAAACTAGTCTAGAAAACAATTATATTCTACCTGCATGGCTGAAGTGGATTGTTCAGGCCCTGACAAGTTCTGGGGATTTTTAACTAGGAAAAGACAAAATGGCACACAAAAGAAGAGGAGGGATTAAAGGCAGGGGGTAATGAGGGTTGTACATGAGGATAACGGGGGGATGACAGAAGGGGAAGCAACAAAATATGGACAGCCATGTGTGCGAATGCTTGCAGCCTGGGAAACAAAATCCCGGACCTAGTGGGCTTGATGGCAGAGGCTGATCTGAATATGGTCACTATTACCGAGACATGATATAATGGGAACCATGACTGGGATGTAGCTGTACCAGGTAATACTCTATTCAGGAAAGACAGGAAGGGTAAAAAGGGAGGAGGGGTAGCTCTTTACATCAGTGAGGGTGTAAAAGCAACTCAAGAACAGGGATTGCGGGTGGTGGGGGCCCTGAGGGTCACCTTAGAGATGGGCAATGACACTGCTATTTGCATGGGAGTGATCTACAGAGTTTCAGCACAATGGGAAGAGATGGACAAGCTTCTGGTGGAAGCTATCCATAAGATGGCGACTAAAGGAGAAGTTCTGCTAGTAGGTGACTTTAGTCTGCCAGATGTCAATTGGCGCAATCCAGCCGCAGCCACAGCCTGGAGGGACATGCTGGACGCCCTGCAAGGGGCTTACTTCAGGCAGCTAGTGCTAGAGCCCACCCATGAGGATGCAGATTTGGACCTGGTACTCACCAATGGGGACAAAATGTCAGATGTCATGGTGGGGGGGCAGCTGGGGTCCACTGACCATCGTACAGTGTGGTTCAAAATAGGTGTAGCAGCAGAATCTAGCCACATGAAAGTGAGGTTCCTGGACTTCAGTAGAGCAGACTTTGCAAAGTTGGGGATAAGTCTCAGGAAGGCCCTAGCAGTGAGGGAGGATGGGGGGCATGGGTGTCTGCAGACATACACAGTGTACTTTGCTGAGTACAGTAAAATCTGGAAAATCCAGGGGCAACATGAGCCTAAGGCCAGGGCAACAAACACAGCCTGATGTACCTAAAGAACTATAGTGTATAGTAGAGCCTTGTTCTATATATAAATCCATTCTTTTCTATATGCAGTTGTACCACAGATCACAGGTTATGGAATGTGATTGTACCCTTCTGTGGTAGAACAGCATTCTAGAGACTGCACAAGTCAGTTTCATTGTGAAAGAGAAAAAACACAATGCATACATTTCGCATACTATACACTACGAAAAATACAGGATGATCAACTTTATGCACAACCAGTGTGTTCTACCACCTTGGGGTTCTGATTCCCATGGACCTCTCAAGTTTCGCATTCGTGGTAAGAGGGAATCAGAACCCCTCTTTGGCAGAACACACTGGTTGTGCATAGTTGACAATCCAGTATCCTCTGTGTTTTTCCCTCCTTGGATGCTTATGTGTGAGTTTGTGAATGATCTTTGGAAGATGTGTGGGTGCTAAACTTGGAGGCCATGATTGTATGAGTAACCCTATTAAGAATGTAAGCACCAGTGCTGGTGTGAATGGACTTCTGTAAGGCTGGCTACCTTGATGTGGTACAGAGGCTTGTCACAGTACATCCTAAACACTGTAAGCAAAAGCCAGCCAACTTCTGTCTGATTGGTAGCGTGTGTGTGTTAGATAAAATAAAATGTGAATCTATTGGCATCATTGACTTACTACATATTGCTGACTGAAATGGGGGGGGGCAATCTTTGTGTGGTGGGGGCAGCACATCTTTTAGTTTGTGTTTACAGGGGGAGCAACAGTTCCATCAACTCTTGAGCAAAAGTTTAAAATTCCTGACTACACCCCTGGAACGGGGGGAAGGGGTGTTTAGGAACAGTGGACCCATCTGAAAGAAGCCATAGTGAAGACAACAAACCTTTGTGTTAGGCAAATAAACAAAGGTAAGAGAAAAAGAAAACCAAAGGAAGTGGCCTGGAAAGTAAGAGCAAAAAAGTTGGCTTTCAGGAAGTTCAAGGAAACACAGAAGGAGGACCGGGTAATGTAGCTGGACAACCTGAAGGAGGCAGGGAGGCAGTCAGGAGTGCAAAGGCACAAACAGAAGAAAAAATAACACAGACAGTAAAGAAAGGTGACAAGATATTTTATAGGTACGTTAGTGAAAGGAGGAAGACAAGGGGTGGGATCACATGGCTTAAGGGGGAAGACTGGGAGTGCATGGAAGGGGACTTGGAAAAAGCATCAGTCCTGAACAAATATTTTTGTTTAGTATTCACAGAAAAGGGGAAAGGTAATGGAATCACAATTAAGTGGCAGGAGCAATAAGGGCAGGGAGGTGGACACCAGTCCATTTACGGAGGAGAGAGTTCTAAAAGAACTCACAAAACTGAAAGTGGACAAAGCAATGGGACCAGACAGTATACATCCTACAATATTAAAGGAGCTTAGGGAGGTGCTGGCAGCACCACTGGCAGCCCTGTTCAATAGGTCACTGGAAACAGGAGTGATTCCAGAGGATTGGGGGACAGTCCTCTTCAATGTCTTCATAAGTGACATTGCAGAGGGTCTGGAAGGAAAGGTATGCCTATTTGCAGACAATACTGAGTTCGGCAATAGGTAGACACTCCAGGAGGGGTGGAAAAAAATGAGGAGGGACCTAGGTCACATTGATGAATGGTCAAGAGTGTGGCAGCAAAGCCTCAATACAAAAAAGTGCAAAATCATGCATTTGGGGCACAGGAACACAGGGGAGACTTACATTAAGGGGGAAGGAGATACTGACAGTAACCAAACAGGAGAGGGATCTGGGGATAATCATATCAGATGATCTAAAGGTGGCCAGGCAATGTGCCAAGGCCGTAGGGAAAGCCAGTGGGGTACTGGGGTCCATAGGGACAGGTACCACCAGCAGAAGAAAGAAGGTGGTGATGCCTGTACATAAATCATTAGTGAGACCTCATCTGAAGTATTGTGTCCAGTTCTTGAGGCTGCATCTACATAAAGACATAGACAGGGTGGAGGCAGTTCAGACAAGGGCAACAAAAATGAAGCATGGTCTGCACCAAAAGTCACATGAGGAGAGATTGGAGAACCTCATTTTGTACACCCTAGGGGAGAGAGGAGAGAGAGAGAGAGAGGGGGATATGATAGAGATCTTCAAATATCTCAAAGGACGTACATAAGGTACAGGAGGGTAACATCTTTCAGAAAAAAAGATGGTCAAGAACAAGGGGTCATGATATGAGTCTGGAAGGGGTTAGACCAAGGGGTAACGTGAGAAAGTATTTCTTCACAGAAAGGATGGCAGATGCATGGAACAGCCTCACAGCAGAGGTGGTGGGGGAAAATTTGCTAAGAGAATTCAAAAATGCGTGGGATTTACATAGGGGTATCCTGGCAATAGGCAGGAGAACAAAGCTAAAGATCAAGTAGGGTCTTTGGTTTTTGCAGCAGGTAGGAAAATTGGGCAGATTAAGTGGGCCTGGTCGCCCTTATCTGCCATCAAATTCTATGTATCTATGTATTTTGTCCCTTTGCATGGAATTTACTCATTGGCACCACAAATCATTTGTTCACAGATCTAGTCACTGTGGTGTCTTGCACTGCCTCATCAGTTATCTTCAGTCTGGGACAGCAGCTATGGGTGCAACAGGGACTTCCAGAACAACTACTTCCAGACGTTATGATGTCACTTGAGCCAGGAAGGGAGTAACATCCTCATCATGCTCTTGTTCTATGGGAAGGTCTTCTGCTGACACTAATAAGGAAACAAATGATGGTGGAAAGTGGTCCACATAATTTATAACATCCATTGACATACATGTACCTCATAAGTCAAACATCCCTAAGTCTCTTGCACTATCCCTGGACTCCAAAATCATAGAAACACAGAAACATAGAAGCACAGAATGTGACAGCAGATAAGGGATTTTGTTAACCTTCATTTTTTGCTGCAGACTCTATTTGATCTATGGTGCAATCTCTCCTCCCCCCTCCCACTGCTACAATTTCCTTGTGTTTTTCCTAGGCATTTTGGAACTCCATCACTGTTTTCACCCCCACTACGTCTGCTGGAAGGCTGTTCCAGGTATCCACCACCCTTTCTCTCAAGAAGTACTTTCTCACATTCTTCCTAAATTTACCTCCCTCCAGCTTCACAGCATGCCCCCGTGTTGTAGAGCACAGTTTTCTCGGAAAAATAACCCCTCTTGTACTTTGTTAACCCCTATGAGATATTTATAGGTCTCTATCATGTCACCCCTTCCTCCTCTCCTCCAGGGTGTACATATTTAGCTCCTTTAACCTCTCCTCATAGGACTTTTGATGCAGAACCCACACCATTTGGTAGCCCTCCTTTGGACCACCTCCACTCTGTCTATGCCCTCCCTGAGATGTGATCTCCAGAACTGGACACAGTACTCCAGTCCTGGAGATCATATGTCAGGAAGGGACAACAGTTCAGCTGGTGTCATTTCTGTGAATGTATGTGGAGTTTTCTAGTATGTGAAAAGAATGTTTGTCAGCCTTTGGGTTGTGAGTGTTGTGTGGGTGTCTTGAGTGGCTTGTTTCATCTAGGCTTTTTTAAAAGTTTGTACTACCCACTTTGCTGCTCCATTTTTTGAGGCTGGGTGGTATGATGAAGGCAGGATGTTATGGACCCCATTTTCTTTTTAAGAAGAGTTTAAAAGTCCTGAGAGGAGAACGGAGGACCATTGACAGTCACCAACTCTTTATGCAGTCCCATGTGAAATGAACAGGCGTTTTTTTTCTGTAGTGGTCATTTGTGTGCAGAGTATTTTGATCCATTTTGAATGGACATCAATAATGACAAGAAAATGTTGTTTGTTGATCTCTACATAATCGACATGGAGTCATTCCCAAGGTGTTGCCAAGGACAATGGATGGAGAAGTGCTATGGCAGGTTGATTTTGGACGGCCATACTAGGAGCACATGAGCTCACTATATCTTGAATTGTCATGATCTAGTCCTGGCCCCCAGTGGTATCCTCAGAACCAGCTTGATCCTTGAAATTCTGAGATTGATCTTGTGAAGATTATAAAGTAGCCATTTTTGCAACTTCGAAGGCATCACCACTCTGGCAACCCATAGCTCACACTCTGTTCTGTGGACAGCTGATTCCTTTTGTTAATAATAAAGAAGAGCCAAAAAAATCTGATAGTCTGTGAAGGTGGGCCATCTGTTGAGTGTGAGATCCAGGACCTTTGAGAGGACTGGATCCCAAAGTATTTCTTCCACTGCATCTGAGCAGCCTACAGAAAGCTCCTTGAGGTAGGAGATTTTGAGGACTGCACCATCATTTTCTTTCTCCGTAGTGGCCTTGCATGGCAGGTGGGCCATTGTATTAGCATGGTCCTTGGATAGCCAATACACTATGTCATACACATAGGCCAACGACATTAAGGCCCAGCACCGCATTCTGAGAGCGGCAAGCATTGATATGGCTGATTTAGGCCCTAGAATGGCCAGGAGGGGCTTGAGATCCATAATCAGCATGACCATGCAGCTATGCAAGTATTTACAAAACTTTTTGTCACCAAAAATTATGCTCTCTACTTCTATTTCAATCAGAACGTAATTCCTTTTAACTGGAAGACATGGTCCTGAAAGCAGAAGCAATTGACTGCTCTCCCAATGTCAAGATGTGAGAGATGACTACATCCACTCCATTTGAGGATACATCCCATGTTAGCCTTAAGGGATTTTTCTTTGATTGTTTGTTTCTTTCTTTTTCTTTTTCTCCCCATGCACCGACCAGCTGCCATTTCCTGGCCTCCCCAGTCCCATCACCCCAAGGTGTAGTAGTAAGTAGTTAAAATCTTTATTTTTATACAGGATCGGTGGATAATCACACCATTAGTACCAAAGGTCCTATTTACAAGGTGGTCCTGTCACAACAACTGTGCTTCAGGACTTATCTCTGACTGGCTGTTCCCTCTGGGCTTACCCCGTGGGGTTAGTGGAGTTCCCCAAACTCCAGTGGAGACAGGATCCAGTTTGCCTGGACTCTCACTTGGATAGCAAGGTGCAGGGCCTGTGGGAGACTGCTGTCATCCTACCAAACAGTGTTTTTTTCCCTTTTTCTGTGTCCCTTGGGAGGTGTGGACATGCAGTGCTGTTTTGCCACATGCCACACACTCCCACACAATGTGCATTGTTGGCTGCCACATCTCCTCTGCCTCTTGATGGCCCAACATGCCCAACCACTGGGTCTCCACCAGGTGTCAGGCAAGTGCCAGGATCTTTGTACCCCCCCCTTCCCCAGAGGAGGACAGCAGTAATTCTAACATTTTATCCCTCTCCCCCCAGCTGGCTGTTTGAGTCCTGAGCTTGCTGTCAAACTCAGGTAACTACCAATGTGCTGGCAGGCCAGCTAACCTTAGGAGCTTTTGGGAGCCAAAATGAGTTAACCATGTTCTGACAAGAAGCTGTTTCTTGCAAGCTTAGAATCCTGCCTCACATTGTGATGGGGAGTTCTATCTTGCATCCTTTTGTAGCAGATCAGAAGTAGTTGAAGTAGCATGGACAGGCATGCCATGAACCTGACACAGGAATTCGGCAGTCTCAGAATTGAACAAAGTTTCATTATGTTGCTTGGGATAGGTACAGTATGCTGATGATGGCTGACACTTTTTCCTCTGTTGGATGCAGTCCCTGGGCATTGATACAGTGTCTCAGGTATGCACCAGAGTCCTGCAGGAGCTGACGCTTTGCAGTCTTGATTCCCACTGCATATTTTTGCAATGCAGACATAACCTGATTAAGGATTAGCAGGCATTCTTCCACCATAGGCACTGTAATGAGAATATTATCCATGATGCAGATGACCCTTTAGAGGCCATTTAAAATCTAGCCCAGGGTGTGTTGGAAGATGGCTGAATACCTCTCAAGTGCCCCTCATTATGAGGGACATCCCTCATTTTATCCCTCAAAATTGCCCTGTCTCTCATCCACCCCTCATGGAAAGGTGCTGCACACACAGAGAATGTGATGTAAATTCAGACTTTAAAGCAGAGATTAATAATATTCTAAGATGCTAAATAAAAAATAAACTTTGTACAAGTTGAAGGCAGTGGTTTCCACAGTGTTCTGAGCTTGTACCTCCATATTTGAGGATGTATCCTCCATTATGAGAGTCCATGTCCCTCATTGTCCATGATTTTGAGTGCCCGTGTCCCTCATTGTCCCTGATTTTGAGTGCCCGTGTTCCTCATTTCAAAAGACAAAAGGTTGAGAGGTATGGATGGCTCCTAAGCTACCTTAGGGGATCTCAGCAGACTGTAGCAGGGCAAGAAGAGGGTGAACAAATGTGGAGTATACAAAATCACACATGCCCCCACAATGCAAAGCATCATGGGCTGCATATGCAAATCACCACAGAATGTTATGCTGGTCCAACTTAAAGCAGAATTGCATGGTGCCGAAAGGCCTCTCACACAGTTTGCAAAGGGTGCTAACAGAAGACATAGACACGTGTTTCGTCCTACCAGGACTCATCAGTATGCCTCGTCTGTTTGACACCCCAGTGGAATAGACCAGCTACCCTAGAGGCAGTGTGCCTTGGCTATATTGTGGTGAACCCATTAAAATAAAAAACTATTTAAAAGACAAAGAACCTCTGTGCGCAAACACTGAGGCAAGGGTTACCCCAAAGGGCATTTGGCTGGGAAGCCAAGTTTCAAGAAAATACAAAATCACACATGCCCCCACAATGCAAAGCATCATGGGCTGCATATGCAAATCACCACAGAATGTTATGCTGGTCCAACTTAAAGCAGAATTGCATGGTGCCGAAAGGCCTCTCACACAGTTTGCAAAGGGTGCTAACAGAAGACATAGACACGTGTTTCATCCTACCAGGACTCATCAGTATGCCTCGTCTGTTTGACACCCCAGTGGAATAGACCAGCTACCCTAGAGGCAGTGTGCCTTGATATATTGTGGTGAACCCATTAAAATAAAAACTATTTAAAAGACAAAGAACCTCTGTGCATAAACACTGAGGCAAGGGTTACCCCAAAGGGCATTTGGCTGGGAAGCCAAGTTTCAAGAAAATACAAAATCACACATGCCCCCACAATGCAAAGCATCATGGGCTGCATATGCAAATCACCACAGAATGTTATGCTGGTCCAACTTAAAGCAGAATTGCATGGTGCCGAAAGGCCTCTCACACAGTTTGCAAAGGGTGCTAACAGAAGACATAGACACGTGTTTCGTCCTACCAGGACTCATCAGTATGCCTCGTCTCTTTGACACCCCAGTGGAATAGACCAGCTACCCTAGAGGCAGTGTGCCTTGGATATATTGTGGTGAACCCATTAAAATAAAAAACTATTTAAAAGACAAAGAACCTCTGTGCGCAAACACTGAGGCAAGGGTTACTCCTAAAGGGCATTTGCTGGGAAGCCAAGTTTCAAGAAAATACAAAATCACACATGCCCCCACAATGCAAAGCATCATGGGCTGCATATGCAAATCACCACAGAATGTTATGCTGGTCCAACTTAAAGCAGAATTGCATGGTGCCGAAGGCCTCTCACACAGTTTGCAAAGGGTGCTAACAGAAGACATAGACACGTGTTTTCTCCCTACCAGGACTCATCAGTATGCCTCGCCTGTTTGACACCCCAGTGGAATAGACCAGCTACCCTAGAGGCAGTGTGCCTTGATATATTGTGGTGAACCCATTAAAATAAAAAACTATTTAAAGACAAAGAACCTCTGTCGCAAACACTGAGGCAAGGGTTACCCAAAGGCATTTGGCTGGGAAGCCAAGTTTCAAGAAAATACAAAATCACACATGCCCCACAATGCAAAGCATCATGGGCTGCATATGCAAATCACCACAGAATGTTATGCTGGTCCAACTTAAAGCAGAATTGCATGGTGCCGAAGGCCCTCTCACACAGTTTGCAAAGGGTGCTAACAGAGACATAGACATGTGTTTCGTCCTACCAGGACTCATCAGTATGCCTCGTCTGTTTGACACCCCAGTGGAATAGACCAGCTACCCTAGAGGCAGTGTGCCTTGGATATATTGTGGTGAACCCATTAAAATAAAAACTATTTAAAAGACAAAGAACCTCTGTAGCGAAACACTGAGGCAAGGGTTACCCAAAGGGCATTTGGCTGGGAAGCCAAGTTTCAAGAAAATACAAAATCACACATGCCCCACAATGCAAAGCATCATGGGCTGCATATTCAAATCACCACAGAATGTTATGCTGGTCCAACTTAAGCAGAATTGCATGGTGCGAAGAGGCCTCTCACACAGTTGCAAAGGGTGCTAACAGAAGACATAGACACGTGTTTGATCCTACCAGGACTCATCAGTATGCCTCGTCTGTTTGACACCCCAGTGGAATAGACCAGCTACCCTAGAGGCAGTGTGCCTTGGATATATTGTGGTGAACCCATTAAAATAAAAACTATTTAAAGACAAAGAACCTCTGTGTAAACACTGAGGCAAGGGTTACCCAAAGGGCATTTGGCTGGGAAGCCAAGTTTCAAGAAAATACAAAATCACACATGCCCCCACAATGCAAAGCATCATGGGCTGCATATGCAAATCACCACAGAATGTTATGCTGGTCCAACTTTAAGCAGAATTGCATGGTGCCGAAAGGCCTCTCACACAGTTTGCAAAGGGTACTAACAGAAGACATGACACCGTGTTTCGTCCTACCAGGACTCATCAGTATGCCTCATCTGTTTGACACCCCAGTGGAATAGACCAGCTACCCTAGAGGCAGTGTGCCTTGGATATATTGTGGTGAACCCATTAAAATAAAAAACTATTTAGAAGACAAAGAACCTCTGTGCGCAAACACTGAGGCAAGGGTTACCCCAAAGGGCATTTGGCTGGGAAGCCAAGTTTCAAGAAAATACAAAATCACACATGCCCCCCACAATGCAAAGCATCATGGGCTGCATATGCAAATCACCACAGAATGTTATGCTGGTCCAACTTAAAGCAGAATTGCATGGTGCCGAAAGGCCTCTCACACAGTTTGCAAAGGGTGCTAACAGAAGACATAGAAATGTGTTTCGTCCTACCAGGACTCATCAGTATGCCTCGTCTGTTTGACACCCCAGTGGAATAGACCAGCTACCCTAGAGGCAGTGTGCCTTGGATATATTGTGGTGAACCCATTAAAATAAAAAACTATTTAAAAGACAAAGAACCTCTGTGCGCAAACACTGAGGCAAGAGTTACCCCAAAGGCCAAGGCACACTGCCTCTAGGGTAGCTGGTCTATTCCACTGGGGTGTCAAACAGACGAGGCATACTGATGAGTCCTGGTAGGACTAAACACGTGTCTATGTCTTCTGTTAGCACCCTTTGCAAACTGTGTGAGAGGCCTTTCGGCACCATGCAATTCTGCTTTAAGTTGGACCAGCATAACATTCTGTGGTGATTTGCATATGCAGCCCATGATGCTTTGCATTGTGGGGCATGTGTGATTTTGTATTTTCTGAACTTGGCTTCCAGCCAAATGCCCTTTGGGTAACCCTTGCCTCAGTGTTTGCGCACAGAGGTTCTTTTGTCTTTAAATAGTTTTTATTTTAATGGGTTCACCACAATATATCCAAGGCACACTGCCTCTAGGGTAGCTGGTCTATTCCACTGGGGTGTCAAACAGACGAGGCATACTGATGAGTCCTGGTAGGACGAAACACGTGTGTATGTCTTCTGTTAGCACCCTTTGCAAACTGTGTGAGAGGCCTTTTGGCACCATGCAATTCTGCTTTAAGTTGGACCAGCATAACATTCTGTGGTGATTTGCATATGCAGCCCATGATGCTTTGCATTGTGGGGGCATGTGTGATTTTGTATTTTCTTGAAACTTGGCTTCCCACCCAAATGTGGAGTATGTAGGCAAGCTTACTGGGTGGGTCCAAAGCTACAGAGGCTCACAATAAACAAGGGGCCTTTTCTTTTCTGTATTTTAGAACAGAAAAAAAAAACTGAAAAGGCTTACTAGCTGGTCACTGTGGAAGTTGTCTCTGCGGATTTTTTTTTTTTTTGCCTCACAACCACTGTAATATTCTTGAAATGAAGAACAGATGGACACAGATGCAGGAAGATGTTATCACATTGCCATCTTTATTCAGACTGAGGACACAGGCTACTATATGGGGATAAAGGGCTATAGACTCAGCATGACAGGAAACAACAAGGACTACTAATTGCCCCCTGTAGGACTACAAATCAGATGGCTACCCAGGTACTTCCTTAAGGTCAGTACCGTATCTGTTACATTTTTCCCCATTGTCCTCCTTCCAGTTACCATCTATTGTATGTCATTAGGCACGCACAGCCACATCCTCCTGTGCTACCCATATGCCACATACAGCTTCTCACCACTGCTGTCAACAATCAGTCTGCAAGGACATGGAGATAGTCATTATAATTTAGTACTAGGAGATGAGCAGATAGGAATGATTATGATGCAGTCGCTTAAGACTCCAGCTCTTGCTTGGACTGGCTGCCCGTTTTTTCTCTCTGGACTTTCTACCAGATGGCACCAGTCTCCTCCCTGAATCCTGCTTTTTGTGGGGTTGGGGAGGGAGAGGAGAGGTGGGGGTTAGGGTTGTATGCATTGCATCAATATGCAGCATATGCCGGCATTAATTAATATTTTGGAGACAATCTGGTTGGACAGTAATGGTGTAAATGGCAGGCAACAAAGTACACAGTCATGCAGCAGCAGGCAAAAGGTCAAATTTGAGACAGCATGAGGATCTTAGGAGACTGGCTTTGCTGGAATTTTTGAGTGCTCCCTTGTTCAGACAACAGTCAAGAGGCAGTGAAGAAAAGCAGTATCTTGCAGGGAAAATGGGTCCACACTCAAGCAAACACTGAAAAGCAGACCTGATCACATGAACATACTAATATGCCAGCAGATAAAGGCCTTACAGTATATCTTGTCTGCTCAAATGTGCAAGTCCTCCCGTGCCTCCATAGATTAGATAGCAAATACTGATTCCACATATACTACAGTATATATATCCACCAATCTGAATATTTTAAAAGAAATATTGACATCTTCAAGGGGAAAACAGAAAAGGTGAGCAATAATTTGCTTCAGCTGATTACAGAAGAGTGAAAATTCATCACACTAATTTCTGCCAGCTTTAATAATATTACCTGGATTTTGTTTTTTAAACATCTACCTAAGTAATGAATGAATCATGATAGTCTTAACCACTATTATTGCTACAAACATTTTGCAAGGCACTTGTGTAGGAGGGATGGAGAAACAGAAAATCACTTCATTCTCATCTTCTATCCTGTGGTTAAAAACACAACAAACAGCATTATTTCTAGAAAAAAAACAATTGATAAAAACCGGATACCAAGCATCATTGTCATGTTAATTCTGACCTTCAAATATTCTGTAACAGGTCCTATTGGATTAAAAAAATCAGTCACACATCATATGAGGGTATAAAACAAATGCCTCACACAGCACAGATGCCAAACAGATTGACAACGTGCAGGCAGAAGCTCGTTTACAACTACCACTGAGTAACTATGCATGGTGTTCAGCATCAATCACCTGTGAATGCACAAGCGAATATCCTTAGACTGCTGACTTACATTCAAACTGCCAGTAATGTGATAACAGTAAAAAAAGGATACACACCTTACTTAGAACTGATTAAAAAACATCACTGTACTGTTTAATTGAATCATAAGTAGAACATTAGATTATCTTTTTATTTTATTTTTACGAGACAACCCAGCATTAGAGGCAGAACCTGCTGTCATTAGTTTCAACTCTCCCCTCCTCCTGTACCATATTAAAGTTAACACTAACAAGCAATTGATAGATACAGCAATTGATCTGTCACGTAGCTACAACACTGCTTGACACATGTCTGCATGGCTTGTGTCTAAAGATCTGCTATTACTTGTGTCATAGCTTTTCCAATTTATTTGACCATGCAAAATCAATAATTGTATTTATTTAAGCACAGTAGGTAATGTGTCATGAACTTCATGTCATTTTATGAACCTGTTAGTAAAAACGTGGTAAATAATATCCTAGAAGACATATTCCTTGTGGATTTCAGCAAGTTTTTTGATCTTGCCCCACTTAAAGCAATCACACATGCAAACTTAAAACCTTAGGATTGTGTCCTCAGGTGATTAAATAGAAAACTAGTTAAGCAACAGAACACAGAGGACTCATTTAAATGGGTAATACTCTGGTGTAGGTAGCATGCTGATAGCATAGAAACATAGAAACATAGAAGTTGACGGCACATCAGGACCCATCCAGTCTGCCCATTTCTTTTCTACCTTATAAATGTGCCATCGTCTTACTCTGTCAGTGGCCTGTCTATTCATAGTCATTTGTATTGCTCCTTATGCCTATCCTGTGCCTGTTTGAAGCCCTGCACTGTATTCATAGCCACCACTTCTTGTGGTAAGCCATTCCATGCATCCACCACCCTTTCTGTGAAAAGAATTTCCTCACATTCCCCTTAATCAGCCCCTCTAATCTCATGCTGTGTCCTCTTGTCCTGCTATTTTTCTTATATTTAAACATGTTAGACTCCTTTCACCTTGTTAATGCCCTTAAGGTGTTTGAATGCCTTGATCATATCTCCTCTCCTCCTTTGCTCAAGGGTATACATATTGAGCTCTGTTAATCTGTCCTCATATGTCTTCTGATGCAGTCCCTGCACCATTTGGTTGCCCTTCTCTGGACTGCCTCAATTTGGTTAATGTCCTTGTGAAGGTGTGGCCCCAATACTGCATGCAGTACTCCAGATGGGGCCTAACCAGTGTCTTGTAAAGAGGGATTATTACCTCCCTCTTACGACTTGTGATACCCCTACTAATACACCCTAACACCTCCCTAGCCTTACCTACTGCTTTAGAGGTCTGCTTGGATGATTTCAGGTCATCAGTGATGATGATGCCCAAGTCCCTTTCTTCCTTTGTGACTGCTAGCAACTCCCCTCCCAGCCTATAGGTGGCTTCAGGGTTTCTCTTCCCTATGTGCATGATTTTGCACTTCTTTGCATTAAATCCCAGTTGCCACTCTTCTGACCATTTTGCTAGTTTATCCAGATCTCTTCTCATTCTGCCCACCCCATCTGGATCATCTACTCTGTTGCAGATCTTGGTGTCATCTGCAAACAGACAAGCCTTACCCTCTAGTCCATCTGCAAGGTCACTAATGAAGATGTTGAAGAGGACTGGCCCCAGAACTGATCTCTGAGGTACCCACTTGTGACTTGCATCTCTTCTGACTGTATACCATTTACCACCACTCTCTGTTTTCTGCCCGACAACCAGTTTGCCACCCAGTTGACCAACTTCTGACCCACCCGAGCCTACCCAACTTATTTATCAATCTTCTATGTGGAACAGTGTCAAAAGCTTTGCTGAAGTCAAGGCAGGTGACATCAACTGCTCCCCCTTGGTCCACCACTCTGGTTACCCAGTCAAAGAAATCTATGAGATTAGTTTGACAGGACCTCCTTTTGTAAACCCATGCTGTCTTGGATCCTGTGCCCCTATGGATTCCAGGTGTTGCACTATCCTTTCCTTAAGGAGTGCCTCCATAATCTTGCCCACTACTGAGGTAAGACTGACTGGTCTGTAGTTCGCCGCCTCCTCCCTGCTACCACTCTTGTGGAGCGGGATCACATGAGCCCTTCTCCAGTCTTCTGGGACCTCTCCTGTGCTCAGAGACTCACTAAACAGTTCTGCTAATGGCTCTGCTGGTTCCTCCTTTAGCTCCTTAAGTACCCTGGGATGTATGCCATCAGGTCCCATTGCCTTATCCACCCTGAGCTTAGCAAGCTCTTGTAGGACCCTTTCTTTTGTGAAGGGAGTAGTGCTCACCTCCCCTCCCCCCATGTCCATGATGCTGAGCTGTGGGCCCTGCTCTACCTTCTCTTCAGTAAATACTGAGCAAAAGTATCTACTTAGGATAGATGCCTTTACAGGGTCCTCCTCCTCCTCACATGCTCCCTTTTCTCCATTAAGCTTAGCAATACCCCCTCTGGACTTTCTCCTTTCACTAATGTATCTAAAGAAAGTCTTGTCACCTTCTTTTACTGTTCGTGCTAGTGTTTCCTCAGTTTGGGACTTTGCCTGCCTTACTGCCTTACCTGCTTCCCTTAGGGCACTTTGGTATGCCTCCCTATCTTCATCCCGCTGTGTTCCCTTATATTTCCTGAAGGCCAGCCTTTTGGCTCTGACCTTTTCTGCTACTGTATTTGAGAACCAAAGTGGTTTCCTTCTTCTTTTGCACTTCCTTTTCTGTCTAACACAATGGGATGTTGCTTCAAGTATTGCATCCTTAATGCTTGCCCACTTTGCCTGTACCCCCCTCATCTGTGTTTCTTTTTGCCAGGGCTAGCTTAACTCTGTTGGCCATCTTATCAAAGTCAGCTCCTCTGAAGTCCCATATTTTTGCCTTGGAATGGGATGATTTAGATGTAGTAGCCAAATTGAACCATACCATGTGATGGTCACTGGCCCCCAGGTGACCTTCTACCTGGAGATCTGTGATCCCTTCCTTGTTAGTCAGTACTAGATCTAGGATAGCCCTGTCTCTTGTGGGATGCTGTACCAGTTGTTTGAGGCACTCCCCCTGCAGGGAATCCTCTATGTGTCTAGTTCTGGCAGATGTAGCCATCTATGTTGGGTCCCTTGCTGTTCCATATTTTCACAATGGATATGAGGACTGATTTAAGTTGCTAGATTCAAAGATTTACAGGCAATACCAAAGCAGGAGAATGAGTAGATATAATGGAACAGGTAGAGAGGAGCTACAAAACAATTTAAACAAGACAGTAAATTAGATATCAGCTTAGGACATGAGCCTAAACAAGCACAAATGCAAAGTATTACAGTACATCTTGGCACTAGAAGCAGGAGGGCAAAATATTATCTAGATGGTATTAAGGTTCAAGAGGCAAAAGAGAAAAGTGATCAGGATATTCTCAGATCAAAGCAACTCGCATACTAGGCCCACTATGAGGAAACGGCAAATAAAGCCACCAAGACCATGGGCTGTATTAAGAAAAACTTGCAATAGGAGATAGGATGTTAATGCCACTATACTTAAATTTTGGAAGACCATACATACAGTATATGGATTAAGGCTCACAATTCTGACCACCATATCAAGAAAATGATAAGAAGAGACTAGAGAGGGTATAAAGGCATGCAACAAAAGCTGTCTGGGGATTGCATAATCTAAGTTATGAACAAAGGCTGGAACAACTGGATTTAATGACTCTTGAGGACAGACAACTTAGAGGTGATCTACTCTGCATGTACAACATTAATAAGAGCAAAAACTTTAGAAATGTGTTAATTAAGTAATAAGGCATGACAGGGTGTGTGCTGTGCTGGGATAGCGGCACACCTTGGGTGGCCCAAAGCACCAGGTGAAGCTGAATGCTACCACCCCCTGGAAAGTCCCATTATCCTAGCACAGAGCACACCCTGGATTGCCTAACTACGACTATGAAATGGGTCCATTGAGAAAAGGAAAAGGATGTACTTTTTTAAACTAAAATTTATTTCCTGTAAATTTGTTAAAAAAAGAAAAAGGGTACACAATTAGCAAGGTAAAAAGTCCCATTTCTGCTTGTTGTTCAGTAGCTGGTGCCAACACTCTTTATGAAGGAGAAAGTATAGGCAGTAGCACTGTAATGTTGTGACAAGAACAACAATCAATAGTCAATGCTAAATGTTCACCGTTTGCATTGATGTTGTACTGGGTCTTACTTGTACACATTTTTACTATATATTTACCCAGGACAGAGTAGGTGAGATGCAATACTACTTTTTCAGTGGTGTCCTGCTTTTACACATTTATAGACTGTATTTAGCCAGAATAGGCCAGCTGAGATGCAATAGTTAACTGTCAGTGGGCTTCCACATTTTGACACCAAATTTCCAACAGTCTTTTTATTACCTGACTTAATGATCAAGGCAGGTGCAATTTTTTAAATCACATTGGGAAGGTGATTTCACACTGCAACCGTGAAAACAAATTTCAAAGGGGATTTGAAAAATGACACCCATCATGTTTAGGAGGTGGGGCAACACAAGAGAGATGTTGAACATTAGAGACCAAAATTTGCAAAAAGAAAAAAATTTACTCACCGTAGTAATCTTCTTTCTTCCAAGGTGTCCTTTAGCATCAGTAACAATGTGCAGTTAGTTGACTAGGTTGAACTGCCTCGGAGGTGGAGATTACGATAACGAATCTAATGAATTAGCCAATCAGAATAGAGCTTGAGGGTGTGCTGAGGAGAGCCTGCCTGGAAGGCACCAGAATTTTTTCAAAGCTAGATTGGGAACATGCCCATTCAAAGTGTGAACCAACAGGATTTAAAAATCATGCAACAGCATGAACAACAATTATAGAAAAAAAAAACTTTGCTGTAAATTTAATCCAAGGTTTAACACACAAACTTGGTAGAAATAGAAGCAGAGTCCTCTTCAGTAACGTTTCTAAGAGAGGATGGGTGGGAACTTATTGATGCTAAAGGACACCTTAGAAGAAAGAAGATTACTACAGCGAGTATTTTTTTCCACTCACCCCAGGGGTCC
Source organism: Neoceratodus forsteri (assembly GCA_016271365.2). Classification (NCBI taxonomy): domain Eukaryota; kingdom Metazoa; phylum Chordata; order Ceratodontiformes; family Ceratodontidae; genus Neoceratodus; species Neoceratodus forsteri. Next base: position 786,149,660 of record CM057449.1, on the reverse strand, counting down.
TTTAGCATCAGTAACAATGTGCAGACTACAAAGCAGTACAGCTGGCAGGTGGGTTCAGAACCTACTTAGGGAAGAGGCTCTGCAGAACCACCCTGCCAAATATGGCAGCAGATCTAGACTGTACATCCAAGCAGTAATGTTTTGTGAGTGTATATACAGTCTTCCAAGTAGCTACTTTACAGACATCCAAAGGGGAACGTCCCTTGCAGCTGCCACAGAGGCAGCAGTGCCCCTAGTACAATGGGCTCCAAGGCCCTCAGGAAGCTGCTTACCAGCCTTGTCATAACAAAACCAAATGCAAGAGACTATCCAGTGAGAGATAGTTCTCTTGGTTGCTGGCCTTCCTCTACTTACTTACCCATAGGTGAGGAATAACTGTGTGGAGGAGCCTCTAAACTGTTTGGTGTGACCAAATAATAAAATAGAGCTCTCTTGACTTCCAAACTGTGGAGTTTTTTTCTCCCCAGGAGTGGATTTTCTGTAAAGAAAACTGATAAGGAAATGGACTGGTTAAGGTGGAACTCTGAGACCATCTTGGGTATAAATTTTCTGTTAGTTCTGAGCTCTGTCTTGTCCCTGTGTGGGATAATGTAGTTGGGCTGAGTGCAAAGTGCCTGCAGCTCTGATATTCTCTTTGTAAAGGTGATGGCTACTAAAAAGAAAGTTTTCCAAGTAACATATTTCAGATGAGCCATAGCCATGGCTTCGAAGGGTGGCTCCACAAGCTTGGCTATATACAGGCTAAGATCCCATGGAGGGACAGGATCCCTGATTGGGGGCTGAAGGTGGAGAAGGCCTTTGAAAAACTGTTTAAAAATAGGTAAGCATAAAACAGATTTTCCATTTCCAATAGAAAGGTAGCCCAAAACTGCAGCTAGGTGAAGTTTTAAGGATGATGCCTTTAGATCTGAGGCCTGAATGTGCACTAAATAGCCTAAAAGATTAGAGACTGATGCTTTGAGAGGAGTGATCAGTTTCCTCTTGCACCAGATGGAAAATATTTTCCATTTAGCTGCATAAATCTTTTTAGTGCAGGACTTTTTGGCCATCCTCAGGATACTTAATACTTGTTCAGTATACTGAGTGTCAGAGAACTCTATCTCTTCAAGAGCCAGGCTTTGAGGTGAAGGGACTGCAGGTCTGGATAAGTCACTTCTAGCTGAGGCAGAGTCAGGAGACAGTGACTGAGGTGGAGACGAATAGGTTTGCTGCAAGAGAAGGATAGCAGGAGAGGATACCAAGGTTGCCTTGGCCAATCCGGAGCCACCAAAGTCATTACTGCTGATTAACTCCTGAGTTTCAGAAGTACCCTGAAAATCAGAGAAAATGGAGGCAAGACTTATATGTACTTCCCTGACCAATCCAGAGAGTATCTGCTAGAAGGGTTCCCAAGGCAGGAGTCCTGCAGCAGTACAGAGGAAGCTGATGGTTGAGGTGAGAGGCAAACATATTCACTTCTGGAGTGCCCCACCTTCTGAAGACTGTGGCAAGGACCTGTTTGTTCAAAGTCCATTCATTGTACCCTTGACTGATGCAGCTAAGGGCATCTGTCAGGGTATTGTCCTTGCCCGGTAGGTGTACAGCTGATAGACTGATATCCAGGGAGCAGGCCAGGGACCAAATTCTAATGGTCTCAGCACACAGCACACTCAACCTCATGCCACCTTGCTTGTTTATGTAAAATATAGCAGTAGTGTTGTCTGTTCTGATCTGCACTGAGTGAACCTTGACTTGTGAAGCAAAGGCCTTTAGTGCTAGGTAGACAGCTCTGAGTTCTAGAAGGTTGATGTGGCATGCTGACTCCTTTGGGGTCCATGTGTCACTGAAAGAAGAGCTGTCCAGATGAGCTCTTGACCCCAGTAGATAGAGGCATCTGTGGTAATGATCTTTGTGGGTGAGGGAGCTTAGAATGGAATTCCTACCAATAGGTTGGGTATTGCTTTCCACCACTGTAAGGCCTGAAGTAGTGCCTCTGTTACTGGAACAAGTTTGGACAGAAGATGGCTTTTTTGAGACCAGTGAGAGCGAAGGTGATACTGTATGTCTCTCGTTCTGAATCTGACTCCTGGAACCAAAGCAGTCAAGGATGCCGTGTGACCCAGGAGCCTCAAGAAGTGTCTGGCTGGCCTTGGCTGGCCCAGGACAAAGGAGTTTGCCACAGTTAAAAAGTTTTGGATTCTTTCTGATGGAAGAAAAGCCCTGCTTTGCTGAGTGTCCCTATAAAAGTAAGGGTCTGAGGTGGATCCATGTGGGATTTATTTATTTTTTTTAAGTTGTTTAACCAGGAGTAGCAGACTAAGCTGAAAGCTTTTTTACAGGTGCGACCTGGGAGCACAGGCAAGTTAAGTGACTTGCTCAGGGTCACACAGTATGTAAGTGGAAGCTGTGGGATTCAAACCCAGGTCTAGTCTGCTGGATGTCACCAGATTTGCAGCTCAGAGCCTTAAACCACTGCACTATACTGCCTCATTTCCTGATTTATGAGAAAGCCCAGGGAATGTAAGGTGTCCTTTGTTTGGAAAAGTGCCACTTTACCTGCAGAGGATTTTTCTCCACTATGAGCCAGTTGTCCAAATAAGGATAGACTGCGATCCTTTATTTTCTGAGGTGTGCTGCCACTATGGCCAGACACTTGGTGAATACCCTTGGAGCAGGTGTCAGGCCAAAGAGTATGGCTGCAAACTGATAATGTCCTGAAGTGAACTTGAACCTCAGGAATTTTCTGTGGGACTGCCTTATTAGGATATGAAAACAGGTGCCCTTGAGATCCAGGTAGGCTAGCTAGTCTCCCTGTTGAAGGGAATATATTACTATTACTATATCCCTAGGGTGACCATCCTGAATTTTGGTTTGAGAAGATGCTTGTTCAAGTATCTGAGGTCAAGTATTGGTTGTCACTGCCTATTTTGTTTCTGAGTCAGAAAGTATTTGGAATAGAGACCCTTGCCCGGCTGCTGCAAGGATACTCTTTCCATCACTTTTGCTGTCAATAGATGTTTTACCTCTAATTCCAATAGAAGTTTCTCTGTTGGGGTTAGGAGCTTTGACAGTAAAGAGCTCCTGATGGCTGGTAGCTTTTGAACAGTAGAGGTAGGCCCTTTTCCACTACCTCCAGGACTCACTTGCCTGAAGAGATGAGAGTCCAGGAATGGAGGTAGTGGGAGAGCCTTCCCCCTATGGGCAGTGGGGAGGTTGCCAGGCCTTTAAGTCAGGGCTTCGGCTGAGAGGCAGGAGCAGGCATAGGCTTGCTTGTTCTCTGTCCTCTCCTGCCTCTTCCTCTGTAGAACCCACTTATTTGGCTGTAATCCACCTGTACAGGAAAGGGGTAGAAGGGCCTAGGGTAGTACCCTCTGCCCCTGTTACCTTTGTTCTGAGGCTTTTGGGCAGCAGGAGGCTTCCCTCTGGCCGTGTTGCTCTCATAGGCTGTTTTTTACTCATCAGCCTTTTTCATATAAGTCTCTGTTCTGGAGTCAAAAAGAACATTTTGATTGCATGAGAAGTCGATAACTGTGTGTCCTGCATCAAATTGGTTGTTCTCATCCAGGCAAAACACCCCAAAGAGATGGCCTGGGCTATAACTCTAGAGGATGCATCATTACTATCACCTGCCATATGGAACTGGTACTTCGTTGTTTCCAAGGCAATTTTAATTGTATACACCAAGTCCTGAACCAGAGAATCAGACTTTTTTGTGCTATAGCCAGGACTGAATTCCAAATGTCCTTTTGGTACTTGGCTGTGTATGCCAAGTATGAAGAAAGGTGGAGAAGAAGAGAGGCTGAAGTATAGGACTTCCTAGCCATGAAGTCCAGTCTCCTTGACTCTTTCTCAGGGAGTTGAGAGGAGAGAGGAGAATTGGCTTCGTCATTTGCTGCCTGCTGTACTACCCCTTCATGGCTAGAATGCATGTACAGGAACTAAGTGTCAGGTTTGGAGAGCTGGTATTTTTTGCCAATTCTTTTATCTACTCCATGCAAGAAAGTGAGTGTTTGGAGTAGTTTCATTGTATTCTTTCTAAAAGGCTTATAGATAGGGAGTACCAGCTCTTTTGGAGGAGGAAGACCCATCATTTCTCTGTAATCCTGGTCATCCTCTTCCTCTAGAGTGGAATCCTGGGAGGGAAGTTCTAGGGTATCCACCATGTGTTGCAGAAAAGTCAGCACAGAGGAGGTATCCTCTTGATCTGATGGAGAGGCTCCAAAATGTGGATCAGGGGGAAATGTCAGGTTCTAGGTTCCCCTCTGATTCATCATCAGGGTCATTTTCATAGTAATCATCATAATCCTCACCAGTATATGCCCCTGTCTCTGAGGGAGCTGAACTTGGAGGTTGCCTGGACAAGGCAGGGCATTAAATATGGATCCCATGCCCTGAAGAGTTTGATACAGATGCCAGGCTTTAGCTATCTCTTTCACAAGAGATAGGTCTCCTTGAATATCTGGGAGGTCCTCCTCCTGAGATTCTGTATGTTTTGTTTTCTCTGTATGTTTTTTAGCCACTGATACGTCACCTTTGTTCGAACTGAGAGGGGCAGTGGTATGCTTTTCTTTGTGGTTTTGTGGAAGACACTTCATCAGTGACCTTATCAGCTTTCCTTTTATCTGCAGGCACCTCATTGGCACCTTTTGAAGGCTTTGGTTTACCAGGCACTTCATCAGTACCTTTGATGGCCTTAGATTTCGCAGGCACTTCATCAGCACATTTATTATTTTTCTTATTTGAATGCACTTCATCAGCACCTTTATTATAATTATTTCTATGTTTTGAAGATGCTTCATCAGTACCTTGAACTGTTTTTACATTTTTAGAGGGCCCCGTAGCCTTGAGTCTTTGTTTAGGTACAGGGGAAGATCCCTTTTCAGCCATAATTATTGATCTTTTAGCTCTATTTCTCAAAGTTTTGGGGCAAAATTTAGAGCAAAGAGCACAAAAATGATCTGGATCCAAACACTTTAAACACAGGTCATGGATATCAGCTTTAGCCACTGTCCTGTGACACTTCAAATAAATGTTAAAACCTGTGGGTCTAGTCCTCTTTTTAGAGGTTTCTGACATGCCAAAAACTAACAAACCCATGAAAAAATGAAGCCAACTAGGGTAACATAAAGAATGCATTTGGTTCCCTCGCAGAAAAGAACCATGACTTTCTAGAAGTAAAACTAGGAAAAAATTAAAAGAAACGTTGATTCCCACTGAAAAAAGGGAACCGCAATTTAAATATTAAAAGGAACTGCTGAAAAACACAAATGCAGTAAACTTTCTATTCAGAAAATATAGGAGGGAACCGACGGGACCGCTGTTCCTGGAGAACAACGCCGTCCCCTGAAACCGAGGGGAACCATGTAAAAGTGATTCAAAACACTCAGTACACTAAGAAACAAACAAAGAAGTAAAAGTGATAGCTACCAACAATGGCAAAAGGTTTTTTCTTGGCCAAAAGAGAGAGCACCCCAGAGGCAGTGTTAGTCAGTGGAGAAAAAATTCTGGTGCTTTCCAGGCAGGCTCTCCTCAGCACACCCTCAAGCTCTTTCCTGACTGGTTAATTCATTAGATTTATTATCATAATCTCCACCTACGAAGCAGCTCAACCTAGTCTGCTAACTGCACATTGTTACTGATGCTAAATGACCCCTGGGGTGAGAATAAAGTTATGAGTAAACACTGGAAACAATTCAATGTTTCTTCATAACTTAATTGTTTTTTTCACATTTGACCCCAAATTTTCAACATACTTTTTCTTGACCATCCCTTCTGAACATGACAGATATCATTTATAAAACAGTGACCAAAACATCAATTTGCACAAGTGTGAAATCACATTTTGGCCAGGATTTAAAAAATGAAAGCTGTCACGTCCATAAGGTGGTGTGAATAAAATGGCTATGTTGAAAATTTGGGTTCAAAATATTGAAAATTACCCAAGTTATGAGTATGTATTGAAAAACTTCAATATACACTCATAACTTTGTTGTTTTTCTTTTTAATATTGGTACCCCAAATTTTCAACATAGCCTTCTTATGACCAAATGTCATGAACAAGGGTGGAGAAATTTTTAAAATCCTGTCCGAAAGGTGCATTTGTGCCACAAGTGCAAAACTACATTTTGGCCAGGATTTTAAAAATAAAAGCGTCACATTCGTGAACTGGTACACAAAATGGCTGAATTGAAAATGTGGGGTCAAAATATTGAAAATTATCAAAGTTATGAGGGTGCATTGAACAAATTTCAATGTGCACCCATAACGCTAATATGTTTACCCCAAATTTTGAAAATAGCCTTTTTATGACCCCACCTCATAAACAAGGGTGGAGAAAATGTTCAAATCCTGCCCAAAAGGTGATTTTGTGCAGCGACTGTGAAATCACTTTTCGAAACAGATTTGCATAATTTCACCACCCTTGTTCACTAGGTGGGGTCCCAAAAACGTCATGTTGTTAACTTGGGGAAAAAAGTATCAAAAAAGACCAAGTTATGATGACAAGTTCAAAACCAAACGAAATACATTGAACCACATACCTGATTTCCTTAGTTCCTGGTCTGGCATTGAAGACTGAAAATGCATCTCCAGTCCAGAGAGTGTTGGAACCCAGGTAGGTAACTAAGGGGTTGGGGGAATGAGTGCTGAGTAGGAGGATTGGGGAAGGGAAACAGTGGCAGTGTGCTGGCAGAGCAGAAGACATTTGTGGTTGGTTTCCTTTTTTACAGGGTGTAAAAAAAATTTAAAAGGGAAAGGGAACATTGTTTAACCAGGAGTAGCACACTAAGCCAAAGCTTGTTTCCAGATGCGACCTGGGAGCACAAGAAAGTTAAGTGACTTGCTCAGGATCTCATAGTATGCACCTAGGCGGCTGTGGGATTCAAACCCAGGTCTCCACATCTGCAGCTCAGAGCCTTAACCCACTGCGCTATACTGCCTCCCACATTCTTACCCTTCCCCCACCTGACCCTCCCACTCAGAATGGGAAACGTTCTCAAAAAAAGACTTTGAAGAATAGTTTTCTTTATTTCAGGTACCGACACTTGGGATTGGGCACCTCAGTATCTGTGTTATGTTTGGCGGCACCAAGGGTGGGCTCCCTGGTGAAACACAGTGAAGACATGTGGGGTGGAGGGTGCTAGATGGCACTGGGGACTGGGCACCCTGGTGTCAGAAAATTAAAAGTACGTGGGTGTGGGGTGGTGGGTTCTGATTGGGAGGCTCAGACAGGGAAGTGTAAGAATGTGGGCAGTGTGCAGGAGGTGGCAACAGACATCAATGGACAATTTTCCTTTTTTATAGTGTGTATAAAAATAAAAAAAGACTACAAGGGAGAGTTTTCTTTATTTCAGGTGCCAGCACTGGGGATTGGGCACCCCAGTGTTGGTGTTATGTTTGATGGCACTGGGACAGGCTCCCCGGTGTCGCATAATGAAAATGGGTTGGGTGAGGGGGTACTAGCAGACACCGGGAATTGGGAACTCCAGTGTCAGACAATTAAGAAGGATGAAGCAATGGGAGGCAGGAGGGATACTTGGCACAGAGTAGGAGGGATTGTTTTTACATTGGGGGGATCATATTAAGTTAATCGTGATGCTGATCAGTTCTGCTTGCTTGGCCGCCTTATGCAGATCTAAGGAAAGAGCCACCTCTATACTTTGGCTGACTCTTTTCTATGAACTACATGAAGTTTCCACCCAGCAAGACCTGAACAGTGTCATGATCAGCCTGGCTGATGATTGGTATAACACTGCCAAGTCCCTTGCAGACTGCCCTGCACTGGACTGACAGTGACACACCTCTCAAAACCCACTATCATACCAAAATATTCGATTTATGCAAGCGCAAGGGTGAACATAAAATGGGGTGCCAGGTGCAGTGTCATAGGAAAGGCAGTGGTTTAAACACAGAACAACAGCAATGAAAAAAAAGTGCTCCAAATAGCAGACTCACAAGCAGGTGTACGGTTAAAGTGTCTTTGATGGATTTACTAAGAACATGGAAACATATGAGACAAAGGCAAAAAAACAAAAAACAGTGTCTCAAATCTGAATGGTCCTTCCTGGGGGGCAGAGCCACAGACATGTATGTGGCTCCACCCCTAAGGAAGAATCATTCAGGTTCAAAGAGCTGTTTTTTTTTTGTTTTGCTGTTTCCTTATATGTTTCCACATTCTTAAAAAAGCCATCAAAGCCACTTTTAACTGTATATGTGCTTGTCAGCCTGCTATTTGGAGTGCATTTTTTTGTGTCACTGTAATACTGTGAGCTGTGGATTCAAGGGAAAAGTGAAATTTGACCCCCCACCACCACCATCTGTTATCCAGGTTGAGGTTTTTCTTTATTTTTAGTATTGAATGACAGTGGCCAGTTGAAAGAGATGTGGTGGGGGAAACGTTGAACCTCACCCAACAACTGACACACCAAAATCTGGCCAATGGAAAATCATATGCACAAATGCCCGCAGTCAGGGGAAACAAGATCTCAGACCTGCAGGCAACAATGATAGAGGCTAAACTGGACATAGTAGCCATTAGTGAGACATGGTTCACCAGTAACCACCCTTGGGAGACTTCAGTACATGGCTATGTACTGTTCAAATGAGACCAAGGTGCAAAAAGGGAGGGGGGTGGCCCTTTATGTCACTGAAGAGATCAAAGCTACAGAAATTCAGAATACACATAAGGAGCCAAAAGAACTGTGGGTCACCCTGGAAACAGGAAATGGGACAGCCATACAAACTGGGACTGTCTACAGGCCTCCAGACCAGGGGGAGGACATAGACACATTACTGTTAGAAGATATACAAAACATGACAGCTAAAGGGGAGGTTCTGATAATGGGAGACGTCAACATGCCAAATACAGATTGGTCAATACCACCAGGAACATCTGCCAGAACTAGACACATGGTGGATTCCCTGCAGGGGGAGGGCTTCAAACAACTGGTACAACAACCCACAAGAGACAGGACTATCCTAGATCTAGTACTGACTAACGGGGAAAGGATTACAGATCTCCAGGTAGAAGGTCACGTGGGGGTCAGTGACCATCACATGGTATGGTTCAATTTGGTCACTAGAATTAAATCATCCCATTCCAAGGCAAAAATACGGGACTTCAGAGGAGCTGACTTTGATAAGATGGCCAACAGAGTTAAGCTAGCCCTGGCAAGAAGAAATACAGGTGAGAGGGTACAGGCAAAGTGGGCAAGCATTAAGGATGCAATACCTGAAGCAACATCCCATTGTGCTAGAGAGAAAAGCAATAGCAAAAGAAGGAGGAAACCACTTTGATTCTCAAAAACAGTAGCAGAAAAGGTCAGCGCCAAAATACTCCAGGAAATAATATAGGGAATGCAGCGGGATGACGATAGGAGGCTATAACCAACCAAATAAGGCAAGCAGGGAAGGCAGTAAGGCAGGTAAAGGCCCAAATTGAGGAAACATTAGCACGAACAGTAAAAGAAGGTGACAAGACTTACTATAGCTACATTAGAAAAAGGAGAAAGTCCAGAAGGGGTATTGCTAAGATCAAAGGGGATAAGGGGGAGTGTGAGGAGGAGGAGGACCAAGGAAAAACATCTATCCTAAATAGATACTTCTGCTCAGTATTTACTGAGGAGAAAGTAGAGCAGGGCTGACAGCTCAGCACCATGGACACAGGGGGGATGGAGATGTACACTTGTCCCTTCACAAAAGAAAGGGTCCTTCAAAAGCTCGCTAAGCTCAGGGTGGACAAGGCAATGGGACCTGATGGCATACATCCCAGGGTACTAAAGGAGCTAAGGGTGGAACTAGCAGAGCCATTATCAGAACTGTTTAGTGAGTCTCTGAGCACAGGAGAGGTCCCAGAAGACTGGAGAAGGGCTCATGTGATCCCACTCCACAAGAATGGTAGCAGGGAAGAGACAGTGAACTACAGACCAGTCAGTCTTTCCTCAGTATTGGGCAAGATTATGGAGGCACTCCTTAAGGAAAGGATAGTGCAACACCTGGAATCCATAGGAGCACAGGATCCAAGATAGCATGGGTTTACAACAGGAAGGTCCTGTCAAACTAATCTCATAGATTTCTTTGACTGGGTAACCAGAGTGCTGGACCAAGGGAGAACAGTTGATGTCACCTATCTTGACTTCAGCAAAGCTTTTGATACTGTTCCACATAGAAGATTGATTAATAAGCTGGGTAGGCTCAGGGTGGGTCAGAGGTTGGTCAACTTTGTGGCAAACTGGTTGGCGGGCAGAAAACAGAGAGTGGTGGTTAATGGTATACAGTCAGAAGAGATGCAAGTCACAAGTGGGGTACCTCAGGGATCAGTCCTGGGGCTAGTCCTCTTCAATATCGTCATCAGTGACATTGCAGATGGACTTGAGGGTAAGGTTTGTCTGTTTGCAGACGACACTAAGATCTGCAACAGAGTAGATGATCCAGATGGGGTGGGCAGAATGAGAAGAGATCTGGATAAACTGGCAAAATGATTGGAAGAGTGGCAACTGGGGTTTAACGCAAAGAAGTGCAAGATCATGCACATAGGGAAGAAAAACCCTGAAGCCACCTATAGGTTGGGAGGGGAGTTGCTGGCAATCATAAGGGAAGAAAGAGACTTGGGCATCATCATCACAGATTAGAAACATAGAAACATAGAATTTGATGGCAGATAAAGACCGCTTGGCCCACCCTGTCTGCCCATTTCCCTACCTGATGGATAAGCTGTAGATCCCAGTTAACCAGCAGCCTACTTCTTCCTACCCCCACCCCCTAGAATTGATTTATGACTGTCCCATGCATTCTTGAAGTCCACCACTGTTTGTGACTCCACAATCTCCTCTGGAAGGCCATTCCATACATCCACCACCCTCTCTGTGAAAAAATACTTCCTTAAATTACCTCTGAGCCGCCCCCCTTCTATCTTCAAATTGTGCCCCCTTGTTCTTGCACACCTCTTTTTTTGAAAGATGCTACCCTCTTGGACTTTGTTGATTCCCTTGAGGTACTTGAAAGTTTCTATCATGTCCCCCCTCTCCTCCCTCCTTTCCTCGAGGCTATGCATATTAAGCTCCTTAAGTCTCTCTTCATATGTCTTCCAGTGCAGACCCTGCACCATTTTCATTGCCCTCCTCTGGACAGCTTCCATCCTGTCTATGTCTACGCAGAGATTGGGTCTCCAGAACTGCATGCAGTACTCCAGATGGGGTCTCACTAGCTGTCTGTACAGAGGGATAATAACTTCCTGTTTTCTACTGGTGATGCCTCTCCCTATGCATCCCAGTATCCCCCCAGCCCTCCTTGCTGCCCTCTCACGTTGCTTGCCCACCTTTAGGTCATCTTATATGACTACCCCCAGGTCCCTTTCCATTTTTGTTGTTGTTAGTATCTCACCCCCATTGTGTACTCTTCCCTGGGTTTTTGTCTCCCAGGTGCATTACCTTGCACTTCTTAGCATTGAATCTAAGCTGCCATACATTTGACCATTCCTCTAACCTTGCCAATTCCTTCTCATCCTTTCCACTCCACCTTGTGCATCAACTCTGTTGCAGATCTTTGTGTCATTTGCAAAGAGACATACTTTTCCTTCCAGTCCCTCTGCAATGTCACTTATAAAGACATTGAAGAGGACTGGTCCTAATACTGAACCCTGTGGTACCCCACTACTAACCCCCTTTTTTCAGAGTGGACTCCATTTACTATTACTCTCTGTGTCCTATTCTCCAGCCAATTCTTTACCTAGGCTGTCATCTTGGGACCCACTCCCAGGCTGGCTAACTTGTATATTAATCTTTTGTGTGGGACTGTGTCAAATGCCTTGCTAAAGTCTAGGTAGGCCATGTCCACAGCCCCTCCCTGATCTACTACTTTGGTCACCCAGTCAAAGAAATCTATCAGATTTGTCTGGCATGACCTTCCACTGTGAATCCATGTTGCCTTGGGTCCTGTGCCCCTCTGGCCCTAGATATTTAACAATTCTTTCCTTCAGAAGTGATTCCATCATTTTCCCTACCACTGAGGTTAAACTAACAGGTCTGTAGTTTCCTGCTTCTGCCTTGCTCCCACTTTTGTGAAGAGGAATCACATCTGCCTTCCTCCAGTCCTCGGGTACCACCCCATCCTCCCATGATTTGTTAAAGAGGGTAGTCAGTGGTGTCACTAGTTCTACCCTTAGTTCTTTTAGAATTCTGGGATGAATCCCATCAGGCCCCATTGCTTTGTCCACCTTCAGTTTTAAGAGTTCTTTCAGAACCCTTTCTTCTGTAAATGGGCTGGTATCAACTTCTGTATCCAGAGTGTTTCTACTGTTTGTTTTAGGTACCTCCCCCTCTTCCTTTGTAAATACTGAGCAAAATATTTGTTTAGTATCTCTGCCTTTTCACAGTCACCTCTGCCCACCCTCCTCCCTTTATTAAGCCTCACTATCCTCCTTGGTCTTCCCTTCACTCCTGATGTACCTATAAAAGGTTTTATCCCCCTTCTTAACTGAGTTGGCTATCTTTTCCTCGGTTTGGGCCTTTGCTGTTCTGACTGCTTTTCCAGCTTCCTTTTGCTTTAACTGATACAGTTCTCTGTCCTGTTCCTTCTGTGATTCCTTGTACTTCCTGAATGCTTTCTTTTCTCTTGAACCTTCACTGCCACTTCCTTTGAGAACCATAGTGGTTTCTTACCTTGTTTCATTTGTTTATTTGCTTTACACAAAGGCTTGATACCTCTGTGATGGCAATTTTATTATTTCCCATTGTTCTTCCACTCTCCTTCCTGCCCATTTGCTAGTGCATTCCTTAGGCATCACCCATTTTGACAAAGTCAGCCCTCCTAAAACCAGTACCTTTGTCTTTGTATGGCTTGACTCTATTGCTGTGTTTATTGTGAACCATACTGTTTGATGGTCACTAGTTCCCAGATGGCTACCCACTTCTACATCTGTGATCCTCTCTTCATCTCCATTTGAGAGAACCAGGTCTAAGATTGCTCCCTCTCGAGCGGGCTCCAATACTAGTTGTCTAAGGCATGCCCCCTGTAGGGCATCTAGAATAATCCCACTCTTAGAAGTGGCTGCTGCAACTGCACTCCAGTTAACATCTGGCATATTCAGATCACCCATCAGCAATATCTCCCCTTTTTCTGCCATTCTAAGTATACTTTCTATCATTTCCTTGTCCATTTCCTCCCCCTGAGAAGGAGGTCTGTATACAACCCCTGTGCGTATTGTGGTGCCATTGTCGGTCTCCAAATTTACCCACAGTGCTTCTTCTCCTCCTTGTTTACCCTTTTGTTCTGTTGCTTTGATTCCTTCCCTTATGTAAAGAGCTACTCCTCCTCCTCCTCTTTTACCCTCCCTGTCCCTCCTGTAGATAGTGTATCCTGGTATGTTTACATCCCAGTCGTGGTGTTGTGTGTACCATGTTTCTGTGACTGCCAGGATATCCAGATGTTCCTCCTCCATCAAGGCCACTAATTCAGGAAGCTTGTTACTCAGACTACAGACATTGGTACTCATTGCTCTCCATTATTTGATGGCTTTACCTTCTGTTGCAGCATCCCCCACTGACCTTCCTACCTTGGTCTTTTTCTCATTTAGTACCCTGTTTTGTAGGGGGAGGCCGGGATTTTCCTGCTGCTTATCAGTGCCTCCCCCCTTGACTAGTTTAAAAGCTTGCCAATGAAGCATTTAAACCGATTGCTCAAAAGACTTGTTCCCTTCCTGAACAGATGCAGACCATCCTGCCAGTATAGGCTGGTGTCCCTCCAGGTGGAACCCCAGTCCCCAATGAAGCCAAACCCCTGTGCTCCACCCATTTTTCAACCATTCATTAAACTGCATGGTGCAAATACCCTCGCCTCATTCATGCCATTGACAGGCAGCACCTCTGAGAAGGATACTGTGTGTGTGCTACTTGTTTTAGGCCCCTCCCCAATTCTACAAAGTCCTTCTGCACTGCTCTAATCTCATGATGAGCCAAGTCATTTGTCCCTAGGTGGACAATGACGTCCAGCTCAGACTCCCGTGAACTGTTCCCGTGATCTGAAGATGCGCTTCCTGTCCCTCCAAGCCATGGCACCAGGCAGGCACCTTACTTCAGTTTTCCCTGCTCCCCCCAGTTCTATCCCCCTAATAATTGAGTCCCCCACCAGGAGCTGCTTCCTTTCCTTGTGGTGTCCTCTGTCTCCTTCCTGTGGGCCTCCCTTGTGACAGCTGTCCTCAGCCTCCTTAGTCTCCTCTGTGGGTGCATCCATAGGGGAGCTATGCTCCCCCAGAATGGTGTATGGATTGTGGAGTGGAACAACTGACTGGGTGTGCCTCTGTTCCACCATCCTCACCCTTCCTGAGCCCACTGTGGTCCAACTGCTGTGTTTTCTTCACAACCTCTGAGGTAGTGGTGGTGGCTCTGGTGCTCCCTGGATGGGGGAGGTTCCCTTCCTACCGTCCAGTGTGGCCTGGGGAAGGTTCCCTACTACTGCCAGCATGGCCTGAAAATGGGCAACTTCCTCCTCAGGGCAGAGTTGTCTGCAAATAGGGCAGCATCTCAGCCTCAAGAAAGACTCCCGGAAGACTGCTGCCCCACAGCCATTACATTGAACTACCCCCCACATGTTTATCTACTTTTTCTTTCTATGTGTGTGTGTGTGTGTGTGTGTGTGATTGGTTTGTTATATAGAAATATTTATATTATACAATGTGTATGTTTATATTGTCAGTGCAGTGTGCTAGAGAGGATATGACAGTGATATGCACCTTGCACTCTTGAGGAAATTATGTCAGAACCCCTGGTATAAAGGAACTATTTCCAGGGGTGGGTGGGAAGTGAGGTGGGAAGGGTTGGGCCTAAACAGTGCCCTCACAAAACAATCAGCTAAAAGCTCTGACCCAGCACTGCGATGAGTGCCTTCCTGTCAGCAAGATGCCCTGCACAACAATTTGACAGAGAAAATACCCTGCTAATCAAACAGAGAAAAATCCAGACATCCAACTCAGACACAGGTAACCCTCCCCAGCCCCAAAACAGCCTGGTGGTTTGTGCTCTGAGCAGTCAGCCCCAAAATAAGTCAGCTGTGCTTTACACTCTTCCTGCACTGAAAATCTTAAGAATTAAGCCAACTGATTGACTAGTGACACCTGTGATGTAAGCAGGCCTTTCAATGTAGGCAGGCTGCTGTCTGATTCCAATACACAAAATCTTTCAGTGAAACCAGGGATAGAAACTTAACTACTCAGCCAGCAGGACACTTTTAAAATGTTGCAAAAATATCCCTCTAAATCCTAGGTCTCAACCCCAACAATCAAGCAAATTCAGTTGTATCTCACTCCCTCTGGTTATAAAATTACTACACTTTTAATGGAATCCTGCAATTTTCTGCTTAATGCCAATAAAGAAAACAAAAAATGAAACTCTTTGTAGAAAGTGTAGCTCCCCTGTTTTACAATATTATGCCTTACCAAGTTTCCAGCTCCTAAATGAAGTTATAGTTTGTTCTTTGCAGTGTTGCAAGGTTCTCCACTTCAGACAAATCAAAAGTCAGACTGACTACCTGAAATCATCCAAGCAGACCACTAAAGCAGTAGGTAAGGCTAGAGGGATGTTGGGGTGTATTAGTAGGGATATCGCAAGTTGTAAGAGGAAAGTAATTATCCCTCTTTACAAGACACTGGTTAGTCCCCATCTGGAGTACTGCGTGCAGTACTGGTGGCTGCACCTGCACAAGGGCATTAACAAAATGGAGGCAGTCCAGAGACGGGCAACCAAAATGGTGCAGGGACTGCATCAGAAAACATATGAGGACAGATTAATGGAGCTCAATATGTATACTTAGAGCAAAGGAGGGAGAGAGGTGATATGATCGAAACATTCAAACATCTTAAGGACATTAACAAGGTGAAAGAGTCTAACATGTTTCAATATAAGAACAACAGCAGGACAAGAGGAGACAGCATGAGATTAGAGGGAGGCCAACTGAGGGGTAATGTGAGGAAGTTGTTTTTCACATAAAGGGTTGTGGATGCATGGAACTGCCTACCTCAGGAAGTGGTAGATATGAATACAGTGCAGAGCTTGTGCTCTAGCTGTATTTAATCCTCTGTGTTTCCCTTCTTGTTCCACAGACAGCCCATCTGTGGGCTTCCCAAGCTGCTCCTGTGGCCTTGGCTCTCTCCGAGCAGGCCACAGCTAACAGACCACCCGACTGACCCCCGGACAGATTCAGGTACGCACCGGACCTCCGAAACTCGTGGTTTTGAATGCCACTGTTTTGACTGGATGCCCAGTGGAGGAACCAGGCACTGACTGGCAGCTGTACTCCTTGGCTGATTTTCCAACGCCTGGTGCTTCCTGGTCTCAGGGAAATCTCTTTCTGTGCTTTGTTCTGGACTGAATTTTTTTGCCCCCCCCCTCCTCCTCACAGTATTAAATAGAATCTTACTCCACCCCTTCCTCAGCCTAGCAGTAGATTGGTCACTCCACTGCTGCACATTTTCATGCTATTGGCCTCCCTGTCTTCGATACCTGACTTGACCCACTTTCTTACTGCCCCTTTTTAAAGCAGTCCCACCCACAGGATCCCACATTTCCTCTCAACCTTTTCTCCAGCCACTCCATCTAACTCCTCTCAATTACTGCTCTACCTGCGCTATTGTTAGGGACCTCACCCTAATTCGACTATATACCCTTTCAACTATAAACCAGCTTGCAGTTAAGCAGGCCAGCAACACCAAACAAACTACCTTGGGGTGCAACCACCTCCTACTACTCATCACTACCTCTTTTGGCATTGCTGGTACCATACACATCCTTTTGTTCTGCAAATTTTGGACTCCCCGCTGTTCTGTCTAACCCTTTATGTGAATCCACTTTATTAACCCTCACTCTCCTTCTCTCCCTCAGCTGAGAAACTGTCGCCCAGGCTCCCAGCTCCTAAGCCACAGGATTCCCAGCTACCGGGCGGTCAGCGCCCCTCTAGCCCATGCTCGAGACTGCAGACACGGACCCAAGGCCCTACAAGGTACGGCAACTGCCGCAACTTTTTTGACCGCCCCCCTCCCCCACCTCCGCTGATTATTAAATACAGTAGCTCCCGCCAAAATATTAGTCCACGTCCCCTGGCGCAGTGCCCCACCAATAGAGACTTAGCTCATGATCCCCCTCTTCTCTATCCAGCCTATGGGATCCAACTCTCAGGGCCTCACCTTACTAAAACGCATAGGCTCTCCTTGGCTGTGCCTTCACCACTAAATATCTTTAATGCTATCAAATTTGGGTCAACCTGGATCGGAAAGCTACTGATAAGCTGCATTAATCCAGCAACCCCACTGGCCCCTGGGCTAATTGAGTGGCTCCTTTTTGAGATACCATCATGTCGGGCCCTATATGGCTCCTTTTACTGACCCTTCTTCTGCTGATACCAGCTGCCCAGCATTGGACACCTGAACTACCATCATGTTTGGTCTACAATGGCACCTTGTGCTGTATACCACATGGCAACTTATCCTTTAATTGCCTCCGTGATTCCAAGTACCAGTACCTCGAACCCTGCTCTTGGCCCACACATACCAGTAGTACTTATAACACTCCCCCACCACAAGGCCCACCTCCCACCACGCAGACTTCATCTCCTCCCGCCTATTGTGGTAGGGGTACTAGCTCTTGCTACAACAGATCAGCTCTTCTATGGTGGCTACTTTCCAGTCCCTAAAAACATCAGATCTACTAGACGGGAGAAAGGCAGGAATTACAAGCTTATAATTAGCTCTTAGAAAAATCCTACTTATCCTCCTGCTTTGTTCAGCAGCGAGAACTCAACCCTGGCCCCCAGAAGCTATTGCTTTGCCAGCAGAACTAGCAAATTTAAAAGGAATAAGCTTCTTGCATATTAACGTATGTAGCTTCCTTAAAAGATAACCTTAATACAAACCTGGGTAATCATACCTCCTGACATACTTGTGATTTCGAAACTTGGCTTAGACCCAGCACCACTGATAGAGAAGTAAACATACCCAACTATGCCTTGTTCAGAGCTGATAGGCATGCCAGAGGAGGAGGGTAGCTATCTACGTTAAAGACAAATTTTCTGCCTCCTGCTTATCCTCGGCATCTGTCGCCAGCGAATCTCAATGCCTAATTCTCAAAGTGAAAATTACACAGACTACTGCACTCTGAATTGGATGCTACAGACCACCGTCTGCTGGCCTACAGCTTGTGTCATATCTAAGTGATAAGTTGGGACAGGGGCTGCCAGAAACTATTATTTTAGGAGACCTCAACTTTGACTGGCTCTCTAACACAGCTGCCCCCCTTGCATCCTTCTGTGATGAACATGGGCTGACGCAACTTATTACTGAACCAACATGCCCAAACGTGAAGAACCCCAGTAAAAGTACGCTTTTGGATGTGCTAATGGTGAGCAAACCTCATCTCTTCTCCCACGCTGATGTCTTCTTCTCAGATGCCAGCGACCATTGTTTTTTTGCAGGAGTAAGACCCACCAACAACCCAGCACCCATCAGCAAGTTCTCTATGAAGAGATCCAGGCGCAACTTCAATGAACATGCCTACCTAAACGAGCTTAAGTACTCCCCTGAGTGGCAAGATTTCTACCTGGCCAAAACGATTACGTCAGCTTACAATATCTTCCACAACATTCTATCTAGGGCCCTTAATAAGTATGCTCCCTTATTAAAGTTCGAACTAGGACCAAAACCTGTAAATGGTTCACCCTCAGATCAAGTCCTTGCTTCTAGAAAGAGATAAGCTCTGAAAAAGCACGCAGACTGAACACTGCAGAGGATTGGAACCAGTTCAGGAGACTACGAAATTTATGTACAAAACAATCAGAGAATCGAAGGCCACCTTCTTCAAATCCGAACTCGACTCTGCCACAAAGAGCCCAATCAAGCTCTGGAACACAATCAGTGATCTGCTAGGCCACTCCCCAGGAAATTCACTCCCGACCAAGATTACCTCTGGCAACTTGACTATAACCGAAAAGATGGATATACTTGACGCATTCAGTAACCACTTTGCTACTGCAGGCATGGCATTTGATAACTCCCCTGCAAACATACTTCGCTCCCAGACTGCCAGCCAACTGCCTGAAACTCCGATAGCTACGCCGCCTTTCTCACTTCAACCTGCCACACTGAAAGAGGTATAGGACCTCTTGCTTCAGTTGGATACTAGAAAAAGTGCTGGGCTGACTCCTTGACCCTTACTTCCTAAAAATTGCCTACCACATACTAGCAATACCCGCCACCCACCTTTTAACTTATCCCTGTCTCAGGGCACCTTACCACCTATATGGAAGACAGCACATGTCATACCACTGTTCAAATCAGGTGACCGTGGCAATCTCAATAACTACAGGCCAATTTCCTCCTTCGGTCCTGTCCAAGCTCCTAGAGAAAGTAAATGCACAGCTGAGGACTCACCTTGAGTCTAGGGAACTGCTAAATCCTATGCAGTCCGGATTCAGAGCTAAACATAGCACTATCTCAGCCCTCGCCAAAGTTACTAATGACTGGCAGAGTAATCTTGAGAGCAAAAACTTTATTTGTGCTGTTTTCCTTGATCTAAGCAAGGCTTTCGACACTGTCGACCATAGTCTGCTCCTCTCCGCCCTTCAAACCATAGGTGTGGACCCCTCCTCTCTGCGTTGGTTCACTGACTATCTTACAGGCGCCTTCAACAAGTTAAAGCAAGGAGACCTGTCCCCTTAAAACTCTGCAAAGAGGGGTACCCTCAAGGTTCTATATTAGGGCCCTTAATTTTGCAATCTACATTAATAACATCGACTACTGTATAAAAGAAGCCAACATCCATCTGTTTGCAGATGATACAGTTCTCTACGTGAGTCGCCCAACACCTGAAGCTGCCTGCAATGACCTACAGTCAGAATTCAACCTTTGCAAAGGCAACTCCTCCAAAAAGCTACCCTTAATGCCAAAAACTAAAGCGATGGTCCTCTCTCCTTTTATCCGATAGCTAACCCTGTGTCCAGTGGGACAGTTCCCAAATTACCACAGTTCTAGGTGAAAACTAGAATTTGTTACAAAATTCAAGTATCTGGGAGTTTGGATAGACCAAAGACTCTCCTTCATTGAACATATCGAGGACTTGCTAAACGACTTTAGCAAAGGCTTGGACTGTTTTTAGAATCAGCCAATTTCTCACCAGAGATGCCAAGAAACAACTGGTCCAATCCATTTCCTATCATTGGTTGATTTCGCTGACTTCCTCTACAGCCAATGCCCCAACTCTTACATGGCTAAACTGGACACACTCTACCATCGAGCACTGAGGTTTATACTTGGACTCCCCTTGACACATCACTGCACCCTATGTACGGCAGTGGGATGGACATCACTAAAGTTCAGGTGCCACAGAGCGCAGCTCTCTGGACCTATAGAGCCATCTCTAATAAGCTGCCTTACTATATCTCCTGCTGTCTTCCCCTGAGTATAATTGGAAATACGCTAATAGTTACTCAGCTATTACACTTAAAGTACCCAAAGCAAAATCCCTCTGCAGGGCAGCCATAAGCTTCGCTACCTACCTTATGGAACAATCTACAAAACCCTCAAATTACAACTCTAATCGGTATAAATGCTTTCAAGATGCTTTATTTCTGTACAATCAGAGAAGTATGTAACTGCTTCACCCACTCAGATCCAGTACGGTGTCTGCACTGGTATATAGCCATGCCTAGACCCAATTTTAAGTACTGACCCCCCCAGCTTGCTCCTCACCAGCCTAATTGTTCTCTCTCTTATCCCCCTGTCTTATCAACACTAGGCCCATCCATCCCCTTATTCTTCCTTTCCCAACCTCGGATAGGAGCTCACTACCCTGGGTTGTAACATCCTACCATGCCCCGTACTTTATAGCATTCAATCCCGGGGCTCACACATACTCCTTTTCTCCATCCACCTTCTCTACATCCAGCTTTACCAACTCCTTTCTGTGCACCGTGCCCTCCTAGCCTTTCTCCCCCTACTTCCCTCCCTCTCTTCCCCCCTACCTTCACCTCTACCTGGTGTATATTTTTATTTTTTTCTTCCGTTACTTCCTCCTGCAACCTTAGATAACCTGCTTTATCTTCCTATAGACACTTCTATGTATGTAAATACTGTGTGATCTGTACAATATCTGTATAATTCTATGTACATATGAACTTCTTTTTCTTCCTCTCTGTAACCAGTATTATCTGTATTGCCTTGTAAATACCTGTGTTGACCTGTATATACAATTGTTCATGCTCCACCCAGGTCCATCTTGCAAATGAGCTTCTGCTCAACGATGAACGCCTGGTTAAATAAAGACTTGATTGATTGATTGAGCTTCAGACAGTCATGGGACAGGCATAAGGGAGCAATACAGATGAGTATGAATAGATAGGCCATTGACAGAGTAAAGGCCTATGGCACATTCATAAGGCAGAAAAAATGGGCAGACTGGATGGGCCTTGCAGTCCTTATCTGCTGTCAACTTCTATTTTTCTGTGTTTTTATGTCGTTAGCACTGGCTCATGCGAGTGCTGTGAAGAGAAAGCTGAGGTGGTGAGAAGAGAGAGAGAGAGACAGTGCAGAGTGCAACAGAGCCATAGTGGTGCATCTCATGTGACTGCTGCAGTCAGCAGCAGTGTGGCCACAAAACTAGAAGGAAAATCTTTTCTTCTAGTACTGTGATTGTGGCAGTCCCCTGTTCAGCTTGTTGGCAAGGTGCTGAGTGACTGGAACATCACGGTATCTTTGCCATGAAGCCATGCGTTTTTTTCTGTGGACTCAAGGGGGTGTGGAACAGGAGCCAGAAAAAGCAATGTAAGTGCGAGCCACATGGTGGTGGGATGTACATATGATTGAGTGTGATCAGGGTGGGTAGGAGCTAGTCCTGAAGTGTGTATCTGAGTGAATGGAGCAATAGGCAGATGGTTTGGGCAAGAGTGCTGGGGCTGGTGAGGTGACCAGACCATCTTCCCATGCTGCTGTGCTGGGATATCAGCATGGGGCTCTGAAGTCATCAGCCAATCAAGTTTCTAGATTTTCATAATTATTATATGAGTGGAGAACTCCCACAAACTAGATAACCTAAACCATAGACCATGTGAGGGTTAGGACGGACAGAATAAAATAAGAGAGTTCAACACATGCTAAAAGGCTGGTGTTGGGGAAGAGGCTTTTTTGTTTTCCTTATGAGAACTGTGAAGCATTTGGGGAGGAGAACTGGTTGTTTTTCAGGGATGGCCTGCACCTTAGCAGGGTGGTACCACTGCATTAGAGCAGGCAATAGCAGCAGTGGCAGAATTAAATTTATTGGCAACAACAGAAACATGGGTTACACATTACCATGACTGGCATTTAACTACTCCCGGGTTCTTTGCTTTCAAAAGACAGGCTGCAGGGCAGAGGAGAGGTGACTTTGTACGTAAAACATAGCATAAAGGCCATGGAAGACTGCAATCTGAAGGAGGAAGAGTAGTGTGGAATTGGTATGGGTACAGTTAACAACAGATACTGGAAGAGTAAATGAAGAGGGCAGTCACAAAGAAGGAGGTTGTACTAATAGGAGACTTCAACCTTCCAAATACAGACTTCGAAATCCCATTGGCCAACAGTGCTAGAAGCCAGGTGCTAGTTGAGGTAATTCAGGAGTGACCACTAGCCCTGTGGGTTAGTGAACCAATCAGGGAAGAGACCATTTACTGGACTTAGTATTCCCAAGTGGGGACATCATAGGAGAGGTTAGAGTAAGGGAACCCTTGGGACCAGCAACCACAGTTCAGTGTGATTTAGCATCATGCTGGAAACCCAGTGCAGTTCACTTGGAAGACATCTGTGGGGGTGAGAGAAGCAGAGGGAGTTGAGGCCAAGTGGGTAATTATAAAGCTAGAAATAGTAATAGCAACTGGCTCCTGTTTGAGGCAGGCAAGAAAGAAAAAAAAACATAGAAAAGACCACTTTGTTACTCAAGAGACATGACAGAAGCAATACTTAAATAGGGCAGCAGGAGGCCAGCAAAATGGGAATAAAGAACTCTATGTGGAGAAAGCAAGGGAGGCTAACAGAGTTGTAAGAAAAGCAAAAGCAGAGGCAGAGCTTATTAAAACAGAGAATATAAAGAAAGAGGACAAGATATTCTTCTGCTCATCAAGACACAGTGGAGCAGTGGAGGACAAGGGGGGATCATCAGACTGAGAGAAAGATGATGAAATGAAGGTAGATATTCTAAATTAATACTTTTGTTCAGTCTTCTTACAACAGGAGGAGGGACTGCTTTCAGAGTGAGGGAATTTTGGCAGGGGGTGCTTGGGTCATGGATAAGAGATGGGAGGGATAGCAGTGGAAAGGGTATTCATGTGGCTCAGAACCCTGAAATCAGGCAAGTGACCAGGATCAGATGGTCTGCACTAGGGCTGCTCAGATTCTGAACTGCAAACTCAGAGTCATTGGATTTCGATCCTATTTTAGGATTTCAGTTTTTCGGTATTTGTGGTCAAAATAATGAATTCCAATTAAAAAAAACTTTTAGGATGTGAAATCAGAATTCAGAATCTGATTCTGCATCTTAATGTAGTTCAGCACAAGACTGAGCCCCCACCCTTACCTTGCACTGCTGGTGCTGCTGTGTAAGGTCGATTGGCCTGTCCAGACATTTAGAAGCGTTATCCATCAACTGCCCTGGTCCATAAAAAAAAAAATGCCCCCCCCAAGCTCCCAGCCTCCAGTGTGTCCAGATCTAGAAGTTCCTTCTCTCCAATATCTCCGAGAAACTTCCCCACCCTGGCCAGCATCTTTAACCTGACTCCTGTCCAATGATGGTCCCACACGACAACTCTGAGTTTCCAATCCCCTCACCCATGGTTTGGCAAAAAGATATTAGTTCAGTAAATACTAAGTTGTTAAATGTTTAAGAATCCTTTAGCTGGTGTAGAAAAGATAGTCCTGTCCTCTTTGTTTTTTCCCCCTCCCTCTCCTACCCCATCATCGGACATCATCGTACTTATATGTAACTCAATGGGACTCCAAGATAATCTCTGTTCTCTTGACCTAAGAATGGTGACTGACTTAACGGAAGCCCTGGGAATAGCAGCTCCACCCAGTCCCAGACACTTATTGGGTCTGGGTACAGCTACTCCCAGTGCTTCCTTTTGGTTGGCCACAATCCTGAGATCAAGAGAACAGAGGGTTTTTGGTAGTCCAGTCAGGTTACATGTTAGTACAACAATGGTGTAGGGAGGGAGGAGGGGAGAACATAAATACGACAGGACTGTCTTTTCTACACTAGCTAAAGGATTATTAAACAGCTTATAACTTACTATTTACTGAACAAAGAGCTTCTTTGCCAGGCCGGGGGAGGGTTCTGGTGGGGGTCAGATTTGCAGTTGTTACATGGGAGTGGAACATCTCTGGACAAGACTGGATTTGCGCTAAAGAATAAAGGATGCCAGCTGGTACAGTCTCGGTGCTATGCGGGGCAGTAGCTGGTGGATACATTTGAAGCCATAAACAACTATTCCTTCCACACAGAATGGGGTGCCACCAGAGTGGACATGAACTTTAAGTCAACTGCCTGAGCCTTTAGGGACCATCCTAGTGAGCAACTATGGTAAGGGAAGATGGCAAGGGCAGAGGAGGGCTTTGGGGGAGGTATTGGTTTTTGGTTAATTGGAGTCAGATGCAGAATCAGAACTTCTAATTTCAATTTTTCTAGTCTTATGCCTTAACTGGATGCAGAACAAAATCGAAGTTGGAATCGGAACGGATTCCACAGAGTCTGAGCAACCCTTGTCTACACGCTAGGGTACAAAGAAAGGTTATCCAGTTCTTAGTGGAACCACTAATGAACCTCTTTAACTGCTCCATAAAAACAGGAGTGGTTCCAGTGGAATGGAGGGAGACCAATGTGGTCCCACTCCATAAGACTGGGAATGGAGAAGACCCAGGGAACTACAGACGAGTCAGCCTGGCCTGAATCCTGGGGAAAGTGCTGGAAACGATTATAAAAGAGCACATAGTGGAATGGTTGGAGGCCAGTGGGCTCCAGATCAAGAGGCAGCATGGGTTTGTGTCAGTCAGATCATGTCAGACAAACTTGATAGACTTTTATTAGGTCACAAAGACATACTATATTTGGACTTAAACAAGGCCTTCGACTCTGTGTCCAACAGGAAACTTGTGAAAAAGCTGAGGGATCTGAGGATTGGAGAGGAACTAATTAGATGTATTAGTAACTGGCTGGAAGGAAGAACTCAGAGGGTAGTTGTCAATGGGAAACAGTGGTTGGAGAGGTCACTAATGCGGTACCATGGGGTCAGTTCAGGAGCCGGTCTTTTCAATATATTCATCTATGACAGAAGGAAGTGAATCCAGGGTAAAAGCAGTCTCCTTGCAGACCATGCAAATCAGAGGCAGGGAAGACAGAGTGGAGAGAATATGAGGAATGCCAATGGACCTGCACAGACTGGAAAAATTTGCCACAATATAGTAACTCAAATTAAATGCCAGAAAATATAAAGTCATACACATTGGCAAAATAAATCTGAAAACAGGGTACTGGGGGTGGGGAGTGGAGCAAACACTGGAATAAAAGGACTTGGGGGATCATTATTAGCAGCAGTTTAAAGTCACACACCGAATGCCAAAAGACTACAGGGACAGCAAATAGGATGTTGGGGTGCATAGGGAACGGGTCTGCTAGCAGAAGGTGATTCTGTCTCTAGACAGTTCCTTGGCCAGACCTCACCTGGAGTACAGTGCACAGTTTTGCAGCCCACATCTGAAGGACAGGGACCTTCTTGGAATCTGCAGAACAAGGCAACAAAGATGATTCAGTGGGTAGGAGGGGAAAATGTGTGATGAGAGTCTGGAGGGTCTTGATATGTACACATTAGAGGCCAGGAGGGAGAGGGGGCATGATGGAAACCTCTAAGTGTCTAAGGGGTATCAATAAAGTGGACAGTTTGCTTGCGCTACTTAACTTTTTTAAAATGCTCTGGTATGTGACCAGTGGTCACACTGCTCAGTGCTGTTTCAAGTATACTGAAAAGCTGTGTTCCCCTTGCTTGTACTAAATGTACACATGTGAGCTGTGTAGAGTCACTCAATATCTCCTAATCACACGACGCAACGTGGCAACTGTTTACATTCTGGGGCATTTTAAAAAGCTAAATGTACTACTAAAAGGTAATAAAAATATTTTTTGCATGAAAACCCTAATCGTGGTTTATCTTTTGGTTGATGGGATTGTACAGGAATGAAGAGTTTCAGTAACAGAAGCCACCTGCTCCTCCCCCCATTAAAGGCCATAGTATTCCACAATGGGCTCATTCATTTTTTTTTATATTTAGGGGAGGAGGCAGTATTTAAGATAAAAACTGGTACTGTGATTTCTGGCCTCCCCTTCTCCTCTGACATTCAAGAGAAAACTGACAGGTGACTGACTGATGACAGAAACAAATTGTCTCTATCTCATGTCCTCTCTTTGCATCTTCTACCATAGTTTTACACATTTCTGCATGGCTTGTCTTGTTTTAGTTTTTGAAAGACAGGTGTTGGATTTATAAAGTCATGTCAGTTCTGACCCTCTCCCCCATTCATCAGTCACTTCATAGAGAAAAGTGACTGACATATTATAAATGGCACCCACACTCTCCTTCCACAAGTTCACATATGTCTACAGTCCTCTTATCTTTACAGTTCTTTTATTACGTAAGGTAGAGTTCTGTTGATTTATGTCACTAAGGAAAATCAACAGCTTTAGGTAAGTATGGGTAGTAGGTTGTTTCTGACTTATGAATAACTTTTTTGTTATATGGTGAATCTGCGATAGCTACAGTAATTGACACAGCAATGATAGAACTAGCATAGTAGGGCAAGCTCTGTTATGTATTATATTTTGATGGAGTTTGGGCGATAAAAACTATTTATGCATTTAATCTCAGAACAGCTGTTTTGTAGATGTTTTCACTTTTTTTGTGATTTGTATAGTATCTGTTAAAACTGTTACCTAGGATGTAGTTCTTGCATATGAATTCGCTGTAACTGGCAAATAGATCATGGAAAATTTTTACTATTCGGTAAAGCATGTGGGGTTTTCTTTGTACCAGTCAGCATTATTTCATTGGTGATTGTAAACTGCATGTGTTTCTGTAGTTACAATGTGAGTCAGTGTTGTGTTCTCTTCAGAGGGGGATCTTTTATTTCAAAACACTATCTAGAGCTGTAGAATTAATTATTTTTATTTAAATGAGTATGGACTGGTCTTGTGTATTCATACTAAGGGAATGTTCAAGTTTCAAAAGAAAACCATGCATTGCAGCTTAAGTGATACTTAGCTGGTTAGGTGCTTTCTGTTTGTAATTGTCTGAGCCAGTTTAAAAGTATGAGGTTCAGTATTTGGTGGCATACTTCTTTAATGCACCAAACAATGTTTGGAGTCTATTGTTACCACGAGACGTATTTTGCATACCAATGTGACTCCTGATTTTGCTAAGATGGCTCTGTTATATGATTCACCTCATAGGCTTTGCACGGAAGGAGCGGTGTTTATCCTTGAAGCACTGAATTTCACTTGCAGACTGCATGAAACAAAGTACAAGGCCTGTTCAGGTGGTATCTTGGTCATTTGTAGAATGCCCTCCTTACAATGCCACTGAGTTGTCTTGGGTGTTATGGTGGCAACCCCTGCCGAGTGTGGTCTACAAGGTTAAGGGGCCTGGGTCCTTTAAATCTCCTGGATGGTGACCGCACATCCAAGGCTGATGTAGCAAATAGCTGGGTGCTCCCACCTATAGAACAGGGAACAACTGGCTTAGTGTAAGTTTGATACTCCCCCTGGGAAGTAGTACCTACCCACTTCCCCACAAGGTCACCCCTACCATGACACAAATCAGCATAACAACAGTCCCTACAAAGCATGAAACCAATCACTATAAACTTAATTAAAACTCAGGAAAGGAAACAAAAGGACATGCTTTTTTAGTCAGGGTCCAGGCTTCAGGTCTTAATGAGAGAAAGGGGTCTGCAGCAATAAGGTAGTGCTGTATAGTATTACCCAGCTGCTTCCTCCATACCCTTCCATGCCAAGCCTAATCCACTACCAGCCGCTCTTCAGTGCTGACCAATTTATTGCCAAAATAATGTTCCAGGCTATGTTTATTTGCTGTTCCAGGCTCAGACCACTAACAGCAGTCTGCCCCCAAAGATATATTCAAACTACAGTAGGAAAACAGCCCTGTTGTACTGGCTACTCTACCCTCTCCCCATGAGTACCAGTGCAATGCCCTTAGTTCTACCTAGGGATCTCCTGTGCTTCCCAGCCCGCTAGTCTAGTCCATTACATGTTTCCCAGCTATGATACAGGTTTCTGTTGCAAGATAAGACCTGAGTGTACTCTTGTTTTCCAGACCATGGGATCTTCTTGCAGTGCAGGGGTGATGGTGCAGTTTGCAGCAAGTCATAGAAACATAGAAACATAGACCTTGACGGCAGATAAGGACCACCTGGCCCACCCAGTCTGCCCATTTCCCTACCTATTGGATAAGCTGCAGATTCTAGTTAACCAACAGCATACTTCCTGCAACCCCCCACTATAATTGCCTTATGTCTGTCCCATGCATGTTTGAATTCCCCCACTGTTTTAGACCCCACAACCTCTCCAGGGAGGCGGTTCCATGTGTCCACCACTCTCTCCGTGAAAAATAATTTCCTCACATTACCCCTGAGCCATCCCCCCTCTAACTTTACATTGTGCCCCCTTGTTCTTACACATCTCTTTTTCTGAAAGACGCTACCCTCCTGGACTTTGTTGATTCCCTTGAGGTACTTAAAAGTTTCTATCATGCCCCCGCCCTCCTCCTTTCATCAAGGGTATACATATTAAGCTCTCTCAGTCTCTCTTCATATGGTTTCTGATGTAGACCCTGCACCATTTTAGTTGCCCTCCTCTGGACTGCTTTCATCCTGTCTATGTCCTTGCATAGATGAGGTTTCCAAAACTGCACACAGTACTCCAGATGGGGTCTCACCAACTGTCTGTACAGAGGGATAACCGCTTCCCTTTTTCTTCTTGCGATGCCCCTCCCTATGCATCCCAGTATCCCCCTGGCTCTCCTTACTGACTTCTTACATTGCTTACCCACCTTTAGGTAATCTGATATGACTACACCCAGATCCCTTTCCATTACTGTTGTTGTTAGTACCTCCCCTGCTATTGTACTCTTCTCCTGGATTTTATTTCCCAGGTGCATTACTTTGCACTTCTTTGCATTGAATCTAAGTTGCCATATGTCTGACCATTCCTCCAGCCTTGCCAAGTCCTTCTCATCCTTTCTACCCCCTTGTGTATCAACTCTGTTACAGATCTTTGTGTCATCTGCAAAGAGGCATACCTTTCCTTCCAGACCCTGTGCAATGTCACCTATAAAGACATTAAAGAGGACTGGACCCAGTACTGAGCACTGAGGTACTCCACTGGTAACCCCCTTTCTTCAGAATGTGTTCCATTCACTATTACCTTCTGTGTCCTGTTGTGCAGCCAGTTTGCTATCCAGGCTACCACCCTGGGACCCACTCCCAGGCTGGCTAACTTGATTATTAATCTTTTGTGCGGGACTGTGTAAAATGCCTTGCTAAAGTCTAGGTAGGCCATATCCACAGCCCCTCCCTGGTCTATTACTTTGGTCACCCAGTCAAAGAAATCGATTAGATTCGTCTGACATGACCTTCCTGCTGTGAATCCATGCTGCTTTGGGTCCTGTGCCAAAATAATGTTCCAGGCTATGCTTGTTTGCTGTTCCAGGCTCAGACCACTAACAGCAGTCTGCCCCCAAAGATATATTCAAAATACAGTAGGAAAACAGCCCTCTTGTACTGGCTACTCTACCCTCTCCCCACCGGTACCAGTGCAATGCCTTTAGTTCTACCTAGGGATCTCCTGTGTTTCCCAGCCCGCTAGTCTAGTCCATTAAATGTTTCTCAGCTATGATACAGGTTTCTGTATCCCTCTTTGACTGGCTTCACTCTGAGCTCTCTGGCTGTCTCTTATCTGTGATGGTGGTCAGTGTCAGCAGATGATCTAACTTTTTCTCTAGTGCAACTCAGGCCTGTCCTGGCTTCAATAGTCAGTAGCATATCTCCTCTTCACAAGGCAAGGCAAGTTTTATTTTTCCAGGTGCTCAATCGCAGAGACTCTGGGCACTGTGCATAACATACAAACTATTCATAAAATAAAAACAAATACATAAATAACAGCATTAATAAATTAAGCAGACCATATAAATAAACAAAATCTGGGCTGGCCCAGTGGCGCTGAGGGTTGAGGCACTGGACGCCACACCTTGCGTCACGCTCGCGACCCATGTTCGGAAATGGGCACGGGCCATCGAGGGTCAGCAGGGGAAGGGAAGGATTGAGCGTCCGAAGGACTGCTCTTCTTCTCTGGGGAGGGAGGAAGTACAGCATCGGCATCTCATTGCCCACTGGTGGAAGCTGGGGTGCACAGTGCCGGGCGAGAGCATGGGGGGAGTCGGGTGCGGATGCTTTGAGGGGAGTGCACATGGATGCATGCGGGCTGTTCCTAGGCTTGCATCTTTGCACGCACCTGGTTCCACAGGGGAACCATTCAAGAAAACTCCAGGTGGGGCCTCCGCCTCTATGAAGCCCTCCCTAGGCTTCAATTAGCTGCTGTCACTAGGATCCCCCAACCAGATACTTGTTCTGCGGACTGGATTGGGGACCAGTTCTGTTGCCCCGCCCTCCAGGGGGAAAGCCGGGGGTGACCAGGGGACCTAGCAGTGACAGTAGGTGGAAGGCCGTGGGCCATGACCAGGGCAGATACCTGGTAGAGAGCCCTACCACCAAAAAATAAATATATAAAATATGAGCTAAAAACAGTCACTAATAGGGCTATCCCAGGAATAAGATCTAATAGACAGTGTCTGGGAAGGCCTGACTGAACATGGGGGTCTTGAGGCGGGCCTTAAATACTTCAACTGAAGGGGCCTCCCTTATAGATGGTGAAAGCGAATTCCATAAGATGGGATCAGCGACACTAAACATTCTGTCTCTCAAGATAGAGAGGGTACTGTGATGGCCTTCATGGCAAGAGGTGCCCAGGTAGTACATGAGGCACTACCACCACCTTTTGTAAGCTGGCAAGGTCCAGTAAATTGCGGTTCAGGGCCAAGTGGAGTGGAGACATTCCAACTGGCAGACACAATGGCTTTGGCTCTTGGTGAACTCAGTAAGGAAATCATTAATTTTTCTACCACATGGGGAGTCAATAATAACCAGCCCAAATTTATCAGAATAACAAAGCTTTATTAAAACAGACTACCTGCAAGAAGGAGGGTTCGAGCAAGTGTCAACTTTACACCCTACCAGCACCCTGGAAGGGTTGGAACTTCACCCTCCCATACCAGAAGCCCTGCCCTAGGGTCCCTTAATAGCATAAGTATTGCCAACAATGCTGCCTATCTATCACAGCAATACCTTGGGGCTGATACGTCACTAGAAATCGGCATAGCACCTATTTACACACTCTGTTAACTCATTGTTATACTTCAATACCATTACATATATAAGGAGAAAGAAACACAAATGGCAGTTGTATGTTGTCTTCTGACTTTTCCTAACTGGATACATTTGGGTGACTGGACAGGCCGGCACCAAGTAAGACTTCCTCCAGGGTGAGTAATACCCAGCTCCAGCCCCACTCAATCACATTGGTTCGATGCTGGGGTCCATTTTAGGTTTCACCCCATACCTAGATCCCTCACGACCCTAGATCACTCATTATATTTAATTTAATTTCACACAGTATATACATTCCTTTCATTTTATCTAATATTCCTAATATCCTTGGTATTATTACCTGAGGGTACACCTTTGACCCCCAACCCTTAGTCATCCCATGTGCGTCTCAACAGCCCCCCAAAGGTAGGCAAGGAACCTTCCATGCTAAAGACAAACAGCTGGTTCCCAACTCCCAAACCCACTGGGGCATCCATCACTGTAAATACCTTAACCCATCAACATACCATTATCAGTCATTTGCTACCATCTCATACCTTGTGCCCCATGTGAGGGTCTCACCCTTTTCCAAGGGTGCCATTTCTGGCCCTCCACCATTTGGGTCACACTTCCCACACTACTTTCAGGTACCTTCACCTGTTTGGACACAGCACCTGCCTTCAGATAGGCAGCCACCTGCCTGTACATCCCTGGCCAGTAATAGAAAGGGATTATTCATGCCAAAACCTCCCCATAGCTCAAAGGCCTAGAGTGACTGGAGTGTGCAGTCTCCATCACCTCTTTCCTATAGGCCACGGGTACCACTACTCTGGCATCTACTTGCTCTGTATGGGGGTTAGGCTTCATGTGATGCAAGACTCCTTCCTTAAGCTCGTACCATAACAATTTCATCCCCATATCATCATTAACCATTCTACCCTCCCAGACTGTAACATAATTACATAACTGGGCAACCTCTGGATCCCCTGCCTGCAATCTCCCCCAGTCAGCATGTGGGGTACTGGCAACAGTATCTGTATCAGCAGTAACCCCACAAGTCCCTTCAACTGTAATGGCCTCTTCCGACTTAATTGGAGTCTTCACCCCAGGAATCGAAGTGCCACCCACAGTTCTACCTGGGGACTCCTCCTCTCTTTCGCTATCGTCCAACCAATAGCAGCCTGGAAAAACAGGTAGCAAAGGAATATGCTCCATAGACAATAGTGATGGAAAAAGCTCTCTCAGGGGTCCTCCTCCATCTGAGCCCACAAATCCTCCTCCACCGATTCCTCCTTGGAACACTCTGGTCAGGACCTCTCCAGGACCTCGCCAGTAGCACCTGGCAGAATCCTCCCGCAGCACACTCGCTCCACCTGGGGGACAGGGACAGCCACCGAGGGTTAAATAGGCCTCTGTGCAACCCCCTCAAACAGCAGATTCCTCCCGCAGCACACTCGCTACACCTGGGGGACAGGGACAGCCACCGTGGGCTGAATAGGTAAAGATCTACCTTCTCCTGGCTTGTTTTTTGAGTGGTGTTGTATTTTATGCCCCCACACAGCGATAGATTGCTTTTCCAGCTACCGGACGGACCTCTCAGACAGCTGGAATATCAGCTGGATTCACAAGACACTTTAAGGGACTTTAATCTGCACTAGCATTGTAGGAATTGTGCACAGTACCTAGCAATTGCATCTGCCTGTTCTAGCTCTGTTATGTGGTAGCCCTTCTAGCCATATTGGACAGCATTAGAGCTCTCTGACACAGTTTATTTTGTAATGTTGGAAATGCTTACCTGGGAGCCTCTCTAGGACATCATTCCTCGTGCATGCGCATTAAGGGCCATATCCCGAGACACAGACAAAGACTGTGCGCATGAGCAGTACGGTTCTCTACGCCCTAAGCCTCCCGCTGCATACTAATCAGGTTCTCTTTGTTCTCCTCCCTTATAGGCCTCTGTGCAACCTCCCCAAACAGCAGAATCCACCTGCAGCACACTAGCTCCACCTGGGACACAGGAACAGCCACTGAGGGCAGAATAGTTAAAGATCTACCTTCTCCTGGCTTGTTTCTTGAGGGGTGTTAGCCCGTCAACGAGCTACGCATATCAACTGCCCCAGTCACTCTCCCACCCAAGCCCAACCTTTAATTTATACTCCTTTTCCTGTCACATGACTTCCTGTACCTGTCAGAACTATCTCCCTGCTTTCCCATTTGCAGCTTATAGTTTGTAACCACCGGAGGAAGCACCCTTTGCTCCGCTCATTTTCCCTTCCTATATTTCCTTAAACTCCTCTACTCCTAGGCACTCTTGCCCTTCTACCTACTCCACTGCCCTACATCCTGCTCTGTACCCCCTGCACCTCCCTCCATCTCTCAGCCACTCGCCTCCCTGTCCACTCTCAGCTCTTTTCACTCCCCCTTCCCGGCCACTAGCAGTACCTGGTGCAGCCACTAGGAGTCACTTTTTCCACTCCCTCCAAGCACCATCCACCTGGCCTTTCTAGCCCCTCTCACGCCAATATCCACCTCTCTCCCAGGCCCCGCAAACCCCCCCCCCACTGAGGATTTGAACCTTGTACCTCCGACACCAGAGGCAGAGTCGCTACCCCTGCACCATAGCAGCAGCCACACTCCTCAAGATGCCTCTACCCCCCTTATACACTGGGCATCTCTCCACCATGGGCATACATGGGCATCTCATGCTTAATCTTTTTACAGTCATCTTGCTCATTCATTCCCCGCCCTACACAGCCCTGCATACTCCCACCCTGTACCCCACTCCCCCTATTCCCCTCCCCAACTCCCCTCACACACAGGACCACCATATTTATTTATTTTATTTATTAAAGAGATTTATCAGATAAGCATACTGAGTGAGAATCCACTCGTTTCCAGATGCGACCTGGAGTTACATACATTAAATTCCTAAAGTACATAGGTACATAGGCAATGGTGCCCTCAAACAGGTACATAATGGTACAAACATCAAGTACAAAAGGCACAGAAAGGGGTGAAACAACAGGTCTAGAGGTGTTACAGGGTGGACTTATGCATTCGTTATTTAGATTACAAAGTTAGTGCCGAGTGCATGAGTTGTTTATAACAAACATTGGGGTCTGTGACCATAGACATTTCATAATGTAATAATTTTTTTTTCCAATTGTTTAACCAGGTGAGACACACTAAGCTGAAAGCT
Organism: Neoceratodus forsteri; assembly: GCA_016271365.2. Lineage (NCBI taxonomy): Eukaryota > Metazoa > Chordata > Ceratodontiformes > Ceratodontidae > Neoceratodus > Neoceratodus forsteri. Next base: position 786,114,996 of record CM057449.1, on the reverse strand, counting down.
TGTTTATAGGTGTAACCTGGGAGCACAAGGAAGTTAAGTGACTTGCTCAGGGTCACACATATGCAAGTGGGGGCTGTGGGATTCAAACCCAGGTCTCCAGATTTGCAGCTCAGAGCCTTAAACCACTGCGCTACACTGCCTCCACCACACCCCCCACCAACGCCTACTCCCACCCCCCAACCTCTGGTTAAACTGGACTCACCCCATCCTGGCCATATCTGCGCTTAGCTCCCTACCCATCCCCTGCACCCCCACCACCAGATCCTTGCACCAGCTCCAATGTAGCAGCACCAACCGTCGCAGCCCACTGCTCAGACTAATCACCCTACCTCTTCTGTTCTCTGGGAACATTCACCCCAACCCTGGTCCTGGGCCATCTACCCCCCCTCACCCCCTGCTGCGTGTGGCCTCCACATTGCCTCAATGAACATCTGCAGTCTCCCAAAGAAAACTGCTGCACTCCAGTGCTGGGTCATAAAACACAGGCCCAACATCATTGCCATAGTGGAGACCTGGCTGTCTGCATCAACCCCTGACTCAGCTGTCTCCCTCCCTGGTTTCACCCTTTTCAGAGAAGATAGAGTTGGCAAGCATGGGGGCGGATGTGCAGTCTACCTTCGTGACTCCCTCCTTAGCCATGCTCTCCCTGCCCCCAAGCTCAGTCATGGTGCCCAAGCCATCTCTATAAAAATCTCCCCTGATGCAGGCAAGGGCCCTCTCTATCTCACTACTGCATACATACCTCCACTGGACCAGGGTCCAGCAGTCCACTCCCTTACCGACTATCTATCCACCCTGCCTCACAAAGCCGAGCAGCTCATCCTAGGTGACCTCAGTGTCACCTGGCTTGGCTCCACTACAACACACATAAAGGACTCCTTTACTGCCCTTGATTTAGCTCAATTAGTCACACTTCCTACCAGATTTAATCAGTCAAGCGGCACCAGCTCCGTCCTTGATGTAATTCTTTCCAACCGCCCCCACAAAATCAAGAATGTTAATGTCTTAGCCAATTCACTCAGTGACCACTCCCCTATCCTCTGTCACTGGTCCTCACCCACACAAAAACCCACATCTCAAGCCACCTCCCACTGCTGCTTTTGCCCAGAGGGCCTCAGTAAACTGAGGCAGCACCTAGCCCAGCTTGACTGGTCCCCGATCTCACTCGCGGCCGATATAGACACTGCATTAGCCTACCTCACCAGTGCTTTCTACGAGGCCCGTGACTTCTTTGCCCCCTTTACCAGCACCCTCCCCAAAAGACAAAATACCCCAATGGATTTCCCCCTTCCTTATTCAATAACTGAGGCAGCGAGACAATCTATGGCATATTGTGGTCGAGTAATGCAGGACAGTGGACAGACAGGCCTATAATGCCGCTCGTAACCAATGCACCTGGGCCATATGGCAAGCAAAGGCCAAACACTACCAAACCACCCTGGCCTCCTCCTGGGGCTCTGTACGTGCTTTCTGGGACAATATTAAGGAGCTCAATGGAAAAAATCTGCTCCCCCCCATCTCAGATGTCTGTCAATGGCGATATCACCACTGACCCCCTACATATTGCTGACTGCCTCAACACGGCTTTCACTGACCTCAGCTCAGTTCTTCCTGTCCACTTCTTCGACCCTATCACTACATCAACCCCCCTGAATCGCCCCCCCATTTCTTCTCTGCACCATATCTCCCCATGAAGCCAAACCACTCCTGCTAAAAGCCCTTTCCAACCACAACCCCAGCTGTGACCCCATTGACTCCAAGATTTTCCGGCTAACTCTAGATGTCATGCTAGCCCCTCTCACTGACCTGCTAAACCGGTCACTATGTCTTGGTCAATTCCCAAGTGCCTGGAAATCATCTGAAATCACCCCAATCCATAAGAATGGAGATCGCACAGCACCTAATAACTACAGGCCAATCTCCATCCTCCCCCACTCTCTAAAGCTCTGGAAAAAAATAGTCTCCACCCAACTCATGGAATACCTTACCAAATATAGCATACTGTGTCCAGAACAGCACGGTTTCCACCCTGGATACAGCACTACATCGGCTTTACTGGAGTTCTCACAACACATGCACTCTGCACTCGACTCTGATGACATTGCCGGGGCAGTGTTCATGGACCTATCTAAGGGCTTTGACACTGTGTGTCATCCCCTCCTGCTCAACTCCCTCCACCAACTGGGTTTCTCATCCAAACCCCTTGCCTGATTCTCCAGTTACCTCCATGACAGATCCCAACAGGTCAAGATAAACAGTACCCTATCAACCGCTCTACCTGTCTGCTCTGGTGTCCCCCAGGGATCCATCCTGGGCCCTACACTGTTCAGTCTCTTTCTCAACACCCTTCCTAGCTCCTGCACAGACAGAATGCTCCTATATGCCAACAATGTGGTTCTCGTCGCCTCCCACCCCAACCCCATCATCCTCCAGGACTCCCTTCAGCTCGTTTTCAGCCAAGCTGAAAAATAGTTCCTTGACCACCGTCTGGTCTTGAACCTCAAAAAGACAAAATCTGTGTTCTTTGCCCACCACCAGAGTAGCACCAGAAATGCCCCGTCCTCATCCTTCCTAGCACCCTACACCCCCTTAAACATAGCAGGAGAAAGGAAGCCGAGACAGTACTTTGCAATGAGGGAGGAGCAGTGGCTAGATCTCCTGTGAGATAATGGGGTAAAAGAGAGGGAAGCATAAAGGAGACAGTGGTGAGTGATGGGAGGGGAGGCAGTGACAAAGCGGCAAAAGGAGTTGATAACAGTGTCTAATTTGTAGAGGGAAGAGGTGGGGGTGGTGCCATAGAAAGCATCAGCGTAATCAAGCACAGGCAAGATTGTTTTAAGTACTAGTTCACGTTGAGTGGGAGAGGAAGGTTTGCTTTGTGGCAGTAGAGGACTGCGAGTTTGGGCAGGAGTTTCGTGCAGATGGTGTTGATGTGTGTAGAGAAATTGAGGTGGCTGTCCAGCCAGACACCCAGGTATTTGAAGACAGAGACCCTCTCGAGAGGTGAACTGTCATGGGGGGGCATGGGGAGGGAGGTCAGCTTCTGCCCAGATCCAAAAAATGTGACTGTTTTTTTGGTGTTGAGTTTTAACTGATTTAATTGGTACCAGGACTGTACTCTGTCAGAGTCATTTTGGAGATAGGGGAGGACACTGTTATGGGATGGACCGGAGGTACAGATGACAGTGTCATCTGCATACATGTACATGTTAGAAGAATGACAGGCTGATGGAAGATCATTTATAAAAAGATAGAAAAGGATGAAGCCAAGGATGGAGCCTTGGGGGACCCAGGACAGGATAGGGAGAGAAGTAGAGCAAGCATCTCCTGTTTGAACTGACTGTTGTCTATTTTGGAGGTAAGAGCAGAACCAGTCAACTGTGGGTATCGCAAGGCTGAAAGAAGAACGTTTTTGAAGAAAGAGTGGGTGTGATATGGAATCAAATGCTTTAGCCAAATCAATAAAGACAGCAGCAGGGATTTAGCTTTGGTCATGGTAAGGATGGCGCTGGTGACCCGCAACAGGGAGGTGATAGTGGAGTGTTGTTTCCGAAAACCTGATTGCACAGGTGATAGAGAGTTGTTTGAGAAGAGAAAATTAGAGAGCTTTGCAAGAATGAGGGATTCCTGGACTTTGGCAAGGCAGGGGAGAAGAGAATGGGCCTATAATTTTCAGGTGATGAGGGATTGCCACCCTTGTGTAGGGGTAGAACTCTGGCTGATTTCCAGGCTTTGGGAACAGTAGTTGAGGTAAGAGAGAGATTTAGTATATGTGTCAATGGGGCAACTAGCTGGTGCAGACACATGGAGCAGTCTAGGCTGGAAACCATCAGGGCTGGATTTGGAGGGGCTGAGTGACTTGAGCACAGTATAAGCGTCAAGAGGGTGAAGGGAGGAAAGAGGTAGCCAGTGGGGGTGATTTTGGATGGCTGGGAGAAGTGTCCAGTGGGGGGGTGGTAGGGCACAAGATATAAAGATCTTGTTGAATGCATCAGCCACGGCGGAGAGTCAGAGACAGAGGAAGCAGTCAATTTTAAGGACTGGACAAGCTTGCTGAAAAAGGGGATCCAAGTGGAGTGTATCACCTTCCAGAAGGAAGCGGGGGTTAGCTCAGCTCAAGCTGAGATTTGAAATAGAGGCCTTAGACAGGTGGATAGCCTTGGTGCACCTGTTTCTGAGTTGTTTGTATGACACAACCATAGAATGTGACGGCAGATAAGGACTGCTTGGCCCACCTAGTCTGCCCATTTCCCTACCTAATGCATAGGCTGCAGATCCTAGTTAACCAACAGCCTACTTCCTCCTACCCCCCACTAGAATTGCTTTATGTCTGTCCCATGCATTCTTGAATTCCCCCACTGTTTTTGACTCCACTACCTCCTCAGGAAGGCTGTTCCATGCATCCACAACCCTCTCCATGAAAAAATACTTCCTCACATTACCTCTGAGCCAACCTCCTCTCTGTCTTCAAATTGTGCCCCCTTGTTCTTGCACATCTCTTTTTCTGAAAGATGCAACCCTCTTGGACTCTGTTAATTCCCTTGATGTACTTGAAAGTTTCTATCATGTCCCCCCCCCCTCAAGTGTATACATATTAAGCTTCTTTAATCTATCTCCATATATCTTCTGGTGCAGACCCTGCACCATTTTAGTTGCCCTCCTCTGGACAGCCTCCATCCTCTCTATGTCCTGGCGGAGATGGGGTCTCCAGAACTGGGCACAGAACTCCAGATGGGGTCTCACCAACTGTCTGTACAGAGAGATAACAACTTCCTGTTTTCTACTGGTGATGCCTCTCACTATGCATCCCAGTATCCCACCAGCCCTCCTTACTGCCTTCTCACATTGCTTGCCCACCTTAAGGTCATTTGATATGACTACCCCCAGGTCCCTTTCTATTTCTGTTGTTATTATCTCACCCTCCATTGTGTACTCCTTCCCTGGATTTTTGTTTCCCAGGTACATTACTTTGCACTTCTTTGCATTGAATCTAAGCTGCCATACATTTGACCATGCCTCCAACCTTGCCAAGTCCCTTTGCATCCTCTCCACCCCACCTTCTGTATCAACCCTGCTGCAGATCTTTGTGTCATCTGGAAAGAGACATACTTTTCTTTCCAGTCCCTCTGCAATGTCACTTATAAAGATATTAAAGAGGACCGGTCCCAGTACTGAACCCTGTGGTACCCCACTAGTAACCCCCCTTTCTTCAGAGTAAACTCTGTTTACTATTACCCTCTGTATTCTATTGTTCAGCCAATTTTTTACTCAGGCTACCAACTTGGGACCCACTCCCAGACTGGCTAACTTGTATGTTAATCTTTTGTGTGGGACTGTGTTAAATGCCTTGCTAAAATCTAGGTAGGCCATGTCCACAGCCCCTCCCTGGTCTACTACATTGGTTACCCAGTCAAAGAAATCTATTAGATAGGAGGTTGTTTGGGGCATTGGATGCTTTGTAAAGTCTCCAGGCTTCATCCCTGGAATGACACAAGGCAATAAGATCAGAAGAAAACCAGGGGGGTGTCGTTTTACCCTGACTTTTCTAAGGAGAGCATGATGGACGGTCCCAGGTAAGGTGAAAGATGTGTAGGAAGTGGAATAATGCAAGGTCAACATGCAGTGCACTAAAGACGGGTAGCCAGTCTGCATTTAGAGGAGCATGCTGCAAGGCAGTGATGTTGAGGGAGTGGAGGGGGCAGGTCCATAAGAATTTTGGAGGGGAGTGAGGAGTGTGGATTTTGTGAGTACAATAGGTGATACAGTGATCACTGAGTGCATCGGAAAGGATGCCTGAGGCAGAGATGCAGTGAGGGTGGGAGCATAAAACCCAGTCAAGGAGTGAGTGGTTTTGGGACCGAGGGTTTAGACCAGTAGGTTCCTGAATGAGTTGAGAGAGGTTGAGGGCCTCAATTTTTAGGGTGGTAGGCTTGGCAGTAGGGGAGAGCCAGTCGAGATTGAAATCGCCTAGGAGTAGAAGTTCTCCCTTGACGGTGACAGTAGTGACTGAGGAGATGGCCTTGATGATAGAGTTCGGCAGGGATCTGGGTTGGGCATATGGGGCACCAACATAGAGGGGGACAGAAGATGGAAGGGATAGGTGGGCTAAAATGAGTTCATGGCAGGAGAGGATGGATTCTTTGAAGATTATAGTGCTGGAGAGGGATTGCCTAATGTACAGAGCTGCTCCACTGCCTCACTTGCCTCTATCCTGCCAGAAGAGGTTAAAGTCAGGAAAAGGGAAGGAGGAGTTAGGGAATTTATAGTTACCATAAAGTATCCTTCACAGTTATAAGGAGGATAATCTTACATTATAAACCACCACATACAGCATGAATGCCTTGCTTTAAAGGCTCAAAACACTCTAATTATAGTGCAATGACTGTAATAGGGCTAAGCTCCTCCCTTTTTGGAGTGATATTACTTCCTGGCATTCCCATAAATACCTTCAGTGTGAGGGCTGCCAGCCCATTAGTCGGCCATTGGAACAGTATTCTTCATACAGTGGGCTCAAACTGAATTTCTCTCAGGTACATATGAACATACGAAATTGGCAGCAGATAAAGGCCTTATTATCTATCAAGTCTGCTCGATTGTACAGCTAGTAGCCCTTATACTGCAGCTGACCCTCCCTCCTACTCCAGTGACCCTCCCCCTTACCTGTTCCATCCCCTTTTGAAGCAGCCTACCCTTCTACAGGATACTACTTCCTCTGGCAATGTGTTCCACCCAGGCACCACCCTCTCCGTAAAAAAGTGTCTCCTCATTTCCCTCCTGAACCTTCCCCCTTCCAATCTCAGATCATGCCCTTAAGTGTCCCTCACCCTCCTTAATTTGAAAAGCCCCTTCTTTCCCATCTTATTTATTCCTTTCATGTACTTGAAGGTTTCAATCATGTCCCCCCATCCCTCCTCTCCTCCAGGGAGTACATGTCCAACTCCCTCAGCCTACTCTCATAGTGTAAGTCCCCCAACTCCTGGATCATTTTTGTTGCCCTGCGCTGCACCCCCTCCAGTAACCTAATGTCCTTGTTCAGGTACAATAACCAGAACTGTATGCAGTACTCCAGATGGGTCTAACCAGTGACCTGTATAGTGGCAGGATCACCTCCCCGCTCCTGGAAGATATACCTCTGGCAATACAACCCATCATCCTGTTGGCCTTTGCAGCTGCCTTTCTACACTGTGCTGAGTTGTTCATTGCTGCCATTATGATCGCCCCCAGATCCTTCTCCTCTTCTGTCTTGGCTAGTTGAATCCCCCCTAGCTGGTAACTCCTCCTTGGGTTTTTTGCGCTGAAATGTAGCACCTTGCATTTCTTGGCATTGAACCCCAGCTGCCAAGTGTCCAACCAGGCCTCCAACTTTGCTAGATCATCTTGCAACCCCTGCCACTCTTCTAAGTCATCCACTACTGCTCCCATCTTGGTGTCCTCTGTAAACAGACTGATTTTGCTCTTGATTCATATTGAGATGTCTGCTATGAAGATCCCAAACAACACTGGTCCCTGTACAGAGCCCTGTGGCACCCCACTTATCACCACCCTGGGAGATGAGAACTCCCCTCGAACTACCACCCTCAGCTGTCTCACTTGCAGCCAGTTAACTACCATCCCACCATTTTCACCCCCACCTCTGTGCTTTCCAGCTTGCCTCCTAGCCTCCCATGCGGCACTGAATCAAATGCCTTACTGAAGTCCAGGTACAGGACATCCACCGCATGGCCCTTGTCCTAACTGCCTAGTTGCCCAGTCATAGTACTCCACCAGGTTGGTCTGACAGGATCTGCCTGAGACAAACCCATACTGTCTGCTGTCTTGCAGCCCATTAGCCTCTAGGAGGAAACCAGCCTCTCCTTCAGGATTGTCTCCATCAGCTTTCCCACAATGGATGTGAGGTTTACCAGTCTGGAGTTTCCTGGCTCATCCTTGGGGCTGCACTTGTGGAAGAGTACCACATGTGCCATCCTCCATTCCAGAGATACACTCCCCAAGTCCAGGGAGGCATTGAACAGGTCTGCCAAGGGTTCTGCCAGGACTTCTGCCAGTTCCTTTAGCACCCTGGAGTGTATACCATCTGGCCCAGGTGCCTTGTCCACCCTCAGTGCCCTCAAGCCCTCAAGTACCCTGCCCACTGGGATTTCCCCATCTGTCACCCTCCCTGTGCCCACCCTACCACCCCCTTGGGTAAAGCTCCCCCTTTCTCTTTAGTAAATACTGAGCAGATGTACTCATTTAATGCTTCTGCCTGTTCTGCTCCTGTTTCCACCCACCCACCCCATCCATATTAATCCTTACTATCTGGTCCTTACAACTCCTTTTCTCCCTGATGTACCTGAAGTCCTCCTCCTCTCTTGCTGCCCTTGCTAGCCTGAGTCCCTGAATGCCTTGGCTGCCCTGACTACCCTTTGTCACCTCCCTTGACTCTTCAGGTATTCCTCCCTGTCCTCCCCTTTCCCTGTTTTTTGTACCTTCTAAAGGTAGCTCTTTTCTTCTTTACTTTTTCAATGACCCCCTGCTCACCCAGCTAGGCTTATTGGCCCTAGCCCTCTTACTCTGAACCCTTGTACATGTTGCAGTTGCATCCTCAATTCCTAGTTTAATGACCTCTCACTTCTAGTAGTGTCCATATTTGGATGAATCCTGGCCAGATACCCTGTACTATTCCCTCATCCTCCTGAGTTGGGCCTCCTGAAGTCTAACACCCTTGTGCCCATCCCTACTCCCCTTTCCCCATGTTTATCGTGAACCACACGAGTGGTAGTCACTTCCACCAGTGTTTTCTACCCCAGCTCCTCATAAACTCACCATTCACCAGCACGAGATCTAGGGTGTTCCCTCACCTGGTTGGCTCATTGACCATCTGCAAAGGAAGCTGTACTAGAAGGCATCCAAAGTATCTGCTCCGCCTATTCATGATGACTGGGGTACCCTAATCCACTCCTGGCAGGCTGTAGTCCTCCATAGTCACCACGCTGTCCCTCTTGCAGGTCCTTCTGATCTGTTCTGCTATTTACCTAATCCTCAATCAGAGGCGTGGCCTATACACCACTCTAATCCTGAGGGTCCTATTTTGGAGTCCTGGAGCTGCACTCATAATGACTCTGTGCTGCCCTCCTCCCCTTCCTCTCTGACACACTTTAGTACTTCCCTCACATACAATGCCACCCCCCTCCTTTCCCTTTTACCCTGTCCCTCCGAAATATCCTATACCCTGGTACTGCCAGGTCCCAGTCATGGTAATGGGTGGCCCATGTCTCAGTGATGGCCACCATATCCACCTCCCCCTCTGCCATGAGAGCCTGTAACTCTGCTGTTTTGTTCCCTAGACTCCTAGCATTCAAGGTTACCACCTTTCACCCCACTTTCTTCCCCCATTTTCCTACTTGCTCTCCCTTTCTAGCATCCCATACTGACCTCTCTCTAAATCCCTTGCTGCTGGTATGGCAGGTATGCTGGCAAGTTCATATGTTCGTAATTCTCCAACCCACACAGGCCATGCAATTACTTAAATGGCAGAAGACCCCTCAACATGAGTACAGTTCCCACCACTTATAACAGGCACATATGTGCAAGCACATTCTGCCCATTATATGGGTTGGTCGCTGTAACCAAAGTGAATATTTTTTATTGATCTGACATGATATGAAGGAGGCATGAGCATTGTAAGATACTCCCTATTGCAAGCGCAATTCTTCTGCTCACTACATTTGCTTTTTGGGAGTCAATTCCCCCTGTTACCTCCCATCTTCAAGTCCCAAGCAAACAAGCAAGACTGTGTGGGTTTTGGGACCGAGAAGTTGACGATCGGATACAGAGCTCCTTCTCCTTCCTGTATACTGCTCCTTGTTACTGTGTGCTGTGCCGTGTGTGCTGCAACATCAGAGATCTGAAGGAATGGATGAGGGACAGTCGCAGTCTGAATAAGGCTATGGGTTGTTGTTGTGGGACTGCTAAGACTGCTAAGTTGATGATCAGGTGTGGAGCTCCTTTGTCCTTTCTGTATGTGTGCCATGATGTCAGCAATCAGAAGGTAGGGGTGAGTCTCTGACCAGATGTGCAATTTTTATTTTTTATTTTAACTGAAACAGGGTGAAAGGGTGATGAGCCCTGCTGGTGTAGGTTCTAGTATTGCTCCCTTTCTGTTTCGGGCAGATTAGCTGGTAATTAGTGTCCATTCACACTTTGGCAAGCTCTGCATACTGCCTGTCGAAGTGTGAACTGACACTAAGTAGGATCTAATCTGCCCGAAATAGCAGCGATCATAGAACTCTACATCCAGTGTTTTAACTATTAGAGCCTATGGAACTGGCAAATGTTTTTAAAATGTGCCTGGATATACCAATTGCCTGTCTAAAATATGGGCGCTATAAGTGGGGTGGACTGTATTTCTAATCCAAATGGCGAAATAGGGTAAAACAACAGGTGCTGTCCCTTGAAACAATGCTGCAGCCCACTGTTCCCAGACCTGATGCTACAGACCACTGGATCACTGCTCTTCCAGGGCATCTATGATGCAGGTAGACTTCCTCCCTCTACTCCATGCTGAACCAACTACCTTGAACTCTGGTTAAAGGCTCTTCTGACCTCCTTCTACTTGTTCTGAACTGCTAAGGCCACAATCTGACCCTTATACATCCTGGATCCCAAACCCCTATGTCTGCGGCAGCTCAGTACTATGTTGTAATGCCTGCTACAGGACCTGGATCAGCAGCCCTTGGTCTTTTTCTACATGCTATATCTTCAGCATCACCCACATGCTGGCTTTCACGTGGTTGATACTCTCTTCCTCTCTGGAACTCATCAACTCTATTCATAGTTTACTCTCCACTTTTGAGGCATGTGATGGCACAGCTTGTACCATATCCCAGCACCTTTCCACCATGAGATCTCCAACAGATCTGTCCTCCTCCAGCACAGTTCTGCCTTTGTGGATTCCGCTCACAGCCTGCCTAGGTTTGCACCTGGGACTCAAGTCCAGAAACTCAATAGCTCACAGAACACACAAAAGGCACAGAAACTGATGGCCCTCCTTTTTCCAGAAGCCTCCTTGAGTCCCATTCCCAGTGAGGTTTCTGAGCATCGGCGGGTCCACCTGAGCAGTTCTATTACACTACCCCTCCCATTAGGATGCATCCCTGCATTCAGCTGCCACAATCTGGGGTCTGAGTCACTGTCCAAAACATAGTCCTTGTGCCAACTAGAAGCACTGTGCTTTTTCGGTGATCTGGCACTGCTTCTATCCATTGTCAGCACAGAGCTATCTGTCACCATCTCACCACTGGAGCCTTTACGAGGATCAGCTTCTTCATGTTCAGGTTCTGGGCCAAATGCTGCACCAGGACCTGCTAGGGAAGCCATCACTCTGAGCTGACCAGTTTCTCTGTACTCATCCCTGGTGTCTTCAGTGTCCAGAAAACAGGTAGGCAATGGGTCCTGTACCAGGTTCTGTCTGTGCTGGTGGTGCCGTTGCAGTCTGTGGATTTTTGATGGCCATTTGGCCACATGAGGCAAAAGTTCAGGTAGGGACATTGGTTCAACAATTGTCCCCTCAGTGGATCTGACCCCATGATAAGGTTTCAGTCAGTTATAATACATGATTACAGTCTGTCTGTCATTTACAGATAACAGTTAATGCAACACATCAGAGACCTAATTACTTCATATGGGTCCTTGAACCATGGCTGCAGCTGGGGCAAACACCCTTTATATGACTGTGATTCTTAATCCACACCCAGTCACCCTCTGTAAAAATTTGCTGGTTACCTAAGGTCTTACTGCTCTTTCTGCTTACTGTGGCCATCTCTTGGTGTCTCTTTATCACTGCAGCCACTGTGCTGAGGTTCACCAACACTTTAGTCACATAATCAGGAGGATCAGTGTACCTGTCCAGGACATCTGTGCCACTGAGCCACTCCACTGGGAGGAGCATCATCTCATGACTGGACATCACAGTACATGGGGTGTACCCATCATTGATTGTACACTACTTCTGTAAACCAGCAGGACATACTGTAGCAGACTATCCTATTCAATCCTAATATCCCACATGAAGGAGGAGAAGACAGATAAAAGCATGCAGTTCAGCCACTCAACCAATCCATCTGATTGCTGGTGGTATGGAGTAGTCTTGGTTTTGTGTACTGTACTTCTAGGAGTTTGCACACATCTCAGAAAAACCTTGACTCAAAGTTCTGACCCTGGGCCATATGGATGGATCTGGGGGCCCATATTTGCACACAGATTGTTCCACAAAAACTTAAGCAACTGAGCCTCCTGATCAGACAGTGGGTAGGCTTCAGCCTGTTTTGTAAAATAGTCCACCACTATAAGACATACCTGTTTTTCCTAGGGTTCAGTGGCAAGGGCCTAGGATATCCATTGCTACGCTCTCTAAGGTATGACTACTTTAGGAAGAGACCATGGGGGCTTAGAGCAGCACCAACAGCTTCCATGACCCACAAATCAAATCAGGCAGGCTTTACACCACCCTTAATGGCCTTTTCTCCACCCTGGCCAGTAGTGCCTGACTTGCACTTTCTGTGTGAGCTTCTGTACCCCAAGTATCCCCAGTGGTACTGTCATGTATATTGCTTTACTGACCTCTGGAACCACCCCCTTGGGAATTACTATGTTTGACTGACTGATTGATTGATAGAATTTTGTTGACCCGGTAGGCCCACAGAGACTTGAAGTCCCTTTCTCGGGGCGACTGGGGGGGGGATACATATGGTAACCAACTGAAACTGAACCAGATTAAGCTGTTGATGGTATTTTTTAGTGAATGGGGGAAATTTAGCCAGGACACCAGGGAAATTCTCCTTCTCTGTAGGCAGGTGACACTGTCCGTCTGGCTGCAGGAATGGAGACCTCAGTTCGAAGGAGGTTGTGGAGGAGAATGGATGTGTATTGGTGCACCAGAGCTCTTGGTGGAGCCTTCTATTTCTGAAAGAAGGTCAGCCAGATTTAGGCTGTGACCAAGGATTGGCTTTGGAATTGACTGTTTCTACAATGGTGGTGGAAGATGAGACGCTGGCAGAACAGCAGTTACAACGTGAGCGGGACAAGAAAAAATCACAGTTACTGGATTTGATAAATATGGCTGAATAACATTCTCAAACATGTCAACAGAAATTGGAAACTGAACGAAATAAAAGGAAACGCTCTATGGCTAGTCCTACTCAGGATACAAGTAAGAGACTGCCTTTGGTTAAACCATCTTCTCCCTCTGCAGAAGTTCAGACTTTAGCTATAGAACAAGCCCCTCTTCTTGTTAATGTATCAGGAAATGACTGTTTCCTACTGGATTGGTCTCCCGAAGCGTCTTTACAGTAGGCAGGATGACTCTGGGAGGCAGATCGCTGGATTCCTGATCCGCAAATCTCTTGCCTGGCTCCTCTGCTTCCGATAGTCTGCCTGAGACTGGTGCTGCAGCTGTCAAGTTGGTTTCCCCATTCCTGATCATCCTGTCAGCGAGCTACCTCAGCCAGGTCCCACTGCGACTGCACGTCTCCAAGGGAAGGTTGGAGACTTAGGCGTTCAGTTTGGCATTTTTGAACAAACTCTGCAGCACGATGATTATGTTCTTTCTTGCTCTAATTTCGATTTACAGCCTACTATTTCACCTTCTTATTTATTTCTTATTTATTGCGTAGGCGTATCGGAATTACAACCCTTTGAGACATAGACTCATTTGCAAAGGCTCCACGTCGGTTACAGGGGGTGGAGGGGAAAACATAATACAGGGATACACAAGTAGTAAAGCAGTATACATGGAAAGAAACAAACAATCATTTACAAAACAGTACTGGCATTTCTTACCAGATTCTAACTCAGGTTAGTCTAAGCAGAGGTGATTCAGTGTTCGTAGCATCAGCTGTTACAGAAAAAAAAAGAAAAACGGGGGTGGGGCGCTGTCTTCAGGCCTAAGGAGACCCTGTGACTGAAGTTAAGGGTTATGTAGCCTATTTAGGAGGGCAGAGCTATCCACAGTTACAGTTAGCAGACTCAATTAGGTGGGATTTGAGGCCAGCTTTGAATTGGGAAAGACTGTGAGTCTGCGTGAGCCTATGAGGTAGAGCATTAAGCCATTTGGGGGCTCTGAATCGGAATGATCTTTGACCCAGTGAGGTCCTACAGAGGGGGACTTGGAAAGAGCATTTAGTAGCGAGGCGCGTATTTCGCCTGGGGGGGGCTGTTTTGATTATGTGGAGAAGACCAGGTGGGGCTTTCTGGAGTTGTATTTTTTTTGCAAGTATGCAGGTGTGGTACTGAAGTCTTTGCTGGAGATTTAGCCAGCCAGTCAGGGCATACAGGTCATATGTATGAGTAAGGCGGTTGCTGCCGGTGACTAGTAGACCTTCTGAAGGACTACTCTGTGAAGGTGAGCCTAATGTTGCCCAGTTGGTACCAGTTGTCGTTTCTACGGAGAGTAATACTGGTGAGAATCAGACAGGTGGGGATTCCCTTACTAAACCAGATTCTGGGCCTAAACCTTATGCCAGCTTGTTTTGTAAGCCAGCAGAGGTGGCTAAACACCAGTTCTTGGTTGAACTTCGTTATAAGGGTAAGGTTCCAGTGGTCCTGACAAGGTTTGGGTTGGGAATCTTTTGGTGGATTCTTTGGAATTTTCACCTTCTGAAGTGTATGCCTTTATTCATCCCCCTGGAGATCACTCCTATGACATTAGTTTTGTAACTATGAAGTCGTTGGATAAGTTTCGGAGAAATTACTATGAGGCCAAGGATTCTGAGGTTTGGAGGGACTTCTTGGCAGTTCCTATTACCAAGCCAACTATTAAAACAGTGACTGTCCTTTTTCGCAATGAAAGTGTTAATGTGGCTAATATTATATTCTGGCTGGAAAAAAAGGTGTTCTGCGTATGACCATCCTAACCTATTGTAGATGAGAATGTTTTTTGGACTGGTGGGTGGACATTACGGGTACAATTGAACAATACAGAGGAGGAAATTCAACATCTCCCTAGTTCATTTTTTCTGGGTCGAGATAGGGGAATTGTTTTTTATGCAGGTCAGCCTAAGAGCTGTTATAGGTGTGGATCTTTACAGCACTTGAATACTTCCTGTGACCAGGTTAAATGCTTCTAATGTGGGGTGTTGGGTCACACTGCAGCCCACTGTGTTGCTCCCTTTGTTTGCCATCTGTGTGGGGATGAAGGTCATTCACATGCTGATTGCCCAAGGGCTACCCACAATTCCGATGCCTCCTCTGACCAAGAGTATTTTTTGTATCAAGCCAGGAGGCCCTTTACTTCCCTGGGATTTGAGCCTGAAAGCTTAGGGAGAGGTAGGCGCCGAGGTAGAGGTAGGGGAGGGGGTACAGGAGGTGAGAGGGTTACTTCAAGTCCCCAGTGGTTGTGCCCTCATCAGAGACTAGTATTACTCTGCCTGAGAATATGGATGTTACTTTCCCATCTCAAGATGTGGTTGGCGTTAGTGAACGGGAAACCCCCTTTGTGACCCCACTTGGTTCCCCACTAAGGGATTCTAGAAGTTTCTTGCCTTGTTCCTCATCAGGTCCACAACATCAGGAACAGCTTCCTATACCTCATGCTGATAATTTGACTCAGTTGTCAGGTGTGTAGGAACAGGAAAGAAATAATTTACCTTCTGGGTTAGAGGGAATGGAGGGTTCTGAGGTACAGAGTTTTTCTTTATCTCCTTTGCCATTAACTAATAGATTTACTCTTCTTTCCTCTTGGGGAGATCAAGTGGCACAAGATAGTCCTTTGCCTGACATGGAGGTTAGTCAGGAAAGAGCTGTTGTTCAAATGCCTGGTGTGCAATTACCTCCGAGAAAGGCTCAGGTTCTAGAAACAAAAAAATGAATTACTAGATCTAGTGGAAAGATTATAAACCCCCCTCCCTGAACCATCTTCTATACGTATTGCAAGTTTGAATGTTAACAGTATAAAGTCTTCAGTTAAATGTCTTGTGACTTTTGGAGCTTTGTCCCATTTAAATTATGATTTATATTTGTTACAGGACACTAGGTTACATACGTTGAGTGATGTAGCCCAAGCAGCAAAAGATTGACTGTGGGGTTGTTCCTATTGGTCTATGGGAGGAGACACCTGTCGTGGGCTTGGGATTTGTTTTTTGACATCCGATGTTCATGTTTTAAGATTGGTAGATGTTGCCCAGGGAGACTTTTGTTGTTAGATGTAGTTCTCCATGGCTTTCAGTGTCGGCTTGTGTCTCTTTATGGTCCCCAGATGAAGGTGTTAAGAATCGCTTTGTTAAAAAAAAATTCAACCATAGTTGTATACTAGCCATCAGATATTTTTTTATGGGGATTTTAATATTAACTTTCATCAGAGAATGCAGTCTGGGAAACAATATTGTGATAAAGTATTTTTAAACTCCGTTCTTACCCTTGCAAGTTTGATGGTCTAAAGGCAAGATCGAAATTTTTCAAAGGGGCTTCTAAATTCCAGAATCGATTTTATTTTTGTACATAAATCTTTATTGATTCACAAAGTAATGAATATTCCAGTGGAAACATCTGATCCTTCTCTGATAGGTGGTAGTACTGAGAATCCCCTCAGACGAAAGAGGGGGCCGGGGGTTTGGTGGCTTAATTCTTCTCTTTTAACATTATCATACACTGAGACTGATTTAAAGATTATAATTCAAGATAAACTTACAACGGTAGACTTATATGACAATATTGCTGAATGGTAGGAAGATTTTAAATGTTGTTTGATAGGATATTTTCAGGCTTTGGGTCAATCATGAGTTAAAACACAGTTGGAGGAATATAGTGAAAATAGATCTTTATTGTGTTCACTGCTATCTCGACAGGAGGAAGGGGAGGGAGGGAGGAGGTTTGACTGATGATATTGCAAGGGTTAAGCGTTTAATGAGCGAATATCAGTATGACAGATTTTCTTCCTTATATAAAACAGTCTTTTGGTATGAAAGGAGAACTACTTTTGTTAACCCTTTTATGGCATGTAAGGATCGTATGGAAAAATGTGTTTTGAATATTTAAATGCTTCTACTAGTGAGCGAGTCCATGATAATGCTAGTATAATGAAAATACTTGATGACCACATTGAGCATAAATTTGGGAACAATTTGAGATTCTATTTTTTGCCTCATTTGCTTCATGCAGCAAACCTTCCACAGCTTTCACCATGTTGGCAGAAGGTTTTGATTGAGAATTTCACTTTGGCAGAATTAGAGAGGGTTATATTATCTATGAAGATAAATGTATCACCTGGGTCAGATGGGCTGCCATGTGAGTTATACAAAATTCTATGGCGACTAACGCCCACTACTTTATTATCCTCGTATAATTTTTACTGGTCAATTTCTTTTTGCCATCACAAATGTATGAAGGTCTACAAATTTTTTTTTATAAATCTGGTGACTGCACTGAGGTTAATAATTGGCGGCCTCTCACGTTGTTGAATGTGGATTTTAAAATATTTTCTAAACTACTGAGGAACAGACTATCTTTAGTCTTGCCAGATTTAATTTGTAAGTATCAATAATCTTCTGTTTCTGGAAGGCGTATTTGGATGCTTTATTGCTCATCAGGGAATTGGAGATGCAAGATGGGACCAATGAGGCGATCAGAGTTTGGGGTATCTGGTCAGTTGGACCAGGCCAAAGCCTTGTTTACGAGGTTTTCTCATGTATATTTATGGCACTGTTTGACAGCTTATGGGATTCCAGAACCTTTTGTACAATGGATTAGATTGTGTTATGTTTTGGCTAATGTTAAACCATATGATAATGGGTGGATAGGGTCTCACCATCAGATTTTAAAAGGGTACACCAGAGATGTCCTCTTAGCCCCTTTTATATGTTTTGCATTGGACCCTTCATTGAGATTATTGATTAGGTCTCCCAGACTTAGGGAGCTAGATGGGGATTTTGGTACTTTTTCTAAATTATTGGTGTACGCAGATGATCTTTGCCTAATCTTAAAGGATGGTGATTCTATTGTTGCAGCATGTGACTTAATAAATGAGGTAGGTAAGATAACAGGAGCTCAAATAAATTTCAATAAAACACATTGTTTACGTATTGGTGGTTTTCCTGCAAAATGTGAAGTAGTAGGAGGTTTGCCTGTGGATATGGTCTCTTGCGTATATTAGGAATTTATTTTGGAGGCAATAATATGGTGGAATATAATTAACAATTAGCCTTGGCTAAAGGACAAAAACAGAGGGAAGATGTCAAAATTGAAAATGATATACTTGATTAAAACCTTTTTGCTTCCTGTCTTTTTATTTTTGAGTTCTTTTTTTTATTACCACAGACTTTAGAGACCCAGTTAATAGGTTGCTTTTTTAGTCGCTTTTGGGGGAGTCGTTTAAATCCGCTTCAACTGAATATTTTATATTTTTCCATAAAAGATGGTGGGGTTAATATGGTTCATCTGTTTGTTTGTTTTTCTTGGTTTTCTTATATAGTAATATTGTACCATTAATTAAGGGATGTACTCATTGCTGGAGTAGTTTGGTATATCGACAGGTGTCTGGAGTTTTGTCTGAATGGAGCTCTGGTTCCTTTCAGCATAAAACAGGAGACACCGAGACTGACCTTTGATGGGAAGAGTCT
This sequence comes from Neoceratodus forsteri, assembly GCA_016271365.2. Taxonomy (NCBI): domain Eukaryota; kingdom Metazoa; phylum Chordata; order Ceratodontiformes; family Ceratodontidae; genus Neoceratodus; species Neoceratodus forsteri. The sequence goes on along the minus strand of CM057449.1, from coordinate 786,096,406 downwards.
TGATAAAATTAAATCTTAGCAAATAGGTGGGACTTCAGTAGGTAAAGTTATATGAAAAGCTCTTTACATGGATGTTCTCCATAGGTGTTTTTGAGTCTCCCTTTTCTGGATTTTCTTTGGTTCATCAACAAGATATTTCTGATTACATTACTGATTTGAGAATACCCAAACATATTTGGGACACAGTTTAGTTGGGTCTTCAAAACAAGGTGAATATCCGTAGTAATCAGAAGCACAAAAGTCTTCAAGAACGATATTGTCCAAGAGAGGGTTGTGTGGAAGTATAGGAGACTATGTCACATCTTTATTTTGATTGTCCTTATGCAATACAATTTTGGGATGTGGTAAAAAAATTGTTGGAAGAATAAGATTTCGGTCCTCCCAACCCGACTATGGAATTACTATTTTATGATATTCCTAATATATCCATGGCTACAGATAGTCTTAGTACTTTGAGAATGATACATAGCCATTTTTTATATTGGTTATAGATCAGTAGATGTAGATTATTACTACAACAGCAATCAATTTCTTCGGAGGAATTATTTTATATAGTAACCTTTAACTTACAACGTTTACAACATATGGAAGCTTAGCATTTTATCATCAATTATTGGGCTAGTTTGTGGACTGGCTATGATTTCCTTTAAGGATGTTTAGAGTTAATGAATGAATGAATGTATGTAATAATAGGGATTGACGTCCTTGATTTTTTTTTTCTTCTTTTGTTTTGAATGATGTAATATTGTTTTGTATATGCTTTATTATGTTTCTCAAGGAAATGTTTTTTCATTTTTAGTTGAGAGGGGGTGAGGGTTTGGTTATAATATTTTTAATGTTTAGGGTTACAGTATGAATTAATACTTATTTATGTTAGTGATTTTCATTATTTATAGTTTGTATGATGACATATTGAATCGATATATTTTGTTATGATTTTGTTTTAATTTCAATAAAAATCCCTACTGAACTGTAGGGGACCCCTGTCAGCCATTTCCAAGATGGCAGATGTGGAGGGTGCTGGTGGTGATGCTGGAGTGGAGAGGAAGGGATGTTCTCCTAGTACATTTATGGTTGATGCCGTTGTCAACGATGTTGATCAGAACCAAAGCTACTCAGATATGGAAGAAATTGAGGATTTTTATTGGAGGATGTCTCTGAAAATGCATAGGATTCTACAAAGGCTCAGTCTGCTGGACAGGAATCTCTTCCAGAATCCAACTCACCTTCAAGGTTGGTGTCTGCTGTTGCTTCTGGTTTAAATCCATTAACACCTGAACAAGAAGAAATTCTATTGCAAAATGCGTCCTGCATAATAAAGCTTTCTTGTTAAAACTGTTGGTACAATCTGCAAAAACTTCACCTACAGCTGTGTCAAGAGTCAAACCTCTGGTTTCTATGGACTCGTTACACCTGGAGTTAGATATATGTGTTCCAACTGTTTCCTTCCAAACCTCACAGAAATACCTTCCCAGCTTAACTCCCTGAACCTATTCAAAATGTACCTATGCCAAAATGTACCTGTGCCATACCTAGACCTCCTGTCATCAACTCTGATTGAATCCGGCCTCAGCGCTACAAGTCACGGATGGCTACCTACTTCAGAAAAGGCTGGACTTCTCCTGGCCCCATCTCAGCTGCAGAAATTATTCAGTCTTCTCAGTCTACCTCAAAGCAGCCTGCTTTGCCAGTTATACTGATTCCTTCTGCAAATGCTCTGACTGCAGTACCTTCATTCCCTGCACCTTTGGTTAACAATTCAGGCTTACCTGGTGGGATGACTACTGAAAATTTGAAACAGGGACACTTCTACCTTTTCTCGCCCAGCATAGTTTCTACCTTCCCTCAGAATCTTCACAGCATTCGGCTTCATGGCCTGAGGACATCTCAGAACACAACACTGCTACGAGTGTGCACACTGGAGACTCCACAGGACATTCTCGTCCTCCTATCTCAGAGATTTTGACTGATGCTAATAGTGTCAATAACACAGACACTCCATTTAGGATGGCTGATTTATTTAAACAAGTGAGTGAACCTGCACAAAGGCGGAATGCAGTCCGTCTAAAATATACAGGCACTAAGAACATTTTCCCTGATAGAAAATATGTTTTGCATGAACTCCTAGTGAAAGCAATGGGTATACCTGCACATTAATTGTTTGCATTCATTCATATAAAAGGGGAAAATATTGATCATATTAGTTTTTGCACAAATGCTACTTTAGAAGAATTCTGGCAGAAACATGAAGCACTTAGGCATCAACCTGAGTGGCAAGATTTTTTTTCCTGTCCCTTTGACCAAACCTATTGTTAAAACTGTCACCTTGTTGTTTAGCAATGAGGGAGTTAATATAGAAGATGTTTACTACTGATTGAGGCAGAAGTGTGAAATACTACAGAGTCCCATTCCCATCCTGGATGACGATTTAGTCTGGACGGGTTGGCGCATTAAAGTAAAATTACAACACACTGACACTGGTATTTTACATCTTCCCAGTAGATTTCACATAGGCAGGGATCAGGGTATTTGGTTCTACCCGGGCCAGCCCAAGACATACCACAAGTGTGGGGCTCGAACTCACCTGAGTTCCACTTATAATCTGCCTAGGTGTAACCATGCCTTGACTATGGCCACATTAGCCTCGGGTGCCCTAATCCTCTTTGCTGTAACTTGTGTGAAGAATCAGGCCATACCTATGCCTCTTGTACCTGAGCTTCCAAAAACAGATTAAATAGGGTTATGCAAGATCAAGACACACTGATTGCTGCCCAGCAATCTAAAGTACTTCAAGCCAGACAGGAAGCTAGTCTGAGTACAGTTAGTATCCCCCCTCACACAGTTAGACCAAAATTCTGGACCTTCTACTGTTATGAACGTGGCGCCTGTGATAAACCCTGGTCCCCCTTCTGATATGGTAGATGGGAAAGCTTGCATCTTCACAGTTTCTGAGACACCTTATGAACCCTCCCCTGAGGCCATGTTACTGCCTAGAGAAACACCCATGGAGGTGGTACCCCCCAACAAAACTAGGCGATCCCGAAAGAACATAGACTCCCATACCACTGACTCTCCTGTTGTTATGAGGAACAGATTTAATGCTTTATCCAAATGGAAGCAATGGAGTGATATGGTGGATCAAGAGGGGGAGTCTGAGGCCTCTTCTGTAACTTTGGAGGGTTTAGAGGATGTCTCTGACTCCCACCCTGAACCTTCACAATCGAAGAAAGCTAGAGGAAAACACAAGTTCAAACAGAAATCTGAGGGATGAGACTGTATTATACACTGTTCAACTGTTTCATTTTTTTCTTTTTCTTCGGGTTTATGGATTGCATATTACGTCCTTTAACGCTTAATGTCAGTAGTATTAAACCTTTTCAAAAACGGGGTACCACTTTTCACATTTTGACTCAATTACCAAATAATATATTTTTTTGCAGGACACTAGTATTAAAACTATGTATGAACTGCAACAAGCCAAACAAATGTGGTCTGGGGTCTGTCATTTTGGTCCCAAGGACAGGACTTATGTGACGGAGTAACTATTTTACTCCAAGTTTCAGAATTTCACCCTACAAAAATTATAGATATTGACCCAGGGAGGGCTATTTTGGTGGATGTTTCTTGTCATCAACTGACTCTATGGCTCATTTGTATATATGCCCCACAGAGTATTGCTGGTAGAACATCTCTCTTTAAATTAATCCAACCATTTCTTCATACTCAAAAAATGGTCATTTTGGGGGGAGATTTCAATTGTGGACTCTTCCCTCTGGATAGGGGTTGCAAGACTCAAAAAATATTTGGGGACATGGCCTGTCTAAATAACATACTAACATACTATTTGCCAGCAGATTAGGCCTTATGGTCTATCAAGTCTGCTCGAACCTAGATCCTTAGTTGGGTGCCGAGACCCTCCCATCCCTTGTGCTCCAGAAACCCCTATCATCCATCCCCACCCCCCCGGGACAGGCCATCATCTGATACATCCACTTTCTGTGTCTGTCCCACCCTCTCTTAAAGCTCTCCACTGTGGATCTCTGAACCAGCTCACCAGGCAGAGCATTCCAAGGTCCACCACCCTCTCAGTGAAAAACCTCCTCTTTTCCCCTCACCCTTCCACCTTCCAACTTCAAACCATGCCCTCTGGTGATGCCTCCTGCTTTAGTCTAAAGATCCCTCCATGTTTACCCTATTTATTCCCTTGAGGTACTTGAGACCTCAATCATGTCCCCCTGTCTCTCCTCTCCTCCAATGAAAACAGGCAGAGCTCCTCAAGTCTGTCCTCGTAAGTCAAATCCCTAGCCCTTGTATCATCTTTGTTGCCCTCCTCTGTACCCTCTCCAGGAGCTGTATGTCCTTCTTCAAGTGTGGTCTCCAGTACTGTACACAGTACTCAAGGTATGGTCTAACCAGTCCATTGTACACTGACAGAATCACTTCCTTGCTCCTAGAGGTGATCCCCTTGCATGCATCCCAACATCCTGTTTGCCTTGCTAGCTGCCTCCTGCACTGCTCAGTGTTATTCATACATGTATCCACCATGACCCCTAGGTCTTTTCCCCTGTTGAGGCTTCCAGCACCTCCTCCCAGGGTGTACCTGTGTTTAGGGTTTCCCGACCAAGATGCAACACCTTGCACTTGGTGATATTAATTTAATTTCCATGTGTGAGCCCAGCTTTCCAGGGTGTCCAGGTCCTTGCAGGGCCAACCTCCCTCTTCTCCCTCAACTACTGCTCCCATCTTGGAGTCATCCATGAAGAGACTCATTTCACACCCTATACCATCCCTGATGTCTGATATGTATGCATTAAACAGGATTGGACCCAGGACCGAGCCCTGTGGTACCCCACTACCAACCTCTGTAGGGTTGAGCTCCCCACAGACCACTACTCTCTGAGTGCGTCCAGCTATCCAGTTTTCAATCCATCTGACCATCAAAGGGCCTACTCCTAACCCCATCAGTTTCTCCACCAGACCATTGTGGGGACAGAGTCAAACGCCTTGCTGAAGTCCAAGAATAATACATCCACAGGCTTACCTCTGTCCAGTTCTGATGTTACCCATTCATAGAACTCCACAAGGTTGGTTTGACATGATCTACCTGGCACAAACCCATGCTGCCGACTATCCAGACCTCCCACCTCCTCCAAGTAAACCCCCAATCGTTCCTTTAGTATACTCTCCATTAATTTTCCCACCACCGAGGTTAAACTGATGGGTCTATAGTTTTCTGGTACTTCCTTCGACCCCCCTTTATGGATTGGTACCACATGTGCCTCTCGCCAATCCCTAGGTACCCTCCCTGTCTCAAGTGACCTGCTGAAAAGCTCCGCCAGGGGTGCAGCCAGTATGTCCGCCATTCCCATAGTACTCTTGGATGAATGCCATCCGGCCCAGGAGATTTGTCTTTCTTTAGGGCCTTGAGGGCAAACCACACCCTTTTGGTGGGATGGCATCATCCGTCCCCTCCACCTTACTGGTCTTTTTATCTATCCAGATGTGACACCCCGAGGTACCTTTCCCTCCCTTTTGCTCCATTTCTGTTGCTCCCTGATCCCACTCCCTGCCGCTTCTATCCCCTTTGTGCCTTGCTTAGTAGATATCCCATCCCCTCCTAGTGAACACAGAGCAAAGTACTCGTTAAATACCTCTGCCTGGTCCCTCGCCTCTTCCACCCACCCTCCTTCTGATCTCAATCTGCTGAGATGGCCCTTAGTTTTTCTATAACATATTACCACAGCAAACCTTATAATAACATTATTACCACAGCAAACCTTCAAGAGGTTTTTTCAGCCACACATACACAAGGGCAAAGAACCTTCATAAAAGGATGCCTCACCACCAGGACTGATTTTCTAGTCACATCCAAAAATCTTACTATCTCTCAATCTACTACCACCCCCTAGAAACATCTGACCATTTAGCAGTTTCATGTATTGGAATTTTACCAGGGGCTAATCATGCGCCTCTTCCTTCTTGATGGCATTTGAATTCCTCATTGTTAACTGACCCTGAACTTACAACACAATGGGATGAATTATTAAAAGCCCGAGTCTCTGTTCTAGAAGTGTATGAAGAAATAATAGAGTGGTAGCTAGACTCTAAATTAGACTTTAGACGTTTGTTCATTCGTTATGCATCCCAGAAAAGTAGGAAGAGACAGGCTTTGTATCTCATGTTAGGCAACCAGTTACAAACCTTGATTTCACAGGTTTATGCTCAGAACATTGACCTAACTGCCCAAATACAGAAAACTAAAGCAGAAATGTCTAAATTCCAGTATAATAGATTTCTCAGCCTCAAAATAGAAGCCCGATTTGGTACTCAGGATAGGCAACCCACATTAGACACCTTCCACAGCTGTATGACTAGAATAAAGGCAACCACGATAGACAGCTTATTACTCCCTGATGAGTCTACCCCTATTACAGATAACAACAGAATTCAAATGGCAGTACATGATTATTTATATAATAAGTTTGGGATAACAACGGACATTTTAAAGGACATGGATTATTTCTCTGACCTGTCCATACCACACCATTCTGAAGCTGATACTTCTGCTTTATTAGCTGACATTTCAGGTCAAGAAGTAACACAAGCTATTTCAAAATTAAAACTACGTATGGCACCAGGGGAAGACAGCTTAACTACAGAGTTTTTCAAAACATTTCAAGCTCAGCTTAGTCCTGTTCTCACTGTATTATTTAATTCCTTGCTACAAGCTTCACACATTCCCTAGATTCTCTCAGGCTCTGGTAATTCTTTTACATAAAAAATGGGACCGCACCAATTTAACTAATTGGAGGCCAATCAGTTTATTGAATGTGGATTACAAAATCCTTTCTATTATTTTAACTCACAGATTGCCTCATATAGCCACAAGGTAATTTCCCCAGTACAATCATGTGGCATCCCGAATCATTCCATTTTTCATAATCTACAGTTTTACATGAGATCATAAACTTGGGTACAGCACAGGGCCAGTCAGGATGGGTTTATCTTTAGACCAGCAGAAAGCTTTTGACAGGGTTGATCATGCTTATTTATCTGAACACTTGAGTTTATGGATTCCTGCTCAATTTATATCCTGGATGCAAGTATTGTATAAATCTGCTATCATAACTCCATTTATAAATAAGACTATAGGAGCAGGGTTTCACTTGCAAAGAGGTGTCTGCCACTGTTGCCCTTTAAGTCCCACATTATACCTTTTCGCAAATGATCCTTTAATTCATAAAATACAAACACACAGTCATATACCAGGTATAAAGTTGCCAGGACTTCCAGAACTGACCACCATAAGTGCGTATGCTGATGACCTGTGTATTAGCACACAGACAGCAGAGGCTATTCTTATCAGAGAACAGACACTACAGGCGTATGAATTGGTGTCAGGAGCTAAGTTAAATTATGACAAGAGCCACTGCTTTCAAATTGACCCAGCATCTAGACAACTTTGTCCTACTACCCAGTTCACTATACCAGTCTGGACGGATCCCATTACAATTTTATGACTTACATTTGGTACACCAAATGATGCTTCTTATAACTGGGAAAAAGCACTTGACAAATGTCAAGGTCTACTTCAACACTGGAAACATAAAACCATTTCTAAGAAAAAAGGGTTTATTTATTAAAAACTTTAATAATACCACAGCTCTTACATGTGTCAAATGTTTTCCCATTCCTTTTTCCTTAGATCCTCGGGTCTTCAATATTTATTTCCAAGGACTATGGGGCAGTCATTTAAACCCCATTAAGCGGGTTTTTACACACTATGATTATGTTTTAGGATGGATCAAAATGCTCAACCCTATAGTTTTTTTTTTCATAGTATCTTTATTTATTGAAATCTAACTGATCTTATCAAAAATAAAATGCTCCAGTGGTTTAATTTTAGTTTTTCTTGGTTTTTGATATTACTAGATAAATGGGGGCCAGGCCTTTTGAATGTTTACATGCTTACACATACTACAAAGGTCCCGGGGTTTATTAAACCTTGTTTAACCAAATTGTGTCAGTAGAGGGTCACTTTACAACTACTTGACACTGTTCCAAGGAAAGCATTCTATAACCATATCATTTCAGAAGTCTTATTTGAACAACCAATATTTACAGAATGTTCAGCGACTAATAAGAGAATTCCCAAACAAATGTGGGACGTAGTCTGACTGTCCTGCCACTGAAGATTAGCTGTTCATAATAATTTAAAACACAAAACTTTAGAAGAAAGCTGGTGCCTTAGACACACATGCTGTCAGGTTTTGGAGACCCTAGAACATTTTCTTATAAAATGTCCCTTCACTGAACAGGTATGGCTTATTTTACAAGATATCTGGAAAGACCACATCTGAGTTCCATTACATATGAGACTTTGGTCCTAGTATTTACCCCATGGTCTTTGGAACTATAATAGAGTACCTTTAGGATTATTTTTGCTGCCTATATGTATTATATGTGCAAGTTCGATGTATCTTTTACTGCAACAGAAAGAGGTATCCCCAAAAGGGTGGTTCAACAGTGTTTGTTTGTTTTTACGTACTTTTATGAACAAGAAAGTACTTTTTCTCTACAACAAAATTCCATGGTCTGTGGAAAAATTGTTACTGGGTGAGGCAGGAGTTAGTTTAATATTATGGCCAGCCAACTAGTTAGTATTTTCTAATTTATTTTTCCTCTCATTCACTTGAAAGGGGGTTGATTACAGTTTGTTATACATTTGTACTTATTTTCATTTTCACTATTTTTTCAGAAGTTTTCACATATGCTCCTCTGTTTATTATCCTGTATGCTGCACATATTGCATTTGTTTGTATGATGTCACACTGATTGTTATGTTTTTATTTTATGTTTCTAAATAAAAAATTCCCTACTCTTTTCTAGGAGTGCCATGGGATATTTAACGTCCACTTGAACAACCACCAGAACAGGCAGACTGGACCTCGGTTCAGCATCTCATCCGAAAGATGGCACTGCAGGAGTGCATCACCCCCCTCATGCTGTACTACAGTGTCAGTATTAGGATTTAACCCAAGTGCCTGATGTGGGGATAGAACCCACAACCTTCTGGCTTCAGAGGCAAGTGTGCAACCTGCTGAGCCACTGACACTATGTATCTGTGATCAGGCCTGCCCTCCTTATCTCTGGCCTTCAACACCATCAGTTCATGTTATACATGGAGGTAGAGCCACACCACATAGTACTTGCAAAGTCTGGGATTATATTGGACCTCTTCAAAGAATGCAGTAAGTCTTTTCTCCCACCAGAACATCAATCTGGTAACCACTGGATCTTCCTGTTGGTGGTTCAGCCAACCTGACTATGCAGCATCCCCTTCCATATTGGCAGATGTCAAGGATTCAGCATACTGCAGGTCCAGGACCTCTCCTGGCACTGGGGCACTGGTATCGGCCTCTGGGATAGGGCACCAGCATTATTATGCTACTTTCCTGGCAATGTATGATTTGATAATCAAACTGTGCAAGCTGTTCCAGCGAATGAGCAAGCTGTCCTTCAGGCTCATGGAAGTTGTGTCACCGGCAGAGTGAGCCATGGTATGTCCTTAGCATCAACATCTTTCCAAGTAGGAAGTGGCAGAAATGACAAGTAAAGGTTAGAACAACTAACAGCTCTTTCCTTGTCATGGTAAACTTGTGCTCTGCCTTGGTTAGAGCCCAGCTCACGTAGACATCCACTCTCTCCTTGCCATGCATGACCTGGGTCAACACTGCTCCGATGCCTACCTTGCTGGCATTGGTGTCAAGGAACAACAGCAATTGCAGGTCGGGATATGCTAGGATGGGTTAAGAAATTAGTCATCATTTCAGTCTCACAAAGGCCTCCTGGCAGGAGTCTGCCAGGTGAGTTGCATCCCCTTCTCAGTGAGCTTGTGAAATGGCTAGGCAATGATGACAAACTCCCCAGTGTACCTTTTATAGTATGGTGCCAGTCCCAAAAAGCACTTCACCTCTGTCACTGAACAAGGTACTGACCAGGAACACACTGCCTCCACTTTGTCTGGGTCTGTTGCCACTCCATCTACTGGGATTAGGCATTCCAGATACTTCATTCCACTGCAAAAGAGGTTAAACTTAGCTTCACTTTCAGGTTTGCAGTCCCTAGCTTCCACAGAACTGCCTTCTACTTGTGAAGATGCTCTTGAAAATTTCTGCCAATGAATATTATGTCATCGAGGTATACCAGACATGATGACCCTTGTAGATCCACCAGCATGGCATCCATCAGGCGCTGGAATGTCCCTGGAGCATTACACAATCCAAACGGTATGACAATAAACAAAACAGTCTTTGTTAGGTTGTGAATGTGGTCTTCAGCCAGTTCTTGGTGCAGACCTCCACTTGTCATTATCCACTAGCCAAGTCCACAGTGGAAAACCAGCAAGCTTTTGCTAACAGATCGAGGGTGTCATTGAAACAAGGTAGTAGGTATGCTTCCTTTCTGGTAACCTACTTCAGGTGGCAATAGTCCACATACACTTGTAAACCCCCATTTTTCTTTCATAGCAGGACTACTGGGGCTGCCCCTGGCTTGTGGAGGGGTGAAAAACTCCCTGGTCATTCATCTGCTGCAACTGCTCTCTGACCTCCTCCTCATAATGCAGCAGGATCTTCTGAGGTCCTTGCTCAATCGGGCAGGTGTTTCCAGGTCAGTCCAGTGCTTGGTTAGTCCAGTACATCATAAGTCATGATCCCCCAAACTGAATACATTAGAGCCCTCCCACACCACAGCCCAGGTTGCTCACATCTGCTCTGGTGCCAGTTCCCATTCCTTGAGTTAGAGTTTTGAGATAAGGTCTCTTCCATCCAACCTGGCAGTTGTTCTCCTTTTGGAGTTCTTGGGTGTCTGGTTTGCAAGCCTTAAACTGTGGTTGAGTCTCTAGGCAATACTGTCACCACAGAGTGGAAGGTGCTGATTACCATCCCTTGGTAGATGGTCTGCAGCTCTGTCATTACACTGGCAACCCACAATGGAAGTTGTCCATGTTTTACTCTACTCATTGACCAAGCTATAAGGAACTCAGGACTTTCCTTTTTCTGGGGATCCACAAGCCCTTCTCAGTCTTCAGCCTCACCACCTCCAACCGGGCCAGGGATGAGCACTTCACTTCTTGGTGGAACAGTCAGATAGTTGCTGGTCACAATCTAGCAGATTTCTGTCTCTTCTCTGCCAGACATCAGATGAAACTTCCTCCCCAATACAGTACAGGCACTTTCAGCAAAGTTCAATGTTGCTTTGTATTGCTGCAACCAGTAAGTCTCAAGTAGTGCAGTTTGGGTCACTGCATCTTCAGCCACTAAGAATTCACAGACTAATCACAGCTCCTTTAAACTGATCACTGTTTGCCACACTCCCAACACTTTGAGAGCAGTTCCATTCACTGTGCTATCTGTTCTTCATAAGACCATAAGCCTTGCAAGGATCTTTCAGTTGCTCCTCCCACACTTGCACATTCAGAATGGAAACCTATGCAGCAGAATTGATTAAAACCTGCAGTGGGCACCTTCTATTTCCCCAAGAAGACAGTAGCCAGTCCCACTGTAGAATAGATCACAATTTGCTGAAGTGCAACTTTGTCCACTGTCAGGCATTTGGTCCTGAACCATAGTCCACATAGCTCTAGCTCAAGATTAAACTCTCCACAGAGGACACTATTTTTCTTAGTTGTCCAGGCCTCCATACCTACAAGCCTGATCAACCAGCCTTCTGTTCTGAAAATTCACCAACTTAGCATGTTTATTTCCCAAAGATTTCCTTTGCCCAGTCAGTACCTCTAAATGTGGCGTCCTAGGGGTCTCGAGCTTCACCTTCAATTTTTTAAGTTCAGTGTGCAGAGTTGTGAGAGCCCCGCCATTTCCCTCTTATTCCACTACAATGGCTTCAGTCAGTTCTTGAAGATTAGCAGTCTCTGAGGACACTTAATAGGCCCGAGCCTGGCAACTCAGACTGAGGAAAATCCAAATTTTGCACAACCTTCAATTTGGTGGCATACCAGATTGCTTGTTCTAGCCCTGAGGGTTTCTGTAGGCATAACTGGAAAGGAAGTTCCCCACTTTCTGTGTCAGCAATGAAATGGTCTCAGGCCAGCAGGTCTTGGATGGCCAAGCCAGCATCTGGAAAGCCCTTGACTACTATGTGCAGCAGGGCTCTTCCTAAATCTTGAGCAGAGTCCCCCTTTTCTCTCCTTCTGTCAAAAAGAAAGTTCCTTTTGGATCAACAAATTCAGCAGGCTCAAGAGACTGTTTTATGGCCACTAGCAGAGCAGTATAATTTTGTTTGATGTCAGACTCCAGGCCCCAATACACTTCATAGGTTTTCCCCCCGAAACAAAAGTCCCATACATTTTTGCTTAGCTGCATCCCATTCATTCAACTCATGTGCAAGCTCAAGTTACTCTAACCTGTCAGTCCACTCCTAGTGCTTTCCATCGAAGGAACTGGGCATGAAGGCAGGCCATCTCACACCTCCCCCGCCTAGGGTCCCTGTGGGATAGCAGCTCCCACTGGTGGGGACATATTTAATTTTAGTTGCAACACAAAATAACAAAATTTCACACAGTAAGTTTCTCTTTTACCCAGAAAACTTGTTTACAGTGAATCCCATCACTAGTACCAGCCCGTGATGGACTCAATGGCAAGGTGTGCCTGGGCCATACACATGGCACTGCCACCACCTTTGGTAAACCAGTGTAGTCTGGTAAATTGCAGTTCAGGGGCCAGTGTTGGAGATACATCAAGTAACCAAGCCACAACAGCGTTGGCTTTTGGTAGGCTCGATAAGAAAACCACTAATTTCTCTACTACATGGGGAGTCAATAATAACCAGCCCAAATGTAACAAACGAACATAGCCTTATTAACAATTGACCACCTGCAAGCAGAAGGTTTAGTGCAAATGCCAGCTGCCACCCTCTCAGGTGCCCTCCTAGGCAGGCCAGATCTACCCCTTCCCACCTGATACCAGATTTCAAATAGACCCAGATGGGAGCTCCCTAAACTCAGTCCATGGGTACTGCAGGTGTAGAATTGCTGCAGGCCCATAGATGTTGCCATAGGTTCGCCAGCATTGGTGCACTTTAAACAGAGCAATGAGTTCAATTCCCCAATCCCCACAGACCATGCAATTGCGTAAATGAAAGAAAATCCCTCAACACAGGGTATCTTGTAACACAAACGATGTAACAGAGTGAAATAACAGGTGCTGTCCCTTGAAACAATGCCACACTGTGGCATACTCATGGTTCCCAGACCCAGATGGCTCCTCCTGATGTAGCAGACTACTGGATCTCTGCTCTCCCTAGGGAGTAGGCTTCTTCCCTCTGCTCCATGCTGAACTGACTACCTTGGGCACTGACTGCAGGCTCTTCCAACCTCCTTCCACTTATTCTGGAGTGCTAAGGCACCAATCTGACCCTCACATATCCTGGCTTCCAAACCCCTAGATCAGAGACAGCCCAACTCCATAATGCAGTGCCTGCTGCAAGACCTGGATCAGCAGCCCTTGTTTTTTTTCTCCACGCTATATCTTCAGCATCTTTCACATGCTGACTTGCATGTGGTTGACACGCTCTTTTTCTCTGGAACTCAGCAGCTCTGTTCAGTTTGCTCTCCACTTTTGAGGCCTGGGATGGCACAGCTTACACCCACTCCCAGCACTGCAGACTGTTCTACCACGAGACTGCCAACAGATCTGCCTGGCTCTTCCAGTACAGTCCTGCCTTTATAGGTCCTGCTCATAGTCTGTCTTAGTTTATGACTGAGACTGTCACTCCAGAAACTTGACAGCCCACAGGACACACAAGGTGCCAGAACCTGATGCCCTCCATTCTCCAGAAGCTTCCCATAGTCCCTCTCCTGGCAAGGTTTCTGAGTGTGGGGTGGGGCAGACCCACCTGAGAGGGTCCATTATAGTACTTTTTGTCACATGTTTGTGCGATAGTTTTCAATGTTTCTCATGAGAACTGCTGGGAGTGTTTTCTCCTAAACACTAGACCTGTTTAGTCACAGCCTGGCTGGTAGGACCTGCTCAGGAGAGTATAACTATTGTCATCATTTTAATATCCCTTTCTTATTTAAGCAATAAGCCACGAGGGGTGTGGGTTATCGGGGGATTATTTTTTTTGCAGTTTAACTTTTTATTGAATTAAAGAGACATACAATATCACACTGGTAATGACATTACAAACAATAGTTCATATGGAGCATTAAAAACATTATGCGCCATTAACCACAAATATACTAAACTTTACCATATGTATACAAGTCCTATGTAATGAACTCAAGTGAGACAAATGACATGACATTAGGTTTAAAGAAGAGTGGGGGATCTTGGCCCTATAAAAGTGACCTGTCCACCCTCATTAGACAATGGATGGCGAAGGGTGACAGGAGAGGGCTAGGGGTTGGGGGAGGAAAGTGGGTAACCCTCAGGAGATCATGACTTGTCTCATCGATAAAAGTTATGAAGGTGGTGGAGTTGCTCTGCATATGCGCAGGAAGGAGTCCACCTCTCTATGAAAAGTGACAGGGTGTCATTGCTTAAGTGCATAAGCCTGGAATAGCTAGCCAACTTAGCCAAGGTCGTAAGCCAGGCAATAAGGGACGAGACCTCCTTAGTTCTCCATCTGCATACTATGAGCCATTTGGCTTCGACCGAAGCCTGTAAGAGCCACGCCAAGCTTGGGGTGGGTTAGCTTACACTCAGTAGGAGGAATGTCCAGAACCCAAAACACTGGATCAGTGGGGACATGATGGCCAAGAATACTGGAGCAACACTGAATTATCTCAGCCCAAAATGACTTAATGAAGAACAATGCCAAATCACTTATTGAGGTCTGCTTCTGTGGCATCACACCTCCAGCAGGTCTCCTCCTGTATCAAACCCATTTTCAATAGTACTGCTGGGGTGCGGTACCAAGGTTCCTCACTTTATTTTGAATAAGGAAACTTATGAGGTCCACACAGGCTGTTTTTGCAGTAACCCAGCTATTTCTCCATTTAAACCCTGAAATCTCCTTGCCCAGCATTCCTTGCCATTTCACTTTGGCTGGCAGGGAGGGGTCAGGTAAGTCCTTCCTTATGAATTTATAAATCTGACCTGCCAGACCTCTCTCAAGTAGTGTCCATTTACCTAATGGCAGCTTCGTAGGGGTGGCTATATCCTTGGATAGGCACATAGTACAGGAGCACCCTCTCTTAAGGCACTGTGAGTATAGGTGTCGAAGCTGTAGATACCTCAGAATTCCTTTTTCTCCAGTTTATATCTTATTTGCAGGGAAGTAAAACTATGCAGGGTGTATCCATCCCCCATTAGAATATCCCTTAGCCTAATAATCTGTTTGTCCTTCCACTCCACCCACATAATAGGCCTTTGGTTGATTGTTCAGCTGGAGTGATTCCAAAGGTGCAAAAGTGGTTCTGGGTCCAAACACGATTTACTGATGACCCCTACCTGGTGCCAAGCCCTGTGGGTGGCCTTAATGGTTGGCCAGTGCCGAGCTTAGGTGGCAGGGGTTGCAAGATACCGTAAGGTGGTGGTTACCAAGAAGGCAGCCCTTTAAATGCTTCCCAGGCTGGTGCAGCCTCTGCCTTATCCTGAAACAACTTACAGGTGTTGGCTACTGAGAATGCATAGGCGTAATGTTGAAAATGAGGAAGGCACCACCCTCCTAGGTTCCAAGGAGCCTGGAGCCTGGCTCTGCTGTATCAGGGGGGTCTGTTTTTCCCATATGAACAAGCTAAATATTGCCTCCAATTTTTGGAACCACTTTTTAGGAATCTCAGTTGGAAGGTGGGAGAGTAAATATTAGACCCTCAGTGCCAACATCATTTTGATTGCTGCTACTTTCCCAGACAAGGATAGATTTAATTGTTTCCATCTCTGAGTTTCCTCCCTTATGCTGGTGATCAAGGGGGCTAGATTAATTTCAGGTAGAAAGGATACATGAGGTACAATTCTTATGCCCAGGTATTTAATACCCCCCTTAGCACAGACTAATCCCACCTGTGTAATATGTTCCAGTAGTAGCCTATCATTTAAAGGGAGGACCTCTGCTTCCTCTTGGTTAACTTTTAACCCCAAAATATCAGAAAAGAATTGTAGAGATCAACAATGTACTTTGCACTGGCTGAAAATCATCCGGTTAAAATTAGGCAGTCATCCGCATATAACAAGGCCGAGTGAGATACCCTGCCCATGCTTAAACCCTGAATGTTGGGTGTTCCCTAATTGCACTGGCCAGGGCTTCAATAACCAGGACAAATAACATTGACGAAAGAGGACAACCTTGTCTGGTGCCCCTGTGTAATTCGAATGGGTCTGAGAGAATATTATTTGTCAGTAATATGGCCCTGGGTGCTGTGTATAGGGTCTTTATCCAGCTTCTGAACCCAACGCCGAAGCCATAGTGTTGTAGGATGGCATGGAGAAAGTCCCATTCTACCGAATTGAAGGCCTTCTCAAAATCAACCAAGATGGCCGCGGCCGGGGTTGGAAGTTGGCCCGCCCTTTGTATAAGGGACACTAAATACCTAAGGTGATCCATGCTGGCTCGACCCTTCACAAAACCCACCTGAGAGGTGTGAATTAAACTTGGAAGGATTGACTCCAGATGAGTTGCAAGCACTTTCGCTAGGATCTTAGTATCCGCATTGATAAGTGAAATAGGTCTATAACTTGCTGGCAGCTTAGGATCCTTTCCTCCTTGAAGAACCGTAATGACCGCCTCTCTAAGGGTATCGGGGAGGGTCTCTTTTTGCAGGGCTTCTTGTAGCATAGCCCTCATAGGGGGAGAGGTAGCCTCTTGTACTACTTTATAGACATTAGACATCTACGGGGTAGCCATCCCCCCCCCCCCGGGGCTTTCCGCGCAGCCATGCCATAAATTGCATCCCTGATTTCTTGCATGACTATAGGCCCCTCCAGCTGTTCCCTTTGGATGTCAGTAAGTTTAGGAAGTTTCGTACCTTTCATAAATTTATCAAACTTTGTTTTGTCCCAAGTTATATGGGAGCTGTAGAGGGACTCATTAAAGGACAGCATGATTTTATTGATGGACTCAGCTTTACTATTTATCTCCCTTTTGTTGTTCTGCAATTGCATTATATGCCTTTCTGCCTGTTGTTTTTTTAGCCTATATGCCAGTAGCTTCCCAGTCTTTTCCCCTCCTGCCCAGTATTTCTGTTTCAATTGCAAAATCGGAAGCTCTGCCTTACGGGATGCCAGCATGTTTAGCTTCATCCTGAGGTTTAGCAGTTCGCGTAGGAGCTCCAGATTCTGAAGTTTCTTAGGGTCTTTTTTATATTGATTTTCCTTTTCCTCTAGTGCCACCTGCAGTTCCCAATGTTCCTTTTCCCTCTGTCTCCTGCGATGGGCAGCATAGCTTATAATACGGCCTCTGATGGTGGCTTTAAACACCTCCCATATGGCAACTGCCGAGGCGGATCCAGGAGGATTATCTGAAAAGTAAATTCGGGTCTCCCACTGAAGCCATTCCCTAAATTCTTTCTCCTGTAGTAGTAGGGGGTCTAGCCTCCAGCTTACTGATCTAGGACCTGGGGTAGCCGGTAACATGGATAGTGTCAGCGGAACATGGTCGGACATATACAGGGGAGCAATTGTTACATCTAAGATTTTACACAAGATATTTGGGGAAGTAAACCAGTAATCAATCCTAATGGCCACTTGTTTGGTCTCAGAGAAATATGTATAGTCTCACATATCTGGATGGGCTATCCGCCATGTGTCTTGTAACTTGTGTAGGGTGATTAAGTCCTTCAAAGCTTTAAATGGACTGGGGGGGGTTGTGTCGGGTTTGGAGTTGGATCTATCCATGAGGCGTCCAACACTGGGTTGAAGTCCCTCTAATAAAATGTCTGTCTAGCCTGATGCCATCGCCGTCAATACTTGTGAAAGTTTGTGAAAAACTCTGCATTATCAGTATTTGGGGCATAGATGTTAACAAAGGACAGCTCCCATTGGAGTGGAGACCTGCCACTACCACCTCCTTCCTTATCTGCCCTTTGTTCTTGTAATTGCCATTTTAGGTTTTTGTGACACAGGATAGAAACCCCCCCTTCAGTGTTGGAGGCCGCACTGTGCACCTCCCACCCCACCCATTCCTGCACTAGTTTTTGAGCTTCCTTGTGACTCAGTTTTGTTTCTTGTAAGAAGGCTATTTGGGATTTCAGGGTTTTGAGTCTAGCCAGAATTTTCTTTCGTTTAATCGGTGAGTTCAAGCCCCTCACATTTCAGGAGGTGGCAGTTATCATATCTTTACCCGCCATCTGGTATTACATTTACCACCACCAGGATTTCCAGCCAGAGCAACCTAAAGGGACACAATCCCAAGGCAGGAACGTCACCCATAATGTAATTATTAGCCATACCCACCCTGCTGCCCCCCCGTCCCCCTTCCAAAAAAATCTATCACACCACTCATATATTGGCTCAGAGATCTCAATAATTCTTTTCTCCACCTCCGTATCAATCCCTTATCTAAGAGGATACCCTTAGCAACCGGCCACCACAGCGATTAGTAGCCCAGGGTTATGGTGACCCCTCTGGGTGTGGAACTAGGCCCTTTGACCAAGTTCACTTGCCTTCTCAGTATTTGGTGCATTCACATTTCCCAAATTGGAACTTGGGACCTTGTGATCCCTACTAAAACAGTTAGAATAACAATAAACAATCAGTAGTTTAATACTCAAAAGCAACCTAATTCCTTAAAAGGGATAAACTGCACTTGCTTGTAAGATAGGCAACCATAACCTTCCCCCCCAGTGATTATCAGAGGATTTACACCAGTGGCAAATTGCCAGTCTGACCATTTCATTGGCTGTTCACTTATGTCCATGGTATAATTGCAATTATTTGTTGTGAAAGAGCAATCTACTGCCATTCACTTGTTAAAATTATCCAACAAGCTGAAATCTTAACACTAGTTTTGTTCCTTTTCTAAATCCCAAACTACATGAGAGGGACATTAAATTTCTTTGCATTTCTGTGTGACAATTTCAGAGTTTCTCTGGAGAACTGCTAGGAAAGTGTTTTTTTTTTCCCTAAAAGTGAAAAAAATAGTTGTACTACTAGCTAGGCCAGGCCTGTTTCTGCTCTGCAAGCAAGCTACCCTTTTTAACAAATCATGGGAGGATGGTGTGGTACCTGAGGACTGGAGGAAGGCGGATGTGATTCCCCTTCACAAAAGTGGGAGCAAGACAGAGGCAGGAAACTACAGACCTGTCAGTTTGACCTCTGTGGTAGGAAAAGTGATGGAATCACTTCTGAAGGAAAGAATTGTTGAGTACCTAGAGGCCAGTGGGGCATAGGACCCAAGGCAGCATGGGTTCACAGCGGGAAGGTCATGTCAGATGAATCTAATTGATTTCTTTGACTGGGTGACCAAAGTAGTAGACCAGGGAGGGCTGTGGACATGGCCTACCTAGACTTTAGCAAGGCATTTGACATAGTCCCACACAAAAGATTAATAGTCAAATTAACCAGCCTGGGAGTGAGTCCCAGGGTGGTAGCCTGGGTAAAACATTGGCTGGACAACACGACACAGAAGGTAATTGTAAATGGAGTCCACTCTGAAGAAAGAGGGCTTACTAGTGGGGTACTGCAGGGTTCAGTACTGGGTTCAGTCCCTTTTAATGTCTTTATAAGTGACATTGCAGAGGGACTGGAAGGAAAAGTATGTCTCTTTGCAGATGACACAAAGATCTGCAACAGGGTTGATACACAAGAAGGCGTGGAAAGGATGAGAAGGGACTTGGCAAGGTTGGAGGAATGGTCAGAGGTATGACAGCTTGGATTCAATGCAAAGAAGTGCAAAATAATGCACCTGGGAAACAAAAACCCAGGGGAAGATTACACAATTGGGGGAGGTAGTAACAACAAAAAAAATGGAAGGGGACCTTGGGGTAATCATATCAGATGACCTTAAGGTTAGCAAGCAATGTGAGAAGGCAGTAGGGAGGGCTGGGGGGATAATGGGATGTATAGGGAGAGGCATCACCAGCAGAAAACAGGAAGTTGTTATCCCTCTGTACAGACAGTTGGTGAGACCTCATCAGAAGTACTGCGTCCAGTTCTGGAGACCCCATCTCTGCAAGGACATAGACAGGATGGAGGCAGCCCAGAAGAGGGCAACTAAAATGGCGCAGGATCTGCAAGAGAAGCCATATGAGGAGAGATTAAAGAAGCTTAATATGTATACCCTTGAGGAAAGGAGGGAGAGTGGGGACATGATAGAAACTTTTAAGTACCTCAGTGGAATCAACAAAGTCCAAGAGGGTAGCATCTTTCAGAAAAAGAGATGTGCAAGAACAAGGGAACACAATTTGAAAATAGAGGGAGGACGGCTCAGGGGCAATGTGAGGAAGTATTTTTTCACAGAGAGGGTGGTGGATGGAACAGCCTTCCTGAGGAGGTTGTGAGGTCTAAAACTGTGGGAGAATTTAAGAAGAGATGGGACAGACATAAAGCAATTCTTGTGGGGGTAGGAAGAAATTGGCTGTTGGTTAACTAGGATCTGCAGCTTATCCTGTAGGTAGGAAAATGGGCAGACTAGGTGGGCCAAGCGGTCATATGTGCAGTCAAAGTCTATGTCTCTGTTATGTTTCTAAGAATCAGTCACAGCTCTGGTACAACTCCTCCTTATTTTGGCATAATGATAAAGAAGATCTCATTAATCAATCAATCAATTCTTTATTTTACCAGGTGGAGCACTATTGAGCAAGCTCATTTGCAAGGTGGATCTGGACATATACCGTGAACAATAATAATAACTGGTACACAACAGAGAGAGCTACAATAATTGGCATATGGGTACAACAAAGCAGGGTTAACCAGCTAATACAAAAATAACAGTATAGTGTATACAGTGATAATATGTACAACAATATACAGTATTTACTTGAGAGGTTCACAAGGAGAAGGAAGGACTAGTAGCCTAGAGAAGCCACTCACTTAATCAGCATCTGCAATTTGCACAAAGCCAAACAATAACAGAACATTTTCCAACATCTAGTTGCTAAATTATTTTCCATTAAAACCATACATATAACCCAATGTTTGCCAATAAGGCTTGTCTAGGGAGCGTTTTTACTGTTATCATTTTGCTATTCCTTTCTTACTTGTAATTATTTATCACACAAATAAAAAAGGCTGCCTGTTTCTAGTGCTCTTTTTTCTTTACATCCTTTCATTTCATTTTCAAGAAGGGCCCAAGGGCAAAGCCTCATAGAACATTTTTTTAAGAAGTGCCATGTTGTTGTTCTTGCAGGGATCTCCACCACTAGGAGGCCAATGTGGCACAGTCAAAATGTTTTGGTTGTGTGGCCACCCCAGTTGCTACTGTAGATTCAGGAGAAGCAGAGCTGGGCAGGTGCTGTTTGGTGTAAATAATGGGCCCTTGACTGAAAAATCCTCCCTGCTGCATCAATGATGGCTCATAGAGACTGAACAGGGGTATATCCCATTCCATGTCAGATTACAGAGCAGAGCACAGTACATCCCTGTCTATTTTGAGGGTGCATCCCTACCCAACTACAAGGTAGATCCCTAGTGGATAATTGGAGGAGAAAATGATAAATTAAGAAAAAGAAGTTTGGTTTCTTAAAATGGAAAGAAAGAGCCAGCCCCATAGCACAACATTCCTGTCAGTACTGCTAACTACTCTGACGAGCCATGTTTCAAATGGACCTTGGTCACTCGGGGGCTGCCAGGGAGAGAGGATGGAGCATCCCATGGATGGCTGTTCTCTTGGGAAATGAGGGCAGAAAGAGTCCCTGTGGGACTGCCATGGTGCCCTAGTGAAACTTGGGTGACAGGTGGCAGCTGAGCAAAGTGGATGTGTGAAAAAAAGAAAATGAAATGAAAGAATTTTAACAGAGCAATAAATGCAGGCAGCATTTTCTATTTGTGAAACAAATAATTGCAAGCTTGAAAGGGACAGCAAAATAATGAAAGCAGCAAAAACAGTCCCCTAAATAAGCTGCATCTGCACAATGTTAGGGAAATGTGTAAAGTGGGAAGCACACAGATTTGGGGAATGTTGTTATTGTGGGCTTTATGAAAAAGTGGAGTCATGAGTGGTGCACTGTGCAATGCACCCAGTTCCACAACCTCACTGTTATGAAGTCTTATCATGAGAAATAAGTTATTATCATCCACTGGGTTTTGATTTACCTTGGGGCTATTATTCCTGTGTTTCTGTTCAGCATCCTTGCTGTTTCTAAGACACATTATCATAATATGTATTAACAAGAAGAGAAGTTATATACAATTCAGAGAAAGCTAATATACAGTATTTAATTATAATAAACACGCGTGCATTAAACATTGCAGGAAGGATACATGGGGGAAATATGCAGGTTAACTTTATGAAGGAGTAATGGCAAGTTTAATTTGATGAAAATAAGCTGTTGGACCTGTTCAGGGTCTAATGTTTAACAATGGGCTCAAGAACATCACCAACTGTGCTACGCATCCTCACGGATGACATATTTGTAGGGGGACAGCTAATGCATCTCACAACCAGTTCTACTAAGTGAGGGGATGAATACATCTTCTGTGCCCAGTAGCCGACAGGATCAACCTGAAACAGCTCAAGAGACTTCACAACAGCCGTCCAAGATATTTGCTGTGGGAAAGGGCTACGATGACCATTTCCTCTTCTGCTGCTCTTGACATAACGAGGTGCTAAGTCCACTCACTCTGATCAGTGCTACTGTCAATAAAAGCATTTCTTCCCCATCTCCACCACTGCAACCCGGCTTGCCAGATGGAATTCCCTCCCTCTCATGACCTTCTGCATTAGTTGCTGCTGTCACCAGTCCCCGCATGCAATCAGTCAGCTCATCATACAGCTCTCGCCAAAATGACTCACTCTGTGGTTATCCATAGCCATGTAAAGGATCTCATATTTGAAATGGGGATCCAGCGTGGTTGCAAAAATGTGGCTGCAACTATCCAGCACTTTTGCAAACCTTGCATCCAGTCAGGCTTGCTGCTGTCCAATAAGCATAGCTGTGCCATCTGGAGTGTCCCTATTTACCTGTACATATCTGTGCATGGATGCTCTCAGTATATGCACTGCTGGGATCACCTGACTCAGAGTAGCAGTGTATGCACTTAGATCACATGTGCTCCTCTCAAATGGCCCATGCCTCTCACCATGGCATCAACCAGTGCCCACTCATGGTGTCCTAAGACTCCCCTAAGGTTGCACTCCGATGCCATGTCAAGAAGTGTGTGCTTCTGTTCTAGCAGTCTAGACAGCATCAGTTATGATGAATTACATCTGGTACTGACATCCTGTATCAAGCAAAGTTGAGACAGACCAAGACATTCTTGCACTTCTCTTAGTTGGTTAGTTGCCTTTACAGAGCAGTGAAAATGAGCACAGGTGGTGCATGCTGTGGAAACAGTCTTGCTAGCCTCAGCACTGTAACATAGCACAGATGTGACTACTAGATTCAAAGTGTTGGCAAAGCAACGAATGTTGACAAAATTTCCATCAGCAACTGCCTTCACCATATTTGCCCCATTATCCATGATGAAAAAATCAGCATGTAGATTGGTGCAAAGTATCTATGACTGCAGCATGTTTTGAATGATTGCCAGAATGTTCAGTGATATGTGGTCTTTCTCCATTAGCCCAAGATTTAGAAAAGCAGACCTGGAGTAATTGCCAAATTGTGGAGAGATGAAGGGAGATCCAGTGATACAGGAAGAGAAGGAGGAATCCACAACAGGAGACATAGGCTTTTGCACACACAGGGTGCAGTCAAGGAAAGATATACATGCTCCAGATGTCTGAGGTGCAGTGGAAAATTCCACCCACGACCTCCAAGAAACATAGAAACACAGAAATTGTCAGCAGATAAGGACCACTAGGCCCATCCAGTCTGCCCATAAGCCCTACCCTTGTTTGTGGCCTCTGACCCTACTTGAGCAACCGCTTTCTCCTCTCCTTCCCACATTTAGTGTTCCCTTATGCCTGTCCAATGCATGTTTAAATCCCTCCACTATGCTCACTCCTGCCACCTCCTGTGGCAGATTATTCCATGTATCTACTACCCTTTCTGTGAAGAAAGACTTCTCACATTTCCCCTTATCCTGCCACCTTCCAATTTCATGTTTTGCCCCCTCATTCTTGTAGTCCTCCTATATTGGAAGATGTCACCCCCACACCTTGTTTATGCCTTTAAGGCACTTGAAGATTTCTATCATGTCTCCCCACTCCTTCCTCTCCTCCGATGAATACCTATTGAGGTCCTTTAATCTCT
Source organism: Neoceratodus forsteri (assembly GCA_016271365.2). Classification (NCBI taxonomy): domain Eukaryota; kingdom Metazoa; phylum Chordata; order Ceratodontiformes; family Ceratodontidae; genus Neoceratodus; species Neoceratodus forsteri. The sequence continues at coordinate 786,072,093 of CM057449.1, read as the reverse complement.
CCTCATATGTTTTCTGGTGCAAGCCCTGTACCATCTTTGTTGTACTTCTCTGGACTTCCTCTACCCAGCCAATGTCCTCAAGAAGATGCAGCCTCCTGAACTGTAAATTTCTTCAGTACTAGATGAGGGTCATGGACATGGTCTTTAAGTTTAGCTCCTTCTTGAGCAATCCGCATGAGTTTGCTTACAGTGTCAGCCTTTAGGGAACATCTACCTTTTGTGTTTATTTTGTTTTGTGCAGAAAACCCTCTTTCACATGCCAGTGATGTAACAGGTGACACAAGTACAATCTTGGCCATTGTGATACAATCTGGGAATACATCTTAATAATTCTCAGTTAAGTCTTGACTGACACTGCTGAGCAAAGTCAGTCCTTTTTAAGATTTCAGAACAAGTTCGAATTGTCTGTAATCTGTCTCAGCCCTGTCTTGGTCAATATGTGCTAGCAGTGTTTCTTCTTTGAAGGTTGTTTCTGGGAAATAAGTGCAAACAAAGTTCACTCCCTGCAGTCCACGGTCCATTATCTTGGAGTCATCAGGGAGACACTTTGGATTTAGAAGAACATTTAAGTTGTGCAGCTTCATTGAAGTTGTTTCAAATCTTGTGTGAATGTTTCAATGACTTACGTCAGGTATTCCTGAGATGCAGTCTGGAACTGCATTCGCAGTGCTGGCTTGTCATTCACTTTTGATCCTACCACATGCCAGGACGATGGTCAAGTTCCTGAAATGTCTTCTGTAGCTCTACCCCATTCTGCTCTTCAAACTGTTGCAGTCTAGTAACTGTGGCCATAGGCGTGGAACGGGGGGCAGGAGGCGTTAGCCCACCTAGGTTTTGCGCAGTAGGAGAGTGCCTTTCTAAATTTTCACATATTGGTGCAGTGGTGCTGCAGAAATTAATCACATTGTGTGACAGTGCTGCCATGCCCCAACCCTGCACCCGCGCTACTACTTGAATGTCAACAAAAAAAAAAAAACACTTGCCTGGCTGCCTGTGGTAATTAAATGCCTCTCAACAGAGTTTGAGAGTTGTAAAGTAGAGTCATTATTATAACGAGTCTACTTTACATCTCCGAGCTTTAACACTTGTTAATTCAAGGAGCCCAGCAGCTCCTAACACCTCTCGGGTCTCCTATTTGTTTGGGAGTCAGGATTTAGCACCTAGCACCAGAGATAATCATCCTAAGGCTTACAGATCTGTCCTGCCTTCCCTTTCCTGGCGCCTCTGATTAACAGGGACACAACATCAAAGGAGTCAGCAATCTGCCCTCAGCAACAATATAGCAGAAAAGGCTTTTTTAACCTTTTGAATGTCCCAACATGGTCTGTGTGGAAGTTCCAAGCCCGAGAAGTTGAATGAGACTAAAGTGAAGCAGGCTAGCAAGCCCCCACACCGCAGAATAAAGGTAGTCACAACACAGGGTCAAATCCCATTTCTCCTGACCACTCCTTCCTGTACCTGACTTTGCCTAGTTGGTTTGAGTGTTGTGGTTGAATTTGTGTTGGAGTCAGACTTACTATATTCAAAATACTTTTGCCGTTTTGTTGCTGCAGCGCAATTCACTAAATCACTTTAATTTATTCGCTCAGTCTCAGACAGACTCTTGAGAACTTTAACTTCGAGGAGAGACCACCAGGGCAGGACAGATCCACTCCAGATTGTTGCACTGAGCAACTGTCAGATTCACTCGTGCCACGGTGGTGCCAGGGTGCAATGCACACTGCTGAAGCCTGCCTGTCCTGACTCAGAGTTTTGTGTTTAAATATTTTTTTTTGCTTATAGAGCTAGAGAGCTTAGTTTATCTTTTTCTTTCTCCTTGCTCTAATCACAAGACAACAGCGACCGGCGCAACCACAGCTGTTTCAGTGCGAGTGTAGGATGGACAGTCACGGTACTCAGACTGTGACTGAGTGTGAGCTGCTTCTGCTGCCTGAGTGAGTCTGAGAGGTGACTGGGCGACGACCCACCAACCCCCGATGGTACTGTCCCGGACCCGGTGATCAGTCAGTCCATTACTCCGTGTGGTGTGCCTGCCAGTGCCCACTAGGCTGCTACCAGGGTCCCAGTGCCGGTAAGTGAAAAGAGCAACAAACAAGTCCCATCCCAGTGGTCCCTAAGTACTTACAGTACAGCAGTACGTATACCTTGTCTTCATTCTGTAAGCAGCCTGCCACCCGCTTGCTTTGCCCATTGCCCACCCAGCACCACCCACCCATAGCTTGCTTGCTTGCACCTTGCATAGCTCCACAAGTCCCTTCGTTTGCCTGGCTTTGCCAGTCGGATTCAAGAAAAGTCGGATCACTGGCATGGTCATGGTAGTAAACTCAGGACACAGAGCCAAGGACAAGAACTGGTGGTTCGAAGAAGCTCCCTAGAAATAGGCTGCTGCTGCTTGGACCAGACCTGCAATAGCTTCTGCTATAAAGGTAAAAATAAATAATATTTGAAGATACTAACTTTACTGGCTGCACAGATATTCTGCAAACCAAGGCCCAAAGGTTACTATTCTTCTGTAAGCTAAAATATGATATGCACTGCTGCTGTTGCTTTTTTTTTATATGTTTTATTTATTTAAAAATGCACTTTATAAACAGGAATGGGAATATATTATAACCCTGACAGTTTTTTTTTTAACATTTGCCATTATTTGGATGGAGAACAACAAGTTCACAACAAGCAGGTTGTGAAGGAAAACAGTAAACATACCTTCATAGACTTCAGTTGTATATTAACAGCAATGTGTGTAAACATACCTACTACTACTACAACACAGGGATTAAATAATGTATGTCTAACATGGAAACAGAGGTAGAGGCAGCAACATTGGCTCTAAAATAAATTACTGTAAGTGAGTGTGCCCCCTACTTAAGTTGGATCTGTGGGTTTATTTGTGATTGGTGTTTAGTTACCTGGAGTAAGTTACAGCAAATAATGTGGTGCCACCAATCTTGCAGATGAGATAACTAAATCACAAAATAAACCCACAGATCCAACCTGAGTAGGCGCAGACACGTACAGTAATTTAGAGCCAGTGTTGCTGCCTTTTTTACCATGTCAGACATAAATGAATCCTTTGCCTTTGCTGTAGTAGGCATGTTTACACAGTACACACATTGCATGCTGTTGATAATACATCTGAAGCCGCCTAATAAGTCAATGTATAACTACAGATATTGAGAGAGATTCCAGGTTCAGTTCTCCGCAGGGAGTGGGACTCAAACCTTTTTGCCCAAAGACATCTGATACAATAGAAGCTTTTTTTAAACAAACTATAATAAGTTGGGCAAAGGCCAGATTAGAGAAAGACATAGCAAACAATGCAGTATTTTACAAGATTTGTAAGTAGCACTGTAGTAGGGTTATGGTTTTCAAGTTAAATTTCCTTCTAACAAATACCTAATTTGAACATTTTTAGTATTTATAATACTCACTGTATAGTTTTAATTAAAACTCCCTGACAGATTTCTACCAAACATACACGTTATAAGGCATCTGAGTTATGAATTCCAAATGGCAAAAATTACTGGTTTATCATAAAACTCTGCATTACTTGGTGTGTGTGTGTGTGCGTTTGTGCGTGTGCGTGTGTGTGTGTGTGTGCGTGTGTGTGCAATTTGTATGGGCAGTGGGCACACAGATAATGGCAGAAAGACAGACTTTTATTGTACTCTACACAGATATAGAATACGGTCCATAGATAGAGAGATAGATGGAGAGAAGTTCTATAAAATTCATCCTGGCCCATCCCAAAAAAATCTATAAATAAATTCTCAGTCCCTGTTGCCATTATGCCATCAGAAAATTGAGTTGTCACTTTTTTAAAATGCAAATGCTTTCCTCCTGTCAATCCTCTTCTCACTGTCATTTTCCATTCCTACAACATATAGATTATGGGCTAGATTTCCTGACAATAATGAATCAGTAAAACTTACTGATTTAAATTTATGTTGAAAAATCAGAGGGCAAAAAAAAGGATTTAAACTGATTCTTAAACACCACCATTGAGTCATTACTGTTTAATTATACTCCCAGAACACTATGAACAGTTATTTTCTTGCTGCCTTCCATATAATCTCAATGTGTTTGTGAACAGGCATCAAATCAGTGTCAAAAAGATATGCAGGCCCTACATGAAGCAACAAACTTGTCCTGAGCATAGGGCTAACCTCAGTTGCCTTATGCTGAAAGTGAATGCCTAAGTGACTATGTATGTTTATGTTGAGTGACATGGCATATCAGAAAGCAGCAGTTATAGTGTGTGAACAAAGAATAAAAAAATAATACATAATTGTGCCCTGTCGAGGCAGTTCTCATAACACTTAACAGTATTGGGAAGGATGGAAGAGTAAGATACCAACAGAGTTGAAAACAGTTTGAAGAATAGCGAGGAAAATAAATAAGTTAGTGATCAAAGAGACTAGAGACAAGGAATGTTTCTTATTCATTTATTTATTCATGTACTTATTTATGAATTTTAACATGACATTCTCTTGAGCAACATCTCATGGGCAAAGACGCCATCGCCCTGAAATGTTATGTATATACCTGCAACCTTTATTTTTTTGCACTTTTGCACCTTGTTCAGCAGCTCTCTGTTACCCTATATTCCCAGCTGCTAATTTTTTTATTTTCTGTATTTTCTGTAATTATCTGCAACCATTCTGTAACCATTGTCTTTAACTACTGTGTTACTTGTTACCCTGTACACTGTTGTCTCTTTCCAAACCAGTATGGATTATGAATTGTTTTAAGGGAAAATGGGGCAGAAACTGTTCTATTTGGTATTTTTGGGAGCACACATAAGCAGAACATTGAAGCCTGCTGCAGAAAGGTCTGTCATTGGATCACTAGATACTTTCTGCTTCACCCAAACAGCATCCTACAAATAAAACTGCCCTATAAGGAACTTTCATATTCAGTTGAGATGAGCAAGCACATCAGTTCTCTTCCTTACTTTAGCCAAATGGGGAGGGGACATGTTTGTTACAACTGTCTATTTATGAATATTGATTTTTCTATCTGCGACTGAGCCTGCTTAGGAGTGTTTCATCATACTTTGGTCAGCATAAAAAAGATGATAGAAAATGTTTTCTGAGTGAAAGTTGCAGAAGGACTGGGTAGTGGCAGTGATAACAGTGGTTCTTTGAGAGTGTTTATTGTTTTACACAGTAGGACAGTTAATGGATTTCTAAATATACAGTATCAAGGAGTTTATCATTTGACATAGTTCTGTCAGGGTGAATGGAGACAATGAAATCATGCAGTGAGAGTTTTAAGGATTGTGGGCAATGCCTGGTTGTGGCTGGACACACCTGCCCTGAGACAATATTAGGGTCACAGAACCGTAAATAGCAAGGCGTGACATAGATAATGAGTTAGTTACAACCAGATTTCACATACTGTAGGTACATCTCCTAGAATATGTCTGCTAATTGTTAACTTCTATCCTGAAGTTATTGGAACAAAAACTCCCAACTTATTTGTGTGAAGACTGCATGCTTGAGACTGGTGATACACATATTACTATGCCATCTTTCCTTTTCACCTGGGCAGCCACTGTATCACATTAAGCAATGGATGGTTCAGACTTCATGTGGAGCAATTGGAGGGAATGAGCTGACAGCTGATCTCTTAATATAGCTACACGCTCTGCTGGCACATTCGTATGTTTCTAAGATACTGTAATAAATATTTCTGTATGGTATAACTGCATTCTTAACATTACGATCTTCATCATAATAGTACATTTATTGTATTTTTGTATGGCAAAAACTGGTGTAGAAAAAGTGCCCTTTTTACCCTTATAAGTGCCCTTCCGAGCCTCTGCACCCTCAGTTTTTACTATCTTCCGGCACCCCTGACTGTGGCTTCTATCATGCTGCAGGCCACCGAAATGTCAACACTGACCCACTGCATGAAAAAAGACAGTTTATTCACCACGTCTAAGACATCCATGAAAAAAGAAGTGCATAAGATAAAGCAGACTGATTTCAGTTTTTTGTGAAGGCCCTTTGCTTCTTGGGCACCTTTTGAGGCATCATACTCTAGGGCTTGTAAAAGTGCAGGGTATAATCTGTCAATTGCTTGAACTGCAATATAGAGTGACAGCCAATGAAAACTTGCTGGTTCTTTTAGGGACAGATACCTGGTATTGTCATCATTGAATGTTTCTTGGATGAAACACAAGGAATTGTACCATACTGCAGAGTTGCTATAGTATCTGTACACATTTTTGATGGTTACTTGATATTCATTGAATACAGGGTTGTCCCAACATGCTTGTCCTGCTGCCAGTGCCAGCACATGGGCAACACAGTGGATCTGAATCAGTCCTGGGTTTACTTGCTGTCTTAACTTTGCACCCACCCCATTGTGCATTCCAGTAATGACGCTGGCACTGCCACTTGCTAGTGTGATGATCTTCATATGGTCAACTGCATTAGTAGAATACACAATTAACAGTTCTGCCACAATTGTCTCTGCTCTCCCATCAGGTGTTGCAATACAGTCAATGAAATGAATTTTGGACTGTGCATTGTGTATGCACTTCACATAAATGTTCAGCTTTTAGTGAATGGTTACATCAGTGGTTTCATCCACCATTATCCCAAGAAACTGAAAACTTGCTAGGTGAGCTTTGATTTCTTCCTGAATGACTTCATTTATGGAGTTCAGCATGTCATATCTTGCATCCCAACCAGAGCAGACTGTGCCACTGCCTTGCAAGACTGGACACCCATTTCGTTTCTGTGGATGTAAAGGAAGCACCAAGGGAGGTCGACAGTGAAAATGCTGACCTCTCACACAGACACGGCACAATACCGATGCAGGTATTGTGCCACCTGTTCTACAAGTTTTTTCTGTGGGGGGCTGTGCCCCCCACACCCCACAGTCTTTAGGATTATCAACTCAAGCACAGCAGTTGGATTACAGAGGGCTCAAGGAGGGTGAGGATGGTGGAACAGAGGCACACCCAGTCAGCTGTTCCACTCCACAATCCATACACCATTCTGGGGGAGCATAGCTCCCCTATGGATGCACCCGCAGAGGAGACTGATGACAACTGTCACAAGGGAGGCCCACAGGAAGGAGGCAGAGGACACCACAGGGAAAGGAAGCAGCTCCTGGTGGGGAACTCAATTATTAGGGGATAGAACTGGGGGGAGCAGGGAAAACTGAAGTAAGGTGCCTGCCTGGTGCCATGGCTTGGAGGGACAAGAAGCGCATCCTCAGGATCACGAGAACAGCTGCACGGGAGTCTGAGCTGGACGTCATTGTCCACCTAGGGACAAATGACTTGGCTCATCATGAGATTAGAGCAGTGCAGGAGGACTTTGTAGAGTTGGGGAGGGTCCTAAGACAAGTAGTACACACAGTATCCTTCTCAGAGGTGCTGCCTGTCAATGGCATGGGGGAGGCGAGGGTAATTTGCACCATACAGTTTAATGAATGGTTGAAAAAATGGTGTGGAGCACAGGGGTTTGGCTTCATTGAGGACTGGGGTTCCACCTGGAGGGACACCAGCCTATACTGGCAGGATGGTCTGCATCTGTCCAAGAAGGGAACAAGTCTTTTGAGCAATCAGTTTAAATGCTTCATTGGCAAGCTTTTAAACTAGTCAAAAGGAGAGGCACTGATAAGCAGCAGGAAAATCACAGCTCTCCCTACAAAACAGGGTACTAAATGAGAAAAGACTGAGGTAGAAAGGTCAGTGGGGATGCTGCAAAGAAAGTAAAGCCATCAAAAATGGAGAGCAATGAGTACCAATGCCCATAGTCTGGGTAACAAGCTTCCTGAATTAGTGGCCTTGATGGAGGAGGAACATCTGGATATTGTGGCAGTCACAGAAACATGGTACACACAAAACCATGACTGGGATGTAAACATACCAGGATACACTATCTACAGGAGGACAGGGAGGGTAAAGAGGAGGAGGAGTAGCTCTTTACATAAGGGAAGGAAAAAAGCAACAGAACAAAAGGGTAAACATGGAGGAGAAGAAGCACTGTGGGTAAATTTGGAGACAGGCAATGGCACCACAATCCGCACAGGGGTTGTATACAGACCCCCTTCTCAGGGGGAGGAAATGGACAAGGAAATGATAGAAAGTATACTTAGTAAGGCAGAAAAAGGGGAGATATTGCTGATGGGTGATCTGAATATGCCAGATGTTAACTGGAGTGTAGTTGCAGTAGCCACTTCGAAGAGTGGGGTTATTCTAGATGCCCTACAGGGGGCATGCCTTAGACAACTAGTACTGGAGCCCACTCGAGAGGGAGCAATCTTAGACCTGGTTCTCTCAAATGGAGATGGAGAGAGGATCACAGATGTAGAAGTGGGTAGCCATCTGGGAACTAGCAACCATCAAACAGTATGGTTCACAATAAACACAGCAATAGAGTCAAGCCATACAAGGCAAAAGTACTGGACTTTAGGAGGGCTGACTTTGCTAAAATAGGTGAGTGCCTAAGGAATGCACTAGCAAATGGGCAGGAAGGAGGGTGGAAGAACAATGGGGAATAATAAAACTGCCATCACAGAGGTAACGAGCCTTGTGTGAAGCAAATAAACAAAACAAAACAATGTAAGAAACCACTATGGTTCTCAAAGGAAGTGGCAGTGAAGGTTCAAGAGAAAAAGAAAGCATTCAGGAAGTACAAGGAATCGCAGAAGGAGCAGGACAGAGAACTGTATCAGTTAAAGCAAAAGGAAGCTGGGAAGGCAGTCTGAACAGCAAAGGCCCAAACTGAGGAAAAGATAGCTAACTCAGTTAAGAAGGGGGATAAAACCATTTATAGGTACATCAGGGAGCGAAGGAAGACCAAGGGAGGGAAGTGAGGCTTAATAAAGGGAGGGAGGGTGGGCAGAGGGAGACTGTGAAAGGCAGAGATACTAAACAAATATTTTTGCTCAGTATTTACAAATGAAGAGGGAGGTACCTAAAACAAACAGTAGAAACACTCTGGATACAGAAGTTGATACCAGCACATTTACAGAAGAAAGGGTTATGAAAGAACTCTTAAAACTGAAGGTGGACAAAGCAATGGGGCCTGATGGGATTCATCCCAGAATTCTAAAAGAACTAAGGGTACAACTAGTGACACCACTGACTACCCTCTTTAACAAATCATGGGAGGATGGAGTGGTATCCGAGGACTGAAGGAGAGCAGATGTGATTCCTTCACAAAAGTGGGAGCAAAGGCAGAAGCAGGAAACTACAGACCTGTTAGTTTAATCTCAGTGATAGGAAAATGATGGAATCACTTCTGAAGGAAAGATGTCGAGTATCTAGAGGCCAGAGGCACAGGACCAAGGCAGCATGGATTCACAGCGGAAGGTCATGCCAGACGAATCTGATAGATTTCTTTGACTGGGTGACCAGTAGTAGATCAGGGAGGGGCTGTGGACATGGCCTACCTAGACTTTAGCAAGGCATTTGACACAGTCCCACACAAAGATTAATATACAAGTTAGCCAGCCTGGGTGGGTCCCAAGATGACAGCCTGGGTAAAGAATTGACTGGAGAATAGGACACAGAGAGTAATAGTAAATGGGTCCACTCTGAAGAAAGGGGTTACTAGTGGGTACAGAGTTCAGTATTAGACGGTCCTCTTCAATGTCTTTATAAGTGACATTGCAGAGGGACTGGAAGAAAAGTATATCTCTTTGTAGATGACACAAAGATCTGCAAAGAGTTGATGCACAAGGTGGGGTGGAAAGGATGAGAAGGGACTTGGCAAGGTTAGAGGAATGGTCAAATGTATGGCAGCTTAGATTCAATGCTAAGAAGTGCAAGGTAATGCACCTGGAAACAAAAACCCAGGGAAGAGTACACAATGGGGGTGAGATACTAACAACAACAAAATGGAAAGGGACCTGGGGGTAGTCATATCAGATGACCTAAAGGTGGGCAAGCAATGTGAGAGGGCAGCAAGGAGGGCTGGGGGGATACTGGGATGCATAGGGAGAGGCGTCACCAGTAGAAAACAGGAAGTTATTTTGCCTCTGTACAGACAGCTGGTCAGACCCCATCTGGAGTACTGCGTGCAGTTCTGGAGACCCAATCTCCACAAAGACATAGACAGGATGGAAGCTGTCCAGAGGAGGGCAACTAAAATGGTGCAGGGTCTGCACCAGAAGACATATAAAGAGAGACTTAAAGAGCTTAATATGTATAGTCTCGAGGAAAGGAGGGAGAGGGGGGACATGATAGCAACTTTCAAGTACCTCAAGGGAATCAACAAAGTCCAAGAGGGTAGCATCTTTCAAAAAAAGAGGTGTGCAAGAACAAGGGGGCACAATTTGAAGATGGGGGCAGCTCAGAGGTAACTTAAGGAAGTATTTTTTCACAGAGAGGGTTGTGGATGCATGGAACGGCCTTCCGGAGGAGGTTGTGGAGTCAAAAACAGTGGTGGAATTCAAGCATGCATGGGACAGTCATAAGGCAATTCTAGGGCGTGGGGGTAGGAAGAAGTAGGCTGCTGGTTAACTAGGATCTGCAGCTTATCCATTAGGTAGGGAAATGGGCAGACTGCGTGGGCCAAGTGGTCCTTATCTGCCGTCAAATTCTATGTTTCTATGTTGGTCCAGGGAGGGGGCAGAACACTGGGGAAAGTGAATCATGAAAAAAGGACCATTACAGAGATTGTCACCGTAATGGTCTTTTTTTGTGTTTCACCGTTGGGGTCTCAACCTGAAGTGGTGCACCGGGATGTAAAACACCACCATCAGTGTCATTCCACAAGCAACAGCCCTGTGCCCCTGCCCAAAAGATTCCAGTCCTCACCTGTAGAGCTATCAGTGTTTCAAACTGGTTCTGTGATTGCCCTTGTTTGGTAAGGTAGTACATTATCATTAACTGAGCAACTTTACTGTCATCCTTTGCCTTAGGACATGATATCTGCTTCTCAAATGCCCCTGGCAGAGATAGTTTTTCTGCTGTTTTCTTTCCTGTATGCACCAGCAAATGTTCTCTGTTCCTTTCATGTCCGTAGAAAGCAGACACTTGCATATTGGTTGTGCCAGTTGTGGCAAATGGATTGCTTTTGCCACCTTTCTTTTACCAACTGCACTTTCCAGCAATATTTCCCTCTGCTTCCTCCTTTACAAGCTATGGAAATAACTTTGTCCAGCTGTCCCTCCACAATCTTAATTTCTTACTGCTTTTAGCAGATGCAAACTGTTCAAACTGCTCATCATTTTCAGTTTCAACATTCACAATCTGATTCTCCAGAGGTGTGTTTAAGACACATTCAGAAGATAATGTTGTCTCCTTGTCCTTTGCTGCTGAAGATTCTCCTCCAGAAAAGTAATCAATAAGGCTTCTTTGAGACATTGCTGTGTGCCACTCATGAGGTAATCTGACCTTTCCCCACCCAGTTCTTCACTCCTCCTCCTGGCTGCAATTTGCTGCTGCACTCACAGCTTGGGCCCTGCACAAATACACAAGACATAGCACACAGTAAACCCCAAGTTCACTAAAAACTATCGGCCAAATAGTCGCGCAATGCCCTAAACTGCCTAAAGTAATTTAAATTTAAAATTATTACCTCCATGTCCACAAAAAGTAATTGGTGCCTCCAGTGATGTGTGAAGCCTGCTGGCCACACAATATGTCTCTGCCTTTTCCTCGGGCGAGCGGAGCAGACTGTACTCGCATTATTTTTTATTTTAAATGTAAAACTTGTTTTGGTTTTTTATCAGACTCTTTTCCCTGCTTATTCTTTCCAGCCATCGGTGCCTGCAGAATGGCTCCTCTCATCTCTCCCCAATCGTCCTCTTGGGACAAACCACTGACTGTGCTGCCAAAATGGGGAACTGATCCAACCCCCCCACACTCAATGCTCTTCCTTCTGGCATGTTCCCCATCGTTCCCCTCCTTCTCCCCACTTTACCTGTGGCCTGCACTGCTCTCCAGGGTGCCAAAACCACCAGGTGACAAAGGGGGAGGGAGGGAAGGGAAAAAAAAAAGAAACAGACTTGAGCGTTTCGCACATCTGTAGTATAGCAGCCTGCTCAGGTCTCCTGGGCATGTACTGCTGAGCATCTTGGGGACTCTCAGGGCTAGAAGACAAGCATATTGAAGCACAAGATGTGCATAAAGCATGCAGGTACTCACATCCCAGAGAGCCCTGAATGCGTGTGAAAATGTGGAACGTGATGGGAGCTTGTACCGTAACCACAAGTGCTGCATAAGTCTGCAAAAGCCAATGTTTTCTACAAATGAAAAGGGTTAAAGATCCCCATCTCTTCACCTATAAACTGTGTGATGTGTGAGCTGTTGGAAGGGATAACTGATACTTCGTTCTGGCCTGGAATGCTTCCACTAGTGGTACTGACCATGGTTGGGTGGATGTTCCACACTTGCCAGATATTGTGCAAATAGCGGGGCTGGGTGGGAGTGCTGGGGTTCATGCAGGACTCTTAGATTTTGAGGAAGATGGAGTGGTAGCAGCAGTAGGTGAAACAGTATTTTTTTCAGAGGCTGCATGTTCTTTGGGACTGACAATACCACCAGCACCACTGCCTGCATCATCATCAACACAAGATGGGTCTGATGGATCCACATGCACAGACCATGACATTTTAAAAACCTGGGGATGTTTTACCTTTAGGTCGCTCGTTAAGGAGGTATTTTTAAATTTGCTAGAGATTCCCCTTCTGATTGTTGTACTGTACAGTGTGCACACTGCCTTTCTGTTACCTTCTTTTAGTAATGAGAAATGCAGCAATGCCATGCTCGTACCACTTCTGACACCATTCATGCAGCTAGAGTCACTAGTACTACCACCACTCTTTGGGCCACTACTAGCCTTTGTTGTTTGGACTTGCATCTATGGGTCTTCCCCTAGCATCACTGGTGCCCCTGTACCTGCTCTACTTAGCTGTTCAGGCTGGGGTGGAGCCTGCTGAAAAAAGTGCTGAAAGGTAGCTTGCCAAATTTGTTTTTTTTGGAGGGGAGCCATACCTTCTTTCACATCTCACTGTGACCTCAAGAGATGGAGGTTTTTTGGCCACCCAACTTTCTAGCTTTACAGCTCTCAAGGTATTCTCTATACCCTGTCGCATCATCAGAGCCACTAATGGTACTCTCCTCAGATGATGAATCAGTGGGGAAACCTGGTGGAAAGTACTCAGACCCAGATAAGTACAACACCTTCTCATCTGCACTGACTACTGGACACAGGCCAAGAAACATATGGTGTCACCCTAGGGGTGGACACAGTACAGAAAGTAGTTGTGCAACTGGCTGTAGCCACAGTGGTAGTAGTGGCCGGTGTCACTGTAGCAGTACTGATGGTCACTGTGGTTACAGCAACAGGTGTGGTCTCAGTCACAGTGGCAGGAGTGATCTGGGTGACAGTGGAAAGAGTGGTCTGGATCATAGTGGCAGGAGTTGTCTCAGTCATAGAGGGGTCTCAGTCACAGTGCCAGGAGTGGTCTCAGTCACAGTGGCAGCCAGAAGTTGCCTCAGTGAGAGTGGCAGGAGTGGCTGACAGGGCCACTGTTGCAGCAGATGTCTTGCTCATACAGCCGTTCACGCACACAGAAAACAGAAAAGTTGCTAACTGAAACATTGGGAGTCAGCTGACTAGTCCCACCTGACCAGCGGAAGCTATGGTACACTCACATTTGCTTAAGTGGCCATGGATAAATCCAAGGAAGATTTCTGATATTACATTTAAATTATATTTATTATGAAATCAAGTGACTCAAGTGACTGCAGCAATGCTGAGCTGACAAGTCTCACTCACTATAATCAAGCCTGACTAAATTCCCAGAAAAAAATATTTCCTTAAATTAAATTACACAGCCACAAACTTAGAAAATGTCTTGGGTGCACAGTCATACACACACAGAGAACAGAAAAGCAGCTAACTGAGCAGTGGGATTCAGCCAACTAATCCCACCTAGCTACAGTTTACTTGCATTTTCTTAGCGCCATGGAGGGACCAAGCCTGGGTTCTCACAGGAAGATTTCTAATATTACATTTAAACTATGCTGGCTCCATGGCACTGAGTGATAGGGCATCACTCTGGCATGCTGGCAACCTAGGTTTGTGCCCCGATCCCCGATGCTGAGAATGGTGACCTGCAGGGATAGAGTTCAGAGTGTCCCTTGGATACTTCCCTCCCAGGGTGGGTGGGTTGCTATGCGCCACTTCAGTGGCAGCTACTGGTGGTGGCAATGTGGAGGAGTTCTAGCTGTGGGCAACCACACACCAATCACCCCACTAGAATGCCGCTGCAGTTGCATCGCATGGTGGTGGGTGTGTCCCCAGCAAAAAATGAGAAAATGGCCAGTCTCAATCCCAGATGATGGCCTTGGGTAGGTTTCCCTACACCACCTCAGGTCGCGCAGTTCCTGCGCCTCCTAACCAATGTCCTCAGGTCCGTGTGCCTGACGGGTCAGCCCTGAGCAGGGGTCTAATAGGAGATATGTGGACTTGGGGTGGAGCTGGAGCCACCTGGGCAGACAGATGGAGACCAGCATGAGAGCCTGAAGGCATAAGGCCACGGGAAGCCGCGGGAAGGTGGGACAAAAAATGTTTTAACTATATTTATTATTGAAATCAAGTCACACAAGTCATTGCAGCAATGCTGAACTAACAAGTCTAATTTACTACAGTCAAGCCTAACCAAATTCTCAGAAAAAAAATTATTTTTTACATTTTTTCTTGGGCACAAAGCCGAGCTATGAACAACAATAGCAAAAAGGTCCCTACAGCTAACCACTTCATTTAAACTACTTGCCTTGTTCTTCACTTCGGACAATTAAGTTACAAAACCCTTACAGTTCTACTCAAAATAAATCCTTTCAACACCTTTCTTACTCCCTTAAGCTGTTAGTCTTTAAAACACACTATATTGCAGCATTAAATCTGGTTTGAATTTAGTGCAGTACACGCACACACAAGCGTGTGTGTGTGTGTGTGTGTGTGTGTGTGTTTGTGTGCGCTGTTGGGGCTCGGGCTCTGCCTGTCGCCATCAGCAAACACTAAACATCCCTTCTATTTTCCCTTTCTTAAAAGCTTAATTTTCAGGCTGCAGTGAAATATTTGACTCTCTCTAGCTGGGAATTTAGAAAGAGAACAAAAAATGTCAAGATTTCGAATTGTTGTCTTGTTTTAACAACTGGATGGAAGTAGATTCGTTCTCTGCAGCAGCTCAAGTTTTCTGTCTCTACTGCCAAAAGCTTCTGCAAGTGCTGGGTCAAACGACCTGCTTTCAGTAAGCTTCCAAAGTGGCTTCTGAGTGGACAGAAAGTCTCGAGAGATCTTGAACTCCCGCCAAATAGCAAAACGCTGAATAGCCCCGAATAGCACAGCTTACTGGTATTTCTTCCTGAGTAACAAATAGTCTATTATTCATGGTATTTGAGAAATATTATTTGTTACTTGCACAACCCTATTTGTAATCACTTATACAGGTATGTGGTCTTGAAGTGGGAGGGCCCTCTAGATTACCAGAGCCAGTGAAAATATACTGTATATCATAACGATGGGAATTCGTGAGGGAGGAGATCAGTTTCTACTGTAGTGTGTCATTTAATTGAGTTCTCACATACTGCACATTTGGTGACTTATAGCACCATTGGTACACTGATTTAGCTCTGTCACCCTTTGCAAACCATCTGCATCAATCTCAAATACAGACAATATTTGCAAGACATTTGCCAAGATAAGCTGTATGTAATTCTATAATCATACCTTCCTGACACAATTTTCACAGTTATCTATTCAATTTTGACCCTCTCCCCTTCCCAGCCATCCAACCAAGCCCTAAAACTTGTGCGCTCCTCCACCTCTGACACCTTTGAGGTCCCCAATGCCTTTTAATTTTTCATCTGTTTCATACATTGTGTTCCCTCCACCTCCATTTCCCTTTTTCCATCCATGCTCCTACACCCTCCTCCCTTGTCTCTTCTGCACCATCACCCCCTTTCCCACCTCTTCTCCTTGCCTCTTTCTCTCCTATCACCCATGATGCCACCCTGGCTGCTCTAGGTTTTCTCAGCCATTCTAAGGGTCATAGCCTGGATGTAGTTTCCTCTAAGCTCCATCTCTCTACCTCTACTATTTCTGTCCCAGCTACTTCTCACCCAAATCTCTATTTCTGTCTTGGGTCTGTTCCCTGAGACTACAAACAGGCTAAAGTCCTCACCCTCACAAGTGAGGTGACCCTTCTTGACTAGGAAACTTCCATCTTATCTCTTGTCTACCAGCACTGACCACAGTGAAAGAAAAACTTGATCTTCAGCTCCCCTCCTTCCTTGACTCTACCTCCTACCTCTACCTCTTTCAGACTGGCTTCCATAATTCCCAATCCATTGTCTCATTTACAGGTCACTGACTCATCCCAAAGGTGATGGACCAGGGCCTTGTGACTACAACCATATTTATTGACTTAGCCAAGGTCATTTATACTGCTGCTCTACCCAATATAGAAACACAAACATCAAATTTGTCACCAGAAAAGGACCACTTGACCCATCCAGTCTGCCCGATGGTCCCTGCCTAGTCTGTCTCCACAGACCCTAACAGGTCTCTGGTAACTCTCCATCCTCTCTGCCTATTTACTAATATTCCCGTATGTCTATCCCATGAGTGCTTGAAGCCTCCAACTGTTTTTGCTTCCACCAATTCCACAGGCAGTCTGTTCTAGCAGTCCACAACTCTTATATGAAGTAGTACTTCCTCACATCCCTGTTACATTCCCCCACCAGCTACACTGCATGCCATCTGATCCTGGTGCTTTTTCTCATTTAAAAGAGACTCCCCTCTTGCACTCTGTTTACCCCCATGAGGTACTTGTAGGTCTCTATCATGACCACTCTCACTCTTCTGTCTTCCATGGTGTACATTTGAGATTCCTCAGTATCTCCTCATATGGCTTTTGATGCATCCCATTGTGTTAGAGAAAAACAAGAGTAAAAGAAGGAGGAAACCACTTTGTTCTCAAAACAGTAGCAGAAAATGTCAAAACCAAAAGGCTGGCCTTCAGAAATATAAGGAATGCAGAGGGATGAAGATAAGGAGGTCATACCAAACTTCCCTAAGGGAAGCAGGGAAGGCAGTAAGACAGGCAAAGGCTCAAACCAGGAAACACTAGCATGAACAGTAAAAGAAGGGACAAAACTTTCTATAGATACATTAATGAAAGGAGAAAGTCAGAGGAGGTATTGCTAAGATCAAAGGGGATAAGGAGGAGTGTGTGGAGGAGGACCAAGGAAAAGCATCTGTCCTAAATAGATACTTCTGCTTAGTATTTACTGAGGAGAAAGTAGGGCCAGGCCCACAGCTCAGCACCATGGACACAGGGAAGGAGGTGTGCACTAGTCCTTTCACAAAAGAAAGGGTCCTACAAGAGCTCAGTAAGCTCAGGGTGGACAAGGCAATGGGACCTGATGGCATACATCCCGGGATACTAAAGGAGCTAAGGGTGGAACTAGCAGAGCCATTATCAGAACTGTTTAGTGAGTCTCTGAGCACAGGAGAGGTCCCAGAAGACTGGAGAATGGCTCATGTGATCCCAATCCACAAGAGTGATAACAGGGAGGAGGCAGGGAACTACAGACCAGTCAATCTTACCTCAGTAGTGGGCAAGATTATGGAGGCACTCCTTAAGGAAAGGATAGTGCAATACCTAGAATCCATAGGAGCACAGGATCCAAGACAGCATGGGTTTATAACAGGAAGGTCCTGTCAAACTAATCTCATAGATTTCCTTTGATGTGGGCAAAGGGGGTGTAGTTGATGTCACCTACCTTGACTTCAGCAAAGCCTTCAATACTGTTCCACATAGAAGATTGA
Organism: Neoceratodus forsteri; assembly: GCA_016271365.2. Lineage (NCBI taxonomy): Eukaryota > Metazoa > Chordata > Ceratodontiformes > Ceratodontidae > Neoceratodus > Neoceratodus forsteri. The sequence goes on along the minus strand of CM057449.1, from coordinate 786,054,280 downwards.
TTAATAAGCTGGGTAGGTTCGGGGTGGGCCAGAAGTTGGTCAACTGGGTGGCAAACTGGTTGACGGCAGAAAACAGGGAGTGATGGTAAATGGTTTACAGTCAGAAGAGATACAAGTCACATGTGGGGTACCTCAGGGATCAGTCCTGGGGCCAGTCCTCTTCAATATCTTCATCAGTGACATTGCAGATAGACTGGAGGGTAAGTTTGTTTGCAGATGACACCAAGATCTGCAACAGAGTAGATGATCCAGATGGGGTGGGCAGAAGAAGAGATCTGGATAAACTGGCAAAATGGTCAGAAGAGTGGCAACTGGGGTTTAACAAAGAAGTGCAAGATCATGCAGAAAGGAAGAAAACCCTGAAGCCACCTATAGGTTGGAAAGGAGTTGCTGGCAGTCACAAGGGAAGAAACAGACTTGGGCATCATCATCACAGATGACCAGAAATCATCCAAGCAGTCCACTAAAGCAGTAGGTAAGGCTAGACTCGGGATGTTGGGGTGTATTAGTAGAGGTATCGCAAGTCATAAGAGGGAGGTAATAATCCCTCTTTACAAAACAATGGTTAGGCCCCATCTGGAGTACTATGTGCAGTACTGGAGGCCGCACCTGCACAAGGACATTAACAAAATGGAGGCAGTCCAGAGAAGGGCAACCAAAATGGTGCAGGGACTGCATTAGAAAACATATGAGGACAGATTAATGGAGCTCAATATGTATACCCTAGAGCAAAGCAGGGAGAGAGGTGATATGATCGAAACATTCAAACATCTTAAGGGTATTAACAAGGTGAAAGAGTCTAACACATTTCAATATAAGAAAAATAGCAGGACAAGAGGACACAGCATGAGATTAGAGGGAGGCTGAGTAAGGGGTAATGTGAGGAAGTTCTTTTTCACAGAAAGGGTGGTGGATGCATGGAACGGCCTACATCAGGAAGTGGTGGATATGAATATAGTGCAGGGCTTCAAACAAGCATGGGATAGGCATGAGGGCATTAGTCAATCTGTTGAGGTTGATGAGTATGAATATGATGAGTATGAACTGATGAGTATGAATAGATAGGCCATTGACAGAGTACAGGCCTGTGGCACATTCATAAGATAGAAAAAATGGACAGACTAGATAGGCCTTGCAGTCCTTATCTGCCATCAGCTTCTATGTTTCTATGTTTCAACCCCTGCGCCATTTCAGCTGCCCTCCTCTACACTGCCTCTACCCTGTCTATGTGCTTTCTGAAGTGTGCCTCTGGAACTGGACACAATACTCCAAGTGGGATCTCACCATCGAGTGATAAAGTGGCAACACCACCTCCCTCATCTTATAGGTTCATAGGTAGTTATAAGTTCAAGGACAAGCCCATTTAGAACTTGCCACCATATATCTTAATGGTGGAAAAATAACTTTCGTTCACCCATATATTGGTCAAGCCTAGATTGAATTGACTAATGTTTGCACTAGAGATGACAAATGGTGGAAGAGGTTCCATAATGGTGGTATCCTTTGAGTAACAAAATTTCTTCTTCTGACAGTCTTATTATGACTAGTCACTAATTTAAATTTGTGTGATCTTGTATTATTAAGTGTGTTCTGTTTTTCAAGGCAATATGTTTCAAGTATTGCAGGATCATTATATGCTCTATACAGAAGGCACAATTCCTCTCTCATAGATCTATAATGTAAAGAGTACAACCCAAGTGATTTCAGTCTATCAGAGTAATCCAACTCAGACAAGTTACATACTTTCCTGGTGATTCTCCTCTGAACCCTCTCTACCAAAGCTTTGTTACCAAGCGATGTAGGAGCACAAGAGGGAGAGCAATATTCTAAGTGAGATCTAACCAAGCTTGTATATAAGGGCACAATAACTTCCTTTTTATGACTATTGATATGTTTTAGAATACAGCTGATTATCCCATGACATTTTTAACTGTATTAGCAGTATGTATCCCAAATTTTAGATTATTAGAAATAATTACTCCTAAATCTTTTCAGTAGTGATTGATTGTAAGTACCATTCAATTTGTAGTCTGCAACAGAGCTGTTTTTACCTAAATGCATCACCTTACATTTACTGATGTTAAAGGTTAATTTATTTTCATCTGCCCACTTAGTCAATCTGTCGAGGTTAGTTTGTAAAGCTGCAACTGACTCACTGTTATTTACAATACAACCAATTTTGCTGTCATCAGCATATTTGTTTATCCATACTCCATCAACAGTCTGCATGGAGGCAATCAATAAATTAAACAATAAGGGCCCCAGAACAGAGCCCTGCATACCACTGGTCACTGTGGCACATGATGATTCATACCCTCTAATAACAACTTGCTGTTTTCTACTGTCAAGTCATGATGCAATCCATTTGGTTATATTGTTATGTAATTTCAGATATACTTACTAATTAAGTAAGATGTAATGAGAAATTGAGTCAAATGCTTTGGCATAATCTAAATATATAAAATCCACAGGTAAACCCAAGTCTATAGCCTTACTAACTAGTTCAAACAAATTAGTTAAGTTGCTCTGACAAGATCTGCCTTTAGAAAAACCTTGTTGACTAATATCCTGAAAACTAATTACTTTCAAATGGTCTATAATTTTATGCTGGAGTAGACATTCCACTAATTTTCCGAAATAGGAATTCAAGCTTATGGGCCTGTAATTTTCAGTGTTCTGCTTACTATCCCTTTGTGTAATGGCATTATTAATGCCACTTTCCAATCAGTACAGCAACTCCCTCAGTGACTGAGGTGTTAAATAAATGAAGCAAGATACCGAGCTATTCCAAAGACAAGCTTTTAATAAAAACAGGAGGATTCCATCTGGACCTCTGGAGTTAGATTTCATCATTTTAATGGCACCTAGAATATCTTGTGTGGTAAACAAGATAGGAAAATCTTTATGTTCTGTATGATTCTGTGTGAAGTTCTCTTTTGCTTGAAAACACTTACAAAGTAAGTGTTCAATTCCTCAACCATTTTATTATCATTAGTTACTAATTTTTGATCTACCATTAAAGGACCCACACCACTGGACTTACTTTTTAGTGAACCAATATAATTATAAAGCTTTTTTATCTTTGGTTATTGTTGCAAGGTTGACTTCCAAATTTTGCTTTGCAAGTCTAATTACATTTTTAGTTTTCTTTTCCGTCATTTTAAATTTTTGTCAGTTACTTTCAGAAGGTTTTGGAGATGTTCCAAGATCTTTAATATTAATAAATATTAAATCTAATATATTATTTTCCTTATTAGTTCCTTTACCAGTTGCTCTAAATCATGCTGTAGGCTAATTTCTATAAACTTATTTTCTATTGAGTTAGTACACTCAAGTGTAATCCAGTTTATTTTCGGGAAATTAAAATCACCCATAAGAATGTAGTCATCATGGACTACCACATAGTCAGTACTGTGGATACATCTTTCATTACTTAATATATCCAAGCTTGAAGTGATAAGCTAAACCTACAGTTAAGGGACCTTCTAGAAAAGTAACTTTCACCCATATAGTTTCATTTTCCTCTGAAGAGTTTTGATCAGTTTTTAGATCACAACAATTCAATGTATTCTGAATATAAAGAGCAATTCCAACACCTCTAGATGCTGAACGATTCTTAGTGAAATTTATATATCCAAGTATTTCAGTCCCCCAGGCAGAATCACTAAACCACGTTTCAGTTACGCCACATATATCAATTTTGTCCTTATAAAGAGTATATGTTAATTCATCAATTTTATTTTGCAAACTTCTAGCATTTAGTAGCAGCAGTCTAACTTCATTTTCAATTATTATGTTATCAGTACTAGGAGCATTGGCCATATTGATGGTATTATTAACCATTATTAAAGGAAAATGGGCCTTATGGGAGTCAAATAGGGACTGTACAGCTAAGCCCCCAGTGCTCAGTTTAAATGTTTATTAATAAAGTAATTAATGTGTTCCACCAGTAGCATAGAACCCCTTTTATTGGGGTGAAGACCATCCCTTCAAATAAACTATACTCTATCTGTAAATTCCTCCCAGTGAGTAATGCAGCCAATTTGCTGCTTAAAACACCAGAGCCTAAGCCAGTTATTGATTTCTTTAATCTTATCCATTTGCGATCTAGTAGCTTTAGTGAAGGGGAGTATTTCAGAGAAAACAATATCGTTATCTAGTTCAGAAAGCACATTTGTCAGGGTAACAATTTCTTCCTTTATTGTCTGAACATTTTGACTCTTGACATTGTTCACCCCTGCATGAATTATACCTAGAGGGCTTTTGCCACTACCCTTTAGAATTTGCTTTGACATACGAGTAATGTCAGAGATTCTGGCACCTCTAAAATAGGAAACAGTTCTGTTAGATTTATTTTGATCACAAATGGCTCGATCTAAGTGTTTAATGATCGAATCCCCCAGTACAAATATTTGTTTTGGCTCCTCAGAAATGCCAGCATCATAATTCATCTGAACCGCAGTCTCCATTTGCACACTAGATGTTTCTCCCATAGGGGGGTGTCAATTAAGACGTTAATATTATTTGGGATAGAGGACTGTGAGACCAGGGGAATAGACAATTCCTGCTGTTCTTTCAGATCTATCAGTGGGTCATACCTGTTCAGTGTAGACACCTGAAAACAATTTGCTTCCTACCTCTTTTGCTTGTTTTCCTACTCTAAAACTAGATACCATTTCTCATCTGAATCTTCTTGTTCCATTTCATCCTTATTCTCTTTCTAGTATTTGTATTTAATGAGATAATATTATCCTCACTCAATAACTGGCATGACTGAGGCAGGAATTATATTTTGAACAGTATCAGAGGGTTAACTAAAGTGTTAGGAGGAAGTATTAAGCAGCCTTCTGGCAGTCCTTTTGACACATTTCTAATGTATTTAATCTTGCACAGACGTGAAATATACCTAGTAGTGATTCGGATTCCTCATTTTGCCTGCATTTCACACATTTAAATGACTGATCAATAACAAATGAAGTATTAAAGCAATACATAAAACAGGTTCTACATTTAACCCCCAAACTACCATCCTGTGTTGTAATAACATCCTCCATGATGTATATTAGCCTGTTTTTACAACTCCTCAGAAATAACTGACAACTTACAATGCAGATTTATTTATTATGTTGGGATAGTCACAAGAGCACTTACATATACAGTAGTTTCTTGTATGTCATATCCTTTTACACAGCCATGCTAAACCCTGCTATACTCTGCTAAACATGCAAAACATGCGCAGATGCGCGTGTCTTTCCGCGCGTCTTCACGTGTGACGACGCTCTGCTCACTGCAGGCAGACTTAAATACCAGCCTGACTCAGGAAGTGCTCTGAAAAGGTCACAGAGCACTTGTGTGCACAAAATGCCCCAAAACTGATTTAAAATAGTAAAACACCACAAAGGTGACTTGTTGTGCCTAATAATAGCCCCACAGTACTAAAAGCACCAAATTTACACACAGATTCACTGAACTATAGTTCTGGGGAACTTCATCAAGAACTACAGCTCCTCTTCCTGTTTCCTGAAACAGGGCTCTACTGAAGTTACAGAGGCAGTGTACCAAAAACATTTTCCAGCAGTATATTATAACACAACTAGGCTTCTACTTGCAGTGCAAGCACCATTACAGGTAGAATATTGCCTAGTTCTACTCATGCTCACTGCAGGGCAGAATTAAATAACAGCTCTGACCAAGGAAGTGCTCTGAAATGGTCACAGAGCTCTCATGTGCACAAAATGCCCCAAAACTGAATTAAAATAGTAAAACACCACAAATGTGGCTTGTAGTGCCTAATAATAGCCTCACAGTTCTAAAAGTACCAAATTTACACACAGATTCACTAAACCGTAGTTCTGGGGAACTCCATCAAGTTCTACAGCTCCTCTTCCTGTTTCCTGAAACAGGGCTCTACTGATATTACGGAGGCAGTGTACAAAAAAACATTTTCCAACAGTATAATATAAAGGCAACTAGGTCTACCTGCAATGCAAGCACCATTACAGGTAGAATATTGCCTAGTTCTGCTTGCGCTCAGCGCAGGGCAGACTTAAATACCAGCCCTGACCCAGGAAATGCTCTGAAAGGTCACAGAGCACTCATGTGCACAAAATGCCCCAAAACTGATTTAAAATAGTAAAACTCCACAAATGTGGCTTGTAGTGCCTAATAATAGCCCCACAGTACTAAAAGCACCAAATTTACACACAGATTCACTGAACTGTGGTTCTGGGGAACTCCACCAAGAACTAAAGCTCCTCTTCCTGTTTCCTGAAACAGGGCTCTACTGAAATTACAGAGGCAGTGTACAAAAAAATGTTTTCTAGCAGTATATTATAATACAACTAGGCTTCTACCTGCAGTGCAAGCACCATTACAGGTAGAAGAATATTGCCTAGTTCTACTCACGCTCACTGCAGAGCAGACTTAAATACCAGCCCTGACCAAGGAAGTGCACTGAAAAGGTCACAGAGCACTTGAGTGCACAAAATGCCCCAAAACTGATTTAAAATAGTAAAATACTACAAATGTTGCTTGTAGTGCCTAATAAAAGCCCCACAGTACTGGAGCTATCTCTCCCTATTCATTCCAGCATCTCAATGGCCCTACCCATTGCTTTGTCACACTGCCAGGTCACTTTGAAGTCCTCAGTTATGATAGCAGCAAGGTCTCTTGCCTGCTTAGTGACTCTCAGTACCTCCCCTCCATCCTATACTCATCTCTTGGGTTCCTATGCCTTAGGTGCAAGAATTTGCACTTCTGGCATTGAATCCTAAGTGTTACGCTCTTGACCACTCCTTGAGTTTCCCAAGATGCCCGTGCATCTTCTCCACCCCCTCCTGAGTGTCCACTCTATTAGAAATGATGGTGTCATCTGCAATAAGGCATACTTTTCCTTCCAATTCTTCTGTAATGTTTTATGAAGACACTGGCGAGGACCAATACCAGTACTGAGCCCTGCAGTACCCACTGGTCACTCTCCCATCATTAGAGTGAGTGCCACTAACCACCACCCTCTGTTGCTTATCCATTATCCCATTTCTAACCAAATTCACAAGTTTGGATCCCACCCTAGGTTGCTAAATTTCTTTATCAGTCTCCTCTGTGGCACAGTGTTGAAGGCCTTGCTAAAGTCCAGATTGGCCACATCCACTGCCCTCCTCTGATCTATTTCCCTGGCCACTCTGTCAAAGAAATCAAACTGATTCATATGGCATAACCTCACCTCCCCATGTGAATCCATGCTGCCTGTGGTCTTGCAGTCCACTGATTCAAGATACTCTAACAGCCTTTCCTTTAACAGGATTTCCTTTAATTTCCCCACCACTGATGTGAGACTGACTAGCCTATAGTTTTTAGCCACCTCCTGCTGCCGCTCCTATGTAGTGGAACCATGTATGATCTCCTCCAGTCCTCTGGAACCATGTCTGTTTCTGGAAAGCTGTTGAATAAGGCCAACAGTGAGGCAATTAGCAGCTCCTTCAGTTCTTTTAGTACTCATGGGTATATACCATCCTGTCCCATAGTCTTGTCAACTTTCAGAACTGCAAGGCCCTTCAGGACTCTTTCCTCTGAGAATGGTCTTGTGTTCACCCCCACCCCTTTGTTCCTACTGCTCCCTGGTGGTCTGTCTTGCCTCCCTCCACTGTGAAGACTGAGCAGAAGTACCTGCTGCCACCCTCCTTATCTTCTTTATCCCTCCCCCTGCCTTCCTCTTCTCACTTATGTACCTGAAGAAAGTCATATCCCCTTTAGCTACCCCTTGACTATCCTTTACTCTGTCTGCACCTTTGTGCCTCTCCCTGACTTTCCAGCTTCCCTCTGTTTTACTTGGTACACCTCCCTGTCCTCCTCCTTTTGCATTTCCTTACACCTCCTGAATGCCATGCTTTTTTCCTTCATCACCTTGGACACTTTCCTAGAGACCCATAATGGTCTCTTTTGCCTTTTGCTTTTCTTCACCTCCTTCACGTAGAGGCTGACTGCCTTAATAATGCCCTCCTTTATTTTCTCCACTGTACCTCTACCCCTCCCTAGCAATCACCCCTATGATGCAGTTTCTAAGGCAATCTCTCATTTCTTTAAAATTCACCCTTCTAAAGTCCAGGACCCTAATTCTTGTGTGGTTTGTCTCTGTTCCCATCTTCATGTTAAACCACACCATATGGTGATCACTGGTACCCAGGGGACTCTGTGACATCTACAATGCTGTCCTTGTTTGTAAGCACCAGTTCCAGCACTGCCCCATCACTATTTGGTTCATAAGCTAACTGCCTGAGAAAAGACCAATGTAGAAAGTCAAGGATGGCCCTGCTGCTTGTCGAAGCTGCAGTTGGAAGGCTCCAATCCACATCTGGCAAACTGAAGTCACCAAGTAGCAGCATTTCCCCCATACTTGCAATCCTGATGATGGCTTCTGCAAGTGTATTATCCAAATCTTTTTTCTGTGTGCTGGAGGTCTGTGTCATCGAGGCACAGGCCAGGAAGCACAGAGAAAACCCAGGAGCAGTTGTAAAATTCCATAAAACTGTTTATTTGTAGTTGCAGTAACATAAAATAAAATAAACCTGTTCAGAATAACTATATACAGAAGCAAAATAAAATCTCTTGTAAAAAAAAATCTCCCTTTACAGCATCAACATTTACAGTTTGTTCTAGTCTATCATAAGCTACATCAATATCTTTCTTATCAGTTTCTGATAAAACTAGCAAGGCAGCTTTTGGCATTTTTCCAACCCATTTCTTGAGGAGGTTAGCACACTATATCTTAAAAGGATTTTTTCTGTCAGGGGTCTCAATCTCAAATTATAAATATATACATTTCAACAGTAACACAATTTTCTAAACAAAAGTGATCCCAATATCAGCTACATTTCCATACATTGATTCTCATATATTTTATACTAGCAGATGTAGATATGCAAGGAAGGAAAACAGACAGCAAGAGAAAACAGTGACAGAGATAGGCAAAGGATTGCGGGACTGCTCAGGTTGATCAAGTCCGAGGTCTCACAGGAAAATGTGGTTGCGCAACCAGACAAAGAGAGAAAAGGAAAGAATACAGATCCTTGCATTTAAATACTTTCTCCAAAACAAATGGGACAGGGTCCTATTCTGCCCTGTCACAGTCTGTATACCAACACTGTATGGATAGAGGCCCCAACACCTGTCTCCAGCATGACACACAGTACCTCCAGACATTCCTTCTACTGTGGGTACTCCTGCACTTCTGTAGCCTTGACTCCCTCCCTTTCATATAGTGCAACTCCTCCTCCCCTCTTTCTTTCCCTGTCTCTCCTAAACAGAGAGTAAACCAGTATGGTCATGTAGCATTTGTGGCTGTCAGTGCAGCACCACTCCATTATGGCCACGAAACACAGGCTAGCCTCCTCCATGATGGATTCCAGGTAGAGGAATTTATTTCCTAGTCTGTTTGCATTGGTGTACTTGGCTTTCCATACCTTACTCCCTCCTGCCTGGCTGTTTTCCTTCTCCCCCACCCCCACTGCCTAGGCTGTTCCCTAACATTCTCACTGACCCACCTATTCCCTTTACCTATCTCCTTTGCTCCTTCTTTCCTGCTTCCTTGAGTTAAACAGCCCCTCTCCTATGCTTTGTCCGCACCCCTATCTTCTTACACCCCTGCCCCAAGGGAGTTCACTCCCCTTGGGTCGTTCCTCCATGCTACTTCATCATGTGGGTGGGGGGGGGAATTGTTGCCTCCATTAGTTCTATAGTGGTCCTCTGGTTAGGGTGTGGCAGAAGGTCTCTATACCCTTGCCAGTTTGGCCTGGAGTCCAGCAACCTCTGCCCACAACCTAGAAAGATCAGCACAAATGGGACAGCAACTCAGTCTCCAGAAGGTGTCCCAAAAGACTGCAGCCACACAACCATTGCACTGCACCAATCCCATAATATTTCCTTTCCTTTACCTAGTGTTTGCTTAAATTTCTCTGTACCTTTCTACCTCTTTCTTACTCCTATTGTACTTCTGCCTCTCCTTTTTGCTTTCCTAAAACTAATTTGTGACCCTATCCCAGACAGGGTGTCACTTGTTTTTGCTCTTTTTTTAACCCTCCTAATTGTACCTACCTTATTGTGGGTGTGTATTACTTCTTTTCCACTGGTAGTAAGGGTTATAACTTGCAGTTACCATCCCCTTAGTTTTTGTAAATAGTAACCAGTAATGTGTTTTCTCCCTCCTTGATCTGGTGTCCCCCTGAAGAGTGTCCTGTGTACTGTCTGTTGATGCTTTGCAGAGTCTAGTGAGGCAGATGCTCCACTCCTGCTCTTTCCCTCTCATGTGATGGGACACAAGCATGATGAAAGCTATGCAGGCGTTACTCCTTTATCTACCCTTCCTATTTCCTGGTCTCCCAGTTGCCTGTCCCCATTATGCCTCTGGCAACTTCTCCCCAAATCACACACCTGATTCACATGGCTTTCTTAATCTACTCACCTCCAACATTAATTTCCTGAGCTAGGTCCCCCACCCATAATAAATTTAAAGAAAAATCTCAAAGTTCCCAAAACTCTGACTAAAATTCTCTTCCTCCACCTACCCACTTATACTGCTATTTTAAGTATGGAGAAAATATAAATATCCACCTCTAGGTTTAAGATGGCTGCTTTCTCCTCCCTGTCATCAATTACATCAAGCACAGTGTCCCAGCTACATCTCTGGAGCACTGGTGAGATTCAACCTAGGATCGCCTAATCACCAGCTGGATAAACCTTGGACCACCAGAAGAGTGCCCACTATTGTTGCCCACCCCAGTGCAAAATTTTGAAATTACAATTTAAAATTACAAAATGGCATTCAAGGAAATTGAAGAAATGTGTCTGCAACAGGGTATGAATCCCACAAAGGTTTTGTTGGTCTGCAAAGACCCAGAGGGAGGGGACTCATTTGAATTTCTGCATGTGCTTGAGCAGGAATTGGCTGGGTTTGGGAGAATGAGATACAGCATGAGGTATGAGTACCAGACAAAAAGACTGCAAGCTTGTTTGTGGAGAGTGAAAAAGACCCTACTGCTATTGAACTGCCCTCATCATTGACATCCAGTGAGGCAGTGAGGATGAGATAGGGCACCTTTTTAACAAGGGAGTCCTGAAGCTGGCTCAATCGGATCACCTGCCTTAGGGAGCTGTGGGGAGAAAGTAAGCAATAAAAAATATCGGAACAGGAAGGCAAGTCAGAACAGGATTTGAAGGACTTATTGAATGTGGCCAGTCAAGAGAATTCGCTAGCGACTGATGTGCTGGATGCTATGGGATGTTTGATGGAAAAGGTATGACAACCAGCACAGGAGTGCAGGGAATATAGAAGGCTTTGACTTTTTTCTGTATTGAAATTGACTCCCATCAGGAAGGATGATTTTGGCACATGGATTGAACAGACTACACATATGGTACAAGACTTACAGTGCTCGGACACTAAAAAAAGAGCCCAGATGGGAAAGGGTCTCAGAGAACCTCCTTTGAATGCTATCAATTGTACCTATGCACTAATGGGAAGTAAGATATGTGCCAAAGGCACGTATCCCTCCTGCAGAGCTCCATGGCCTGGACAGGCACAAGGTGTGCGAGTCCGCGGCCCTGACTCACAGGTGTGCAGGTTCGTGGGAGGCAGCCTGGTGCAAAGGAGTGGACCTGGGCAGGCATCCAATCAGATGCCTGACCCAGGTCCCAGAGTGGATCCCTTGTGCCCTGAGAGTGGGGTGCATGAGAAGGCGTGGATCCCACATTTCCCAAAGTACTGGCACTTGCTTGATTGGCTGCCCCGGCCCTCCCAATCAGCCTAGTGGGCTACGTCAATGTAGAGGGTCATCTCCCGGTCCCACCACAGCTGGTGGGCACACACTGGGTTATGGCAGGGTCCCAGCTGCTGTAACCTATGCCCCATGTGCCTGGCACTACACAAATTAGTGAATGGGACATAGTGCAGGCATGCCCCAGACACTCCCCCCAACTGCCCATGGTGCATAGCTACCTGCAAGGCCAGGGGATCCAGTGAGCAACTTGTTGGCACACTGTCCATGATTGCCACCAGGGGTCTGCTGGACCTCCACTGTGTGACATACCCACTTAAGATTGCATATGTGCCTCAGATAGGTGGCGCATAGGCAGTCCTTTTTTTGTGCATAGGGCCCATTGCCCTCAGAGTTACCAACTCGAATGTGACTGCTCATAACTACTGGACAATACTTGAATGGATGTTTGACTATGTAGAGAAGCCTGGGACCCTCCTCCCAGTGTTTTCACTGACTAAGCAACATGAAGAAGAACAACTGTTGGACTTTTTGGTTAGGCTGGAGAAAGTTGTACAGCAGGTCAACCTGAAAGGATACTTGACACCTGACACAATTAATTGTGCTTGTGCTGCTCAGGTGTTAGATGGAGCCATGTATTCTGATCAAATCCTATAGAATATTCACCTGAGAGTCCAAATGGACATGTCCCCATCCTGTGTCAAGCTTATAGGAGCAGTTCAAGAACATGAGGAAAGATTGTTGCCAGTCATGAGAGCCATGACCCCAAAAGAGCAACTGGAACTGCTCCTGTGATCACACCAACAGTGCCTAGCAATGAGGTGCTACTAGAGAATACAGACAAGCTAATACAATGGTAACAGAAACAAGAGAAACTGCTTGAGCAACTACTGACAAAGAAGTGGCCCATTCAGCTGGAGCCATGTAGCCAGCTGACATGACTCACAGGAGAGTGTTCCACCCAAAAGACTATTCCTGGACACCAAGGTGGTACAAAGACATCTTTTTCTACAGTTGTGGTGATGTAAGGCATCTGAAGGGAGACTGTCACAACCCAGAAGATCTCCAAAGGGTCAATGAGTTACTAATCAAAAGATAATAGCAGCAAGGAAAATCCAACAGGGCCTGGTAAGGAAGTACTCCGGAGCCCTGGGAGCAAGATGGTCCTATGCAAGGACAGCTGTACCTCGAATAATTCAAACAGTAAAGAAATCAACAGAGTGAATGAAAATACTTAGACACTTGTCAGAGGTAAAAGTAATAATTGAAGTGAAGCCTACCTGAGCATTGTTGGATAGTGGCTCGCAAGTCACTATTGTTTTCAAGGCCCACTATGACAAGTTTTTGAGTCACATTCCTATGGAACCTTTCAAAGGACTGGATGTGTGGGGCCTGAGTAATGAAACCTCTCCATACTTAGGAGTCATTCAGATCTGGATCACCTTTCTTGAGAATGTGACTGGAGTCGAAGAACCAGTGGAGACATGTGCTTTGGTATGTCCTCATACCAAACTGTATGATGGTATACAGCTCATCACTGGAACCAAGCAAACATGTTTGGGCGTTTGTAGCAACTGTGCAAAAAAAAAAGAGAGTGACAAACTCCCAGAAAGAGTGTGAACTTGTCAGTGTCAGTGGCTCTGCAAGTTGCACACTCACCTCACTGGCTAGAAAATCAGAACGTTCTGGGTTCTAGACCCACACAATGCACTTGGGTTACAATCCCAGTAATGACACTCTAGTGCAGCATGAGGGGGATGCTGAACTCCTGAGTTGCCATCTTTCTTTCATTTTTTTTTTATTGACATTTTGTAGGTTTTTCTCCCAGTTTCTGCCCACTCACCCACACGTTCCTGGTGTGAGCGTGTGTGTGTGGAGGCATGCGAACGTCATGCACTATAGAATGCCCCACCCTACCATTCGCCCGTACCCCACATGATGAGATGTTAAACCGAGGTCCTGCTTCTTTGTTCTGGTAGTTGTTCAAGTAGATGTTAATGATCCCATGGCACTCCTTGAAAACAGTAGGGGAATTTTTATTAAATCAGAAACACAAATATATAAAAGAAAACAAAACAAACTGTATAATCAAGTCATAGATCACATTTTACAATATCACATTTTACAATGACTGGAAATACACAGGAAAAAATAAGTACAATCAGCTGAAATAAGCCTGAGGATATAACATTAACTTATAAAAAGAAAAAAAACAAACAAAAAGCACACATATAAACACAAGGATTATTGCTGTTCCAATCGATGCCTAAAAGGGGCCTCAGGAAACATGATACTGCAGCCTCATGTTGGAAAACCCATGACATGCTCTTCCACAATTTTTTCAAGACTCCTTGGCAGTGTGCTCCATTCCTTATTATATATTCTGCACATAGAGCATGCAATAATACTTACAGCTTTGTTATACAGGTAAGGTGCTGCTGAATAACAAACTGACAGCATGACTGCCAAATGAAAAATTTCACCACAGAGAACTATACAGTTAGAGTACTTCTGTGATATATTTCCATATATCCCTTAAAACACCAAACATCAGTTCATCATACTGAACAGAATACAATAGAGGTTTTTGTCAAGTAATGGCAACAGATTTCTAATATAACATCATATAATGACATTCCAGGAACACATGTTCTTCAGTTTCTAAGCAAGCAGTACATCCCAGTCTTGGACAGAAGCATTCCTCTGCATGCTTGTGTTTCTCGTTACTATAAACACCTAATCTCCCATGGCAACTCAATCATAACATGTCCCATTTTTTTGGAGGAACCCTATGTTCTATAAATATATTAAAGGTAACAGAAACATAGAATTTGACAGCAGATTAGGACCACTTTGCCCACCCCATCTGCCCTTTTTCTTTGCCTATCATGTCACCACATAGCCTACCTGATCTCCAGCTACTCCTCCCCACTTTCCTACCAAGATTCCATTGTGCCTATCCCATGCATGCTTGAAGCCCACCACAGTTTTCACCCCCACTACATCCACTGGAAGACTGTTCCAGGCTTCCAATACTCTTTCAATGAAGAAGTACTTCCTCACATTCCCTCCTAACTTCCCCACTACAGTTTCATTGCATGCCCCCTTGTTCTCAAGCTCTTTTTCTTCTGAAAACATATTTCCTTCCTGTACCTTATTCACCACTGTGAAGTACTTATAGATCTCTATCAAATTCACCCTTTCCCTCCTCTTTTCCAGTGTGTACGTATTGAGATCCCTCATTCCTTCCTCGTTGGGTTTATGAAACAACTCCTGCACTATTTTAGTTGCCCTCCTCTGGACAGACTCTACCCTGTCAATGTCCTTCCTGAGATTTGGTCTCCAGAACTTGACACAGTACTCAGGTAGGGTCTCACCAACGATCTATTCAGTGGTAACACCACCTCTGTCTTTCCACTGGTGATTCTCCTCAATATACAACCCAGCACCCCACTGGCCCTGCTTTGTGCTTTGTTGCACTGCCTCTACACCTTGAGGTCATCAGATATGATAACCCCAAGGTCCTTTTCAGTGATAGTCAATACCTCTTCACCCATTTTATACATCACCTCTGGGTTTCTGTGCCCTTGGTACAAGATTTTGCACTTTTTTGCATTGAAACTCAGCTGCTGTACCCTCTACATCTGTGTTCTCTCAGGTCTCTACTCATTCTTTCCACACCCTGCAGAGTATCTACTCTATTGTAGATTTTGATGTCATCTTCAAAGAGGCATACCATCCCTTCCAGCTCTTCTGCAATGTCACTTATAAAGACATTGAAGAGGTTTGGTTCCAGTACTGAGCCCTGGAGTATCCTCATAGTTACCCTTCCTCATTAGAGTGAGTGCCATTTACCACTACCCACTGTCACCTACCCATCAACCAGTTCCATACCCAGTTTACCACTTTGGTCACACCCCAAACCACTCAGTTTCCTCATAAGCCTCTGATGTGGTACGGAATGAAGGAATTGCTGAAGTCTAAGTAGGCCACACCCAATGCCCCATCCTGCTCTAGTTCCGTGATCACACAGTTGAAGAAATTGATCAGGTTTGTCTTACATGACCCCGCCGGCCCCGTGAATCTATGCTGCCTCAGATCCTGTAACCTGCTGGATTCAAGATACTCTACTACCCTTTCTTTTAATAGTGTCTCCATTAGTAGGGCCAGTAGCACTACCATTTGCGACACTGGCAACCCGTGTTTGAGATCAAGTATGGGGCATCAGAGGGTCAGCTGAGGGGAGGTAAATAAGCATCCCATCCTCCTCCGGGGGGGGGGAGATTGTGGTTTCTGGCATGTTAGCAATGCCCAATGGGGACTGGATGTGCAACAGCTGGGAGCAACACGCAGCAAGGGAGATGATGGTGGACATCTGCAGGTCAGGTGCAGTAGTGTGCCCGACCTGTTCTGACATCATTACACATCCATGCCTCCTGTGGGAAAATTACAGGGAAAAACCCTTGGGCCAGTGTGCAGTGAAGCCCTGGGACCCCCACCTGAATGACACCCCAGGCATAAGTCTTGGCTGAGGACTCAGGTTGATCACAGTCTCTCCCATGGGAAGCCCGCCAGACGAGGGTAGCTGCGGGCCTCCCAGAGTGAGCAACCTGGGGATTTGGTCATGGGTCCCAGGACAGGTGAAGTGTGCATCCCTGCCTGTAGCCTGGGTGCAAAACAAAGTCTAACAAAAAATAAAAATAATAGCATCTCCATTAACTTGCCCGCTACTTTACTGATGTTAGACTGACCAGTCTATAATTGCCAACCTCGTACCTGTTGCTGCTTTTATGAAGCAGAACTACATCTTCCCTTCTTCAGTCCTCTTGAACCCTCCAGTCCTCTGGAACTACTCCTGTTTCACTGAGTTGTTGAATAGGGCAGTCAGATGCAGTCAGTACTGAGTTACTCAATACCCTTGGGTGTACCCACTGGCCCATAACTTTATCCACTTTCAGTTTTGCAAGTCCTCTCAGGACTCTCTCTTCTGTTAATGGACTTCAGTCCACCTCCCTTCCCCATGTGTTCCTGCTGTTTCTATGTGATCCATCCCTCCCTCCACTGTGAAGACTGAGCAGAAATATCTGTTCTGGATATCTGATTTTTCATGATCCACCTCTGCACAGTCTTCCCCTACCCTTCTTAACCTCACAGTCCCTCCTCTTGTCTTTCTCTTTTCATTTATGTATCTGAAAAAGGTCTTGCCCCTTTGGCTACCCCTTTGGCAGTCCTTTATTCTGTTTGCGCCTCCATGCCCCATGCTGCTTTCCCTGCTTCCCTTTTCTTTTCCTTATACACTTTTGTATGCTCTTTCCTCTGAGTCTCCTTATAGCTCCTTAATGCCACCCTCTTAGCCCTTACCTTCGCAGCCACTTCCCTGAAGAAATATAGTGGCCTTTTTTTTTTTCTCACTTCTTTCTTGCAGAGGTTTGTTGCCTTCACTATGCCATCTCTTACTTTGGCCCACTGTTCCTCCACCACACCCAGCACCCCCCCCCCCCAGGCTAGGTCATTTCGGAGGCATTCACACATTTTGTTCTAAATCTGCACTCCTGAAGTCGACGACCCTCATTCTTGTGTGTTTTTTTTCTCTGCCACCATTCTTATGTTAAACCACTTTGTACACTGATCACTAATCCCCAGGTGGCATCCTGGTAAGTTACTAAGCTAGAATGCGCCCATTAGCAAAACCCAGAGAAGCTGAGAAGGATGTACTAACAATCATAGTATATAAACCCTTCCTGGATACCAGTCATACTAACTAATAGTAGTTTCCACTGTCTAACTTTGTTTAGCAAAACCATAATATTTTTTGGATATTGGGAAGTAATCACAGACCTGGGTCACCTTTATTTCCCCTGTTTCCACTGATTAAGGAAAGGACCTAGCCTTTCTGAGAACCAAGGACTCCAATCAACACGTGTCCCTATGAAGTCCCCCAAAAGTTGGGTGCAAGACAATACTCTAAAAGAAGGCTATGAGATTTAACATTCCCAGTCCTCCTTCCTTAACAGATAGATAAGTAGTACTGTGCTTAACTGGGTTCAACATACTCTCCCATACCATAGAAAAAACAATACACTGTAAATGTTCGTTTCCAGAGAGGATTGGGGGCACATAATTCAAAAATAAAGGAATCATTACAGTGAAAGATTTCACCATATAAACTCTTCTTTTTCAAGAGTTGCCAGGACTTCCACATACAGTATAAACCTTCATTTTTCCTTCTTCCAATTTCTTATCCAGTTCAATTTAGCATAATTCAAACTGCCAAATGTAATTCCCAAATCATGATAGTCAACTGTAAAATCTAGCCCTTCTACCATGGGTGGCACAGGTTCTGGTATAACATCTAGCCTATACCCAACACATTTATTTTTATTTATCTACAATCGAGAAGCTTTGCAAATAGATCCAAAAGGCAAAGGCTGTATGACAGGCAACCTCGTTATGTATCAAAAGCAAACCATCAGCGATGGCAAATACATCCAAGCCTGCCTACCCCTTAATTCAACACTCTGATTCAATTTTCGAATAAGTGTTGAGTATATACTGGGGGGCTAACGAACAACCCTGCCAAACTCCTCAGAAAACAGGAATACAGTCTCCCATCCATCAATTTACATTTGGATATACTCTTGCCCTGCGTAACAAGTTAGTATCCATTGTATAATGGTGTCAGTAAACCTATTTCATCAGTACAGTCCCAAATAATCATGAGACAGTCTATCAAAGGCTTTCTCCTGATCCAAAGAAACCATTAATCCTGATAGACCTTCATTCCCTTTATGTGAAAAATTTCTTGCAATAAAATTCAGTAATCCTGAATTTTCCTTCTAGGTATTGCTCAGATCTGTGTGGGGCCAATGACTGTCTTTAGGAGAAGGGATCAGTATTTTCCCAGTATTTTATTAAAGTCTTAAAGACAACATTTAAAAGGTTTATCTGCCTCCATTTATATATGGTGACTTATCACGCTCCTTAAATAAGATTGTCATCAAAGCATCCTTCATGGCATTGGGAAAGAGTCCCTGCTGTAGGTAGGAATTGTATGAATCAACCAGATTTGGACTAAGGATATCATGTAGGATTTGTACCAATTTAAAAGTTAGCCATCTAAGCCTGGGGCTGTGCTAGAGTATCAACTTTTGATGATGCATTTTACTTCCTCTAATCATATGTGATAGTCTGGATTACATTTTGTTCAGTGAATCTGCTAACCTGGGGTGTTGCAGTCCTTATCAGAAATCCTGGTTATCTGGAATAACTTCCATGGCTTTTGTAAGGCCTCCTGGATGTGTTGGTGTGCTCTAGTAAGGATCCCAATTTGTCCTTAACAATAGAATCCGTTGAATCATTTAGCTGGGACATTAACCTATGTTTTAACAGCTCGGCTCCTCAAGCACCAATTCACTTCACAGGACACCAACAATATGCTGCAGGATAATATTAACCTTACTGAAAATAAAAACCAGCAGTGGTTCTGATGCTCCCTTCCCTCAAGGCCAAATATTTTCATACTAACACTTCATTAGTTGGTGCCAAAACATTTGTCCTTGGAGGGAAGGAGTGTCAGAGCCACTTCTGTCTTTTTATTTTCAGTAAAGTCAGTATTACCCTGCAACATATCAATGGTGTCCTGTGAAGTGAATTGGTGTCTGAGGAGCCATGCTGTTTCACCATTCTGTGAGGAAGCCTATACTTTTGGCCCCAGGACTGCTGCTGCTTTAGTTGCCTGTGTGCTGCCTTGACCTACATTTTACTTTATGTGCACAACTATCAAAGGGAATGTCTGAGGGCTGTTTCCCCTGAGTTCCATATTTCTGCTCTGCCAGGAGAGAAATGGCTTGATCATGCTGCTATTTCCTCATGTTGCCTTTAAGCTGGGTAATTTGGGATGTTAGATGGAACCTGTGTTTATGTGCATATTAGAAGAGATTTTGAAGTTGCTGTCTCAGATCATGATATCTATGATACCCTCCCCTTCCAACGTGCTTACCCAACTACTGGAACAATTGTCTTAAATCTTTCTTCCTATAATTGCACCAGTCCAAATATGAGTCATACATACATTTCACCATCCTGCAATCCATACCGAATTCCCTAACAGCTGATCTACCTTAGTGTTTAATAGTGAATTATTATTCACCTTCCACAGGCCAGTACCTACTATCATATTGTATTGGCTACTAACAGTGCATCCTACTGCATGATGAGAAGTTTCAGCTGGCACTGTACCTGCATCTCCTATCGGGAGGGTCTTAGAAACAAAGAAAGCCAAAACAACAGGATATATGGCCTTTAAAAGGTTCCCCTCCCAATTTATGCACTCCTCTATGTGCATCCACCAATCCAGATGTCTGAATCATAGTTGTCAAAAATGTGAAGCACTTTAAGTTTCACTTTCCTTTTATCCCGTAAGTCCATAGGAAAATTAAAATCTTATTTTACAAGATGTGAACAAAAATGGCTGCAACGTTTTGAAGAATTCAATTTTAAGGTAAAGGTGAGACAACTTCAAACAATGGAGTGCATCACCGTAATCATATGGCTCACCCAGAAAAAAGTTACTGAGTTATGGCATCAGTGGGACACATATGACTCATTGGGGAATGTATCTCTGCCTCCAGTGGGGTGGGGGGGATAATGGGGACCCATCTCAACTTAGTGCTCTCTAGGTTTCCCTGGCTGCATGGATGCAACCCTAGGTTATGAAGAGTGGAAATGTGTTCTGGTGGCCAGCAAGAGGATCCAGAGATGGGCTCTTTTCCCCCTTTCATCTATTTGTTTCCTTCTCTCTTCTATTTTAACGTTAAATAATGCATATATACATTTAATATTTTATTTATTTCAATCTTGGATTAAACCTTTGAGTCAGAGACTCATTTACAGAGGTTCCATGTCATGTCAGATGACAGAAACAAAAAAAAATAATACAATACAGTGTAATACAAACAGTTTAGATAAAAGTGAGTAAGAGAAAATACACAACACCATGATATCGGTAAACAGTCAAGCTAGCTTGTACAAACTTGGTATAAAAAATTTTCAAACAGCCAGAACATGTATAATAGTAACAGTTCTATTGTCAAAGTGCAAACCGAAGTCAGCCAAATAAATTTAGCCTCAGGTACATAAAGTGCTAAAATGGTGACAGGCTATAGAAAGGTATAGGTTGCAAGGGGAACAGGAAGTCAACAGGTAAAAGGTGGGAGGGGGTGAAGAAAGCTAGGGAAAGGTGGCAGGGATAGGAAGAAGAAGAAGAGAGGGGAGTAAGATGGGAGGGAAGAGGAGGAAACAAGGAGAAGTATAGTGAAGAGTGGGTAGGGGCAGACAGAGCGCAGGAAGAGGACGAGGAGGGTAGGGGAGGGGAGGTGAGGGGCAGATATGGGCAGATGGAGTGCAGAAAGGAGGATGAGAAGGGTTGGGGAGGAGGGTAAGGGGATGACGGAATTACTACAACCTAAGATCAGCAGATACCAGTCACTAGAATGGTTCTTAGTTGGACCAGAAGGGGGGCTGGTAGAAAGTGTCAATGGAGGCAGGGAAAGACCAACATATATAGGAATGGAGAGGATGGGGGGAGTAAACAAGGAGAGATAGAAAGAGGTGAATCAGGATTTCTGAGAGAGGAAGGGAGTTAGGAGTCACAGTCACAGACACTGGCCAGAGTTAGTATGGATTGAAGCTTTGTTTTAAAAGGGCCAAGTTTGGCTTCTGTAAGCAATTCTTTGCTGAAGGAGTTGAACCAGATTGGTGCATGATACTCAAAGGACCTTTTGACCTCGCAAAGTCCTACGGAATGGGACTTTCAAGGTTTGGTCATTTAGACTCCTAATGCACCTGGACATGTTAGGTTGTTTGAGAAGGTTCCAAACTCTAGGGGGGTAAGTCCAAGTATTGATTTTTTGGTGAGCAAGCACATCTGGTACTGCATTCGACATTCTATGTTAAGCCAGCTACTCTGGAAGTATAGTTTGCATGTATGGGTTAGACAATGCACACCCAACACAAGCCTACAGGCCTTACTGAGGGTTGTTTTGAGTCTTCTGAGAGCAGTAGGAGTAGCAGCACCATACACCGCCAGGCCATAGTCAATGACTGATTGCACTGAACTTGACACTGCTATCTTTAGGGCATCATTGCTAAAGCAAGGCTTGTTTCTATAAAGTAAACCCAGTTTAGCGTTTGCAGTTTTAGTGACTTGGTCGATGTGCCGAGAGTAGGACAGAGCACTAGCTAACATTATTCCCAGATATTTGAAGTGGTTTACCATCTCTAGGGGGGAATTTTGATTGCTGAAAACATGTAGCTGGAGTTCCTATGCTTATTGTGATTAGAAGCAAAACTCATGGTCTTCGTTTCTTTATAGTTTAGAAGAAGCTTTGAGTCAGAGAACCATGGTTTTACCATGGAGACGTTTGCCTGCATCTGGAATTGTAGCTCTGCATGGTTTCAGTGGCATGAAAAAAGCACAACGTCGTCTGCATAGAGCAGTACTTGGTCGCTGACTGCTAGGGGGAGTCGGTTAAGAAAAATACTAAAAAGCAGGGGTCTGAGGATGGATCCTTGGGGCACCCCCATAGAGGTAGTCTGATTATTAGAGCAGATGTCATTTATTTTGACTTTTTGTACTCTTCCTAGGAGGTAGCTTCTAAACCAGGACACCAATTCAGGGGAGAGACCAGTAGTGGATAAATAGCAGAGGAGCAGTTAATGATTAACTGTGTTGAAGGCCTTGGTGAGGTCAATATACGTAGCCCCCACCAAGAGCCCTCGGTCCAGAGCACTGTGAATATAACCAGTGAATTCCAAGAGAGCAGTGTTAGTGCTATGTTGTTTCCAAGAGCTGTACTGCTGACAGCAATGCAGCTGATATTTGTCCAGGTATTTGACTAGTTGGCCAGAAACAATGCATTCCAGCACCTTCAACAGAGGGAGAAGTATAGAGATAGGGTGATAGTTTGTGTGGTTAATTCTATCATTGGTCTTGTATACAGGTGTGACTACCACAGCCTTCCAGATTCATGTGAACTTCCCAGTTATGAGTTAAATTTGGAATTTTGGTGAGGGGAGCGAGAATAACATGAAGTGTGAGTTCTAGTAGCTTGAGATCAAGCCCATCATTACTGGTCCTTGATTTACCGAGCACTGTTGTGATACTATATATCTCTTGTCCTCAGATGGGGTGACTATTTTAAGGTAGGAGGGGGGTGGGGAGCCTAGTTGGGAAAAGGTGTTTGTGAGATTATTTTTTGGTGGCAGAAGGAAGTCTGGGGGTAGTACACCACTAAGGTCAGTAAATGACTTGTTAAAAGTTTCAGCGATAGTCCTTGGGTCCTGGGTGGGAATTCTGTCAACATTTATTAAGGAAGGTGTCTTGTTGGGTTTGCCAGATAGGGATTGGATATTATCCCAGAAACGTCTGCTGTCCCCCCAGGAGTTTTCATACTCACTTTTAACTATTTTGATCTGCCTTATATTTCTAGATGTCGGTGTCTGAGCCAGAACTTCTAGATTTATACCATAGGTTGTAGTGATGTATCGGGGAGATCCATGAGTTTTGGTGGCACCTGATCTTTCGCTTGGTGTGCAGAGCATAAATATCACAAGATTCATTAAATTTGTGAATAAAGCGTTCTAGAGCAACATCAACAGCAGCAGTGGTGTTCGGGAAGCTCCAATCCTGGCTGCTTAAATGTGCTTTTAGAGTGTCCAGTTTACCTTTTTTAGTAGTCTTGTTGTGATGGTTTTGGTAGGGACCTTAGCGGATTTATTAGACCAGGTAAAGAGGATAGGGGAGTGACCGCTAAGGGAATCGGGGAGCAATGAGATGTGGCTTATTCTTTCAGGGTGATTGGTGATCAACCAGTCAATAAGGGTACTTGTGCCAGTCTGGTAGTGTATCCAAGTAGGAGTTCTCACTAATTGGGAAGCATGTATTGAGGATAGTGTATCTTTATAAGGACCTATTTCTGGGGAGTTCCAGTTGATGTTAAAATCCCCCAGCATAATAATTTCAGTGTTGGGACTGCTCCAGTGAGGTAGTCTGTAGAAACTTTGAAGCCACTGGCTTGAGCCTTGGGTGGAATGTAGGTAGTTACAACCATTAGTGACTTCCCATTTTTTCCAAGAAGTATCCTTACAGGCAGCATTTGGTTGTAACACTTTGCAGTAATGTGTGGTATCATTTGCCATTAGAGGTGTTCCTTCAAGTACATTACACAGCCACCCCCAAGTTTTCCAAGCCTATCATGCCCGAAAGTGTTATACCCCGGTACTTGTATGGCTGTGTCTGGGATTCTGGGACTCAGCCATGTCTCCACTACTGAGAGAATATCAGATTGGTGTTGAGTGACCCACACTTGAATTGAATACAATTTTGCCTGCAAACTGCAGATATTGATAGAGGCTATTGTTAGTCCAGTATGATGTTTTGGAGTGCCCTGAGGGTCCCACAATGGTCCAGGGTTAGGTTGGACATTGACTGATAGGAGTAATAGGAGGCAGGACAGTTTTCTTACCTGCCATTTTATGTGAGTCATACCCTTCCCATGGTTTCTAGTGGTGGATTTATGTGATTTTGCTTTTATACAAGTGAAGACTAAGTTGGCTATTGGTGGGAGAGGGGGTATGTATTGTGTCTCTTTCCAGCCTGAATATTGCTAGATAAGGGCACATCATTTAAACTTGCAGTCTTTGCATAGGAAGTGGATTTAGGGCACACCTTGTTAGGCATGATTTGGGAGTTGTTGCTCACTAGAATGAGAAACAGTTTGGGGTGTGGGTAGATTAGGAGGTGCAAACAGTTAACTTAGCATTATGAGGTGTGTTGGTGACTAACCAATTGTGTGGGATATCCAAGTGTGATGCACTAGGTCACAGGGTAAAGAGTGTATCCCAAAACAGTGTTGTGTAGTCAGAAGGCATGGTGGTATTGGCACTAGTGCAGTCAGGGGGAGTAAGGCTGAGAGCTAATAGGAGGGGGTTAGATAGAAGTAGGTCATGTTAAGTAAATGTAGAGTAGACAGTGAGAGTGAGAAAATGGTGAGAGCGGGAGTTAGTGACATTTAAAGTAGAGAACAGATGGTAAGGATGAGGTAGAGCAAGCTGTAAGATGAGTTTCAAGGCTAGTTTACTCAGTTAATTACAGTGGAGGGAGCAATGGAGACAGATAAACACAGTAGACAATTGCAGTTAGGGATAGGTCTCTTAAAGGAAGAAATGATCATGGTGTGAACCAATTGTGAATAGAGAGAGGCTAGTGGGCATCAACCTATGGGGGAGAATGCATATTTAATAGAGGTCAGAGCCAGGGTGGGACAAAATACTCAGTCCCAGACTGAAAGAATTACAGTAAAAAAGCCATTTCAGTAAAGTGCCAAAGCGCCGAAAAAGCAAGTATATAGAGAGGTCCAATCAGATGAGAGCAGGGAGAATGGCCAGGCAATGAAGTGCCAGGTTCAGGCAGCAACCACCAATCAGCGAGGCTGCTTCATGGCCAGGCATCCCCAAGTCCTAGCTTCTGTATCTGATCTCAGGCGGGTGGGTTGAGGTCCAAAGCAACCAGTTCTGAGGAGTGCTGGGGCTGCTGTGCAGCAAAGTGCCCTGGTCAGGGGCAAATTCCTGATCTCAGGCAGGCGGTTGATGTCCAAAGCAATTGGCTCTGAGGAGCACTGGGGCTAATGAGCAGCAAGGGGTCCTAGTCAGGGGTGAATTCCTGATCTCGAGCGGGCAGGTTAAGGTCCAAAGCAGCTGGCTCTAAGGAGCGTCTGGGCTGCTGAGCAGCAATATGCCCTGGTCAGGGGCAAATTCCTGATCTTGGGAAGGCTGAGATCCAAAGCGGCTGGCTCTGAGGAGTACCGGGGACACTGGGCAGCAAAGCACCTTGATCAGGGCAATTCCCGATCTTGGGTGGGTGGGTGGGTTGAGGTCCAAAGCATATGGCTCTGAGGAGCACGGGGCTGCTGAGCAACAGCGCCCTAGTCTGGAGCGAATTCCTAGTGTTGCCAGTGGGATGGATGGCCACACTTAACGAAGAGTTTTAGTTGTTGTTATACGTTCAGTTAATAGTAACCTACTTAACAATTGTTCCAGTGACTCTATGAAACAGCTCCAGTTTCACTATCTCTTTGTCTAGAAGAGAGCACAATATGTACACCAGACTTACATAGATGTTAATTTTTATAGCACCGGTGTATGTCGTATAATCCTTGCTGTGTACCTTTATGCTGTATTAATTTGGAACATGTTAATAAAGCTGAGTTAAAAAGCAAAGAACTTAATTCTTTTAACCTTTGCTTGGGGGGGCATAAATATTATTTAACTTGTAAGAGTTACTGGAAAACATAACATCTGGGACAAGCATTCTTCATGGGATAATGTCAATTAATCTAGAAACTGTACCCATGGGTGTGTTTTTGAAACATACACCCACATGAGTGCAATTCTCATCTCCTATGACTCAATAGGAGTTCCCTGCCTCCCACAACTCTTGGGCATGTCGGATGTCTGCTGTGGATCATAGGTGGGTATCTTTAAGAAAAATAAAGAGTAGGGTAAGGCATGTGAAAAAGAAAAAGTAGTTATTCATCACTATAGATTTTTAATACTATTCATATTTAATGTGGTGCAGGCCAGTACAGCTTCTGTCATTAGAGGCGCAAGATAAAAAAACATATATGATTTTTACTTGATCTATTTGGATTTTTTGGGTGAATCTATCCTTTCTTTTCTCAGAAACAGTAGATTCTAAAACTTTATCCTCATTTTCAGAATATAAAGTTTTTTGCAATGAAGCAATGGATGATGCATCAGACTCATCACCTTCTAGTTCCTCTCCTGATGAAATTTTTATTTGTTAGGTAATGTTACAGATTCCATTCTTAGTAGTTTAGGTTTCAGCGGTTGACTCTCAGCACAAAGATTTCATTACACCAAAGTCATTCTCTTTTCAGGGGATGGGGCGGCATGTCCATAGAAGTGGATACATTCATACTTCCACTTACTTCGCTGGTGGACATTACAGGACCAATGTCACCATAATTCACAGTCTGCTTTCAGTAATGTAGAGGGTGTCGGACCTAGTCTTGATGCTCTCAATAGTTTCCTCATGGGTTTTAGCAGTTGCCGGTGTAACCTTCTCAGACACAAGAGAATATGTTGTGGGTTACTGAGGGAACAGAGATCACCAGAGAAGTACTTGGTTGATTTCATTCTTGAGTCTGAATGGGGGATGGTGAACCCCCTAATGTGGAGGGTCTGGTAGAGCTGGACTTTTGAGCATTCGCCAGAATGTTATTTTGGTCCCATTGCTTTCTCCCATTGTGGGTAGCACAGAGACAGGAAAGGCAAGCATGCCTCCTTTCATCACACAGGTTGCAGCATAAAAAGTTGTCACACTTCATGCTGACATTACCAAAGTCAGAGCAGAGATCACACCTTAACTGGTCACACGCACTGCTCAAATGCACATGAGAGCTACACTTGTAGCAGGCCTTGGGTTGACCAGGAATAAGATAATACCCCAGTCTTAAGTTGACCAATGAAGAAACTGTTTGACAGCTGTTGTATGCCTGCTTCAGAATGTAGTAGTTTGACTTTAAAACACCAACCCAACCTCGTCCATATTTGCTCTGAGTCAAATATACGCTGTGGTCTTCCCTGGACATCACAATACTGTTGTAGCCAGAGCAGAAAAACAGGACTGTAATGTTTTTAACAGTGGGCTTGGTAAGAGGGAGTGACTGAGAAGGGAAATCATAGAGGAGATTTTTTTTTTAATCTCAGAATATTTCCTCCAAAACCTATCCAGGAGTTGGGGGGTGGTTAAAACTGTCATCAAAAATGGGTTCACCGGTGATATGTATGAGGGCATATACCTATATAACGTAAAATTTCAGAGAATACTTAGTATGGGCAACGGATAATCAATCAGGCAGCATTTCTGGGCTGCATCTATACCTCAGACTTACAGTTTTTCACTGTCTAACTGTTTCTGATCTATTTGTGAATAGATCTGCCATTGTAAACCTTGTCCCTGGGTTTCTTCCCTGGTGCAGCATTACTAGAAGAAGGGAGCATCCTTCCATTATCAGTCTCAGTTTCCCCCATAGCACTAGAATTGTTGTCCTTATTTCCATGGCTTACCCCTGCCACCCTCCCCCCCAGGTGGTTCATTATGTTGTAGTGTAACTGAGTCTGTGGTAATGTGATGCTCAGTAGGGTCATCTTTATTTGGTTCAGCCGCCCCATTATTATTCTCTGCAGTAAATTCCCTTTCCATATGATGTTCAGGGTCTGTGCCAGCATTATCTCCAACCCTAGGTCTACAGTCTGTGTGGCAGCAATCTGTTTTACAGTTTGGTCCTGAATGACCTCCTACTGAGAAGTGACTCCCTCCTGCATATTTGGTATGGGAAGATAATCAGCATTTCCTTGTTCTGACGCAAACACAGGCACCGACCTCTCCTTAGGGGAGACAGCATCGGCAATTACAGGTGCAGTAGATTCAGGTACCCCAGTAACTTGTGTTGCAGGTTTACTGATGGTGTCAGAGCACACAGTAGTTTGGGTAGTCACCAGACAAGTGTTCCCTCAAGGTATGGGTATGTCAGCATAGATCAGAATACTTTTAAAAATTGCCAGTGCTGGTCTACTCACAATTGGTGGAGTTGCAGGTTTGGCTGAAGACAGAACTGATGCAGGTGTAGAGTCACCCCTGCAGGCCAATCCCATAATCTTTGCTGCACTTGGTGTCAGACCAGCATCCGATTGCAGGATTTCTGAAATCTTCTTCCACCCTGTGGACAGCATGACATTCTACGTAGTCCAACCTCTGTCTGAAGAGGCTGTTGGCATTTGGGTGGGTCGGCTCTTCCTGAGACCAAGCTGCTCACCTGCAGACAGGTCACCAGCAGTTGTAGTCTTGGTGTTGTTTGATGCTGTCATACCAGAACCTGACAGATGCTCTGGATTAGCTGGGGTTCCTACCAGCTGGTCCTTTGATCTTTCTCTTTTTCCCCAAGGCATCTTCTTAGGCAAGCAACTGTAGCTGGGGTGCATATTTATCTCTAATCTCAGCCATCACGTGAGGCAGGAGAACTTTCTAAATCAAAAACAGGTACTGAAAACTTTTCATTTGCATATTTCCTTCACATCTGATTGCTGGAAGCTACAGGGCACAGTCCGCGGTTCAAAACCTACCTCCACCTCCATTGCAACATCAGTATCAATGGTAGTAGAATTGAACTTGGATATTTCCATTGAAGAATAAGATTTAGGGAGAAAGTTTCAGCATGTCCACCTCCTCCACCATCTGGGGAGGCCATCTTGCCAAACAGCAAGATGACCAGCAGTACCCCCTATCGAAGAGTATGAGAATTTCCCCAGTGTCCTGGCAAAATTTTCCCCATTCACTAAAATACCACCAACAGCTCAACTTAATTATATATGTCAGTTTGCATCTATATCACTTTCTCAACTCCCCGGATGAGGGTGAAAATATGCAGAATTGCCTAGTCCTCCCTTCTTGGTCAACAAAAATAAAATGAAAATAACTTGCATGGACTAGTCCACAGAGTTCATGTCAATTATGCAGCAAAACAAAATAATCAGGATGACAAACCTGTTGGCATTGTGAGGCATCTGGACAGGGGAAGACTGGCCCTACCATACAACTCCTGGTGTACCATTCAAGATATGGCATGAATAAGGAAGAACGTTGAGAGGCAGTTATTGATGACTGATACCCCTGCACCCCTGCAGATTAGGGTTTGCCTGAGGGAGATTGCTCATGAAGCCAAGTATTTTGCTAGTAACAGCTCATGCCTATGTTCAGAGGATAATCATGCAAGTGAAGAAAGTTACGAAACACAACATCACCATGTGCAAGGGAAGGACCTTGGCCACGTTTACAGCCCTGACACTGTGGTACAACCCAAGTTGACCTCAACAGCCAAAAGGACTGAAACTGACCCGAACAGGTTTGATTTTGAAGACGCTTTGTTTCCCAAAGAATGGGAAGATCATATGAAACAGAAATTGGTCCAGAGCACCCAAGTGTTCTCCATGGGACAGTGGGTTGCTGGATGTGTGAGAAGAGAGCAAAACTGAATCTGGATGAGTGGTGAGAGGTCTTTCAGGAAGAGATCAAGACAACTGGGACCTACGACACTGACAACATCTGGAGGCATCTGCAAGTTTTATTGTCAGCTGGAATCATCAGAGAGTCTTGCAGTCAGTATGTTTCGACCATCATTGTGGTAGGGAAGAAGAATGGTTGTGAGGACATGCGTAGACTTCCACGCCCTGAACAAGCATACCATCCCTGACCAGTAGACCATGCCTAGAATCCAAGATGCTCAAGACTGTTTAAATGGAAGTCAGTGTTTCTCTGTACTGGACTTGAGGACGGGTATTACCAGATACCATGGCACAATCAGACCAGGAGAAAACAGACTTCATGTGTACATTAGTCTTCTACGAATTCCTGAGGATGCTCCAAGGGATATCCGGAGTACCAGCCACTTTCCAGTGACTCATGGAGTGAGTTGTTGGTGACATGAATCTGCTTGAATAGCTTGTCCACCTGGATGCTGTCATCATTTTTGAGAAGACACTGGAACAGCATTGGCCTTGTCTCTTTAAAGTAGTGGACCGACTAAAGGAGTTTGGACTGAAATTATTTGTGGACAAGATTCAGTTCTTTGGAAGTTCTGTAATGTATGTGGGACACATTGGGCTTGATTTTCAGAGCCCTGTTAGATTGTCACACATTGTGCCAACACCTTGACTACAGCAAGCTCAGGTGCACCAGGGACCCTGCACCCAATTTTGTAAAAATCAGGTTCCTGGCATCAAACTCCCTGAGTTTGCCACAAGTCATCCTGTGCACCAAACAACTGGTGCTCAGGCAGAGAATGCCACAGACTGCAGGTGTTTCGGGCAGCCATGGGGGGACCTACCAGCCATGCAGCCAGCAGCTGGCAGGGTCTGTGGAGGGCAGGCAGGGGCAGGTTGGAGGAGTGGTAACAGACCCCGGCATGGCACTGGCTTGGCTCCATCCTGACAGGCAGTGGGTGGGGTGAAGTGAGGGGAGGCCCTGAATTAACCACATGTCCCCACCCCCACTCCGGACACTTGGCCTGGTGTGGGAGGGCAGCAGATGACCCTGGCAGTGGCTGCAATGAGGAACATGGACCACCTCCCACCATGGCATGGCACTCAGAGTGGTCCGCAGGCCATTAGAACAGCTCCTGGCTGGTCTAATTCTAGTGGCCTGTGTGGGCCCATTCCTGGGGTTTGTAGAATCCCAATTCAGGGGATACTGCAGCACTGCCCTAGTACAAGCCCCCCCACCTTGCCACACTGGTGCATCCATGACAAGGATGGTGCAAGTCTGGCTGGTGCAGGTGGACCCCCAGTTGCTGCAGGTGGCAACTGAAAATCAGGACTGGTACAAGGTGTGGCACAGGGAGCCCCTTGCAGCATTTCTCTGTGATGCAACCCCTTGTGCCAGTCCCAATCCTTTGAAAACCAAGCCCATTGTCTCTTAAGAAAGAGTACAACCAACAGCTTAACCTGATTCAATATGTCAGTTTCCATCTGTACCCCCGGATGAGGCAGAAAACAGGAAACATTGCCTATCCCTCCATTCCTGCTCAATAAAAACTAAAGTAAAAAATAATTGCACATGGACAAGTTCTATGTCAAACATGCAGAAAAACAAAGTAACCAAGATGATGACTCTGTTGGTATTGTGTGGTGTCAGGACAGGGAAGAACTGGTCCTACCATCCAACTCCAGGTGTGCCATTCAAGCTATGGTGCAACTGAGGAAGAATGCTGAGAAGCAGTTATTGATGACTGATGCCCCTGCAGAACATGGAGTTCCCAAGGGACTGCTCATGAAGTTAAGTATCTTGCTAGTGACAGCTCATTCCTGTGTTCAGAGGATAAGCATGCAAGTGAAGAATGTCACTGAACACAACAGCACTGTGTGCAAGGTGAGGACCTTGGCCAAAGTTTACAGCACTGACACTGCGGTACAGCTCAAGTTGACCTCAACAGCCAATGGGACCGGAAATTACACAAACATACTTGATTTTGAAGATTCTCCTGTGCCCAAGGTATGGGAAGATCACATGACACAAAAACTGGACCCTAGAACCTACATCTTCTCCATGAGAGAGTGGATTGTTGGATGCTTGAAGGGAGAACAGCACCAACATCCATTGCCTGGCACCGCCAACATTAACAACATTAGAAGGCATCTGCAAAGATGTTGGCAGCTGGAATCATTAGAGTCTTGAGGCCCATGCACCTCACCAATTGTGGTGGTATGGAAGAAGGATGGCACTGTGAGAATGTGCATATACTATCTCACCCTGAACAAGCATACCATCCATGACCAGTACACCATGTCTAGAATCCAGGATGCTCTGACTCGTTTAAAGGGAAGTCACTGAATCTCTGTATTGGACCTGAGGAGTGGTATTAGCAAATACCCATGGCAAAGTCAGATTGGAAGGAAGCAGATTTAATCTTCCCATTAGGCTTCTACAGATTACTGAGGATGCTCCCAAGGGATATCAGGAACATCAGCCAGTTTCCAGTGCCTCATGGAGTGAGTCGAATCTGTTTGAATGTCTTGTTACCTGGATGATGTCATTTTTAGGAAGATGCTGGAAGAGCATGAGAATCTTCTCTTCAATGTGGATCAACTAGCAGAGTTTGGACTGAAATTATCTGCAGAAATGGGTCAATTCTTTAGAAGTTCTGTAAAGTATGTTGAACACCTTGGGCTGGATTCACAAAGCTTTCTGAAGGTGCAAAACCTTCCCTAAGTCCTCAAAACTGCCGTAGCTACAGAAAAAAAGGGGAGATTGGTCTGAGTGCTATTCACAGAAACCTCTGCAACTGCGGAAAAAAACACTATGGACTGTGGAAAAAAGTGCAGCTGCGGAAGTCCCTGAGGAACAAAAGGTGATAGATAAGTAAGGCACAGTCCCTCAAAGGCTATTCTCAGCCAGGTTTTTTCTGCAGTTGCAGAAAAAATGTTACACACATTGAAGTGAGGTGTACTTCTCCCTCAGCAAACTGCAGTAGTGCCCCAACAATTTAAATCAATTATGGTGGAGGTGAGGCACAGGTAATAGCATCCCAGTGGGTATAGCAGTGGCTGATGTTACAGCAACACTAGCACACATTGCCATGATATGGCAACAGGCAACAACCACCAGTCCAATGCAGCCAATGATGGAGCCCCACAAGCAGTAGAGCCTGACCAGCCTGCAGAGAGTGCTACCCCAGCAGGCAACAGGAATACTCCAGGGAGGGACGACCAGCAGTGACAGTCGGCCACTGTGGTGCCATGGTAGTGCTGGTACCTGTGGTGCTGCAGTGGTCTCAGTTGGGGAACTAATTGCTGGTCTGTGTGTGTGTGTGTGTATACAACTGCAGTACATGCTATGGCATACTGTGTTAGACTGCTGCACCAGCTAATTGGGGTCACTATTGTTGTTGCTCCTCAGCGATTCCCACAGCTGCGGATCCACAGTTGCAGCTGTGCAGCACTTGCGCAATTTCCACAGTTGCTAAATTACTGCTCCTGCTGCAATTTTTACAGAAATCCACAGCTGCGCCGGTTTTCTTTGTGTATATCCCGCAACTGCATTTCTGCAGTGCTGCAGGCATTTTTACCACAGCTGCGGGAATTCTGGCTTCCTTTGTGAATCCAGCCCCTTGTCTCTTGAGAAGGAGTTTGTACTTACCCTGACAAAGTACAAACTCTGACTACTAGGCCCAAACCAACTCATTTAAAGGATACCTAAACCACATTTTGACAACAAACTATTTAAAAATCTGACCTCAAACAGGACTAAAGGAAAGGCTGCTGAATTCGTTAATGCTAAAACTACATTTATATGTGTTACCTAAATGTGGTTCCAAAGCATTTGAAAAATGTAAAATCAGCCTTCCGATTTCAAAAAACTGCCTTACCTGCTTAAAATGGCCGCTAAATGTGTTAAGTGATGACATAATCGGAGCCAAAGTCAGAGAGCTATATGGCTCTCTATAGTGTTAACTAGTTCTTTTTTCCCTTTGTATAGAATTGTTTCACCAAGAGGGGGCACCAGAGAGCCAGCTTCCAGGCAGGAAGTGTCTCTGCAGCTCAGCACTTCTTGCTCCTAATTTACCGACTAAAACATATAATTTTAGCTAAATCTTTTATTTCAGCTGAACACAGTGATTTCTGTAGATTCTCAGCTCTCTAAAGATACCAGACTTGTGATGGGGCATACTAAGCAAAATCAGCCTCATTCGGCTGCATATTTGAGGCCTTCTACTGCATCTCAACCTCAGCCTCCTAGCTCTGATCAAGACCACGCGGTGGGGCCTGCTACTTCTAAGGACCCTACATGGCAAGCACTTGTAGAATCTTTCAGAGCGCTGGACTCAAAACTTGAAAAAAAACTTTCTAAATTGGAGACCCATGATGCAGCGATAACAGCACTGATCTCAACTGTTGCTGACGCAGACAAGCGATCTCTAGCAGCTCAGACTACAGCAACTACCCTGGTGAAAGAAAACCAGTAACTAAGATATTGCCTGGAGGGAGCGGAGAATATGATTCGGGTGAGAAATGTCAGAGTAGTTGGCCTACCTGAAGGTGTAGAAGGGGTGAACCATTTGTCCTTTATGTGGAGTAGCTGGCTGAGACCCTATCGATCCCAGAGGATTTTGAATGGACAGCTCTGCAGCAGGCATACCGAGCAACACCAACGCCTGCAGACGTGGGTCAACAGAGGACGGTGATCCTGAAGACGATGGGGCCAGAGGTCCAGGACATCCTAATAGGGGCAGCTCATGCAGCTTCTCCCTTGGAGATCCAGAACCACGAAATCAAGCTATTTCCTGATCTCTCCTACCAGACACGCTCGAGGAGGAAACAATTCACGCAGTTCACCAGAAGCTTGGTTCGTTGGGGATAGCACACTCCTTCTTGCTACCAGCCCGTCTAAGAGTCACATATGGGGGTCAGAGTTGGCAATTTACAGACCTGAAGGATGCGGGTCGCTGGGCCGAAAAAGCAACTACTGAATTTAACAGTAAACCAGGGCTGGAAAATGTGGTCAGCTCTGATTCGGATGAAGGCTGAGTACTAACTCTGACTTTTTCTTTAGTAATTCATTTTATTTTGCCTAATAGTTGAAAGTTAGAGACTGGGATACCGAGGGTGAAGTGATATTTTGGGAGAGGGGGGTAGTGTTGTTTAATATCTTCTCGTAGTTATACTGACCCAGTTAAAATTTTGTTCATGTTATTTCAATTGCTCGTATTGTATACTGAGATCTGTTCTAAGCTAATTGTTTGTATGGAGGGCAGGTAGGAGCAGGAGACAGCGGAGTGCATGGGAATCATGTCTGCCTTTAATATATTTTCTCTTTGAAAGGTCACAGCACTACTGGTTAGTGCAGTTCAAATTTTGGGATATTCTACCTAATAAATGGACTATCACCTTAGCCATGAAGTGGCTGGCAACTTGGACTTTCTTATGGGACAGTTGGTGAAATTTGCCAATTATTTTATTTTATCCCCCACTACTGCTGCATGCTATGTAAGAGCTAGAACAAAGTGATATTCCATATTTTGCTATTGTAACTGAATGAATCGTCTTGCATGAGGGAAAAAAATCTGTAATGTCTTTTTATTAAATCAATAAAAAGAAAGTACAAAAAAAAAAAAAGAATTGTTTCACCAAAATTGTCAAAACCATGTGCATTATTTCGATCAATAAGCATGTTAGGCTATGGTTCTGTTCATTTTGTTTACTTTAATGTGCTGAAATTGTCTTTTAATCTAGCCGACTTTCTCTTTGGCAAACCACAGTGCAGTACAAATCTTGAATAACCTGGTGGTCTACTGGTTATGGCGGATCCAGGATGCTACAATGGGGGAGGGGGTGCTGGGAGTGTGTGCATACTTGATATGCACTTTTTAACATTTTTATGAAGCCTTTATATTTTCTGCTATTATGCTTTTCTAGCATGTTTTTGACAAACTACAAATGTAATCCATATTTTTGAATGTAAACATTTGCACAATCAATTAATCAGACTTCTTCAACAAAGTGAAATGCAGCAGCAGCAAGCGAGTACTTTACAATGGGAGGACGGGTTACAGCCGCACTCTTCACCACCCCATAGATCCACCACTTGTTTGTAGCAAAGTTCTTCTGTAGTCCAATGCCAGAGTTCATACTTTCTTGGAAATCAAAAATATGCTTGTCTTGTTTTCTTTATCCATGGGGACATAATAATAATAAGAACAGTATTTATATAGTGCTTTCATGAAGTGACTGAATGTGTAGTGGCAGCCAATTCACACATTAATACCCACACACAGCCTTGGACAATTGCATGAACTGGTTTTATAGGAAGGGGATTGTTGGCCAGGACAATAGGGTCAGGTAGTGATCATGGTGCTGGAAGCCCCACATTTTATTTCTCACAGTGATCTGCTCATATTTGTCCCCTTCTGTCTTCCCCCTTCCCTGAATATAGCAGTACCTTGCAGGAGTGGCCTTCTCAGTCCTCCTCTGGTATTTATTCTCATTACTTCTTCCCACACCAAAAACTGGTGAGCTCATCACCCTTTTGCATCATGAATGTAGGTAGTACAGTCTCCAGGATTTTTGACACATCAAAAATAAACAAATCTTTCCAGTAAGTCAGGCTGATAGCAGCAGGGAACAAGGGGAATTATAGGCTTTCCTATCCTTAAAAGATCTAGGCTATCTTTGATTAGGCACTATTAAATGATGGGTGTGCACATCATTATGCATGTCATTTAATAGTGCCTAATCATAGGTGGATTAGATCTTATATGGGTAAGAATGCCTATGTTTCCCCTTGTGCCCTGCTGCTATCTGCTTGGCTTACCAGAAGATCATGTTTATTATTAATATGTAAAAATGACAAGGGTGACTGTACTAACCACATTAATGATGCAGAAGGGTAGTGAGCTCACCCAGAGAGGGACTGAAGGGGCCATTCCAGCAGGGTACAGCTATATTCAGGTTAGGTGAAGACAGGAAGGGAGATGTTTAGCAGATCATTGTGAGATCTGAAGTGTAGGGCTGCCAGCACCATGATCACTACCTGAGTGTGAATGAGAGCAGCCAGAGATGACAAATACTCAATGGCAGGGCTGCACTTAAAGTGTTACTTGAATTCAGTGTAGAGAGATTACCCTCAGGTGGGGGGGGGGTGTTGACGTTTGTTAGGACAGTATTGAGGGAGCTGTGTATAGATCATTCAAGATTTAGAAGGATGGTAGCCAACCAGCTCGCATTGTGGAGTAGGGCATTAAAAAGTACTGGAGAAGGTTTGCTGGGAACTGTCCTGCGGGGTTCTGCAGATCACAGGTAAAAGAGTAGACTGACACTGGAAGTCTAGTGGATTCACTCAAGGCATTAGTATGCCTCTCCTGCTAATAATATTGTTATCCATAGTAAGTACAGCCCTTATGAGGGCATGAACAGCAGTTTTTCGGGTGAGTCCTGAAGCTTATTGCTTGGCCCTCCATGAAGACCCAACTGTTGGTTAATGAGGCAGGACAAAAACACAACTGGAGAACTGTACATACTGCCTTCATTGTGCAGAAGGGTAGTGATCCATTCAATGTTTACTGTGGGAGCAGAAGTCAAACAGTGAAAAAGTGGACTTCAGTGTGATTTGGGAGGTATTTTTAACAGTGCCAGCTGATGATCCATATCGGTGTAGGTATGCACAACTCTCTGAGGTATACGATTACAGTCTGAGGTGTGATAATTCTCTTCATGAGACCGCAAGCTCATATGCAGCCCCAGGGAGTACTAAGGACACGGTATGGACGGTGGGGTGTTCAACAGAAGGCAGGTTAGGTGCAGGGGGTTCACTTGGAAAAAGAATATTGGAGAAGCTTTTTTTTTGTGGATAAACAAGAATGCATGAGCTTTGGAATTGGACCAGACCGGTACTTCACTGTATGACCCTGTGCAAGTCATTCAACTTCCTTGTGCTGCCGCATCACATCTGTAAACAAGGTTTCAGCATAGTGTATCTATCCTGGTTAACAAAAAAAATTCAGGGCATCACATAACCACTAGATCATCAGGTGTTTGAAGTGCTGTACTGTTCTGCGGTTTGCCAAAGAGAAAGTCAGCTAGATTGCAAAACATTTTCAGCAAGTTAAAGTAAATAAAATGAACAAAATCATAGCCCAACATGTGTACTGATCAAAATAATCCACAAGTTAACACATGGTGTTGATCATTCTGGTAAAACAATTAAAAACAAAGCGGGAAAGAAGAATTAGTTAGCCTATCGGAATCTATATTGGTCTCTGGTTCTGGTTCTGATGATGTCATCATGACTCATCACTTAACACAGTTGGCAGACATCTTAGGGAGAAGGCAAGGCTGTTTTTTGTAAGTGAAAGGCTGATGTTTACATTTTTCAAAAGCTATGAAACTGCATTTATTTTATTTACATAAATGCAGTTTTAGCATAAATGTAAACAGTAGCCTTTACCACGCAATGAAGCCAGATTTTGGAGTTTGCAGTTTTAAAAAACTGCTTGTTTAGGTATCCTTTAAAGGAATTGCAAAGATTTCTGGGATTTTGTGGATATTATAGATAATTCACCAAAGATTAAACCAGAAATGTTTGTCCAGTGTTAAATCTAATACAAGGGTATCCATCAGCATTAAGAAATGCAAAGCACCCTGGAATAAGCCTGTTCCCAAGAGTTACCACCAGATCAGTGAACTGTATGGAGCCAGGTGGGATGCCAACTGTGACAAAGCCTTTGAGGATGTTATCAACCAACTGACAACTTCACCTGTTATGATAACCAACTGACAACTTCACCTGTTTTGATGTATGCAGACCCAAGCAAGCCATACACTGAATATGAATGCATGTTTCCAAGGACTCAGAGCAATCTCAGCCCTGTCTAGAGGGGATGAGATCCATAGCCTTTGCATGCAGAAGTCTGACACCATCTGAGTGTAGCTATCCAGTTCACAAGCTAAAACTCTTGGCACTAAAATGGGCAATAGTAGACCAATTGCATGAATACCATTATGAAGCCCATATCACAATAATGACTAATAACAATCTGTTAACGTATATTAAAACAACAGCCAAGCTTGATGCCACTAGTCACCACTGGTTTTCAGCACTATCCACGTATGATTACTGTGTACAGTATCACCCTGGACTGAGACACACTGATACTCTATTGAGATGCCCACATGGTGATGCCCAGTATGAGGACTGAGTCAAAATTTCACAAGGCACTGTGCACGCCTTCCTTGAAAAGCATGACACTGATGAGATACCATCACCTGAAAATCTAAATCACCTTTTTGACAGTTTGGGCATCACTGCTTAATATGTGCCTGCAACCTACTGTAGTTTCACAGTTATTAACAAATCTTCATTGTCACATGTGAATCTGAAAGAACTATAGAGAGAACAAAGTCGAGCTCCCATGATATGAACAGCAAGAGGAAGGAGGTGCTGTTAGAAATTTACTACTCTACTGGGACTTAAGAACTAGAACTCTACTACTGGGACCTTCAATTTAGGGTAAAAACAAACTAACAAAAAAAACAAGAGTTAGTGTGTTTGTCTGAATTGGGTGAAGGGAACTATTATCTGTGCAGTTAGCTAGGTGAAGAAGGGAACTGTGAATTAGGGGGAGTGGCTTAGGCAGCAGGAAGCCAGGTGTTTGGATTTAAAACTGCCCTAGATAGCTTTTGGCAGAGAACAGCAAGAGGAACGAGGTGATGTTAGAACTTTACTACTCTACTGGGACTTAAGAACTAGAACTCTACTACTGGGACCTTCAATTTAGGGTAAAAACAAACAAACAAAAAAAAAAACAAGTGTTAGTGGGGCCGATTCTAGTGGGGTTGGCGCAAGTCGTGCCAAAAGCAACTTGCGCCAAACACCGTTGTGCCAGGGACCCTGTGCCTGATTGTTTATTGGGCAGGGTCCCCGCAGCTAAGTCCCACAACTTGCACCACCCGTACAGATACGCCAAACAGAGGGTGTACTTAAACAGGTCATCGCAAGCCACAGCACAGTATACAGAAGGGTGCAAGTGCCTCCCCACTCCAGTCCCAAACCATGTAATGCCCCCCCCCAAGCCCTGATATATGTATAAAGCCCCGCAGGGCTAAACATCTGATCGCCATCCAGCCTGCCTGCAAATGGCAAATGTTGTTAAAAATAAAAATTCCATAATCTGTTAGCCCTGGTAGTCTAGTGGCCCCCTACCCGGCAGTGCCAGTCCACCCCACGCCCCCCCAACCCATAGCTAGCTGGTGACTGGCACAGCCCACCTCTCACCTCCATGGCCAGCCACTGACTAAGCTCCTTCTGAGCGCGCACTACTGTATATAGTACGCGCTCAATGAATGATAGCTTATTCATTGAGTGCGTACTATATACAGTAGTAT
This sequence comes from Neoceratodus forsteri, assembly GCA_016271365.2. Taxonomy (NCBI): domain Eukaryota; kingdom Metazoa; phylum Chordata; order Ceratodontiformes; family Ceratodontidae; genus Neoceratodus; species Neoceratodus forsteri. The sequence goes on along the minus strand of CM057449.1, from coordinate 786,014,000 downwards.
GTGCTCAGAAGGAGCTCAGTCAGCAACTGGCCGCAGAGGTGAGAGGTGGGCTATGCCAGTCGCTGACTGGCAATGGGTCAGGTGGATGTGGGGTGGACTGGCACTGTGAGGTGGGGGTGGGGGCCACTAGACTACCAGGGATAACAAGTTATGGAATTTTTATTTTTAACAACATTTGCCATTTGCAGGCAGGCTGGATGGTGATCAGGGATCAGGGCTTGGGGGGGGGCTTGATTAGCCCTGTGGGGCTTTAACTTCATTGGGGGATTGTGGCATGGGTGGGCATGATTAGATATTTAGCCCTGTGGGGCTTTATATAGACATCAGGGGATCAGAGTTTGGGGGGGTTCTAGCCCTGCAGGGCTTTTCTTTTGAGGATTGGGGGCATGGGGGGATTGCAACCCCCTGCAGGTCTATTCCACTCTTGGGAGACTGTGACTTGCAGCACATTATGCAACCCCTAGCGGATACAAAGTACACTTACACCAGCTATTAGCTGGTGTATTGCTCCTTTCCTTGAATAATGTATTAGTTTGCTTCTCTCCCTGTTGAAATGTTCTTGTACTTGTTCATTATGTTGTACTCTCCCGGGTCATGCCTGAAAATAGTCATTATGTTGGCTAGTGAATTTACCCGGTAAACAAAAACTAAATAAATAAATACAATAAATAAATGTACTTTGGCAGATGTCCTCTTGGGGTTGTTTTAGAACAGCATAATTGGGGACATGGAGGCTGCCCTTCCAGAATTGGGTGCGACTGCTGCCATAAACCCCCAGTGCCATGTCACAGGGGGTTTATGGCGTAACTAGTGGAGTAACTCCACTTTGAGCAAACAACCTGTGACATATCACAGGCTGCTTTGAATACCATATGTCACAACTCCTGTGTAAATCAACTTGCACCATTTTTTACGTGAAGTCAGTTTACGCCAGGCTTACCCATTCTAGAATCGAGCCCCGTGTGTTTGTCTGAGTTGAGTGAAGGGAACTGTTCTCTGTGCAGTTAGCTAGATGAAGAAGGGAACTGTGAATTAGGGGGAGTGGCTTAGGCAGCAGGAAGCCAGGTGTTTGGATTTAAAACTGCCCTAGATAGCTTTTGGCAGAGAACAGCAAGAGGAAGGAGGTGCTGTTAGAACTTTACTACTCTACTGGGACTATATAGCCCTCCTTCCCTCCCCCCACCCTTAGCCAGTTCTACTTTTATTGACACAGGATTTGACTGAGAACAGGAACGTCCTGTTTGGGAGCAGGAAGGGAGTGATCACAGAGGCACAAAATACTCACCATCCTAGAAGGAAAAGAGTAGCTCTCCATCCCCCCTAGCTGCTGGAGATCTGACTCTGAGCAACTATGAAGGAGACTACAAAGGAATACAGGAACTTCCTGTCCCAGAACAGGAAGAGCGGGAGCTTTAAAGGCATGGAGGCAGTAGGAAAGTAGAGAGAAAAAAAACAAAAAACAAAAAAATAAACAAACAGAGAGAGGAAAGAGTAAGCATACAAAACAACAGTTGAGGGGGCCACAAATAAGACATAATGGGAGTGGTGCAGCGCAGTGGCTGTGGAGCTGCAGTCTTCCGGGAGACATTTGCAGGATGTGGTGTTGCCCCATCTGTAGGTACCTCTCTGGGCTGAGGGAGGAGGGTGCTCATCTCCAGGCTGAGTTTGCCAGGATTCAGGGGACCTCCTCTCCCACCCAGGGATCACCAGGGCTGCCACCGCTGCCTCAGAGGTTGCCAAGAAAGAAGAGTGGTTTGACCACATTGGACTCAGGGAGGATGAGGGCAGTGGAACAGAGGCACATCCCTCCAGTTGTACTTCTCCACAATTCGTACGCCATTCTGGCAGAGTGTGGTTCCTCTATGGAGGCACCTGCAGTGGAGATGAAGGAAGATGCTTGGAACCTCCACAAAGGAGACCCACAGGAGGGTGGTATGGGACCCCACAGGGGAAGGAAACAACTTCTGGTGAGGACTCCATTGCTAGGAGGGTAGAACTGGGAGGGGGGTAAGGTGCCTGCCTTGCGCCATAGCTTGGAGGGACAGGGAGTGAATCCTCAGAATCGTGGGAGGGAGCAGGATGTCATTGTCCACCTAGAGACAAAGGACCTGGCTGGAAAAGGGATCAGAGCAGTGCAGGAGGAATTTTTGGAGTTGGGGAGGGGCCTTAGGCAAGTACCACGCATGGTAACCTTCTCTGAGGTGCTGCCTGTCTATGGCATGGGTGAGACTAGGGTGCACCACACCATGGGATTCCATCAATGGTTGAAAAACTAGTGCAGAGTTCAGGGCTTTGACTTCACTGGGGACTGGGAGTCTAGCTGGAGGGATGCAGGCCTATACTGGTGCGATGGTCTGCATCTGTCCAGGAGGGGAACCAGGATCCTAGGTGATAGGTTTAAATGCTTTATTGGCAAGCATTTAAACTAGCCAAGGGGGGAGGCACTGAAAAGGAGCAGGGAAATCCTAGCCCCCCAAAAACAATCAGTGTAGTTTGTGAGGTAAACAGCAAGATAGAGAAGTCGATAGGAAAAAGGCAGGGGTAAATGGAGAAAAAGGCAGTAAGGACAGGGATGGAGCAAAAAGGGGTAAGACCATCAAAATATGGAGGGTAATGAGTACCAATGCCATAGTCTAGGTAATAAGCTCTCTGAACTGGTGGCCTTGATGGAAGAGGTACGCCTGGATATCATGGCAGTCACAGAAACATGATACACAGAGAACCATGACTGGGGTGACAACATACCAGGGTACACAATCTACAGGAATGACAGGAAGGGTAGAAGAGGAGGAGGAGTAGCTTTCTACATAAGGGATGGGATCAAATCAACAGAACTAAAAGGTAAACAGGGAGGAAAGGAGGCTCTGTGGGTCACCCTGGAGACCAGAAATGGCACCACAATCTGCAAGGGGGTTGTATACAGACCCCCGTCTCAGGGAGAGGAAATGGACAAGAAAATGAGAGAAAGCATCCTTGGGATGGCAGAAAAAGGGGACATATTGTTGATGGGGGACCTGAACACACCAGATGTTAACTGGAGCACCTTTGCTGTAGCCACATCCAAGAGCAGGGTAATTCTCAATGCCCTACAGGGGGCATGCCTCAAATAGCTAGTGTTGGAACCCACTCAAAAGGGAGCAATCTTAGACCTGGTACTCTCAAATGGGGATGGAGAGAGGATCTCAGATCTAGAAATGGGTAGTCATCTGGGAACAAGTGACCACCAAACAATGTGGTTCACAATAAACACGCCGCAGAGTCAAGCCATACAAAAGTGAGGGCAGTGGACTTTAAGAGTGCTGACTTTGTCAAAATTGGAGACTGCCTCAAAAAAGCACTAGCAAACAGGCAAGAAGGTGGGGTGGAGCAACAATGGGGAAACATCAAAACTGCCATCACAGAGGGAACAAGCCCTTGTGTGAAGCAAATAAACAAATCAAAATGAAATAAAAAAACACTATGGTTCTCAAAAGAGGTGGCGGGGAAGGTTAAGGAGAAAAATATAGCATTCAGGATGTATAAGGAAACACAGAAGGAGCAGGACAGAGAACTGTACCAGTTAAAGCAGAAGGAAGCGGGGAAGGCAGTCAGAATAGCAAAGGCCCAAACAGAGGAAAAGATAGCCAACTCACTTAAGAAGGGGGATAAAACCTTTTATAGGTACATTAGGGAGTGAAGAAAGACCAAATGAGGGATAGTGAGGCTTAATAAAGGGAAGGGTGGGTGGACAGACAGGGACAGTGAAAAACCAGGGATACTGAACAAATACTTCTGCTCAGTATTCACAAAAGAAGAGGAGGGGGAGGTACCTAATCCAATCAATAGAAGCACTCTGGATAGGAGGGTTGATATCAGTCCTTTTACAGAAGAAAGGGTTCTGAAAGAACTCCTAAAACTGAAGGTGGACAAAGCAATGGGGCCTGACAGGATTCACCCCAGAATTCTAAAAAAACTAAGGGGAGAACTAGTGACACCACTGACTACCCTTTTTAACAAATCGTAGGAGGATGGTGTAGTACCTAAGGACTGGAAGAGGGTGGATGTGAATCCCCTTCACAAAAGTGGGAGCAAAGCAGAGGCAGTAAACTACAGACCTGTTAGTATGATCTCAGTGGTAGGGAAATAGATAGAATCATTTCTGAAAAAAAGAATTGTTGAGTACCTAGAGGCCTGTGGGCACAGGACCCAAGGCAGCATGGATTCACAGTGGGAAGGTTATGTCAGATGGATCTAATAGATTTCTTTGACTGGGTGACCAAAGTAGTAGACCAGGGAGGGGCTGTGGACATAGCCTACCTAGACTTTAGCAAGGCATCTGACACAGTCCCACACAAAAGATTAATAAACAAATTAGCCAGCCTGAGAGTGGGTCTCGGGGTGGTAGCCTGGGTAAAAGGTTGGCTGGACAACAGGACACAGAGGGTAATAGTAAATGGAGTCCACTCCAAAGAAAGGGGGGTTACTAGCGGGGTACCGCAGGGTTCAGTACTGGGTCTGGTCCTTTTTAATATCTTTATAAGTGACATTGCAGAGGGACTGAAGGAAAAGTATGCCTCTTTGCAGATGACACAAAGATCTGCAACAGGGTTGATACACAAGGAAGGGTGGAAAGGATGAGAAGGGACTTGGCAAGGTTGGAGGAATGGTCAAATGTGTGGCAGCTTAGATTCAATGCAAAGAAGTGCAAAGTAATGCACCTGGGAAACAAAAACGCAGGGGAAAAGTACACAATGGGTGAGGGGGTTATTAACATCAACAAAAATAAAAAGGGACCTGTGGGTAGTCATATCAGATGACCTAAATGTAAGCAAGCAATGTGAGAAGGCAGTAAGGATGGCTGGGGGGATACTGGGATATATAGGGAGAGGCATCACCTGCAGAAAACAGGAAGTTGTTATCCCTCTGTACAGACAGTTGGTGAAACCACATCTGGGTACTGCATGCAGTTCTGGAGACCCCATCTCCACAAGGACACAGACAGGATGGAGGCAGTCCAGAGGAGGGCAACTAAAATGGTGCAGGGTCTGCAAGAGAAGCCATACGAGGAGAGACTAAGGGAGCTTAATATGTACCCTTGAGGAAAGGAGGGGGAACATGATAGAAACTTTCAAGTACCTCAAGTGGAATCAACAAAGTCCAAGAAGGTAGCATCTTTCAGAAAAAGAGATGTGCAAGAATAAGGGGACACAATTTGAAGATAAAGGGGGGACAGCTCAGGGGCAATGTGAGGAAGTATTTTTTTCACAGAGAGGGTGGTGGATGCATGGAATGGCCTTCCTGAGGAGGTCATGGGGACAAAAACAGTAAGGCAATTCAAGAATGCATGGGACAGACATAAGGCAATTCTGGTGGGGGTTAGGAAGAAGTAGGCTGTTGGTTAACTAGGATCTCCAGCTTATTAAATAAGTAGGGAAATGGGCAGACTAGGTGGGCCAAGCAATCCTTATCTACCATCAAAGTCTATGTTTCTATGTTTCTATGTTTTCCAGCTTCAAAGATATCACTTTTGCATTCCAGAGAGGAGAGTATGTTGAAAAAGTGATTGTCATGCACTGAGATACACCACTGTTACTTAAAGTGTAGCCAAAGTAAAAAGTTTGCAATGGACTTGTGCACAGAGAGCTTCAAGGTGTGGATGAGCATAAGAAATGTCCATTGTTGTTTCCTGCCAAGTTTTGAAAGCACATCATGAGAGCTTTGCATGATGAAATGAAACATAGTGTCTAGACCATACTCTAGATCTGATTCAATACAGATTCTATTGACTCCGGATGGAAATAGAAATCTAAAGATACTGTCAGCAGTGCATTCGCTGCATCCAAATGATGACATTGCCAAGCATGCAGCGCCACTTGAGAAAATCAGAAATAGTGCTCCAAAGGAACTTGTTTGCATTGACTTTTTCAGTCTTGAAAGAATGTGACCAATATACTAGTTGTTACTGATCATTTCTCATGATATACACAGGCTTTTTCTACCAACGACCAAAGACCAAGAAGCATCTGCAGTGACTAAAGTCCTGATGGAGAAGTTAATTAGAACCAGGGCAGAGACTTTGAAAACAAACTAGTGAAATACCTTTTCTTCTTGTGGGGAATACGCAAGTCAAGTACACCTCCATATCCCCTTCAAGCAGACCCACAGCCAGAACAGTTGAACAGGATTTTGTTATATATGCTTGGTACTCTGGGTACAAAACAAAAGTCATAGAGTCAACAAGTAAGCACTGTCGTGCATAACTACAGCTCTATAAAGAGTGAATCAAATGACTATTTGCCATATCATCTAATGTTTCATAGAAAAGCTAGATTGCCTGTGGACATTTGTTTCAGAGTTTCTGTTGATGAAGCATGCCCCAAAACATATATGCAGTATGTGCAATGGCTTAAGGATCAATTGGACAGTGCACACAATCTAGCCTCAGAAACCTCTGGGAAGAGAAGCCAAGCTAAGAAAGCAAGATATGATCAGAAAGTGAGTGTCTAAGGACTGTTACCATGAGACACGGTCTAGCTGAGGAATGTTGTATTGCCTAGCAAACACAAGATTGCCAATTAGTGGGGAGATGTCCCTTTTGTTGTTCTGGAAAAGCTGAATGACATGCCAGTGTACAAATACAACCTGAAGGAGAATCACTAGGATCAAGAACGATCCACAGAAATCTGTTGCTGATTGGACAGATAGAGAAAAGTCAACATCAGGAGATGTCTGAACCACCTGAGCATGGACAAACCAGCTCTGTGACTTGCAGAAAGCAAAATACATCTAGCCCTAGCAATGACCTTAAGTCACAAGATTCTACAAGTAAACAGTGACCTGCAGTGCCACAACTAATGGCATAGGATTTGTCTTCTAATGAGACTGAACCAGTAAGGTACTATTTCACAGTGGACATTTCTGGCCTTTTGAGGGAAGTCACTGCTATGTTAACAGCCAGCAAAGATAACATACCTTTGAACCCTCAAGTTGAGCCCTCTGTGACTCAGGATTTACAGCCAGTGCCTGAGGAGAACAATGTCCAACCTGCAATTGAGAAGGAGTCCATTGCACAAAAGGAAGCAGTAGAACTCATCCAGATTGAGGATCCCCGGCAGACAAGAAGGATGGGAACACATGCTTGAGTTCTCAGGAACGACTGTTCAACAGTGGTGCTCAAAGAAACCCATGAAGGCTATCTTAAAGCTTTTGTATGAAGCCTCTGGTGCCTTCACCAATTTGCCTATGCCCATGGTTGATAGAGCTATTTATATTATCCCAAGGGCTTTGCTCCAAATCACTTTTAGTGATGCCCATGGGTGAACTATTAAAAATGTGGAATCTGGCCAGCCCACCGGCACAGCGATAGAGCTACTGCTTGCGACACCTGTGACCCGGGTTTGGTAGCGAGCCTGGGTTGCTGGAGGGCAGGCTATGGGGAGAAGGACTGAGCACCTGCAGGGCCACTCTCCTTCTCCAGGGAGGGTGGGCTGTTGTCCTTGCTGCCATACTGCCACCTGAGTGACCACAGGTGGAGGTGCAGCCGAGGAAGCAGTAGCGTTGGGAGGGGAAGACGTCAGCTGAGGGCCTGAGCAAAGGTACATTTCAGCATGCCTTAATTTCATTGGTCCTCCTCAAGTACCAGTATCTGCAGGGGGCAGGGGACCAGAAAAATATGGAAAATACCCCACGGTCACACCAGGAGATGGGCCCCTGTGCCAGCAACTGGGGGGAGCCTGGGGAGCAGTTCTGAGTGTCTGCTGCTCCTGAGGTTCAGAAGGGAATGGGGGAGTTCATGCCACCCCACCCAGAGGGTCATCCAGGGCTGGTATGTGAAGGAGCAGAGCACTTGATGGGGGCAGGCATCCCCGGGTCCTCCCAGCACAGCCTGTGTGGCATATTGGGAACCTCGATGGAAGGGGCCACTGTGGTGCTGGAAGGGGGCATAAACACAAAGTAAAAAAAATGTGGAATCTGGATATTTCAAAACTGTGTTTAGGCAGAATGCATTTATCTTCAATAGACTGTGATACTGGAATGTGACTTGATTAGACTTGATGGAAATTGTCTTAATCAGGCCTGTTGTGTATATGTTGTATATATGTGCTCTATTTAGTCAGGAATCATGTATACAGACTGACTGTAAATATTGTGTGTACAAGTGGACTCTTTGAAACTTTAACTCAACCTTGGATTGATGGGCACAGCAGTCTGTCAGAAAAAGGAGAGTGTAACCCCTCCAATGGTGGGGATTACCAGCAGATGCTCAGAGTGGGTCCACCTGTGGCGCCTGTGACCTTCAACAGGTGTTGGAGGCCAGGAGAAGAAGAGTTGGCACTTTCAACACTTCTTGCTTCATGCAGCCAATGAAAGTGGTGCCCATGCATCCTAACAGGACCGGACCGATCACAGTTGATGTCATTGCCATGAACTGGATTACAAATACAACTGGCTAATTTTTAGGCAGTAAAATAATGCAGTATCTAGCTAAAGAAACTGTGAGAAAGCAGCAGGTATTGGTGAGAAATGTAAACAGATAGGAGATACCATCTTAATGACCTTTGATCCCCATGATCAGCCAATAGGAATCTGTGGAATTCTGCAAGAAATCATAGGCACTCTGGGAGCAGAATAACAGGGTGTTTGGTGTCCTAATAGTACAGTAGACTATATGGGCTAATGTGTCTAGGTGCCAGAAGGGTTGAGACATCTCTGAGGAGTGGCCCAAAACAACATTAAAACACTTGTAAAGGGGCTTAGCACTGCCAATGTATGTTGCGGTTACCAGCTACATTTCTAAGCATTTGTTCACCTTGCTGCATAACCCTCTTTTTAGGGCTCTGGGTGGAGCCTACAGCACTGTTAGGATTGTAGCTCTAAAACGGCTGATCTTGGAACTCCCTTTCTGGACATTTGGATGTATTACTCCATAGCTGCAAAATAGTGCACTCCTCCTCTGATTTTTGCTATTCGCTGCTCTATATTAAAGGCATCTGAAAGGAGGGGGGATGCTACTGTATTTTACCTCAGAACTTCTCAGGATATTAACAAAAAAAACTATATAAACTGCTGTTTCTATCATCTGCCCAACTCAGTCTAATAGATGTATTCTATTTCTTTCAGCAACCTAGGGGTTAACTCATAAGTTGTCTGGAGTTTACTGAACCTCTGAACCTCAGACTGCAAAGTCAGATTACAGACAGTGCAGTCTTCAGCCTGTTAGCTATCTGATTCCTATGGGCACACACACACACACACACACCAGCAGCAGCATGAGCAGCATGTACCATAAATAAATTCAAGAGGACTGAAATTACCAGCATGCCAGTTTTTGATGATAGTGACTAAACAGCACTATATGGCACTAACAAGAAAATAACTTTGGTCATTTGGTAGCTCTTCACAGCCCTATCAGCTCTGGCTAGAGGCTGTTCTTACAGGAACCAATCCTGCTGTTAATAAAGTCCTATAGTATGTGGTTTCCCTCAATTGTCCATAGATTTCAGCAGCTCTCCAAATCTTGTTGTAGGACAGTTTAAAGGTCAAAAAAGTTGTGCTACTGTTCTGATGTCACTTCGATAGCATAACTTCTCTGTCCTTTGAATGAGCACGTATTATCACTGGCTGTCCCGAGCACTCAGAAAGCTGTGGCCACTAACTGTCTCTCTTCTCTCTCTCTCTCTCTCTCTCTCTCTCTCTCTTTCTCTCACCCCCTCTCCCTTACTGTCTCTCTCTCTCTCTTTTTCTCTCTCTTGAGGAATCTGCCACACAAACCTCCTAAAAAAACTACCCTGATTCTGTTAATTTTATTTATTTATTATTTTGCAAACGTGTAAAAAAAAAGAAATACTGGAGAAGTCAATCAGTTGATGGTGGTGGGATGCTACAGTGAAAGTCAGAGAAACACAACACAGCCACTAATTTTACTCTCTCTCCCTCTCTCTCATCATGGAACTGCCACACAAACTCTGCAACAGCCAAGACATCAGAATTGAACTTGTATCCTTTATTTGCCCGCTGAATTGCAATTAACACTCATTTTGTTTTTCTTCAACTTTTTCTAAAATTGTATTTTCTCAAAAGTTCTGCTATATGTTCTCAAATGTTCTGTTATGTTCCACAGTACAGTGGTTAAACTTCAAACTGTGTGGGTGGCAATTTTTTTTTACTGTGATTGAAACACCTGAGCTGCTAAAATCTGTGGACAATCGAGAGAAACCATATACTATATAAAACAGTACATGGGTAACCATACTCCTCAAGGCAGTGTTTCCATCTTGAGTTTGTGATGATATCATGGGACCTCCTGAGCTCCACTCTTGAAGTCCTTATGATGTCATCGCAAACCCTCGATGGAATACAGCCTTGTTGTGTACGGTTACCCATACACTATTCTATATGTTGTTAATTTCTTACATTTTGTGTGTGAGCATATAATTATTGATCTCCTTTAACTGTGGTACAAAGTATGTTTGTGCAAAAGGTAAAGTGTGGGTTCTTGGTGGTCTCCAAGAGGTGTCCTGAATCCACTGGGGAGGTGGGTTGTTACTGCATCCTGGGGGTAGTATTGTAATTGTTACTTGGCCACTTTTTTTTCCTCTGGGTGAATGTACTGCACTATTTCCTCTCACCCCTTCTGAACCAACCTCACATTTTATAAGTTTAATGAGCCCAGGCCCCACTACCATGCGTGCAGCCCATGGGTATAAGGTAAGGGAAGTAACCATGAAATGAAAATTACATACCTACCGTAATTCCTGATCTTCCCTTGTATCTTCACCATTCATTATTGCTGGTAAGCTGCTGGAGGTGTGCACACCTGTATGGGAGTTTTGGGGGAGGTGGGCGCCAATGGCTTCTTGAACCCAGCATTGTGTGGCATGCGGGTTGGCCCGTTAGGCACTGCAGACTCCTCCTCCACCACAGTTCTGTTTTGACAGAGAGGATGAAACAAAGAGGGACGAGAAAACCAAGGTGAGGCAAGAGAGCTGAGGGGTAGGAAAAGGAAAGGATATAAACTGAAAAAGGAATAAGCCTATCAGTGGCCATAGGGCCCCAATCCTTGGATGGCCACACAGGAAACGAGAGAAAGAGAGAGAGACAGAGAGAGAAAAGAGAAAAATACAATATATGTAAGGAAAGCAGGACCCTTCACCACGTTGATTGAAAGACCATTAGCTTATTATAGCCTCAAAAAGCTGAAGGTATGAAGACACAGGAGCAAGGATCCCACCAGCCTCAGGGTCCACTGGACGGAGGTCCAGAAGAGAGAATTTGACATGGTATTAGAAAGTAAAAACCATGATGGAGACAGCCCTCTCTTTCCACCCCCAATCCACATATGGGATGAAAGTCCTGGAGCATGGCCCTACACAGGTTATCCCTTGATGGCTAGTCAGGTGAAAAACCCTGTTAAATAGTTGAGGACTCTGTCCAGAATGACCTACAAGGAGAGAGGAAGCCAAAGAAGGAGAAAAGGGGGAGGAAAAACCCTATGGGTTCTCCCATGAAATGCACTGATGCAGTCCCCACATCAGGAGAAGGGAACCATGGGACATCCATGCCAGGCTAGAAATGACACAACAGTGTACCACTCTGAGAATCTCAGATCTAAAGGCAAAGGGGAAGTAAGAAAAGAGAAAGAGGGAGGAAAATCTCTACAGGCTCTCCCACGAAATGCACTGATGCAGTCACCACTGCAAGAAGATGGAAAAAACAAGTGGAAACATCCAGGCCAATTAAGGAGGACACCACAGTGCACCTCAGTGAGAATCCCAGGAAGTTCCCTCCAAGGCCAGAGCGAAGACCCTACTCACCATTCCCCTAGGTTGGATGCTCTGTGACTTTTAGAGAAGGAAACAGAGGGTCCTTAGGTTTCAGGGGTATTCTGCCCCCAACTGGCCTTGAAGAGGGGGAGGGTGAGCAGGGTGGAGGTGGCACCCAAGAGTTGAGGCCCAAGAGGAGAAGGTGGGTGGCAATCAGTAATGAATGGTGAATATAAAAGAGAAGATCAATAATTATGGTAGGTACATAATTTTCATATCTTCCCTTGCCAATCTTCACCATTCATTACTGCTGGGTGAGTACCAAGCCTCCTGGAGGGAACCTGGCACTGCCCTGAGGGAACAGATTCCCTCAGCCTCCTGTGACTGAGGTACAGGAGAGGGAGACCCTATAGCCCTACTAGACCATATACAGTCTAAGGCTGGTCAGGCCGAGGAGGTGTCCCCCGTGGCCGGGGAGACAGAAGACACTTCTGTAAGTTCCTCCTCAACCTGCAAGAGAAAAGACAGGTCACCCAGTAAGAGGAGGAAATCATCCTATGCCAGGCAACGGGTGACAACCTGGATAGGTGAAGCCATGCCATCCACCTGATGCAGATCGCTGTCCCTGCCAGTCTGGAGGCCACCTCATTGGCGTCATAAGATGCCCTTGCTTGGTGCCTTGCAAGCTCCAGACCCTGCACAGAGAGGGCAATGGCTTGCCTAGATTCCTCCAAATCAGGGAGGGATGCTAAAACCTGGGCTAACATCAACCACAGGTGCCTGTTGTAGGCAGCGTGGTGAGCCTGATGTGAGCTGATACAAAGAAACACACAAGCCGAAGAGAAAACTCTTCTGTCCCATCGGTCGAACTCAGTGGAATCTGGATCCAGATCTGGTGGTCGGTCATGTGCCAGGTGTTGAAGCCCGGAAGGAGTATCTAAGACCGTCAGCCCTGAAGGTGGGTGAGGCAGAGAACCAAGAGACTCCTGAGGAGCACAATATCTCCTCCTGCAGTCTGCTGGGGATGAGGTGGCTGGTGACTGCCAGGTGCGGATTGACACTTCTTGGAAAGGAATAGGCCAGGATGGTACCACTAGGTGGTGTGCACTAAACTCGTTCAGGAAGGAGCGCGTCTCCTGCTTGGTATTGCATCTTACCATATGGGATATATGGAGTTCCTGTACCAATGTCGAGAGGAATCACTGATATTCAGTGAAATCAGCATCTGATGAAAGGTGGACTGAACGGTCCTCTTCCTCAGAAGAGGAAGCAGAAAAGTCAAGGAACTTGGGTGCACAGAGTCATCCTGCAGTGGAGGAGATAGGCAAAAGACCTGCTCATCCATGGCTCTAACATACCTAGGAAGGCTGCCACAGTAGCCCCAAACATCTCCCAGGTTAAGGGCCACAAAGGATCCACATGGCCTGGGAGAGGAGGAGGTGACTGCAGAGGAATTGGGGAAGAGCACCTAACTGAAAGTGCCTGGCCTCTGCCATGGCTCTCAGACCTCGGTGAAGATCCTCTAGCTCAAGGGAATCCAGGGGTCAACCCAGTCAACATATGCTGTAGATGTGAATGGCAACCCTCAGCATTGCACACCAAGGGCACCTCAGAGGACTCTGAAGAGGAGGAGGAGAAGTAGGGCCCTGCACTGTGACTCCTTCCCACCCCCGCAGAGAAGTGGAGGAGGCCCCCATGCTTCATCCTGGCCTCTCAACCCCTCAGACTCCGAGGCCACCCTTTTCCTCGACACCAATGCTATGGGACCACCAATCCCGCAGGCCCCCTGAGGGAGGCTGCAGAAGAAGAAGTCCCCACCCCAACCAAAGGGGCCAAAGTAGCACCAGACATGGCAGCTATCTTGGCCCCCAAAGTTGAGACCACCACACCATGTCCCCAGGACTGCTATCCACCACAGGGGGGGCCCGCAGAAACCACAGACTCTGGGGAGCACAGGAGGTGAATACTGGGTCACCTGGTGCCACATCCAGGAGAGCTCCCCGACCCCAGGGAGTCGGGACACCAGTCCGGATCAGCAAGTGAGTCCTCCTCCTCCGAAGAAGAGGAGACCACACATACCACCAAACTAGTGACCCCGGAAGCCCCATAACCAATGATGCCATGAACGGCTCCAGTGCAGGACACAGCACCACCTACGGTGCTGTCCCATCCCCCGGCACCATGAATGGCACTGGGGTCTGGAATGGCACCAGCAGGTGGCGTCCAGTGTCTGCCAGTGCTGGGCCCAGCGACTGTGGGCCACAGCACCAGGAGAGCCTGCACATCTGAGGAGGTGACTTCCGTGGTGGTGCTCCTACCCTGGCCCTGCAAGGAACTGAGCCGTTCCTCCAGCACCACAGAAGAAACTTCCTCGATGGCAAGGCTGGAATCCGAGGAGGTTTCCTCCTCACCGGGCTGTATAGATCCAGGAGGGGACCCAGAGGCAGGGTCGAGAGATCTTGCCATGGCATTCCTAGAATGACACTGTCCTCTGAAAGTTGGTGGGGCTCTGCATGAAGAAACAGGTATCACAATTGTCCATATTGTGGTTGGGACCCAGGCAGCACAAACAAACATCATGTTATCAATCGTGGAAAAATGCCGGCCACAGGTGCACTGACACATGGGACACAGCCTGCTTTGGATCTTCTCTTTGCCCCCAAATCTGACATGATGCAAAAAGAATCTAAGAACTCACAGAAAAAGACCCTGCACCATTGGCAATAATTATAAAAGGAACAGTCTTACTGGTATCCAACAACGTCGGGTGAATCAGAACCGGGATGGAGCAGCAGGAAATGGCGTCAATGAACGGGTAGGCCCAATGATGCAACAAATAATTGAGGCGTGTGCAGCAAGTGCGACTTCGATGGTGGGAGAAACAGAACTGGGGTGGAGGAGTCTGTGGTGCCTAACAGCCAACCTGTGTGTGCCACACAATGCGTCGACCTCATGGTCGGCGTCATTGGTGCCAACTCCTCCCAAAACCTCCCAAAAAACTCTTGTACAGGTGCGCACCTCCGGCAGCTTACCCAGCAGTAATGAATGTTGAAGACTGACAAGGGCAGATCAACACCTTAACATCTACATGGTTATCTGATTACATAGACTAAAGTAGTAGTTGCCCAAGATCTTGCATTGGTGCACTTAGTTACTGCAAACTTGCAACAATAAACCACTTCCTGATTGACTTTTTGCTAGCAAATCATAAGGCCACAGAATCTGTAATCCAACTGGAAACATTTTAATCCAAGTAACAAATTTTGTAATCCAAAAAAAAAGGAAACCTTAAACTTGCACTTCAAGGGTCTTTTGATGTCTGGCTGGCTAGGCCAATACTCATGTCTTTTATGACCATGAACTCACTGATGGGTGGAAACCCAGGAGCAGCTGTTGGTCAGGGTGGCTTGAGGTGTGATCTAACACCAATGGTTCAGCAGCAAGCAGGCCCCCCTTTTAGACGTCAAGTAAATTCTTGCTCTGAGGCAGTTTCCTCTGGCACAGCAGTCACAGATTATCAACGTGTCAGTATCCAGATGAGGCCTAGACTGGTGTGATCGTGGTAACAGGGCAACCAGAGACAAAGCTCCCTAACCTCACTCTTCCCTCAGTCCCACCAACAGAGGAAAAAATGTAATTAGAGACCCCGCTGCTGTAATGAATCAGTTTAATGAGAGCTTTACCAATCTTAATTATCCAAGCTCTCCTCCTCTGAACAAGAAAGCCCTAACTGCTCCTCCAGCAGCTTGACTGATTGCTTCCTTCTCAATCCTGGATGCCCTCCTTTATATTTCAAAACAATCTCTCCTGATGAGACCTACAAGCTTCTGCTTTAACAACCTAATAGTGGAACTAACAGTGATGGAGCAGACCCTTTGTTTCTGAAACTAACTGCCCCTGCCATTGCCCGACCTCTATCAAAAATTGTTGATTTCTTCGATTGTCTCATCAACTCTACCTGCCATCTGGAGGGAGTCCTGTGTTGTGCTAGTACCCAAAGGAGGAAATCCCTCACTCATCAAAAACCACTAGTCAATCTCCATTCTATCTCCGCTGAGTAAGCTCCTTGAAAAAATGATGTTGGCACAGCTTCACTCATATGTTAATTGGCATAACCTCCTCACCCATGAGCAGCATGGATTCAGGAAGGGGCAGAGCATTAACACTGCCTTAATATGTTTTACTAACTATACTCTCTCTGCCATGGATGATGACAAACTCACAGGTGCAGCATTTGTGGATCAGGCAAAAGCATTTGATCTTGTTGATGGCACTCTCCTAATAACTACTCAGTTTACTCAGTTGATAAGACATAAGAAGGCTTGCGCCCATCAGGAATGTATCCCATGACTTTATGGGTGTATCGGTTATTACTTATGTTCCAGCCTAGGAAAGAATCTAGTCTTGATTTGAAACTATCACATGTTGTTGCATCGACGACATGTTGGGGAAGGCTATTCCAAGCCTTTGCCACATGAATGGTGAAGTAGCTATCACGTTTTGTGGACTGGTATTGGCTTTTGGAACCACAAGTTGTTTGTTGTGGCTTCTGAGATTATTGGGACAGTTCTCAAACTTAAACCTGCAATCTGTATGTAAATCATGATTTTGTAATATTTTGAAAAGTTCCAGTAAATCTCCCCTTTTCCTTTTATCTTCGAGGTTAACCAAGCAGTTAAGTTTTAATCTCTCGGTGTAATTTAATTTAGATAATCTTGGAATTATTTTAGTGGTTTGTCTCTGGACCCTTTGAAGTAGCTCTATGTCCCTTCTGAACTATGGACTTCAGAATGGGAAGCTCGTGTCTAGATGAGGGCGGATGTATGACCTGTATAACGGTAGTATGCACTACTCATTACGATTTCGGAAAAGCATTTGACACAATTTATCAGCCTATTTGCTAATAATGCTATAATATATTATAGAACCTTGTTATAGGTAGAAATTTACCTTTTTATAACAATGTTTTACCACTGATATGATGTCACCATGCTGTTAACCCATCGACGGTACGTCACATCAATGGGTTAACAACTGAGAACAGTCTGTGCATGCCCGCTACAGAAATCTACGACCTTCCTGAAATGGCTGTGGCAGTGAGCATGACCTGAAATTAGCAGCAGTGACTGATCTAACAGCAGTTGTAAGGTTTCTGCTGTATTTTTTTTTAATTAGTTACATGAACCATACACTATAAAATATAATGTACAGGTTGCTATCGGCAACCAGCTGGTTTAACCTTCTTGAGGCTGCCATGGCTACGTAAACCTCTCGAGCTTCACTCGAGGTTTACAAGGTCGCCATGGCAACCTCTCGACGGATAATGAGCTGGTTACCGATAGCGACCCATACATTATCCTCTATATTTTATTCCAGTGGTTTGACGATGATAATTCATTGTTAATGACATGTTTGAGGTTTCTATGGAACATCCAGGGGATTCTTTAATTCTGCTTGGAGACCTTAATGCCAGAGTTGGAAGATTTGATGGTTTAATAGATGATACAGTCATGCAGTGGATATAGTCAGATACTGAAAATGTTAAATGGAAAACAAAGGATGAAAAAACTAATTGAAATGGGAAAAAGCTGTGTGAAATATTAAAAAATAATGGACTCTATATTTTGAATCAAGACTGAAGGGGGATGAAGATGGAGGAACAACACATATTTCAAAATATGGAAATACAGTACTTGACTTAATCTGGTGGAGAGGCTCTAGTGACTGGTGGAAGTTATTAAGTATACCTCTGAGACTTGAAAGGGATCATCTACCAGCAATAGTCTATACTGATCAACTGAAAGAGGAAATGACCATAGTTAATAATAAAATAAAACCATCTCAAGTGGAAATTAGATATAAGAAATAAATTAGATGGACGGTGACTTTAGAAATGCAAATTATAAGGCATTTAGAGACATTCTTTGATGAGATTAAGTTAAAATCAAATGAGCTGGATATTATTGCACTTTATGGTAGAATGAAGAATTTTTTAAAGGAAATTCAGCCTAAATTATATAAAGAAGGAAGCCTTATAAATAAAACACAGGCTAGGGGGTGGTTTGATAAAGAGTGTAGATTGTGCAAAAAAAGACTTATGAAATGTTTAAGAACATATAAACAAAACAGTAGTAAAGAGGCATAGGACATATTAAAGGAAGTAAGGAAAGAACACAGGAAATTAATATTGACTAGGAAAAAGGAATTTTATGCTGATCAGTGGAAACAAATGATAGAAACAATAAAAGTTAAGGATAATAAAAGATATTGGACATTAGTAGCCAGAGGTTGCAAGAAACTTTTGGTAGAAAATATAAACAATATAGACCCTGAGAGCTGGTTACAATATTTTTCAGGTATAATGTACAACATGATTGACGAAAGATCGTGGCCAATTATGGATAGAAGTATGGTAAGGATGAACTTTATACCAATTACAAATGCTGAAGTAAATCTCACAATAGGAAAAATTAAATTTAACAAGGTGCCAGGACCTGATATGATCCCAGGAGAGTTATTCAAAATTAAGGATATACAATGGGAAGAATTTCTGGCTACATTGTTCAATAATTTTATATATAATAACTTTATCCCTCAGTCTTGGAAGGGTGCTGTAATAGTTCCTATCTATAAAAAAGGCAACAAGAGTAACCCGAAGAATTATAGGGCAATTAGCTTGGTGGCTATAGTGTGAAAGATTTTTGCTAGAATTTTTTTAGATTGTATTATCATAGATCTGGAGAGAAATGGGGACTTATCTTCTCTTCAAGCTGGCTTCCGTAGAACATATTCTACTATGGATAACTGTTTTATTTTGCATCATTTGTGCTAGAAGTATGTTAAGTTAAGGTTACAACGGTTATATGTAGCTTATATCGACTTTTCTACTGCATTCGACACAATTGTTAGATCAAAACTATGGGATTGAATGTATAATATGGGTATAGCTCCATTGCTGATAAATACTATAAGATTATTATATTCACATGCATGAGCTCAGGCTAGACTGGATATGAGAGGTAACTTTTCCCCACAATTTTCAACCAATATGGGGGTAAGACAGGGATGCATACTTGCTCCAACTCCGTTTGCAATTTATTTGGATCCATTGTTAAGAACTTTACAAATGTCTAGCACTGACTCCCTTAAAATTAGAACTGATTATTGTGCAGGACTTGCATATGCAGATGACCTGATATTATTTTCATTAACTGCAAAAGGTCTTCAGGAAAAGCTGCATTTTCTTGAAATATTTACTAAAAATAAGAACTTAAAAGTGAACATGTCTAAGTTTAATATAATGTTATTTGGGGGGAAATATAATGGGAAATGGTATATAAATTCACAATCATTGCAGATTGTAAATGAATATACTTATCTAGGGCTGGTTTTTCCAAAAAAATTATGTTGGAAGACACATTACACTACAATGTACAATAAATTGGAAAATTCAGCTCTGGCTTTAAAAAGATTTAATTTAAAGTTTGGGGGGTTATACAATTAGACCTTTATTAAAGGCTATTGAAGCAAAATATAACTCACAAATATTATATGGGACAGAAATAAGTGAACATAAGTTTAGAAAATATGGAAAAAACAGTCCTGAGGCTGCTGAGATCCACAGTGGGTTTACTGTTTACAGTACCAGCCTCATATGTACGAGCAGAAACGGGATTAATAAATCTGAAGGCATTTGCAGAATCAAATACTGTTAATTTTTGGATAAGATTAAATATTCAAGAGGAGGGTAGAATGTCTAAGAAATGCTTGGAGGAAAAAAATATTGGGAAATGAACGGGTATAAAGTCATCATGTCTGCAAAAAGTATGAAGGATATTGAGGTTGGTACAATTGGATTAATTATTAGATCTGACATATCAGAATATTGTGATTTCTGTCCAGTATAAGAAATATATTAGGAAACTATTGATTAGGAAATTTAATAATGTTGATATGGAAAATATTAAAAATTCCCAGTATTCACTGTTGTACAGTAACAACATTTTAATCCACAGTTATAAATATTATTTGGATGTACTGGAAGAACCTGAATTAAGAAAAGTCTATGCTAGATTTAGATTTGAGTCTCAGGAATCAAATAAATTAACAGCCAGATTTAATAGAGAGGTAGATATAGCTCATTCCTATTGTTTATGTGGAGCCTTAGAGATAGAACATTTGATACACATGATGTTAAAATGTATGTGGTATGAAAAGGCCAGAAATAAATGGCTGATGAATATATTATCTGACTTACAAGGATGTGATGATGAATTAAAGATTAATATACTTCTTACAACAAATGATGAATGTGTAATAAGGAAAACCGTAAAGTTCCTGTTTAATATAAAGGAAATAAGGGCTAGCATACTTCGGACAATAATTATAAATTCCTGAAAAGATTTTATCCAAGGAACTAATACGTTATTATACTATGGACTGCTTCAATAAATCACATGTGTATGTGCAATGGATATTTGAATTTACTGTATGTTTTCTATTTTTTCTACATTTGGTCTTTATGTTAGAATTGTGTATTAAATAATTTTTTTATATTCTCTATTTTTGTAAAGATCTTTTTAGATTGAACAATAATACTGAACTGAACTTTTTGTTAATGATAATTCCAAGATCATTTTCCTTTTCAACAGCCTTTAGGTTTTTATTATTCAATATGTAATGGTAAAGGGGGTTGTCTTTTCCAAAGTGAAGGACTATGTAATTGTCAGTATTAAATATAATTGTATTATATGTTGCCTATTTTTCTATTTCTCCTAAGTCCTTTACTATAGTGTTATATTTTTGTATTGTATTTACCTCCCCTCCTAGTTTACTGTCATCTGCAAATTTGGTGAGTGTATTACTGATGTTTTTATTTAAATCTGCAATAAATATATGGAATAGTGTTGGCCTGAGGATCGAGCCCTGTGGTACCCCACTGGTCACAGCACCTGGGGTGGATAGAATTCCATTTATTCAGACTGACTGGGTTCGGTCTGCCAACCAATTGTTGATCCATTTGATGATTTTATTGTTTATCCCAAGTTGAATTCGTTTGTTTACTAACTCGTAGTGTGGAACTGTATCAAAAGCTTTTGCCATGTCCAGCATGATAACATCAACAGGTGTATTGTTATCCATACTTTCACTCACTTTGTTACAGAAAGAAATTAGATTAGTAGAGCATGAATGACCTGTCTTGAAACCGTGCTGGTTGTTGTCAGTTAATTATTCAGACAGAATTTCATTATCAATTTTTTCCTTGATCAATCTACTACCAAATATTGGTATATTCCCTAAGGCCACCTTCTGGATTGGCAACTGTCCTTCAAGGAGATTTTTCCTTTATAAACATAATCTTTGATACTCAGCCCATAAAGTATGGTGCACCACAAGGATTTATTCTTGACTGTCTCTTCTCCTTATTGATAAACAACTTCCTTCAAACCTGCAGCAACTGTAACTTTTCTACACGCTGATGGTCTCATCATTCTTCATAGCGCAAAGACACCAACAAATCTCTCTCTCAGAACTAAAAAGACGACTTTTCCCTCATCCAAAGTTGGTTCCTGAGAAACAAGTTACTACTCAGTGTTAAAAAGACTAAATCCATGCTATCTGGCTCCAAACTGAAACTCTCCAATCAGTCCTCCCTCACAAATCTTGCCTACTCTGATGGCTGGATTGTGCAGAAGGTACACACCTTTAAACACCTAGGAATCACAGTTGACCACTCCCTTACATTCTCAGACCACTAGCATACAGACTGAAGAACTTCATGGCACCAGAAGTTTGTCTCACCATTATATACAGTAGGAACAGAATTTGATGGCAGATAAGGACCACTTGGCCCATCCAGTCTGCCCATTCCTCCTATTACTGCAGACTGTACCTCATCTACAGCTCTTTCTCCCTTCCCCCTTCCTTTCCACTATGATTGTGCTTATCCCATGCATTCTTGAATGTACTATGCTGTCTATACTGGATTATGCCTCTCTCATTTACCCACAAGCCAGTGCAAAAGACGTCTCCTGGTTAACCACCTTTTACACCAGCATATGCTGATTTGCCTCATTGTCCCATTTTAGAGCACACCATTCTGACCTTTGCAGTAACCTGAATGGCTCTCCCCACAAGCGTGCAGTGACTTCACCCTATAATACCTGACTGATAAGTCACTATACACTCCTAACCTTTCTCCCTTGTCAAGGTTCCTAAGGCCCAGAACAAATCCATGTGACCTGCACTTCTGTAATCACCTTCTGCTTGAAGAACCATGTGTAAATTCTAACATGGGCAAAATGTATTTCTCCTCTGCAGGCCCATCCCATTGGAATGCCCTTTCAGAGGGACTTAAACCTGCCACCTCCCACCTCCTCTTTAAATCACAGATTCTATGTCCCCTATTGAGTGCATCCACTGCAGTTGTGCAGCTTAAGATACAGCTGCACCTGCCAGAATGCAACATGTACTAGATACTATCTTGTCAGTTTATATGTGCTAAGTTAGCACTGCTTATATTCGGTCCAGCCCACTGGTTCAGAGATTGGATTTCCATCTGCAACATTGGCGACCCTGGTTCAAGACCAGACTCAGTGCATTGGATGGCCAACCAGGGGGAGGAAGACTGAGCATTCTTGGGAACACTCTCCTCCTCCAGGGGGGAAGGGGTGAGGGAGGGGGAGCGACCTGTGCATCACTGGCCCTGAGTGGTGGCCAGGGGAAATATAGCTGCCAGAGCGAAGCTGTCTCCCTTTCAGAGGCCCAAGCAGGACTGCCTGAAACTTCTTCTGCTTTTGGGAAGACTCCAGTACATGTCCTGAGGTTTCTGTCTCCTGATTGGCTGTATCAACTGTCAGTCACTTACACTGGCAATATTCAGGACAGGATTAGTGCAGAAAAGGGTGCCAAGAACCCTGTCACTGTGTATCCCAGGGTGCTTCAGGCAGTTCCTCCTGTGATCCTCAGGCTTATGAATGTGCAGTCCTAGGGTCAAAGGTCCTCAAAATGATGATCCCCATTGTGCTGTAGAGCATAGATTGCAAATTTATTTATTTCAATGGCCATCTTGTCCAGACCAATGGCAGTCAGTTCACTAGTGTTAGCTTTCCTGAAAATTAGATGAGAGGGGACATGCTCTCCATCTTCTGCATACTCAAGGGTGTTGACAGGACTGAACATATTGAGATGTGTGATCTGTGTCCTTTAGCAGGACATGTGGGCACATCCTGAAACTCTGAGGGGGTAAATTCAGTGGTAGCATTAGCAGAGTGGTAAACCTGTGGAACAGCCTGCTAGGGGGCACTGCGGATACAAAGACAATACAGACCTTCATGGTAAGCCTGGAAAAATTTCTCCTTACTAATGGAATCAGTGGGTACATTGCTTAGTAGTGTGGGTAGGGAATCCCTATGCATTAGTACATATTTGAACAGAATACATTCTAGTTTTCATCCCTGCTCATAAAGCAGGGAAGCTGGACATGTTTACCTGGAGCTCCTTTTGACCTTAAATTACTGTACTATGTAATCAAAAGCTTTGTTCTAAACTTAGCGCATTGTTCCACAGTACGTCCTGCAAGATCAACAAGATGATTTGGTCAGTGTTAGATTACAGGTATGTACAGTGGTGGATCTAGGGGGTAGTAAAGTGTGTGGCCACAACCCCCATTGTAACATACTTGCTTGCTGCTGCTGCTGCATTTCACTTTGTTAAAGAAGTAAGCAATATCGCACTCCAGCATGTACTCTTATTGGAGATTAACGCACACCCAAGTTCATTGTGAGGCATACAAGGCCTTGCTTGTACGAGTGTTTATATTCAAAACTATACATTACATTTGCATTTTCTGCCAAAAATGTTACTGAAAATAATAATAGCAAATAATATTAAGGATGATGTGGTCAGTGTTAAATTATGGGTAAATACTGTACATCTACAGTGCTGCCCACAAAGCCAGCCTCGGCAGGCTGGATCCCTCTTCAACTCATTCTGTCATTTTGTCTTTAACTATCACCGTTCCTCACCCCCACTCATCACTGCTTTCTCCCTCTATCTCTCTTTCTCTCTCTCTACCTTGAGCTCTCTGTACCTTCTTTTAAGGTCAGGTGTCTAAATCACTTCTCTTCCTCCCTCATCAAATTCTGATTGTTACCTCTGCCACTGCTCCTCAGTCCTTGTCCCTTACCTCCTCCTATACCCTCCAGTCATATGATGCCCATTCCTTCTCTATCTTCCACTACAAAACCTCTGCTGAGGAATCTGCATTCTCTTCACATTTCCCCCACCTCTGGGAATTGCCTCCCCTCCCAATAAATTTCTGCTCCTCATTCCTTCCTGCTCTTAAAACTCTGCAAACCTCCTCTCACTTTTACTTCCCCCTCTCTTCTCCACTTCCCTCCTTTGTGGCTCTGTTGCAGTTCAGCACTCCTCCTTTCTTCCTCCCCTTGCCCATCCTAATACAGTATATTTTAGCTGGGAGGCTTACAGTTTTTAAATTTTGATGCAGTATGCTGTAAAGTGTAGCATTTTTACACGCATCATCCCGTTTTGGTCTCTCTTTGGTCAATGATTGTACTATTCCTGACATGTACTTGCTAAGCCTCGTAAGTTACACAGTCTATTTTATTTTGGATTTTGCCTGAATTGTGTTACTGTTTCATTCCCCTTATAACCTGACCCAGATCTCACATACAAATGAGCTCTGAGTCAATGTGTTGCTTCTGAACAAAAATTTAAAATAATTTGCTAATTTATCAGCAAATGGTTTACAAACATAATGCAAACATTACTTCAGAAAGAATATAGTCTGCAAAGTTGATGCAAAAAGTAATGACAATGCTTTTCTTTTGTGTGGCTTATTCTTCAGATGAGAAAACAGAGCAGGTCTCCTGTACCAGAGCTGTTTTATTGAGAAAGCATTCAATATACCATGGCACCATCTAGTGGCTACTACTGCCCACTGTTATGTTCTCAATTACAAACTCCAGCTCATGCAGAAAAACATATCATCACAACAAATGTTTGACAGTTTCCTGCAAAATCTACCACACTGTCTTTGTGCCATTTCAGCACCGGTAAAGTCATTAAAGTTGCTACAATTACCAATTTATGAAAGACAGAAATTAAGATATTATGTGAGTGAGGCAGCAGCAACAGTAAACAATATGCTCCATTCTTTAATGAGTTAATGTTTGGTAATTTAACTTTCCCTCAGATGCCAGGTACTATGGGCCCTCCACATGGGGGGAGATCTGAACAGGATTCAAGAAAGTGTTCAGGCCCTTCAACAACAGGCTGAGGGGTCCCCAAGGGTATTATGCTTCCCATAAAGTTCCAACAGTAAGAGTTCCAATATCTACAACTCAGTTTGAAATCAAACATAACTTATACGTTTTTCAGACAGGTGTTTCCCTAAAGAGACCACAAACAGACATAACGCACAGCTCTGTATCAGGGCATATCATAAGAGTCCTGGGCATATCAAAGAAACATAAAAACATAAATTACAGGCAGAAACAGATCATAGGTCCATTTATTTGCTTTGGTCCTGCCAACTGCCACTGCACTGCTGGGTGGGCGTAATCTGAGCCCCCAACAGTATAAGCAGCTCAGTCTGCTTCACAGGTTTGTCACCTCCTACCACCATTGCCCCCATTGCTATCAGCCCCATATGCCAGTCCCACCCAACCTTGAATCCCTTCCCTGTCTGTATCGACACATAAATTGCTAGGGTTCCTATATTAGAGCACACTCATTACACAATAATTATCCCCTAGTTGAACGGACATTCCTAACAAGACCAAAATGTATTTCTATATGGGCTAAACATGGTGCAATAGACTTACAACTACCCAGCTCAATCTTATTACGCAGAAACTCTCTCCTCCTATCCCACTGGAGGCATTATGTTACTTGCAGCATCTAATTCAGGCTTTCTTGCATCCTACCATCAGTTCCAGCTCTCAGGTGCAAACATTTTTTGAATTCCCCGACAAGGGTCAACTTTAACCTTTTTTTTTTTGCACTAACCAGCAGGACACGTTGATTCAAAACTGCACTAGCCCACAGATGTTTGCACTGGTCCACAATTGTAATGGTAAATTTTGATCACTCATACAGGAAAAAATGCAAGCTAAGAAATACTCTGATTATTGCACATTTAGCCTGCCCTGACAATGCTTCCTGCTCCAACAAAAAACAAAAAAACACTGCAATGCAGTCACACACAGTGTGCCCCCATTTTTTATGTAACAGACCTTTTGACTCACCTTTGCTGTTCTGGGGCCTTCAGGGTCCATACTGCACACATCTCCAAGGGGGCTGGCCTGGGTTCTGAAGTGAAGAAAAGAAATGGCACAGCGCCTCCACCTGGGGTAATGGCTGGAAATACCTGTGAATGAATTTCAGGTTACCACTCCCCAGAAAATATACAGTAGCTGCCCCCACAATACTTCCCCACACCATAATAATTCCCCCTTACAATAATTTGCAATACCTGCATATAACATGAACAATTAACAATATTTATTAAGGGGAGGGGGAAAATGGGGGAAAACAGCACAACATTAATAACTGGCTCAAACAATATTACCCCAAAGAGTACCCTCACCTACCACCTGCGGGTGCACCTGGCTTCCCACTGCATCTGGCTAAGTGTCTGTAGTCTCTTTTGATGGGTAACACACCGTGATGCAGATTTTGACACCAGAGATCTTTTGTTGGGGCACAAATAACTTTTAAACAGATGCAACCTTTAACTTTACTGCCTAAGCGCAGCTTTAGACTTGGCGCAGTCCTGCCCAGGACTTGACCCCCTTTTCCTGAATAGCTAGCTAACTAATAAAGTTCTACCCTGAGCAGCAGCCCAGAGCTACTTACAGTCTGCGAGGGGATTCACAGTCTGGATTTGAAAGGTACCGGGAAGGTATCTCTTTGAAGGTGCAGCACAGCACCAGCAGGGCTGACTGAAGAAGTTGAAGAACGCTGGTCTTCACCTGCCTGGCCTTGCCAACTTTGCCTCTGAGGCCTCTGTAGACAGTGTTCACTAGGCAGGCCTCTTGCCTTCTTCTCTGCTGGCCTTCTTTGCCGTTGGTCTGGGGACAGGGCAGGCTGGGTCTCCTAGACCTGCAGCTTGGCACACTCACGTTTCCCAAAACAGCAGTGTAGCTGGGCTTTGGCTCAGTCTCTAGTCCCAACACCTGCACTGCAGGCTTCTCCATACACAGCTGGGCTGGGCTCTGGTTCAGTCTCTAGCCTCAGCATGCACAGTCTCTCAGGCTTTCAGCAATTGGTTGTCTCAACTAACGCCCCACGGTGGGGGGGGGGGGAGTGGATACAGGTTGCTCAGTCTTTAACTACAGCTGCAGCACTTTGTAATCCAGAGATGCATAACTTACAGTCTCTGCTCTCACACTGCAGCTCCAACTCCCTTTCTGACAGCAAACTTCAGCAATCTCTTTCTGGCTGCAAAACTTGCCACTCTCTCCTACTGGCAGTCACTGGCCGGTGAGGCAGTTTGCCTGTCTGTAGAACGCTGGGGCTGAACTGGCTGTTGAGTTCTTGGTGCAGGCCTTGGGCTAGACAGCCACAGCAGTCTCTCCTGCACTCTGTTCTCTCCCTTGACTCCTGGTCGAATCCCCTTTTGGTGGGCAAAGCAGTCCCCTTTATACTATTTACAATGTCCTGCTGTGACTGGCTGCTGCAGTCCTAGACAAATCTGGTGCTCTCTGACCTTTCCCCAGCATCCCCCTTTCATGCAGTGTCCCTTGGGGCTGCCATCTTTGATTACATTAAGTCCTCAAACAGTGCAGATCTTACATTTTATAACATATGCTCTTACTTGGGCTAAAATCCACTGCATTCATGCCTGGGGGTGCCCAGATTACTATTCCCCCAATCCTTGATTCCACTGCCTGTCCTGGAGCTTGGGATATTATTAGCTTATATCTGCAGCCGAGAACACTACAATGGCAACACGGCTCCTCTAATTTTCGTCCCAGGAAGCCGCACATGCTCAGTGGGGCATGGGCTGCCATTTTGTTTGTTCACCTTCAGTCCGGTATTTTTGGCAGCGCCCCAGAAACATTAAAATACTTTTCTAGTGCCCAAAGGCGCAGGAGCAGTAATCAGAGCTCGTTCATCTACTGAGGATGGGGCTAAGATAACAGAAACTGCGGTCGCAGCTGCAGGAATTATACAAGGCACCACAGGTTCAGAGCCCACCTGGAGACACTTAAACAATGCCGCAGGACAGTCCTGGTGCTGAAGGCCACAAGGTAAGCCCCAAATTGGGGGAGCTTACATGTACCATGGCCCCCTCTCTTCCTCTTTCTGCAGAGCCCCACACTGAACCAGAGGATCCCACAACAACAAATGTTCAGTCAAGCAGTCCTTGCTGTGCACACACAGTAGCCGACATCACCATGTAACACACTACACTCTCACCCCCACCCTGAGGGCAATGAACAGAGTCAGACAGAGAACAACAGAGAAAGACACACTCAGCCCCTACCCTGTGATCAACCAGAGACCTGCACTCCTGGATGTCTTTGTACAGTGTCAAGTGAGCCAGGGGCAGATCTAGCATTTCTTTGGGGAGGGGGCTAGGCAAATCTAGGGGGCTTGGGAAATAGAAAACTCTGGGACATTGTTATTTATATTTATAATATGGGCTGACAAAAGGTGGAAACCTTATTGGTCAAAGAGCATCACCTGACCATGGATTAAATTCACTATTTAATTAACAGTTGGGGTGAGATGCCCAACCAGCAAGATCCCTGGGTAGAGTGGGACTTGTTATATTTTGGAAAATTCAGCACTGACAGGCAGCCATTAAAAGTGCACGTAAGTGAGCTAGACAGAGCAGCAGCGGTACCTTGCTGGCTGCCTGTCAGTGCTGTAGCCAAGTGCCCTGTTGTTGTTTAAGTGCTGCTACTCATGTGAAGGCACAGTAGGGTACAAAGTGGCAATCAAACTCTCACATTTCTGCCTGGTATTTTTTACAGCCCTGCAGCCTTTCTTCTCCCATCCTCCTGTACATTGTCCCTCACTCTCTCTGTGTCTGTCTGCAACCTCGGGCAAAGACACCCGCCTGACTGCCCAGCATCGTTAATCAGCCACAGTGGTGAGAGAGACATAAAAGATGTCATGCACAATTCCTGCAGTTCTCTGTGCGTGTCTGTCAGTTTAAGAAAACAGTGAGGCAGGGAAACAGCAAAACTGCAGACTACGTACAATGTAGTGGCACACAGTCCTTTCTTCCCCTGCCTGTGCATTGTCCCTCACTCTCTCCATGTTTGTCGCTCTCCCCACTCAAAAACATTGGGGCTCCTTGGGTGCTGTAAAACAGAAAAGATTAAAGTAAACTTCTTGCTGCTAGTGTCCTTCTTGCCATCCTCCCCGACACCACTAACAGCTGCTCCAGGAGAGAGCCACTGAAAGGTACTGACCACGAGGCTCTCTCTCTGTCAGCAGTTAATGGCTGGCAATGTGGAGTCCCAGCACTCGGAGCCCAGTGGGGGGGTCAGAGAAAGTGGCAGAAGTATGGCACTGTGTTACGGAACTGTTTTCAGAGTGTACAAAACAGATGTAGTGGCAAGGTTAAATAGAGCACAAAGTTTATGTGCTGGTAATGTAGTGAAGGGAGGTTTTTCAGCGCTGCATGCAGCTCCAGGTGTCTCGAGTATGGAAAGATTCTGTTTTGCAGCACAGTGCAACTGACACCAAATGTAGGAGAAATGGCAACACATCTGCTACTGAGAAAAGTGAGTGTCCACCTGTACTTTACAAAGACACAGTGCAAGGAACGATATGGAATGGTGTGTATGTCGTACTTGTCCAGCAGCTTGTGCCTGTACTTCCGAGACTGTCACAGTGTTTCCTAAGGGAGGGACGGTGCAGCACTCATATTAAAGGAAAGCATGTTTCAGCAGTAGTTCTGCATCAGCACACACTATGACAGACATTGAAAGAGACAGAGACAGTCACGGTGAGTGGAACAGGTCCCTTTGCACTCCCAGGTGCTTCTGAATGTCTGTGTGGTGGAGGTGGGGGGCTAAAGTAGAAGTGATAGGCAAGGAAGAAGACTGTTATGCAAAGGAAATGTCACAAATCACATCAGTAGTGTATGTGTGACATTTCTATCTGCATAACAGCAATCCAGTGTGCATTATTTATGAGGGACTATTTTGCAAGCTGGCAGAATACAGTACCTTTTTTGGTCTTTAAACATGAGGAAAACCACTTTCTATGTGTTTTCTCATGTTTGGACATAACCCATGTTATAAGCACAATAACCTACTCCAGAGTATGCGGTTATAGGGATTTAATCCATGCCTGGAGCGCTGTGAGGGCACTCAGCCTGTGATCTCATTCCTCACAACACACCCCAGGCATGGATTAAATCCCTATAACCCCATACCCTGTCGTGGGTTATTGCTTACATACCAGGCATTGATTTTAACATGCTCTGCCCAAACCATGCAGCCTTTTTTAACACTGTCCTTTCATTAGCCCAGGAGAAACAGTACCCAGGCTTGAAGCTCTACCACCTCTGTTTCTAGGAATGCCTATTTTAACCTTTCAAATTATATATTTTATTAAGGTTTATTTTTGTGCCACACCTGTTCAAAAGAATTGTTTTCGGATGAAAGGACATGCCGGGTGTGATAGGGGTGGGACTGCATGGATGGCACTGACTTGCGTGGTCCGTTAAGAAGAGCTGGAGACCCCTACACCTGCCAGTAATGTCAGCTACGGGTCTATGGATGGTCATTTCAGAGTCTGGTCTGCAGTGGTGTCCAGGGAAAGTACAAGGCTGGGAGACTGGGAAGAGAAAGGGAGCAGCTAAGATGAGGCTGGGATAAAACCCAACACCTGCAAGGCAGACCCTGTATATCTCTTAGCATAATGGATACAGATACTCAAAATATGTGGGATCCCCCTCCTGTACTGCCAGATAATTGCAACTCTTAAAGAGCAGGTAATCACACAATGGCCTATGGAACACTGAGGGAGATTAGAATGTGGACTAGAGCCTGCTAAAGTTGGGACTTTTTTAATTTCATTGACAGCCATGGAAAACCTGCACTAGTCAAGACAGATTAGGAAAGGGGTAAAATAAGGTTTGAAGCAAGTCAGGGTCACTCAAAAAAATTGAGAATAGGAGAAACACCCTATCTAGGGTTGGGGTAAAAAAAAGTTTGTAGTAGGTGAGGGTCACACAAGAAAACTTGTAACCACCCTTCCTGCCTGTCTAGGGGCATACTTTCAACTTCGCAGATGGTCTAGGCACAAAGGGAGGGCACCATCAAGCGCTAACATTCGAGATCCATGCACTTCAGAAAAGGCAGAAAAAAGCTGGCCTCCTACCTGCTTGATATCTTCAATAATGGTGCACTCTACCTTCTCTCTCAATATTTGATTTTTTCCTCCCCGAAGCTGTCCACCGGACCAGGACCTCCCTCTGCACCTCGTCTGTCTCAGAAGCACTTGCGGCCCCAAGCAGGCTGGATGGATAATGCCACTGGAATGCAACTCATGGAAAAATTGATTAGACTCATTTATTTTATTACTGGAACAGCTGAAATATTTCTTGCCGGCAGCTACAAAGTTCAGCTGTCATCGCCTCTTTTCATTCTGGCCCTTTAGCAAGGGCCATCTCTCTAGTGACACATATAACCGTCAGGAAGCTACCTGAAGAGGGACCTGTGTCTTTGAGCTACCTCAGCACAATTTATTGTAGAGGCAGCCTATTTTTTTTTTTTTTACTTTTTATTTTTCTTTGCCAGGCTGCCATACCTCTATTTTTATATGTGGGACCCTTGGAGAGAGACAAAGAGCACTAGCTCACCTCTCCTCTCCATCCCATTTTCATGCCCCGGTTTGCAGGGCTGGACTGTCTTGGGCTTCAAGAGCCATTGGGAACCTCAGGAGGAGCTAGGAACCTTAAGGGATGAGCCGCAAGTGGCAATGGAAAAAGCCGCAACCTGCGATATAATTATTTAGCAACTCGGCCCCAACCCAGCAGCTCCTCTTGTAACACAAGGTGTGTTCTTCTGCAGAATGGGAGAGTGAGAGAGAGTGCTTTATACAGCGCTTCTCCAGCAAACCTCTCTTCTCTGTTCTCTGTTTCTCTGCAGTAGAAAGCCATTTATTACTAGATGGGAGGAATAAGGAACTGTTTTACAGCACAGGGCTCCCTTTACTTACCCCATAGCAGGAAATACATAATCAAGACCTTTCCCTAGCCACTTTCTTTAAGCATTTTACTCTAGTATGCCACTACATAAAACAGGGAGCAGCTAGGGAAGGAAACAGAAAGAACAAGCATTTGTCAATGCCGAATGTTTGCTTGCTAGCATTGGCATTGGTAGTGTAGAAGTTACAGAGCTGCATAATAGGAAAGGCAACAAAGTATTGAACTGAAGCCAACCCCACCACCACCCTGCAGAGAGTGACAGGCATTGGGGTGTGCCTTTGGGTCATCAGGCATAACAACCACGCCATTTCATCACACCCTACCCTGCAGACACTGACAAGTGTCACAGTGTGCCTTGGGGTCTTTGGCCCTTATGCGCACCCCATTCCATCAGGAAATACGGTGAGATGGCTGCGGTATAGGGAAATGGGGTGAAGTTTGGGCCCGAAGAGTCCCAGGCACACCTTGATGCCTCTCACTGGCTGCAGGGTGGGGGTGGGGGTGGAATGGTATGAGCATGACAGGCAAGAATCCCAAGTCACACCCTGATGCCTGTCATTCTCTACAGGGTGAGGCATTATAGTCGAGAAACTCTAGACGCCTCAGGCATTCATTGGTATTTTCACTCAAATTTTCAACATGTTTTTTGTGACCCCCTCATGAACAGTGGCAATATCAGTTTGTTGGCGAAAACTGCTTTTGCACAGCGACTATGGCATTTGGCACCACAGGCGCAAAAACACATTCCGAACAGGATGTGAAAAATGACAGTAGTACTGTTCATGGGGAGGTGTAAAAAATGGCAATGTTGAAAATCTGCTGTGAAAATCTTAAAAAAACTGATGAAGTCACGAGCGTGCGTAGAAACTGTGCAACGCACACCCGTAATGTAACTAGTTTTTTTTTTTTTTTTTACAGCAGATTGTTAACAGGCATTTTGGGACCTCCGATCATGAACAGTGTCAGTGTGATTTTCTTTATCTGTCCCGAACAATAATTTCCCACAGCGACCACGCATTTCTGTGCTGAAAGTGTGAAACCACATTTCGGCCATGTTGTGGAAAATGACAGCTGTACTGTTCATAAGGAGGTGTGGAAAAATGCCACTGGTGAAAATCTGGACTGAAAATATTACAAATTCATGAACTTACAAGGGTGCGTCGAAACTGCGAAAAGCTCACTCGTAACACAGTCATTTTATGGAGTTTTGTCACCAAATTTTCAACATAACCATTTTAAGACCTCTGCTCATGACCAGTGTCACTGTGATTTCTTAATCTGTCCCAAACATTGTTTTCATACACCAACTGTACCATTGTGAGCTACATGTGCGGAAACACATTTTGGGCGAGATGTGAAAAATGGTAGCTGTACTGCTCATAAGGAAGTGCAGTAAAATGGCACTGCTGAAAATCTGGTGTGCAAATATTACAAATTCGCAAACTTGCCAGCGTGCGTAGGAACTGCGCAACGTGCGCTCCTAAAACAGTCATTTTGGGGAATTTTTTCACCAAATTTTCAACATAGCCATTTTAACACCTCTGCTCATGACCAGTGTCACTGTGATTTTCTTAAAACTGTACTGCTCATAAGGAGGTGTGGTAAAATGACAATGTTGAAAATCTGGAGTGAAAATATTGAAAATTTGCGAACTTACGAGCGTGCGTAGGAACTCTGCAATGCATGCTCGTAAAACAGTCATTTTTAGGAATTTTTTCACCAAATTTTCAACATAGCCATTTTAAGACCTCTGCTCATGAACAGTGTCACTGTGATTTTCTTAATGTGTCCCATACATTGATTTAGCACACCGACTGCGTCATTGTGTGCTATATGGGCTGAAACATTTTGGGTGAGATGTGAAAAATGACAGCTATACTGCTCATAACAAGGTGTGGGAAAATGGCAATGTTGAAAATCTAGAGTGAAAATATTGAAAATTCGTGAACTTACGAGCGTGCGTAGGAACTGCGCAACGCATGCTCGTAAAACAGTCATTTTTAGGAATTTTCCACCAAATTTTCAAAATAGGCTTTTGAGAGCCCACCTTATGAACACTGGCAGTGTCATTTCGTTAATCATTCTGGAAAGGTGATTTTGCTAGTTGGCTGCGAAATCACCCTATCGAACCAAGTAATGCCATGAACAGTGACAGCATTTATGAGAAGGGTCCCAAAACCCCATGTTGAAAATTTGGTGCAAAAATTCCAAAAATGCCTGAGACATGCAATAAAGTTGAAAAACCCTATCTATCCCATTATGCAGCTTACTGGCATTTCCTCAGTTAGCGTCGGCTTTGAAGAGTGCAGGCGTGTTCCCGGTCCCTCGAAAGATCATTCGCCGAGCTCGGAGGTAAGTATAGGGGTGAGGAGGTGTGGGGAGGCAGGGTGCGCAGTGGGTGGGTCGGGTTGTGGTAGGGGAGCAGGAGGCAGCGCCGAGGGACAGTTTTGTATTTACAGGTTTTTAATTTCCTAAGGCAGCGGGGGCGTTTGCCACGCTGAGATGGGCTCCAGGCGTGGCAGCTGGAAGGATGTTGGTGGGGCAGGAGCCGGCGGGGATTGGGCATCCCGTCGGCCGCCGCATTTTGCCACGCTGGGGTGGACTCCCAGCATGGCACCTAGATCTTTGGGGGCGTGGAGCCGACGGGGTTGGGCACCCCGTCGGCCGTCATAGTGTGGGGAGGAAGGGGCGCGGAGCACGCCCAGTGTGCTGAGCATGCATGCGCAGCTGGTGTGTGGAGGGGGAGCTCTGCTCAATGAAGTGGAGCTCTCCCTTTCAACTGTATGCCACTACATTTTCAGCTGTCATAGACAGCTGGAGCAGTGATTGGCACACTGCGACCGCGCCTGCAAACACACTGACTGAATTGGAAGAGGCTGACACACCTCTGGAAAACTCGGATGATGGCACTATATTTCTTGCACATGCGTGCAAGCAAACATAAAAATGAGGTTGCTGCTCCAGTAAATGTCTTATTTACCAATAACATATAAACAGCATATAAATCCAACTTTCCAACAAAATACTGGGTCCTTCTTCATCACATAGCAGGGGGAAAAAGTATGCTGTTCTTTACAGATTTAGGAGTACATAAGCCTGGAGGTCATGTTGCTCTTGACCTCCCATGCTTCTGCTGGACCCAAGGAGATATAAGAATATAAAGGAAAAGGGATAATAGTTAGAAATAGAGGGAAGAGTTTGCCCGAAGGTGGCATGCCATCTGGACTAGAAATGATAGAGACAGATAAGGAATGGAAAGGTTGCAACCAAGTGTTTTTAAAATAAAAAAGGGTCCAATTCCATGGCATGGACTTCCCACTGTCGCGATTATAAATAGATAAAGCAGCTCCTTGGGGCTATTCAACTTTTTTACAAATACTGGCTGGATGAAATAAGGCATCAGAAAGGATGGATTCAGGCAGACACAAGCAAGAATTCTTCTATGCCTACTAGCCCTCTCGGGTGCTCGGTGCTGCTCCCAAGTCCTCCTTGGCCAGATTGGATACCCTCATCAGTTCCTTCTGCCATTTTGCACTTGATGTTCCCTCTTACACCCACCACTATGATCTCTATCGTGCCCTATCCTTCCCCTCTCTTACAAACAGATGACCCTCCCACTGCACTAAATTCACCTCCAAGCACTGGCTGGGTGAACTATCTTCCTACCCCTCCCCCTCATTTATAACACCTCTCACTCCCATAAATCATCTGACTTCCATACTCTGGCTGTCCCCCGCAGAGCCACCCTCATCAGCCAATCCGGTTACTCTCACTGCCTCCCAAAAATGCAGAATTCCGTCCCCCTCAAATTCGTCACTCATCCTCCCACTACTCCATCAGCTCTGCCCTCAAAAATGTTCTTGCACCTAGCTGTTCTTGCTACGACCCTCCCTATCCCCCCTCTAAGCCCCTGACAGACCCTACCCTTCTTCAGTACCCATGCAATGCCCCTGTTGCTGTTCTACCTCCCACCCACCTAAAAACCAGCATTCCTTCCCTTCTCCTGATTCCCTTCCTTCAGACCTTCCATTGTTCTCTTACTGTGATTTCTCAATCATCCAAAATTGTACCAAGTGCTTGTCCCTATCCTATCCTTACACCATTAACCCAACTCTTTCCTCCACTTCTCCACATACTTAAGGGCTGGGATTCGGCCTCTCTTCTCTCTCACCTTCGCCCTCTCTTCTGTTCTTCCTAAGCCTATTGCCCCTCATTGCCTACAACCTACTTCCCTCCTATAGTACTCTACCTCTTGCTGCCACAACCTGTTCCCTTCCTGTCGTGTTTGATCCCTGCCTTGTACAGGCAGGGTCCTCAGCATACTGGAGGGATCAGGCCCCAGCAGATCTTTCTCCTCCTACCTCTTCCTTTGCCTCCTCCTTCCATCCCCTTCCACCACCCTGCTTCTTTGCCTACTGACATACTTATCTCTCACCTTCCCTTCTCCCCCTTATGCAGCCCAAGCTATGGCTGACCCCTAATCTCTACTGCACTTGTAGTTAACTTGCACTTCTGTTATACCTTAGCCAACCTATTCTGCCTGTGTTTACTCCTCATTAACTTTCCTAGATCAAACTACAACAATTCTATTCAGCCATTTTCTAGCTACACAGTTGTGTGTCATTTAGTGTATGCCTAAATGTTATTTTGTGTTGTTGTATCTATCTAGCCCAAAAGTGTTGCCGTAGTATCTATCTGGTTCAAAACTGTTAGCATCCTGCAATTTCATTTCTCCTGTACAGTCTGCTCAAATTATTTGAATATAATCTATTGTAAATTCATATGGTGTACCAAGTCTCTGTATACTGTCCTCATGTTCCCCTACCCCCCCAAGTCGCACCAGGAGACGAGCAACTTGTTGCTCAGCGTGCCTTCCTGGCGAAACATTTCAATAAGTAAATAAATAAAATTATTAACTGCAGGTACTGCAGGGCACTTTTCAAAACGGCAGTTATACAGGATTTAGGACACTGTCCTACATGCTGGACCATTGGAGATCTAAGGGCTCAGCTCCAGGCAGCATGAGCAGAGACTGTGTGCCTCAAATCACAGATTCAGGAGGAAATGTATTATAAGAACCACCCACCATTTCCCCAACATCCAACAGAAGCACGTCAACTGCAGAGGGTAGTTGGTCCAGGAGGTTGGCAGGTGGTTAGGAGGGGCAAATCGGGTGCCCCATCGCTCAGTGCTCTCCAATGTATCACCTCCACAAACCATATAAAAACTACAAACAGGTATCTGCCTCTATCTCCAAAATCAAACAAAGGGGCAGAGAACACTGCAGAGCAGGACACTGCAGCACAGGAGCTAGCACAACAAAACTCGCTCAAAACAGGAACCAAAACAAAAAAGCAAAAAGGAAATCCAAAACACTTCTGATCATAGGAGACTCCATGATTCAGGGAGTTGATACCTACCTCCAGTCAGGGGTAATGGTCAGATGTCTTCCAGGTACATCAGCATGGAGAGACACTGACCACATTGCTAAAATCATGCAGGAAGCAGGAGAAAACATCAACATCCTGGTACACATAGGGACTAATGATCTCACCAGCCAGTATGTTGTGGAAACCAAGGAACACCTGACCAGGCTGGGTGACAAACTGTCATCCATTTCATCCGGCATCTCCTTCTCTGAGATCCTGCCAGTCTGGGAGAGGGGGGCAGATGGGTGGATGGTCAGAGAAGGGGAGATAGGGGAGCTAAACATGTGGCTCAAGGGCTGGTGACAGGAAAAGGACGCAAATTTGTAGGTAACTTGCAACAGTTTTGGGAGCGAAAGTTCTTTAAATTCGATGGACTGCATCTGACTAAGGAGGGAGTCAGTGCATTGGGGAAGAAGTTTGACATCTTTGCAAAATATTTAAACTAGCAAATGGGGAGAGGGGTGCAGCACCTGATACATCGAATGGAAAGAACACCCCCCTTCCCCTCAGCTAGTGATCAAACAGGAGTTCAGCATGTTTGTAGTTCATTTGCATCATCAGGTAAGGAAAAAGGTCTGGCTCCCCATATGACGTGGAGGGGAAATGGCAGACTTTGCCCAACAGCTAACACACCGAAATCTGGCCAATGGAAAATCATGTACATAAATGCTCGCAGTCTGGGAAACAAGATCCCAGACCTGCAGGCAACAATGACAGAGGCTAAACTGGACATAGCAGCCATTAGCGAGACATGGTTCACCAGTAACCACACTTGGGAGACTTCAGTACCCGGCTATGTACTGTTCAGAAGAGACCAAGGTGCAAAAAGGGGGGATGGAGTGTCCCTTTATGTCAAAGAAAATATCAAAGCTACAGAAATTCAGAATACTCATAAGGAGCCAGAAGAACTGTGGGTCACCCTGGAAATAGGAAATGGGACAGCCATACAAACTGGGATTGTCTACAGGCCTCCAGACCAGAGGGAGGACATAGACACATTACTGTTAGAAGATATACAAAACATGACAACTAAAGGGGAGGTTCTGATAATGGGAGACTTTAACATGCCAGATACAGATTGGTCAATACCAGCAGGAATATCTGCCAGAACTAGACACAAAGTGGATTCCCTGCAGGGGGAAGGCCTCAAACAACTGATAGAACAACCCATAAGAGACAGGGCTATCCTATATCTAGTGCTGACTAACGGGGAAAGGATCACAGATCTCCAGGTAGAAGATCACCTGGGGGCCAGTGACCATCACGTGGTATGGTTCAATTTGGCCACTAGAACTAAATCATCCCATTCCAAGGCAAAAATATGGGACTTCAGATCAGCTGATTTTAATAAGATGGCCAACAGAGTTAAGCTAGCCCTGGCAAGAAGAAATACAGGTGAGGGGGTACAGGCAAAGTGGGCAAGCATTAAGGATGCAATACTAGAAGCAACATCCCATTGTGTTAGAGAGAAAAGCAAGAGCAAAAGAAGAAGGAAACCACTTTGGTTCTCAAATACAGTAGCAGAAAAGATCAGAGCCAAAAGGCTGGCATTCAGGAAATATAAGGGAACGCAGGGAGGCATACCAAAGTTCCCTAAGGGAAGCAAGGGAGGCAGTAAGGCAGACAAAGGCCAAAACCGAGGAAATACTAGCACGAACAGTAAAAGAAGGTGGCAAGACTTTCTATAGATACATTAGTGAAAGGAGAAAGTCCGGAGGGGGTATTGCTAAGATCAAAGGGGATAGGAGGGAGTGTGAGGAGGAGGACCAAGGAAAAGCATCTATTCTAAATAGAAACTTCTGCACAGTATTTACTAAGGAGAAGGTAGGGCAGGGCCCACAGTTCAGCACCAGGGACAGAGGGGGGAGGGAGGTGTGCACTAGTCCCTTCACAAAAGAAAGGATCCTACAAGAGCTCACTAAGCTCAGAGTGGACAAGGCAATGGGACCTGATGGCATACATCCCAGGGTACTAAAGGAGCTAAGGGTGGAACTAGCAGATCCATTAGCAGAACCGTTTGGTGAGTCTCTGAGCACAGGAGAGGTCCCAGAAGACTGGAGAAGGGCTCATGTGATCGCACTCCACAAGATTGGTAGCAGGGAGGAGGCAGGGAACTACAGACCAGTCAGTCTTACCTCAGTAGTGGGCAAGATTATAGAGGCACTCCTTAAGGAAAGGATAGTGCAACACCTGGAATCCATAGGAGCACAGGATCCAAGACAGCATGAGTTTACAACAGGAAGGTCCTGCCAAACTAATCTCATAGATTTCTTTTACTGGGTAACCAGAGTGGTGGACCAAGGGGGAGCAGTTGATGTCACCTACCTTGACTTCAGCAAAGCTTTCGATACTGTTCCACATAGAAGATTGATTAATAAGCTGGGTAGGCTCGAGGTGGATCAGAAGTTGGTCAACTGGGTGGCAAACTGGTTGACGAGCAGAAAACAGAGAGTGGTGGTAAATGGTCAGAAGAGATGCAAGTCACAAGTGGGGTACCTCAGGGATCAGTCCTGATGCTAGTCCTCTTCAATATCTTCATCAGTGACATTGAGATGCACTGGAGAGTAAGGTTTGTCTGTTTGCAGATGACACCAAGATCTGCAACACAGTAGGTGGGCCAAATGAGAAGAGATCTGGATAAACTGGCAAAATGGTCAGAAGAGTGGCAACTGGGCTTTAATGTAAAGAAGTGCAAGATCATGCACGTAGGGAAGAGAAACCCAGAAGCCACCTATAGGTTGGGAGGGGAGTTGCTGGCAATCACAAGGGAAGAAAGAGAATAGGGCATCATCATCACAGATGACCTGAAATCATCCAAGCAGATCACTAAAGCAGTAGGTAGGGCTTGGGGGATGTTGGGGTGTATTAGCAGGGGTATCACGAGTCATAAGAGGGAGGTAATAATCCCTCTTTACAAGACACTGGTTAGGCCCCATCTGGAGTACTGTGTGCAGTACTGGAGGCTGTACCATTACAAGGACATTAACAAAATGGAAGGAGTCCAGAGAAGGGCAACCAAAATGGTGCTGGGACTGCATCAGAAAACATATGAGGACAGATTAATGGAGCTCAATATGTATACCCTAGAGCAAAGGAGGGAGAGAGGTGATATGACCGAAACATTCAAACACCTTAAGGGCATTAACAAGGTGAAAGAGTCTAACATGTTTCAATATAAGAAAAATATCAGGACAAGAGAACACAGCATGAGATTAGAGGGAGGTTGATTAAGGAGTAATGTGAGGAAGTTCTTTTTCACAGAAAGGGTGGTGGATGCAGGGAACGGCCTACCTGAGGAAATGGTGGATATGAATACAGTGCAGGGCTTCAAACAGGCATGGGATAGGTATAAGAGAGCAATACAGATGAGTATGAATAGATAGGCCATTGACAGAGTAAAAGCTTAAGGCGCATTCATAAGATAGAAAAAGAAATAGGCAGACTGGATGGGCCTTGCGGTCCTTATCTGCCGTCAACTTCTATGTTTCTATAAAATACTTGAACTCAGATCACTGCAATCTCCTGGCTTCTTTGGATCTGGTAGGCCAACCTTCTCTTTTTCCTTGGGTCACTCTCTTTCACACTGGCACTGGTCATCCCCCCCCTTAACTCTGGTGCAGGAAAGCGAGTGGTCTTCCCCATCTGGGCACCTTGGCGTTAGCCCAAGCTGCAGGAGCATCCAGGAATTTTCCTGATGACCCAGGCCCCAACCATCTTACATCGGTTGGCATTATTCCTGATGCTAAGGCAACACCTGCCACTTTACTTGGCTCTGCCTCAGTACCTGCCTTACCACACATGGCCCAAACTCACTCCAGGGATTCTACAGGTCTTACTTCCTCAGGGATCCCTGTCAGGCCCACATCTCTGCTTTCATTGCCAGGGCATGAATTAAGCTCCAGCACGGGGGCCACCCTCCAAGGTCTGCCATTTGTGACCTGTGACCCGCCCA
Source organism: Neoceratodus forsteri (assembly GCA_016271365.2). Classification (NCBI taxonomy): domain Eukaryota; kingdom Metazoa; phylum Chordata; order Ceratodontiformes; family Ceratodontidae; genus Neoceratodus; species Neoceratodus forsteri. The sequence goes on along the minus strand of CM057449.1, from coordinate 785,972,678 downwards.
GACCTCGATGTGCCCCAGGACCAGCCCCTCCAAAACAGGCCACATGTCTTGGGTGAAAGGTCCCTTTGCTTCCTCTGCCCTCTCAGGCTGCCCTACCACACTGAGTACAAGAGGAACCACTGCCACTGGTTCCCCTCCTGGGAGAGCCCTGCCACTGTCCTCCTAGCCCCAGCAACCTGGGGTACTACACAAGGGCTTCCCAAGGGCTCCTACTCTCTCTGGGCCTGCTAAAGCCTCCTACTGCCCCTGCCCCCAACAACGCAGGACCGGGCTACCTAATTTTTTTCCCACGGAGCTCCATTCCCCTACTCCTCGTTGACCATGGTACTTGGAAAGAATGTCCTGACTATTCTCTTTGGGGGTGGGGGGTTCCCCCACTGGCTCACCTGGACCGTCATGCTCCCTCACTTGCCCACCTTATCTGCTCCTAACTCTACGCTTCCAGCCTCCCCCCTCCAGCCCCAGGCCTAATGCCAAGGCTGGAAAGGCCCACATACTTCCTGTAAGTCCCCTTATATGTCCACTGAACCTACTCTGTGCTAACACCTTCTGGCATCCAGAGCAACATCACCCATAGCACTAATCCCATTTCCTAGCTAGGGGGAGGGAGTAGGAGGGGGAAAGGGATGCCTAAGAATGGGAATACAAGCCCCTCTTTTACAGGGGGCTTACACTTGGAAATAGGGGAAACACCCAATCTAGGGTAGGGGTAATAAAGGGTTTGAAATAAGCACGTAAACAAAAACATGAATGAGCAGAAACATAGAAACATAGACTTTGAAGGCAGATAAGGATCGCTTGGCCCACCCAGTCTGCTCATTTCCCTACCTATTGGATAAGCTGCAGATCCTAGTTAACCAACAACCTACTTCCTCCTATCCCCCACTAAGTTTGCCTTATGTTTGTCCCATGCAATCTTGAATTCCACCACTGTTTTTGATCCCACTACTTCCTCAGGAAGGCCGTTCCATTCGTCCACCACCCTCTCTGTGAAAAAAATACTTCCTCACATTGCCCCTGAGTCGTCCCCTTTATCTTCAGATTGTGCCCCCTTGTTCTTGCACATCTCTTTTTCTGAAAGATGCTACCCTCTTGGACTTTGTTGATTCCCTTGAGGTACTTGAAAGTTTCTATCATGTTCCCCCTCTCCCTCTTTTCCTCGAGGGCATACATATTAAGCTCCTTTAGTCTCTCTTCGTATGGGTTCTGGTGCAGACCCTGCACCATTTTGGTTGCCCTCCTCTGGACTGCCTCCATCCTGTCTATATCATTGCTGAGATGGGGTCTCCAGAACTGCACACAGTACTCTAGATGGGGTCTCATCAACTGTCTATACAGAGGGGGTAACAACTTCCTGTTTTCTACTGGTGATGCCTCTCCCTATGCATCCCAGTATCCCCCAGCCCTCTTTACTGTCTTCTCACATTGCTTGCCTACCTTTAGGTTATCCAATATAACTACCCCCAGGTCCCTTTCCATTTTTGTTGTTGTTAGTACCCCCCCCCCATTGTGTACTCTTCCCCTGGATTTTTGATTCCCAAGTGCATTATTTTTCACTTCTTTGCACTGAATCTAAGCTGCCGTACTTCTGATCATTCCTCCGACCTTGCCAAGTCCCTTCTCATCCTTTTCACCCGCTTGTGTATTAACCCTGTTGCAGATCTTTGTGTCATCTGCAAAGACATACTTTTTCTTCCATCCCCTCCACAATGTCACCAATGAAGACAATAGAGGACCAGTCCCAGTACTGAACCCTGCGGTACCCCGCTAGTAACCCTCCTTTCCTCTGCATCCTGTTGTCCAGCCAATTTTCTACCCTGGGCTACCACCCTGGAACCCACTCTCAGGCTGGCTAACCTGTTTATTAATCTTTTGTGAGGGGCTGTGCCAAATGCCTTGCTAAAGTCTAGGTAGGCCATATCCACAGCCCCTCCCTGGTCTACTACTTTGTTCACCCAGTCAAAGAAATCTATTAGAGTCAACTGACTGGACCTTTATGCTGTGAATCCATGCTGCCTTGGGTCCTGTGCCCCGTTGGCCTCTAGGTTCTCAACAATTCTTTCTTTCAGAAGTGATTCCATCATTTTCCCTACCACTGAGGTCAAACTAACAGATCTGTAGTATCCTACCCATGCCTTGCTCCCACGTTTGTGAAGGGGAATCACATCCACACTCCTCCAGTCCTCAGGTACCACACCACCCTCCCATGATTTGTTAGAAAGGATAGTCAGTGGTGCCACTAGTTCTCCCCTTAGTTCTTTTAAAATTCTGGGATGAATCCTGTCAGGCCCCATTGCTTTATCCACCTTGAGTTTTACGAGTACTTTCAGGACTCTTTCTTCTGTGAATGGACTGGTATCAACCCGCCTATCCAGAGTGCTTCTATAGTATGGTTTAGGTACCTCCCCCTCCTCTTCTTTTGTGAATACTGAACAAAAGTATTCATTCAGTATCTCTGCTTTTTCACTGCCACACTCTGCCCACCCCCCTCCCCTTTATTAAGCCTCACTATCCCTCCCTTGGTCTTTCTTCGCTCCCTAATGTACCTATAAAAGGTTTTATCTCCCTTCTGAGTTGGCTATCTTTTCCTCTGTTTGGTCCTTTGCTATTCTGACTGCCGTCCCCAATTCCTTCTGCTTTAACTGAAACAGTTCTCTGTACTGCTCCTTCTGTGTTTTCTTATACTTCCTGATTGCTATCTTTTTCTCCCTAACCTTCCCTGCCACTTCTTTTGAGAACCGTAGTGTTTTTTTCCTTCGTTTTGTTTTATTTGGTTCACACAAAGGCCTGTTGCCACTGTGATGGCAGTTTTAATTTGTACCCATTGTTCCTCCACCCCTCCTTCCTGCCCATTTGCTAGTGCATTCCTTAGGCACTCTCCCATTTTGCCAGTCAGCCCTCCTGAAGTCCAGTGCTCTCGCTTTTGTATGGCTTGACTGTACGGCTGTTTTTATCGTGAACCACACCGTTTGGTGGTTGCTTGTTCCCAGATGGCTACCCATTTCTAAATCCGAGATCCTGTCTCCATTTCCATTTGAGAGTACCAGGTCTAAGATTGCTCCCTTCCGAGTGTGCTCCAAAACTAGCTGTCTGAGGCATCCCCTCTGTAGGGCATCAAGAACAATCCTGCTCTTGGATGTGGCTGCAGCAAATGTGCTTCAATTAACATCTGGCATATTCAGGTCCCCCATCAACAATATCTCCCCTTTTCTGCCATCCTAAGCAAGTCTTCTATCATTTTCTTGTCCATTTCCTCCCCCTGAGACCAGGGTCTGTACACAACCCCCATGCGGATTGTGGTGCCATTTCCTCTCCAAGGTGACCCACAGTGCCTCCTCTTCTCTTCTCAGTTTACCCTTTTGTTCTATTGCTTTGATCCCTTCCCTTACATAGAGAGCTACTCCTCCTCCTCTTTTACCCTCCCTGTCCCTCCTGTAGATTGGTGTACCATGGTATGTTGACATCCCAGTCATGGTTCTCTGTGTACCATGTTTCTGTGATTGCCACGATATCAAGATGTCCCTCTTCCATCTAGGCCACTAGTTCAGAAGCTTGTTACAAGCCCAATGCCCTCCAGACGCAATCAGGTACAGCTCTGACCCACCACCCCGGTGAGTGCTTTCATTCCTTTCAGCAAGACAACCTGCACAAAAATTTAACAGACAATATAGCCTGTAAAAAAAACAATTTCAATCACAGAAGAATAAAGCAGTTGAGCCCATCACTATGATGTAAGCATCCCCTGACCCAGCCTTACACAACCTGGTGGTCTGTGCTCTGAAGGTAATCACAGCAAACCAGTTTCCACCACCTGAGGCACTATCTGGGTCAAATACACAAATCCACTAACCTGCACTAAACTTCAGGATTTACAATGAAAAATCCTCAGCCACCAGCGAATACTTCACTGTACCAAAAATAGTTTGATGTAAAATGTCACCAAAATACTAGGAAACAACAAGCCAGTTGTCCACAAGGGAAAAAAAATATGCAGTATTTCAATCCCACTTTATTTAAACTCCCAGGGCCAGATATTCAGAACTGCGCCAAACGGCAGAACAAGTCCAGCACAGCACAACTCCAATGTGCCATGGCACAAGTAGTGACATATTCAAAGGGTGTGCATGGCAACATGTGCCAGTGCAAGATGGCTGAATATGGCACTGATGCACCATGGCGCAACCAGGGATGCACCAGAGAGCATCCAGACCAGCACCAGCGCGCAACCAGAGATGCACCAGGGCGCAAAGGGACAAGTGCACAGGTACACAAGGACCTGTCCCAGGCAATGGTGGGAGCACAGCAGCAGAGGGAAAGCAAGGGGCAGGCAGAGGAACACACCTGAGGACAGTGCCAGGGAGGCACAAAGTGGCAGGGCACTGGTAAACACCAACTGCAGGGCACACACAGGCAGTCAGCCCCCCCAACACTACCATGGCACAAGACGCAGGGAACAGGTGGCACCAATGGCCAATGGAGGGCTGCCACTGGAACCCCTCCACTGCATGCTGTGCCCCCACCCACCCAGACCCCGTCCAGCCACCCTGGACCGGCACCCAACACACATGCCACACATCCTGGATAGCTGCCCCATGGCCACCTAATGGGACAGCCATCGACCAAGGGGCAGGACACCACCATGCATGACCTGCACAACGATACAAGCACACCACACTGTCACCCATCACGCCACTGCAGTATGGCTCCTCACACCAGCTGCAACGCAGACGCAGACACAGGCAGGTAAGCAGGATAACTGTATTAAACAAGGGAACTATTTACAATGGCATGGGGTGGGAAAGGGAAGGAGAGTGAGGGAAGGGGACAGGGAACAGGGACTGTACAGAGGGACAGGGGATGGATGGGGAAGGGATGGCGGGGGTAAATGGGATATGGTGGGGATGGTCTATGAGCCACCTCCAGGGTAGTGGACTTGATGAAGATTATTTGCCATAAGAGGCAGCAATACAGGGGCAGTCGTGACCTCCTCTGGATGCCTATGAGAAAGGAATGGACAGGTGATCAGTGCAAGGTCCCTAGGAACAATGCCCCCACTGTGTGCACTGGGCAGTGGGGACACACCCCTTGAGTGGCACCCTAGCCACCCATAGTGAGTGGGCCAATGCCTGCCAGCATCCCAGCATGCCAGGACAGTGCACAGCAGTGGACACTGCTGCCCAATGGCCACCAGACCGCGCAGCAACAGGCAGACAGCACAAGGCATCAGCAGCACCACTGCAGCACTGGTGGCAGCTAGGTGCACACCCACCCTACCAACAGCTGGTACACATGTGCAATGGCCAACCTACAGTGGCATGCACCACGCACAGTGTGTAGCACACAGCTGACACGGCACATGACACAGGTGACCATGGCTGCACCCACACCCCCGCTGACTACCCAGTACTGAGTAGAGGAATACAACAGTGCCTACCTACCCGTTGTGGCACCACCTGCACCGGCTCTGCTGCCACTCCTCCTCCTCCAACAGTCGGACCCGCAGCGGCCTGCTGCACCCCACTCTGTACACCTGCCGCCCTTGTACGGTGTCGATTCTCAGGCCCTAGGAATGGAACAAAGACAGGTAAACATCGGAGAACAACTACTGCATGTGCCCACCACCCCCACCCCTGTGCACAGCGTGTGCCCCAACCTGACACGTACCTGGGCGTGGCACGGCCCCCTGCGGACATGTGCTTGCAGCTGCCTCAGTCGCTCGGGGTCCCGCCGCATCATGTCCCCATACTGGTGGCGGCATTGCTCACTGGTCTGTGGCACCCCGGTGTCCCGTACCAGGCCTGCAGCGATGGCCTGCCAGACCTCCATCCTGGCTTGCTGCAGGGACACCTGGCTGAACAGCTCTGGCACATGTGGTTGCAACAAGTGCCACTAGGTTGACTAGCTCCAGGTCAGACCAGTTGGGGGCACATCGCACAACTCATGCCAAGCTCACAACACAAGGTGTAGGGACAAAATAGCGGCCAGAGGTGCACATGTGCTCAGCGTGCATGGGATGCACGCCTCATGTCAGCATGCACCGAGGCCGCCAACTGCACATCGCCATGGATGCATGGAATGGGCATGGCCCGCCCGGCATGTGGTGGTGTAATCCCAAGGGGCACAGGGTCACAACAGGGGTCAGGGATCACCTGGCACACAGTGCGCCAGAGCGCAATAGAGGCCATAGCGCACAGTGCACCTCGGCCCCTATGGCACTCTGAGAGCACTGTGCACAATAGGCGGTGGCACTGCGCTGGATGCATGCACACTGCAGGGCAGTGCACTGCGCATGCACCAGAGCAACTCCATTGTGCAGGGAGCAAGTGCATGATATTCAGCCACCACATGCTAAAGAGCTCATGAGCCAATGTGTGGTGCACTGGGGAAATTAGCATGTCATTACCGCTGTGCCACTGCTCATTTGCATGCGATGCACTATAAAGCCGCCGCATAACAGCACAGGCCACGGACCGGTATTGCAACTATCCGAGGTAAGCTGCACCTGCTGTGGGACCAGCCAGCTCAGGATGGTGGATGGGGTGGGCAGCTGCAGTCACTGACACACATGTCCATGTCCACAGGTAGCACTATGTCCAAGCATGAGAAGATTGAGGAGCGTGGGCCTACCCGCAAGCACAGGCCCAACTTTATGAAGGCTGAGGCCGATGCCCTGTTTGAGGCCTACCTCAGCAAGGAGCAACTGCTGAGTGGTGCCACAGGCACACCACAGGCCAGGGCTGCAGCCTGGGTGGAGGTGGTGGTGTCAGTGAACCAGCAGGGCAGCCACCAGTGGTCTGTGCAGGAGTGCAGGAAGAAGGTGAGCTCAGATAAATGCCACATCAAAGAGAAGGTGGCGGCCATACAGGCTGCCAGGTCAGCCACTGGAGGAGGCCCTGCAGACGTGCCACAGCCCACAGTGCAGGAGGAGCTGGTGGTGGCCACCATGTGATGCAGCACTGTTAAGGGGGTGTCAGGTGGTGGATTCCAGACAAGAGGAAGCTCATCACTGCATGGTATGTATGCCATGCCCAAGGGGAGGGGGAAGGGGGACAGGGGGGCTGGTGGGGCAATGCAGCACTAACTGTTCTGTCTTCTCTACAGCCTGGCACACCATCATGCAGTGGAAGGGCTGCCAGCAGCTGCTGTGGGGGCAGGCCCGGCCCCGGAGAACCAGCCATCCACCGCCATGGGCATCCGAGGGCCTGATCAGCTGCAGCACACCATCACTGTCCAGCCAGATGTCCTGGGCTTGGTGTTGGACGAGGCCCTGGCTGTGTTTCAGCAGGATTCCAGCCATGGTGTACTCTGCGTAGAGATACAGATTGGGGTGGGGTCTGACAATGATGATGACATGACCATCATCCTGGACAGCGTGGGTGGAGTTGTGGGGGAGACACCCATACCTACTACCAGCACTGGCAGAATGGCCAGTAGCCTGTCAGCGGTGGGACAGCTGCCATGTGGTGGTGGTGCAACCGCCCAGGCGCTGGCCAGCATACAGGAGCTGGAGGGGCAGCAGCGGTAGATGGCTGGGGACATTGAGTGGCCAGATGCAGTGTCCACTGCCGGGACCCAGACAAAGACCTACCCCATGGGGACCCCACTGTGCAGCAGCCACCTGAGTGGGGGGCTGCGCAGCATGGCCGTACTCCACTGGTGGGTCGGCGGCCCACCCAGGCACCCCTGGGCGCTGACCCATTGTCGGAGCACACCCGATTGCTGCAGGCCTCCATGGAGCAACAGGTGCTGCTTGTAGTTGGAGTGTGTGCACTTCACGCAGAAGTGTGGCAGGTGGCCAAGCTGCACGAGAGGGGCACCGCACAGGTCCTGGAGGCTAAACAGCACCTGCGGGAGGACACGACCGCATCCCTGGATTGCACTGCCAATGCGATCATGGTTGGCCTGGCACCGTTGGCTGCCACAGGGCGTGGCCACCAGCCACAGACACCATGTAGTGCACAGTCTAACCCACAGACCCGGCGGCGAGCAACACCCTCCCTATTGAAGCCGAGCTTTGCTGTAGGCATCCTAGGCACACCTGGGGCGGGCCTGTTTGGGTGCCTACACACCCCTGCATGGACCCAATCACGGTCCCCTGGAGGGCAGTTGCATACACCTCCTGTGGCTGATGAGCAGCCAGTGGCTGGCAATCGGCCCCAGCGCAGCCGCTCCCATGTCCTCTGTGGCCATGGTTCCGCGCAGTGGACCTGATGTGTGTGCCGCCCTGGCTGCAGTCTGCTGCCACTACCCTGTGCGCACATGGGCAATGTGTGTGGGTGCTTGCCACAGTCGTGGCAAGTGCGTATCATGCCACACTCTGCCTGTGTGCGTGCCGGCCCGGCCACTGGCCCATGTGGCATGGGCATGATGAGTGCAGTCATGCACTGGTTGCGCTTGAGCACCAGCACCCTGCAGCTGATCCACGCCACATGCTGGCGCCTGGGCGTGTGTGTGTATGTGTGTGTGTGTTGCTGAACAGTGTTGCGTGCTGATGTGTGTGGCTGTGTGGCACTGCCACCCCCACCCCTGCACCACACCTGTGTGTGTGCATGCCCTGTGCTATGCCCGTGTGTCGTACCGTTGTGTGTTGCCACTGCATGGGTATTGCTCCACCTACCTGCGTGCACCACAGTGCTCCTGTGCAATTCAGTCCCAGTGCTGGTATGCCATCCTGGGAGCGGGGATCTCACCGCCTGGGGGGGTTGCCCACCACCCTCTGGCCCATTGTCCACATCATCCACATTGCTGTCCCCTCTTTGGCCTCAACAGTTATCCCACAGTCAATGGCCATATTGTGCAGTATGCAACAGGCCAGGAATAGGCCACAGACTTTCAAGGGGCTGTACTGTAGGGCACCACCGGACCTGTCAAGGCAACAGAACCGTGCCTTCAGCATCCTAAACACACACTCAATGATGTTCCACATGCTGGCGTGTGCCTCATTGTACCGGTCCTCCACTGGGGATGACGGGTGCCAGTAGGGGTGAGCAGGCAGGGCCTGAGTGGGTAGCCAGTGTTATCTGTGTGGACAAGTACATGGTTAGCCTAGTATCCTTTGTTTCTGTGCCTCTTGCCCATCACTGGTGCCCTCGCCAGCGCACCCATCCTGGCCGCCCTCATCCCATGCCCCACTGTTCCCAGCTCCCCATGGCCATCCCATACTCACCCACTAGGTGGCCTGTTGGGATGTCCCCACGCTCGTACCTGCGGCACAGTGCAGAGCTGTGCCAGATGAATGTGTCATGTGCACTCCCAGGGTGTGTGGCACAGACATTGGTTATGCGCCCCCTGGCATCGCACACCACCTGGCAGTTGACACTGGGGTAGCCCTTCCTGTTCACGTATGCTACGCCCTCAGGACCAGGTGGCATGTGGATGCCCACATGGGTGCAGTCAATGGCCCAAGCATGCCAGGCATCCGTACTACCCTGTGGAAGTCCTGCATGGTTGATGTATGCTCTGCCTGTGTGCTGGGGAAATAGATGTATTCCAAAGCATGTGGCAGCAGAGCACTGAGGAATTGTGTGAGGATCCATGACATGGCCAACTGGATTATGCCTGTGGTGTCCCCTGTTGGTCTCTGGAAGGTGCCCGTGGCAAGCAGGCACATGACGGCTGTCACCTTCGTCTCCACTGACATGGCATGGCTCCATCTAGTGGATGCCTGCATCTCCTCGCTGCACAGCTCACAGAGCTGCCTGAGTGCCTCAGAATCGCCTGGCTCAGGTAATACCAGCCCACAATCTCCGTATCGAAGTAGTTCTCGAAGGTGGTGCGGGCGCGGTAACACCTGTTCTGGGCGTACCGCCAACGGGCCCTTCCACAGCCACAACGCCCCTCCACCTGCCTCCTTACACCCCTCATTACAGCCTCCATCTGGAAGGCTGCACAGGCCATGGCCTCTGCTGTCCTGTCTTCCCCTGGGCAGTCGGCTCCTGTGGTCTGCTTGCCACTGTGGGGCAGTGCCTTTCTCTCCGCCTGCCTCTCACTGTTGCCCCCTCTGCCCCTGGTTCACACTCCACAGCCACCTCTGTCTCACACCCCTGTGGCTGTCTGTTCCACTCCCCTAGTCCCTCACAGGCACTTTCTCCCTTGTTCCTACTGTTTCCTCCCTCCACTGTCCAGTGGTTTGCTCTCTCTCTCTCTCTCTCTCTCTCTCTCTCACACTCTCGCCCCTGGCACAAGTGCTGTCCCACTGCTTGCACCCTGTATTGATAGGCTCATATCTGCTTGGCACATTTGGCCATTGCTCTGCACTTGAGCCATGGGTTGTGAGTTGAATATTGCACTGTGCCGCATATTCATGGGCACACCCTCTGCCCTTGTGCATGGCCTCATTAGGGTTGCACACTGGCGCACTGTGACTTGCGCTGCGCACTTGCTCCCACTGAATATCACTCCTTGGTGCACTTCTGCAGTGTGCTAGTGCATTTCTTTTGCACCATGCGCAAGTGCTTTGAATATCCCACCCCCAATCTACAAGTACATAAGCAGTATTGCAAAACCCTTCTTGATTCAAAAAAAAATCAACAAGTGTAAAATTTAAAGTAACCTCAGATTTGAGCAAGATTGTGCTTTCCTGAAGATTCCAAGTTCAAAATTGTGTCTTCTTCCCGGCTCCCAGTCAGGGCCAGATTAAATGGGCGGCAAATGGAGCAAATGCCCTGGGCCCCCCACCCTAGAGGGTCCCCCAAGAAACCGACGCACATGTGCTTACAGACAGACATAACGCTGCCTGACCTAAGTGAATCCTCCTCCCCTGTCAGCCCAGACATGTGTGCACTTCTAAATTTTCTTTTTCTTAGCAGCTTTGGGCACACCTCGTCTAGGCTCAGTCTCAGCCTTTGCAAGCAGTGGGGATTGGTGGCATGAAGTTGGAGACAGTGGGGGGGGCTCGGGGCTGGGTGTCACATGCTGCGCTGCTAAGAGTCAGGTGGCAAGTTACAGTACTGAAGTGTGCATGTAAGCAGGGAAAATCATGCATGCAGCATGCCGTGTCTTTGAAAGGTCACCAAGTCGCGTGGAAGGAAATGGAAACCCCAGACTCAGCACTTTTGGCGGCTGAAGAGGTTAATTTTTTTTTCTCAGTTAAGCCAGTCAAGCTACTGAAAAAGGAATGAGCTAGGCAGTGCATGTGAAAGCACAAGAAACTTAAATATAATTTTTTTTTAATGGTGTCATGGTCTTGTGGCTTGCTTAGATGAGCTGGAATCAGGCGCTTGCAGCTGGGCGACATGTCTCAAGAGGTGCAGTGGCAGATGGTGGTGGGATCAGAGAGAGTAGTAGAGGCACAGTCTTGGTGTTTCTAAGCCCCAAAGCAAAGCAGTTTCATCTGTGATTTATATTAGATGTATTTCTTGAAAGGCTCAAATACAATAATTGGGTGCTGCTAATAAATGCTCCAGAGAATTCACAAGCTGGATTTTGTGCACAGAATAGAAAGTGTTGCTAATGTTAATGGGAAGCCTGGACTGTAAATTTTGCAAATAAGGAGATTGTGACTGTGAGCCAAGCATGCACAGATAAGGTGGTCCTAGTTGTTAAAACCATCTCCAGCAAAAGCAATCTGCTGTGGTCTGGTTATTATTTCCTGAGTGCTGCATGCCATTCCTCCACCCATCCCCCCATTTCCATGGCTTTTCCTTAAGTCTCTGAACTACATCAGCAGTCAGTTTCCAACTTGGATGGTAAGCATGCTTTGCCTTTGCAGCACTAACACAACTCCTGCTCATTGACAGAGGTGCCACTTTACTGATGCATGCTATTGCCCCTATATGTAGCCCGAATTACTGCTAATGGCTCAGCTCTTAGTCATAATACCTGGTTAAAATAATCTATTTTCCAAAAGGCTCTGCAGTTCACCTTTGATTATTAAGCTGTGGTGAAGACCATGAAGATAGACTGACATGTAGATGTAGGAACCTGTTTTCACATAGGGAAAAAAAACTGTAGAGTTGGTATTTATGAGCTGGGGTACATTTTAAAACAACACTCTGGTAGTCAGTGTAGCAGATTCATTTGCCTTAAATTGTCAAGTCGGGGTATGCTGTTTATTTTCTGCTGCTGGTTAGTTGGTATGGGGGGGGGGGGAGTGCCAATTTATTTTTAAATCAACAGTAAATCAGTAGCAGTGTGACTCCTGCTTCCTCTGGATCAAACCCTCCATGTTAAAGTTTATCAGAGATCTGTGTTGTTCCAGCATTTCCAGCTAAAATAATAGGCATTTCTTGTATGAAAAAACTGAGTGTTGATTTACCTAGGCCACCAGAGTTTGAGTGCCCTGGGCCCCCAAAAGGCTTGATCTGGCCCTGCTCCCAGTTGTTTCCAAGCAGCTTCCACCTTCAAAAAGATGGACCTTTCTGTCCAAACAGATATTCTGGGAGTAGTGCAGTGCAGTGGCTGTGAGGCGGCAGTTTTCAGTGAGACATTCTGGAGACTGCGGTGCTACCCCAATTGCATGCATCTCTCTGGACTGAGGGAGGAGGTTGCTAGACTTCTGGCTGAGCTGGCCAGGATTCGGGGAGCCTCCTCCCCCAACCAGGGACCACCAAGTCTGCCACCGCTGATTCAGAGGGTGCCAAGAAGGAGGAGTGGCTGGATGATGGTGGGCTCTGGAAAAGTGAGGGTGGTGGGTCAGAGACACATCTCCTCTATGGTACCTCTGTACAATTCCTATGCTGCAGTGGCGGAGCGGGATTGTCCCATGGAGGCACCCATAGTAGAGACCAGGGAGGATGTGGGGATCCTCCATTGTGGAGTCCCCAGGGAGGGTGGCAGAGGACCCCAGAGGAGAAAGAAGCAACTCCTGGTGAGGGACTCTATTTTTTAAGGGGATTTGGGGGTAGGAAGGGAGGGAGCTTAGGTCCCTAACTGCACCACGGCTCAGAGGGATGGGAAGTGAATCCTGAGGATAACTAGGGCAGCAGGATGGGAGGAAAAGCTGAATGTCATTGTCCACCTAGGGACTAATGACCTGACTGGGAACGAGGTTAAGATTGTGCATGAGGAGTTCAGGAAGTTGGGAAAGAGTCTTAGGCGGGTAACACGCTCAGTGAACTCTTCTGAAGTACTGCCTGTCTATGACAGGGGGGAAAATAGGGTACTCCATACCAGGAATATCTACCAATGGTTGAAGGAGTGGTGCAGAGAGGAGGGATTCAGCTACATTGGGAACTGGGGTCCCACCTGGAGGGATAAAGGCCTATACAGGGGAGACGGCCTACATCGATCCAGGAGGGGAACCACGGTCCTCAGTGAGCAGTTTAAAAGTTCCATTGGTGAGAATTTAAACTAGCTGAGGGGAGTGGTGGAAGGGAGCTGGGAGACAGAAACTGCTCCCCCCCCCCACAAGCTGAAGTAGTCAGTAGGAAGAACCTTAAGTGAGGGAAATCCCCAAATGTACCTCATAACAAGAAAATAGTAGAAATGAATAGTTGGGAATGAGGGCAGAGGGAGTAAGAAGAGAAGGCAAAAGGGAAAAGGAGGGGTTGACAAGCAGGGTGGTAGAAGGATTTTGAAGGCCAGGTGTGTGAACACTTGAAGTCTGGGAAATAAAATCCTGGACCTAGTGGCCATTATGGCAGAGGCTGTTCTGGACATTGTCGCCATTACCAACTCATGGTACAATGGGATATAGCCATACCAGGCTATACTCTGTTCAGGAAGGACAGGGAGGGCAAGAAAGGGGGAGGAGTGGCTCTTTACATGAGGGATAGCATAAAAGCCACAGAAATACAGTGAACTCAGGGAAGGGCAGAGGTACTGTGGATCACCCTAGAGAGGGGGAATGGAGCCGCCATTTGCACTGGTGTGATCTACAGACCTTCAGCACCAGGGGGGAGGGAGATGGATAAGGTCCTGGTGGAAGCCATCCAAGGCTGCACTGCTGACAGTCCTGTTCAACCACTCACTGGAGACGGGAGTGATTCTGGTGGACTGGAGGAGGGCAGATGTAGTCCCACTTCACAAAAGTGGTAGCAGGAAGGAGACTGGTAATTACAGGCCAGTCAGCCTGACTTTGGTGGTGGGGAAATTAATTGACTCACTACTGAAGGAAAGAATTGTGGAATATCTTGAATCCAATGGCTTGCAGTATCCAAGGCAGCATGGATTTACTAGAAGGAGGACATGGCAAACAAGTCTGATAGATTTCTTTGACTAGGTGACCAGGGAATTAGATCAAGGCGGAGCAGTGGATGTGGCCTACTTAGATTTCAGTAAGGCCTTCAACACTATTCCTTATAGGAGACTCGTAAACCAGCTGGGCAGCCTAGAAGTGGGTCCAAAAGTAGTAAACTGGATAAGAAATTGGTTGGGAAATAGGCAACAGAGGGTGGTGGTAAACAGAGTTCTACTTCGAGGAAGGGAGGGTGACCAGTGGGGTGCCACAGGGATCAGTACTGGGTCCAGTCCTTTTTAATGTCTTTATTAGTGACAGTGCGGAGGGACTAGAAGGGAAGGTATATCTTTTTGCAGATGACACTAAGATCTGCAATAGAGTAGACACTCTGGAGGGGGTGGAAAAATGAATAGGGATCTTAAAAAGCTTGATTTGTTGTCATGAGTGTGGCAACTAAGTTTCAATGCAAAAAAGTGCAAAATCATGCACTTGGGGTGCAAAAACCTGTGGGCGGAGTACAAAATTGATTGGAGAAGTGGTACTGGTGACCACCAATCAGGAAACAGACCTGGGGGTAATCATATCTGATGACATAAAAATGGCAAAACAGCATGACAAGGCAGTAGGGAGAGCCAGTGGGATGCTAGGGTGCTTAGGGAAGGGTATCACCAGCAAAAAGAGGGAGGTGGTGATGCCACTGTATAAATCACTGGTGAGACCTCACCTAGAGTATTGTGTACAGTTTTGGAGACCACATCTCCGGAAGGACATAAACAGAGTAGAGGCAGTCCAGAAAAGGGCAACTGAAATGGTGCAGGGTCTGCATCAAAAACCCTATGAGGAGAAACTGAAGGACCTCAATATGTAAACTCTGGAGGTAAGAAGGGCGGAGCGATATGATAGAGACTTTCAAATACCTCATTGATATAAATAAGGTTCAAGAGGAGGGAAGCTTTTTTCAGAGAAAAAGATGTTCAAGAACAAGGGGTCATGCTATGAAGCTGGAGGGGGTAGACTCACGGGAGATGTGAGGTAGTACTTCTTCACAAAAAGAGTAGTGGATGCATGGAACAGCCTCCAAGCAGAGGTGGTGGGGGCAAAAACTGTAATGGGATTCAAGAAGGAATGGGACAGGCATAAGGGGACCTTAGTTGTAAGGGAAATGGGGATAAAGCCAGAGATCAAGTAAGGTCTGTGGTGTTACAGTAGGTAGGGTTAATGGGCAGACTAGGTGGGCCAAGTGGTCCTTATCTGCCATCAAATTCTATGTTTCTATGTTAAGTTGAGGGTTAGCTGCACTAGTTCTGGTCCATCAGCACTAGGCCCTGGTTAGAACATACCTTTAGCGGAGCTCTGCAAACATACAGTATATGGCCTCTGCAACAGGAAACACTTGATGACTGCTGATGGAGGATTTCTAATGTAGTCCTCTCCACAGTGTCACACGTCCTCCACCAGACAATTTCCTCTACCACCCCACAAACCAGAAGCAGACCTGCAAGGGCCTCAGATAGATCCCTAGATGAGAACCCTCCACAACTCCTGTCTCTGCTTCTTTATTTAGATGGTGGGACTGACCATAAGGGCCCTAAAGATCTCTTTATCTCTAGCTCTCTCTAGTCTCTCTCTCCTGTTCTCATTTTCTGTTGTCTGTTCATGACTCTCTCTCTCTCTTTGTCTCTATCTCACACACACACACTCTCTCCTCATATCTCTTTGATCTCTAGCTTTTCTTTCTTGCTTTACCAGCTGAGGAAAGCAGCACCTCACCCTACCCTGAAGGGTAAGGAGAGCATAGGAGTTTCTCTCTCTCTTTCTCTTCCCCATCTCCCCATCTTTCCCTCCCTCTCTGCTGTTCACAGATCTACCTCAGAACTATCTGACTGCTCTCTAGCTCCCTCTTTCATGCTCCCTCTGCTGTATCGCCCCTCATTTGTATAGACACTTAACACAGAGGGTATCCTTCAAATGACTCCACAAGTCTCTGTTAGACATGCTGGAACCTGTGGCCTTACAGATTCAGATTTTTCCTTGGAACTTTATTAACCACTTAGTAACCCGACTGAATTAATGAATAAGTTTTATTTCTTCAACCATGGTAATGATATACCTAGGTTATTACAAAAGGTAATCTTCACAACACGTTTTATAGACAAACATTGAAAATCTCATACATAAAATATGTCTGATGGTACAATACTTTTGTATACAAAGTGTTTATACTTTTTCTTAAGCTAGTGATAATTTCTTGAAATATTTCCTATATTTCATAAACATGCAAAAAGAAAGTGAGAGGGGAAGTATAGTGTAGATTAACCTTTTAATTATGTATTTTGTAGTATTTTTTAAATATAAGCTTTTTCCGTTTAATTACTGAGAATAGAACGGAAGCCATTAGTCCTGCATCCTTGTGTATAAATGGATGAAGAAGAATGAAAGTTACATCATAGTCCATATTGTTATAACATTCTAGAATATCTTTCATGTATTTTAGCTGATGATCAGAGTATACTGGACATTGTACAATCAGATGGTAAATAGTTTCTGTTAAATCTGAATTACATAGGTAGTTAAGTTCTTTTGGTATTGCACCATCTCTCCTATTAAAATAGGAGTATTCAGAAGTTATTAAGCCTAGCCTTGCCCAGGAATGAGATTTCCTTAGAGTGGGAGCTAAGGGAAAAGAGAGAGAGTTTTCTGTATTGTAATCAGTTTTATTGACTGTAAACCAGGGGGCACATTCTGTGCTCTGATTATCTCTATGTCCCATTTTTGTGCAGTTGTGTACAATGTTTTTTTTTCCATTATATATTTATATTGAGGGGCGATAGTAATAGCCCTATGTGAATCGTTCCAAAGGTGAAGCAGATTAATTTTACTCAGTATTGATAAAAGAAAGGACAGTCATTTATATCTCAGACCCATTGACAACTATTTCATTTTCTCCTTTAGACAAAACAAGGGGAGAAAATGTGTTTTATTGTTAATTATTTTAAGCCGATATATGATATGTGTCTAAGCTCCATTATGGCCCTAATCGGAATTCTTCCCAGTTCTGCTCTGATCATTGCTGAAGATGTTGATAAGGGGATCCTTAAAAGAAATTTATAGAAATAGAGAAGAGGCGACTTGGGGGGGGTAATAATTGGGGCCCCATACTCAGCCCCATAGAGCAATACTGGGTTGATTTTTAATTCAGCAGCTTGTAATGTTGGGCTAGTGGACAGACCTCCATATTTATAATTAAATTTTAAAAGAGCATTGGCCAATTGTTTGGCTTTAATAATTTGTGATTTGTGGTGTTGTATCCAATTAGTGTTTGAGGTTACTTTGATCCCCAGATAGGAATACTATGTTACTATTTGTAGCCTCTGATTGTTAAAAAAAGGAGATATTAGTAGTTGCTCAGCCAAAAATTATTATTGTTTAAGTTTATTTTGATTTCTAAATCTTCACATTTCTAATAAAAGGTGTAAGTTTTATTTAGCAACCCTGATTTAATCAAGGAAAATAGTACAATGTCAACAGCAAATGCCATTGCATGAAAGGCCAATCTGTTAATCTTTGGAGAGTCATATATATTATTATCATAAAAGTCTAATAAATCATTTATGTAAAGATTAAAGAGAACTGGTGTCAGAAAGCACCGTTGTATCACTCCTCTGGAAGTGGAAAATGGGTCAGTTAGATTATCTTCTATATTATATCTTATTATGGCATAAGCATCTGTATATAGCAGCTGAATAGGATTGAGCAGAGCTTCATCTAGTCTCCTATGTCTCAGTTTTTCCCAAAGGGTATTATAGTTAATTGAATCAAAAACAGCAGTAAAATCTATGAATAAAGCATAGAGTTTCATTTTTTTGATTTTGATATATTTTTCAAACATATGAGCAAAATAAAAGATGTTATCAATTGTCGAGAAATGATGTCTGAAGCCTGCCTAAAAAAGTGAGATTAGGTTCCTCTTATTAACCCACTCTGTTAGTTTATTAAGGATAATTTTTGTAAATATTTTAGAAGCTGTATCTAGAAGACTAATCAAGTGGCAATTTGGGGGGACAAACGGGGAACCTTTTTTTGTGCAAAGGAATTATTACATTTACCTTCCAAGATTTGGGGATGTAGGTTTTTTTGTTTTTGTTTGACGCACATATTATAATAATTGGTAAGCAATGGAATCCAACTTCCAAAGGGTCAATATTTAAGGGTATACATACATTAGACAATAAAAAGGGTACATTATACTGATTCTTAAAGTTAGGTTGATTGTTAAATAGTGAGTAGTAATGTGTTATCCATGTTTCTTTGGGAATTAAAGACACTAAAGCTGGTTGTAAGGGTGCAGAGTCCTTAGCAACCATATGCCAGAAGGCCCTTTGATCTGTTTGTTCTATAGCTTGAAACATCTTGGTCCATTGTTTGTTCCTAAGGTCTGTTTTCTTTTTTTTCCACTTTTAAAAATCTTTAAAGGCTTTTCTTATTTTAGTTAGTAAGTTAAAATTAGCTCTGCTTGGATGGTGTTTAACTAATTTTTCTTTTAGTCTTAAATTCCTTTCTTGTTATAAACATGAAACATTGAACCAGTTATTCTCAGGATTAAAATTGTGATTATTAATTTATTTTGATATAATATATATATACTTATTAAAGAGAGAATGTGTTGATTTTTTTTTCAAAATCTACAGGAGAAGAAACTTAGTGTATATTTTTAGTTATAACACTAATTGTATCAGAACTTACACATTTATTAATTCATTTTAGCATAGGAGGAGAGATTCTTAATTTTTGTGTGGCAGCAATATAAGGGCAAAGCTAGTGGATCAATCAATTGATTTGTAGACTTCTGGTAGTGTAAGGTTTATTTTAAGTGCCACGGGAGCATGGTCATTTTCTGTTCACATATCTATAAGTAACTGACTAATAATTTGATAGGTTACTGTACTACATAAAACATAATCGATAAGACTCTGGCCATTATGGCCAAAAAAGGAATAATGTTCTGTTTCATCACCCTTTGGTCTCCCACTTAAAATAATCAAGGAGTTATCATTGACAAAGTTTTTGGCTTAGCCCCATTTTCATTAGATACATTATCTTTTGTCATTCTAGGAGTCAAATCTCCCATCTCCATGGTAGAAGTCAGCAGTAAGCAATCGTCATAATTTGCTTTTCCTACATTAAAATCTCCACTTACTATTAGGTAAGTAGTAGGATAGGTGAAAGTGATTTAATCAAGATCCTTAGATAGTTCATCCAAAATAGAGGATGGAATCATAATTTTTGGATGAATATATTATTAAGATGAATAATTCACCACTCCAATTAAGTATTATGATTATATAATTTAGCAATATCTTATAAATTTAGATAAGTTTCAACTGTGTGGAGATTTTAAGGTTAATAGCCAAACCACCCATGAATCTTCCATAATATTTCATCCTGGTGGCCAGAGAAGAGATCAATTCATAGCCATTTAAGGGCACAGGGTCTTGGGCCCAAGTTTCTTGAAAAAAATTATCATAAAAGATATCACAAAGTCAACCCATTCTCTAGCTGCTAATTTGTTATTTATTCCAGATATATTCTGGGATAAACAATTGTGGGCACTTTTGTTAGTGATACTGTCCTGTAAAAAAGGAATCCTCAGATACATTTCTTTTTAGTCAAGCAGAAGTTGGAAAATCATTTGATCCTCCTGTGTTTGTCAACTTTACAATCAGAATATTGCTATAATTCATTTTAGCAGCTGTATTCAATATTAAATTGAAAAGGTCTGATGATTTAATGTAAATATCAATCTGGTTCCCTAGATCAATATCATGAGCTCTTCATATTCTGGAGAAGTCTTTCTTAGATATAGGCATGTGCAAGATTGAAGCTAGGAGGGAAGACATAAATAATGACAATATCTCAGTATTTTCATCCTCTATACACTCCACCCTAAATATTGATGGAACTTTATTGGATTGATTTTGTGTTAGGTTTTTAGGCAGTGGATTCCAACTATGCAATTGTAAAATGTGTATCAATATTTCAGGTTTTAGTATATTAAGTGGTTGTACAGGATCCACATAAGTTCTTGCAAGACTTTGCCAAGTGATTGGAGAGTGTATCTGCAAACCCAATTTTCTATTCTATTATGAGAGTCAAGAATTTGCTTAGAAAAGACCATACTCAAGACCATACAATAAACTGGGGGTGGGAGATAAGTTTTATCTCTATAAACTGTTACAATATTTGGAGCTACTCTTTTGACCCCCTAACTCAGCTTGAACAGGTGAGTAATAAGATCCCTCAACGTTTCCCTATTTTCATACTCTTTTAAATATAAGCCATTAATTCTTAGAATTGGTTCCTCTCTAGTTAGTCATATAATAGAATGAAACTAAGGATTAACCTCATTGGAGTTGACAATCTCTTGGACAAAGTTAGTTCGAGGAACTGAGGGAGAGTACACACCAGTGTTCTTAATCTTGTAACTTCTGTAAGAGTTGCCTTGGGGTTGATATGCTAATTCACTAGGTTGGGCTCCCAACTGTACTTATGGGAGAATACTGAGAGCAGTAGGGGAGAAATGACAGGTACTTCAAGTGGGGGTGTTATATGCCCTTATCTTATTGTCAGTCATGATCTCGATGCTAGATAATGCACTAACTGATGTATATACTGCCATATTGAAAAATGTATATTTGTCTGATTGTCAATTCCTGTATCTAAATGATTTGATTGTTATTACTCTCCGTGTCACAATCCATGTAGCTCCATTATGTAATTGTACACTGTAACTAATCCCGGGTTGCCCCTGAAAAAAGGACCTGTACTAGAATCAGTGGGCCTACCCGGTCAACAAACTTAAATAAAAAATAAAAAAGTATCAGTAGGGTCATGGGTACCCCCTCCCCCCCTTTTGTTTGTACAGTTTTCAGGAGCTTTTGCTTCTTTCACACAATTAATTGCAGGTTTTTGTCTAGAGATCCCCTTCCCGTTCCCTTTCTTCTTCCTTTTGTTCTTTCTATTCTTGTTAGGACTCTATGACCTCTTTTTAACATTCTTTCTACCTGATGAAGTATCTGGAATTACTATAGGTGAGAATGAGAGCCTTCTTTTATTTGAATGTGTTTCCAAGGTTACAATCTTTTTGTTCAGTTCCTCAGTCTGAAATTGGACATCATTTTGAAGCATTCCATTTTCTTTTTTTATTTCATTTAAGGATTCTAACAAGACTATGTTGGACTTTATGGGATGGGCCAAAGCGTTCAGTCTGTAGAGTGATATTTTGCCGGAATACTGGTGTGTAATGGATGAATCCAGCTTAATTTGCTCAACTTCATTATCAAGTTGCACACATAATGCATGTGGTGATTGAGTACTGTTTATACAGTACCTGTACAATAATCTGGAGGTTGTAAATTTGGAGATCTGATAAGGGATTCATATGAATCTTTTTGACAAATCAAGACAGCTAAACATTTCCAATTTTGTTTCACATAGTTTGGAAAAATTTAATAGAGATATTGAAGATGGAAAAGAGTTTACTATATAGTTATTAACCCTAGAAAAAGAGATTTTCAAATTTCATTCTTCCTTGTGTGGGGGGATACTAATAGAAATTTTCAAGTGAAAACTGTTGGGAAAAAATCTGTTATCAATTCACCTTTTAATGTATGAGATACTAGCTATTGGATTGAGTTTCCTTCAACTTGTCCTTTAGCTTCCCCCATTACTTGTAACATTATTCTTAATCCCTTGTCCCTTGTATTTTATTTTTGACTGTATAGACTTAGAGCAGACCTCACCTTCTTCTAAATTATGAATCATTGTTCTAATACTTTCTTCTAGTACTTTTTTATTTATTTCTAAGGAAGAAGTGTCCCCCATTTGTTCTGTTTGCTCTCTAGTTGTTTCCCATTTAACTGTACAACTTCAGCATAGGAGGGTTTACTTTCCACTGGAGTTGAAGTTGACAAGAGACATCCCCCCTCAAAAATACAGCCATTCATTTCAGTATTTTTTCCCAGTTTTTCTAACTTAAAGACATTCTCTTGCCCTTTGGAGAATTTTTAAACAACAGTTTCCTACTTCTCATATTCATATTGTAAGTTAGTAATAAAATGACCTTTCTCAGGTTCTTGGTGGAATGGCACAAAGGAAGAGACAACAGACAAGTGGTACTCATGTAATAAATGGAATTTATTAAGATCAATAATACAGGCTTACTACCAGCAGTGTAATCACTGGGAGAAGTACCAGTTTTCCTTACCTAGGTAAATATAGTCTCTCGTCTATTCTATTCTATTCTCAGAGAAGCTATGTGCTGCACAGGGTCTTATACCCTGATAATTACTATAGAAACAGCTAAAGAAGATAAATAAAATGTATATAATTGGCCAAAACAGGTGGCCTGAGTGACTATCCTAATTAACATGAGAAGTTGCTTAGCTTGCATAGATAAAGTAACCCAATAGGGCTTCTATAAGTCCCAAGGTCACTTGCAATTACAGTGATGCACAAGCACTAAAGATGGCACTGTTGCCTTACTTATCATAATACAGTAAAAATAGAGTGAAAAGCATCTCTTACAGTAGTAAAACATGAAGGAGCATAATATGCATTAGTAAAATACAGTAGAACACAGATTCTGACACTTATGCTTATATGACAAGAGTATTTGCCCTAATGTTAGTACATGTACCTACATATATGTTGCTGTCCATGAGGTGGGGGTACAATCAGGGGTGCTGGACCATGGAAAACTATATTAAACCACTTTATATAAAAAGTAATAGATAAACGTTTAAATATAGAACACAATTAACACTCGGTGTAATGGAGTGCAATAAAGTGTGTGGTTATATCAAAGTTAGTAAAATGAGCACATCATATGTTATAGCACTATTTAAGAAAATTTTCAATAAAAAGTACTTTACTGTGGCACAGTGAAAAATGATCCTTCCCACAAAGGAAACACAAAGTAACTATTTGGCAACCAGATACTAGTAAAAGGAAATCCTTTGGCTTAAAGTCTAGTACAGTCTAAAAATAGTTACCGAATAGATCCGACTGAAAACTTAATCCACAGCGATTGTAACTAGTTGATGCGGTCCAGGATGGTTAGTAAATAAACAAGGTCACTATTGTATATAAGAAGCTGGTGCTGATTATCAGGTCACACTTGAAGAAACTGGAGTCATGAAAGTCATAAGTCATACTGGACCCACCTAAAAACTCTTCAATCTGTTTGGCAGCTCCTTACCTCAAAGCATCACAGGAGTGCAGGTTTCAAGTTAAAATTTTTGGGTCTTGGTTCCCCTATATTGAACTAAGTTTGTTCTTATAAAGGAAGAAGAAAGATGAAAGAAATATGGGGTCAGAAGTAGCTAGAGATGCAGCAAACTTAAGTTCCGCTGGCGAAGTGCCCGCGAAGTGGGCACCTCGCATTGGCACTTCGCTATGTGGAGTGCCCCCATAGGGATGGCTCACTTCACCTTATTATTATTACTTCACGTTGTCATTCTGCCTTAATGTAAAGTAAGACAGAGTGACAATATTGGCAGCACCACACCCACAGTCACCAGAATTAATGTGCATCCCCAAAGTGCTACTGTCATGTCCAGAAAACTCCCCAGTGCTGATGAAGTGAAATGAGAGCATAACAAGAAATGCAAAATGTCCCAGAATTAATGGTGCATTCAATCATGCGCACAATGGTCACACACAGAGTCACCAGAATTAATGTGCATCCCCAAAATGCTACTGTCTTATGTCCAGAAAATTCCCCAGTGCTGATGAAGTGAAATGAGAGCATAACATAAAATGCAGTCTCCCAGAATTAATGGTGCACTGCAAACACACAGACAGATTAAGATAGCGCTGTGCACTCAAGGGATGCACACAAAAAGGCACAATAGCACCTAACCAGTGCTCACAAGTCACAAATCCAAATCTGGAAAGGAACACCTTTTGCCAGTTGGGGGATTAGAGCATGGCAGTAACAATCCACTACCAGTAAAGATCCCACAAAGCAGTATAAAAAATTCATGCAGGTGCAGTGGATAGCAGGTTCACACTGCTGCAATTACTCTGTGGCACAATAAAAGGTGTCTGATTTAATGGCATGCATCACACGCGCACATACACACACACACACACACTACAAGTGATGCATAGCAAATTGAAAGCCTTTAGTAATATAACCAAATGTTTTAAACAGACAAATTATACACTGCTGCACCACAACAATCAGCAAAAAAAGTCAAGAATTATAGAAAATATTGTTGTGTGTACATTAACACAGTTATACAAGAAAAATATAACCAAAACAGAAAGACTGCCTTTTTCTCCCAGTTAATGTACCTACATCACAAATACGCCCCTCCCCCAAAGCACACTTCACAGTACACAGACTGACTGTTATAAATTAACATTCAAAATCCACACATAACAATAAATACTTAATGATATGAGCACAGAAGGGTTTTCTACAATCGATGTACCACATTTTGAACAAAAAAAAATGACTCAAAAAGGCATTTTAAACAGCTTTTAGAGGTTTTGAATCGCAGAGCTCTGAGAGTAAACTGTCTCCAGCTACCACTACACACACACTACCCAGGCCAGAACTGAGGCAGTGCAGAACAATCTAGACCCCATGTGACCTGCAATCCCATGAATCACTGCAAAATTTCATTTGGAGCTCAATTACAGGGCGAAGTGAGGCAAATTACATTCATTTCAATGTACTTCACCTTAAAATTGGTGCCGAAGTGGTTTGGGGAAGGCGGAATAACGCAAAGTCATTGGTCATTGGTTTCAATGGACTTTGCGTTACTCATTATGAAGACGAAGTACTCCGCTTCACATTGTGGAGTATTCCGCGGATTCTGTGTTACTCCATGAATCACTCCATGAAGCAAATTGGAGCCACTTCTCCCACCACTACTACAGTACTGTAACTCACATCTTGTACAGGAAGGAAAGCGAATGCCTATGGCTGCACTTCCCTGATGAGCTGAGCCTGTATCATAAAACTTCCCAATTTAAAAGCTCTTATTAATGAGTACAGTGGTGGGGTGGCAAAGCCTGGAGAGATACTACAAAGCAGACTTACAATACATCCAAGTAACTAGTAAAAAAGTTAATTTTGTGATTCGTGACATGATCGTGAATCGTGATTTGTGACTGCATTTGTGACCGTGATGATGAAGAACGTGATTTGTATCACGAGTGACTCATGATGATAGTCCTGACCTAAAAACGCATAATAATGAGTACAATGTTCATGCAGAATTATGCACCACACCTGTCCAGTACTCTGAAGGGAAGCCAAAGAAACAAATCTGATTTAAGTTAGAGATGGAGATTGGGCCCTAAAGAGATGCAAATGCACAGACAGATTAAGATTGTGCTGTGCACTGAAAAGATGCAGACGCAAAGGCACAACTCCTAGCCAGTGCTCACCATCAGAAATTCAAATCTGGAAAAGAATACCTTTAGCAGTTGGGGCGGGTCATGGGGGGCAGTGTACTGCAGTAACAGTCACTAGTACTAGTACCAGTAAAGCTACCACAAAAGTACAAAATCATGCAGCTGCAGTGGATAGCAGGTTCACATTGCTGAAATTACTGTGTGGCACAATAAAAGGTGTCTGATTCGATGACACGCATCACACACATATTCACACACACACTAAGTAATGCGTAGCAAATTAAAAACTTCAGAAATATAACCACATATTTTAAATAAAACTAAAATTATGCACTGCTGCACCACAACAATCAGAAAAAAAATGGCAAGAACTATTGAAAATATTACTGTGTGTACATTAACAGTTGTACAAGAAAAATATCACCAAAACAGAAAGAACTGTCTTTTTCTCCAAGTTAATCTACCTACACCACAGATACGCTCTTCCCCCAAAGCACACTTCCACTGTCTCTCAGTACACAGACTGAATGTCGTACATTAACATTCAAAATCCATACACAAACAATAAACGTTTGATGATATGAGCACAGGAGGGTTTCCTCTAATCGGTGAACTAAAGTTTCAGCAAAAAAAATTACACAAAAATACTTTTTTAATAGCTTTTAGAAGGTTTGAATCACAGAGAGCTCTCACAGCAGACTGCCTCCTAAAGCTTCCTATACACACTACCCTGAACTGAGGCTGTGCAGAACAATCTAGAGCCCATGAGATCTGAAATCCCATGAATCACTGTAAAATTTGCCTTTGGAGCTTAAAAACAAGGCGAAGTGAGGTGAAGCACATTTTTTCAATGTACTTCACCTTATGAATTGATGGAGTAGTGGTTTGGGAAGGCGTAGTAACGAGAAATCATTATTTTCAATGGACTTCGCGCTACCCATTACAACGTGAAGTGCTTCGCTTTGCGTTACAGAGCACTCCGCGAATTTGCTTTCACTCTGTGAATCACTTCGCAAAGCGAATTGAGGCCACGTCGCCCACCACTAGGAGTAGCAAAACAGAATCAGATATAGAAATATGTGTGTGTGTGTGTGTGTGTGAGAGTGTGTGTATCAATATATCGGTATCAATATATCAATATATCAATATATATATATATATATGTCATGGTAGCACAGTAGTGCTACCACAGTTAGGGTTGAGGAGCCATTTACATGTTAAACCTAAAATTTTGCACCTTAATAACTTTGCAAACATTCAATGGATTTGCCTGAAATTTGGAATACTTGATCAAGACCCATACGCCTTGGTATCTGCCAGGTTTCGTACCGGTCGGATATATGGCTGCGGAGTTATTAAGTGTGATCTGCGCATGCGTTTACGCTTTTTTGGAATTCTATGGTCATCTCTACAGGTCGCACGGTTTGCGCGACTGGTTCAAAATCTTCAGGGAATGTGTGGCCGGGGTCTTTTGTGCCTTTTGAAGATTTCATGAAAAAATATTAAACGGTTCAAAAGTTATTCAAAAAACAAGTTCCCATTATAAGTCAATGGGAAAAGTTAACAAAAAGTTTGACAGTGTCGCAAATGCAGTTTTTACTTTCACAAATGGCTCTTTTACTGTTGCAAATCCACCATTTTGTTTTCAGTTGGTGATCAGAAAAATGCTTGGCATTTAAATTTGGGACCCTTTAGCAACCTAATTATTTTTGTATTCACATAGTTGGACCCCGAAGATGCTAGCCATGTCTTTATTTTGAGGTAAAATACCCCAGAAATACGTTTTCCAAATTTCTGGAAAAAGTACTTTCAGTAGCACTTTCATGACTTGGCGACACTGTCGAATGAATTTGCGAAAGCTTTCGCAAAGTTTGACAGTAATTTTCTAGGCTGTGGGAAAATTACAGCAATTCTTTGGCACCCTGCTGCAAAAGAACGGTTTGGTGTTTTGTCCTGAAATTTGGAGGCAACGCAGCCGACATCTCACAGATGTGTCTTTCACTGTTTCATTGAAAAAATATTACAGGGTGGCAAAGTTACGGCACTCCAAGGTTGATGCTTTTTCCCATAGGATAACATTATGGCATCCACCGCATTAGAGGAATCCTTTGGCGCCCTGCTGCAAAATAATGGTTTGGTGTTTTGGGCTGAAATTTGGAGGAAAGGAAGACAATGTTCCACAGGTGTGCCTTTCAGTGGTTTGGTGAAAAAATATTACAGGGAGACAAAGTTATGGCACTCCGAACTTCTCTTTTTTCCCCATAGGATAACATTACGGCGTTCGCCGCACCTGTCAGGGCCCATATCTCGGAAACGGTGCGAGATACGGACTCTTCGTCAGAAAAACACTTAGCCCCCTGATGAGGGCTAAGTGAAAAACTAGCCAGGATAGTGATAATTCATATGACTTTTAAATTTTTTTCATACGGTTCCTGAGATATAAGCAATTTAGTATTACAACTCCTCATTTTCTGCTCCGAGACCCATTATTATGCATACATTCTTTGTACTCACTGTCTTTCTCTATGCAGCTTTTGGGGAAAACTAGCCTGTGCGCTTACATTACTGTTACCGTTACTGTTTCCACTTGCGATTCTGTACCTGTTTCACTTACCGCTCACGTCTACGCCACCATGTGCGTTACCCTTTGCATTTTCATTTACGCTTGTGTTTGCGTTATTTTTACCATTTCTGTGTACAGTACTGTTTCTCTTTCTGTTTCACTTTGCGTCACCATTCGCATTACCATTTGCGTTGGCGGGCACAATGTTACTATGTGACAAGACCTGCCGCATTACATTCACTATTTCTCGTTATCATTCTCAAAAAGAAGGGAAATTAGAGGCAAAAAAATCAGTTTAATGCATTAGTTAGGGTTGTTCCACAGTGACAAAAGCGAAATTCAGTGTTAGGGTGAAAGCCCCTAGGACCTACACCCTCAACCGGCACCAGGTGCGCATTGGGGTTGTCGGTCCTAATTCTCACCCATTCTCCTATACCTCTGCTTCTTCACACATCTGATGTGGTGAGAGTTAGGGCCGCCAACCCAATGCGCACCCTGCCGCCGGTTGGGGTGGGGTGGGGTTCTAGGGGGGCTTTCAACCCTAACACTGAATTTTCTCACTTTTTTTGCTGTGGAACAACCCTAACTAATGCATTAAATAGAGTTTTTTGCCTCTAATATATGTGTGTGTGTGTGTGTGTGTGTGTATGTTTTTGTGTATGTATATATAGAAACATAGAAGTTGATGGCAGATAAGGACTGCAAGGCCCATCCAGTCTGCCTATTTCTTTTTCTACCTTATGAATGTGCCATTGGCCTTTGTTCTGTCAATGGCCTATCTATTCATACTCATCTGTATTGCTCCGTTATGCCTATCCCACGCCTGTCTGAAGCCCTGCACTGTATTCATATCCACCACTTTCTGAAGTAGGCCGTTCCATGCGTCCACCACCCTTTCTGCGAAAAAGAACTTCCTCACATTACCCCTTAATTGGTCTCCCTCTAATCTCATGCTGCATCCTCTTGTCCTGCTATTTTCCTTATATTGAAACATGTTAGACTCTTTCACCTTGTTAATGCCCTTAAGGTGTTTGAATGTTTCGATCATATCACCTCTCTCCCTCCTTTGCAATAGAGTATACATATTGAGCTCTGTTAATCTGTCCTCATATGTTTTCTGATGCAGTCTTGGCACCATTTTCGTTGCCCTTCTCTGGACTGCCTCAATTTGGTTAATGTCCTTGTGAAGGTGTGGCCTCCCGTACTGCACGCAGCACTCCAGATGGGGCATAACCAGTGTCTTGTAAAGAGGGATTATTACCTTCCTCTTCCGACTTGTGATATCCCTACTAATACACCCCAACATCCTTCTAGCCTTACCTACTGCTTTAGTAGTCTCCTTGGATGATTTCAGGTCATCGGTGATGATGATGCCCAAGTCTCTTTCTTCCCTTGTGACTGCCAGCAACTCCCCTCCCAGCCTATAGGTGGCTTCAGGGTTTCTCTTCCCTATGTGCATGATCTTGCACTTCGTTGCATTAAACCCCAGTTGCCACTCTTCCGACCATTCTGCCAGTTCATTCAGATCTCTTCTCATTCTGCCCACACCATCTGGATAAATCTGCTCTGTTGTAGATCTTGGTGTAATCTACAAACAGACAAACCTTACCCTCCAGTCCATCTGCAATGTCACTGATGAAGGTATTGAAGATGACTGGCCCCAGGACTGATCCCTGAGGTACCCCACTTGTGACCTGCATCTCTTCTGACTGTATACCGTTTACCACCACTCTCTGTTTTCTGCCTGTCAACCAGTCTGCCACCTAGTTGACCAACTTCTGACCTACCCTGAGCCTACCCAGCTTATTAGTTAATCTTCTATGTGGAACAGTATCGAAAGCTTTGCTGAAGTCAAGGTAAGCGACATCAACTGCTCCCCCTTGGTCCACCACTCTGTTTACCCAGTCAAAGAAATCTGTAAGATTAGTTTGACAGGACCTTCCTTTTGTAAGCCCAAGCTGTCTTGGATCCTGTACGTCTATGGATTTCAGGTGTTACACTATCTTTTCCTTTAGGAGTGTCTCCATAATCTTGCCTACTACTGGGGTAAGACTGACTGGTCTGTAGTTCCCTGCCTCCTCCCTGCTACCACTCTTGTGGAGCGGGATCACATGAGCCCTTCTCCATTCTTCTGGGACCTCTCCTGTGCTCAGAGACTCACTAAACAGTTCTGCTAATGGCTCTGCTAGTTCCACCCTTAGCTACTTTAGTATCCTGGGATGTATGCCATCAGGTCCCACTGCCTTGTCCACCCTGAGCTTACTGAGCTCTTGTAGGACCCTTTCTTTTGTGAAGGGACTAGTGCACACCTCCCTCCTCCTGTGTTCATGGTACTGAGCTGTGGGCCCTGCCCTACCTTCTCTTCAGTAAATACTGAGCAGAAGTATCTATTTAGGATAGATGCTTTTATATAGTTCTCCTCCTCACATGCCCTCTTATCC
This sequence comes from Neoceratodus forsteri, assembly GCA_016271365.2. Classification (NCBI taxonomy): domain Eukaryota; kingdom Metazoa; phylum Chordata; order Ceratodontiformes; family Ceratodontidae; genus Neoceratodus; species Neoceratodus forsteri. The sequence continues at coordinate 785,942,128 of CM057449.1, read as the reverse complement.
CCTTTGATCTTAGCAATACCCCCTCTGGACTTTCTCCTTTCACTAATGTATCTATAGAAAGTCTTGTCATCTTCTTTTACTGTTTGTGCTAATGTTTCCTCGGTTTGGGCCTTTGCCTGCCTTACTGTCTTTCCTTAGGGAAGTTTGGTATGCCTCCCAATCTTTACCCTGCTGTGTTCCCTTATATTTCCTGAATGCTAGCCTTTTGTCTCTGACTTTTTCTGCTACTGTTTTTGAGAACCAAAGTGGTTTCCTTCTTCTTTTGCACCTCCCTTTCTCTCTAACACAATGGGATGTTCCTTCAAGTATTGCATCCTTAATGTTTGCCCACTTTGCCTATTATACATATATATATATACACATATATATATATATATAATACGTACATATACATATATATATATATATTATATATATATATATATGAGAGAGAGGGAGAGATATATATATATATATATATATATATATATATATATATACATATACATATATATACACACACACACACACACAATAGGGGTGAGTGGTAAATAAATGAGATAAAACAGTGTATCATCCACTGCAGTGTGATATTTTTATCCTCTGCTCTACTGTGATGATACCAGCCATTTACACACACAGGTCACAACAGGTCATCACTCTAGGCAGCTTTCCCCTCAGCATGTAAGAAACACCTGTGCTGTTACCATAGACACAAATGCAGAACTACTTCAGAGGTCTCACTGCTGCCTACAGCTAACTCAGGCCCCATCCACACTAAAACCGCTTGCGCCCAGTTACGGCTGCAGTCCGTTACGGCCGTGTGAAGCGGTGCAGTGCGACCACACCTGGTGGTGTCCATTACGGGACCCGGCACTGCCAGTCACATCGGGATCGGGCGACCCGGTACAGCGCCCGATCCCCTGTCTGGCTCGCGCTGCGCTTTGTGCCCTGTAGGGACCCATTACCGCAGTCCACACTATCATCGGTAATGGTCCCAGGGCGGGATCAGGTTTCATAACCGTTGTGGAAACCACCTCATAGATGATATCCACAACAGTTACAAAAATGCCTCCTGTAACGTTACCAGTGTAAACACACGCCGTTACCAATGCGGTTTACACCCTCTGTAACGTTACAGAAGGGTTTTCAGGCTGCAGTGCGGACAGGGCCTCAGTCAGCATTACAAAACACACCTATCCCCCCCCCCGACCAACTTCCAGCTCATTACTGTGACTGCAGCCAGAATTCTAAACAACACAGCTTCACAGAACAGTCTAAACTACTGCCTGCAGCTAACTCAACTACCACTGAAACACACTCTCACTTGTTCCTCAAACTCTGATTCTCACCCATTACAATTACTGTGATACTATCAGCTTGACTACAGCCAGAATCCTAAAGAGCACAATTTTACAGAACGTTGTGCATTCTGCCTGCAGCTAACTTAATTACCACTGAAAACAGTATCAGCTGTTCTGACACTCTGCCTCTCAGCTCACTAGAATTACTGTGATGCTCTCAGCTTCACTGCAGCCAGACTTCCAAACAGTACAGCCTCACAAAAGTATGATTCTCACTCCTACCTAAAACTAACTCATTTAGCATTGCAAAACACACTCATGTGCCTCCCAGAGTTTATAACACTGCCAGTCCATTCAGAAAAGCTCACACACAGAATGAGCAAACACATAAACAGGAACAGAACACAAGAGAGCATAACAAAACTTCTAAAACTCTTGGCGCTAGTGTATATATCAAATACACGATGGGCAGATCGTGTGCTATGGCAAATATTGTCACTCCTGCATCGTGAGCTCTGGATATCTCACTCATGCCTTCGGCACTCATGAGATATCCAGAGCTCACTCTGCTGGAGTGACAATATTAGCCATATCACACTCATGCCCATCATGTATCCCATATATATATATATATATATATATATATATATATGTTGCAAAAAACTATGTTAATGCCATCAGCTAGGGTTCCTATTACAGCAACAAAAGTATGGAAATTTGGCATTGGGTTCATAACCCTACCACCCCACCCCCCACCCTCCACACACCAACAGGCATCAGGGTGTGCCTTGGGGTCATTGACCCTAACTCTCACCCCATTCCATGTGTAAGGAAACTGAGATGGTACAGTATAAGAAAATGGAGTAAGAGTTAGGCCCGATGACACCAAGGCATACCCCAAAGCCTGTTGGTGTGTGTAGGGTGGGGTGGTAGGGTTGGGAACCCTAATGCCAAATTTCCATACTTTTGTCGCTGTAATAGGAACCCTAACTGATGCATTAATGGAGTTTTTTGCAATACATTTCCCTTCTTTTTGAGGTAGTATAATAGTATCCTTATTTTACTGTGGGAGCACAGGGTCCAAAGGACCTTGCACTCCAATCCTTCCATAGATGTGCATATATATGTAGGTGTGGAAGGGCATGGCCCTCTGGTCCCTGTGCTTCCATGTGTTGAACAACAGTAACAAAATTGTTAGCATAGCCATCTTATTACCCCACCTCATGTACCCCAGTAAAGAGAAATTGTGAAATGCAAGGCAAAACGTAATTATGTGGAAGTGCAACGCCATTCTGCGCCACAGGTGCAAAAACACATTTCAGGCAGGATGTGAAAAATGAAAGTTGTACTGTTCATGAGGTGGTGTGAAAAAATGGCTATGTTGAAAATTTGGGGTCAAAAGATTGAAAAGTAGCAAAGTTATGCGCATTTGTAGAATAAAGTCAACAAACGCACATAGCTCAGGCATTTTTAGGAATTTTGTCTCCTAATTTTCAACATGTGCCTTTGGGGATCCCACCTCATGAACACCGGCACTGTCATTTCATTAATTGGTTCTGAAAGGTGATTTTGCACAGTGACATTCTGTGCCACAGGAGTGAAAACACATTTCAGGCAGGATGTGAAAAATGACAGTTGCACTGTTCATGAGGAGCTGTGCAAAAAATTGCAATGTTGAAAATCTGCAGTGAAAATATTAATAGTTGCCAAAGTTATGAGAATGTGTAGAAGAATTTCAACAACCACATATAACCCAGGCATTTTTGCATTTTTTTTTTTTGCATCACATTTTCAACATGGGCTTTCTGGGACCCTTCCTCATTAATGTTGGCACTGTTGTTTCATTAACTGGTCCTAAAAGGTGATTCCACACAGTGACCATGAAATCACCTTTCTGGACAGAGTAACAAAATGACAGTGCCAGTGTTCATGAGGCGGGGTCACAAAAAGCCCATGTTGAAAATTTGGTGCCAATATACCTAGAAATGGCTGAGATATCAACATAAGTTCAAAACACCATTGACAGCCATTATACGGCACTTACCTCGATTCTTCAATTTGTGATTCAGCTTTGAAGAGTGCAGATGTGTCCCGGTCCACAGAAGATGACAGCTGCCGACCTCTGAATGTAAGTATTGGGTGGGGGGTTGCTCAGTGGGAGGGTCGGGATGGGGGAGGGTGGAAGGGGAGATGATGAGGGACTGTTTTCTTTTTTACAGAGTTTTTTTAAAACATAAAAAGATGTTGAGGAACTGTTTTCCTTTTTTCAGGTATAATATTAATAAATAAACATTTCAGAACACTGAGGGTGGGCTCCCCAGTTTCCCACAGTTCTGGTGGTGGAGGGGGTATATGATGTAACTGGGGACACTGGGAGTGGGCTCCCCAGTGTCCTGCCTTGGGTGGGGGAGTCTACTGCTGATACAGGGATTGGGCACCCTGTTGTTAGAAATGAATAGTTTTCTTGTGTTGGAGACACTGGGAGTGGGTTCCCCAGTGTCCCACAGTGGCAGGGGATTCATCTAGTGCTGACAGAAATTGGGCACCCCAATGTCAGCAGTAAAACTTATTTTTACAGCAATACTTCTATTTTTGGCTTTCAAAGTAGGATCTTATTTCATATCTCGTCACACAAAGTAAGAGCCTACTTCTTATTACGTGGATTCAAAAGAAGAATTTCACCATTAAATAAAAGCCCATTTTAAGGGAATTTTTCAAGCAGTAAAGTACAAAATGCACCTAAGGGGTCCCAATAAGCAAGCTACATGTGTTGGTTCCTCTCTAGGTCATCATTTTGGGGAGTTTCCAAATGTGAATATTTCAGACAAACTGAAAACAAGATGGTGGCCATACGAAAGAGGAATTTTCTCATACAAACCAGGATTCCTCTTTTGTTTCATACAGTATCTTGTAATGCTTACTGAGCATGCTCAGAAATTATTTTTTTCAAGTTTTTAAATAGTAATAACTTAAAAACTGCTTATTCTTTTTTCACCTGACTAGCAAAATGTACATCTGTGAGGTAGCCCCTTTCTGCCCTGAAAATTTCAGACCAAAAAAAAACACCTGGGCTGTAGGCAGGTTCAAAGAAAAATCATAGCAAAGTCAATGAGTAAAAACATGTTTTGTTCACCTCTCTGTAACTCGTAAACTGCACATCTGACCAAAATGTAACTTGCCACATCAAGAGATCTACTCCCACAGGACGGTGCATACCAAATTTTGTACAAATCCACTGAACAGTTGCAAAGTTATTAAAGTGCAAAATTGTGAGTTTAACATTGAAGTGCCTGCTCAACCCTAACTATGGGGGCGCAACCACACCTATATATATATTAGAGGCAAAAAACTCTGTTTAATGCATTAGTTAGGGTTGTTCCACAGCGACAAAAGTGAGGAAATTCACTGTTAGGGTTGAAAACCCTAACTCCGAATTCCCCCCCCCAGCACCACACACACAGACACACACACACACACACACATTCAAGTGTGGGGGAGGACCAAGTCAACACAACCAATGACAGACATCCAGCAGCAGGTGACAAAAATAAACAATTGTCTAAATGTATTACGAGACATCCCCACCCACATGACCAGGTACTGCATGCTCAGTGGAGATCAACAGCAAAACTGAGGCCATGTACACCAAACGTACACATTCCTGATTGCAGCTGCACACAACGTACCACACTTAGTAGTTGCATGGCCTTACCTACCGATGCCCCACACCACACCACAACTGGTACTGTGCGTTATTCAATATAAATGCTGAAGGTGCATGATGACAGTTGTAGAAAGGTTTTAACACTAGTGAGTATACATTAATTAAGAGAAGCACATAAATTAATTACAAGACACTAGCATGCTCAAGATAAAAGTAGTGTTACATTTAGTAGGTGGTTTACATAGTAGTACATTTACTGGAATGGTTTACTCAAGATAGAGAGGCTGATGTAAACGTATGGAAAAGCATTGCCTGTTCAACGCTGTGAAATTCGTACTGCCAGTATCACATGCATTCTTACTGATGAAGGTGTACTGCTGATGTACATACATAGACCTTCAGTGTGTTTCAATACTAAAGATGCAGTAAGTATTCTTTGTAAGAAACATTGTAATTACATGGATCAGGCCAAGCAACTTCTAAATATCATAGCACTACTGAGCCAACAATGACGTACCTGTACCGGAGATGTATATAGGATAGATTTTACTGTTAGGCACTTACTGAGTATGTTGTACCTGATAAAGACAATCTCATTGCATCTGTGATGACTAACTTATTCAAATAGTAATACATTTACTATTGTTGCAATGAGTGATTTATGCCACTTATGGACAGTGTAATTTTTTTTAACAGTTGTTTCATACTCAGGCTGTATGCCTAGTGTTTGGGTTTGCCACACTTCTGTCACTGATGCTATCAAAGTGATAACTATGTTAATTGTAGTACAACAGGAATCAAGTAGGTATGGTGTAGATATAAACAGAATCTCTTTTAGTATTGATTTAACTCACAATGGGGTAAGTGTACTAGGACAGCAGGAGTTATTCTCTATCACTGACTCTGTCAGTTATAATCACACTAAGGTTTTGATGACTGTAATGATCAAAGTTACACTGTTCATCTTTATGAGTTCATATTCACAGCCATTCTCCAGTAACTAGACAGTGTATGGTGTAACTGGGTGGGACACTGTATTGCAAAGCTGCTGCAGTGCCTAGCAGAGGAAGAGTATCTACTCATAAAGACAATTAAGCAATAAGGCATGACCAACAGTTATGTTAAATGGTCTGTTAATCACCCTGTATGGGTTTAATGTTGAATGAGGCATAGCCGAGCACCACATGTCGCTAGACAGTGATAAACTGACCATTAACATAATACCTGGGAGTGGCTTATTGCTATCATAATAAAACTGTTTTGTAAACAACATTAAACCATGTTCATCATATGGTTAGGCTCTACATGTATGTTAATAAAAACTAAACATAAGGCTGTTACAATGTTTACAGTCAATTAGAAAGCTGCATTTCTCAAACCCTTGTTATAATCAGAGATATTATACCTGTACAACTCCTTGGTTTTGCTGAACTCTATTGCTCAGGTGGCCCACCACATGTGGTGTGGTGTGGTCTGGTGTGGGGCATCGGTAGGTAAGGCCATGCAACTACTAAGTGTGGTACGTTGTGTGCAGCTGCAATCAGGGATGTGTACGTTTGGTGTACATGGCCTCAGTTTTGCTGTTGATCTCCACTGAGCATGCAGTACCTGGTCAGGTGGGTGGGGATGTCTCGTAGTGCATTTAGACAATTGTTTGTTATTTCTGTCACCTGCTGCTGGATGTCTGTCATTGGTTGTGTTGACTTGGTCCTCCCCCATACTTGAATGTGTGTGTGTGTGTGTGTGTGTGTGTGTGTGTGTGTGTGTGTGTGTGTCTGTGTGTGTGTGTGGTGCTGGGGGGTGAATTCAGGTTAGGGTTTTCAACCCTAACAGTATTCTCACTTTAATCGCAATGGAACAACCCTAACTAATGCATTAAACGGAGTTTTTGCCTCTAATTTCCCTTCTTTTGAGAATGATAATGAGAAATAGTGAATGTAGCGGCGGCGGGAGCGGAGCTCGAACGGCACAAGCGCTCGGCACTCACATGATGTCTTGTGGCATAGTAACAGGAGCAGCAACGCAAACAGAAATGCTAACAGTGGCACACATGGTAACACAAGCGTAATGAGAACAGAAAGGGTAACGCACACTGGGCTGAGCGGAACGGTCTGCCACGTGATGTGTATCACATAGTAACATGGTGCCTGCAAACAGAAATGTCAATGGGCATGGTGATGCAAAGTGAAACAGAAAGAGAAACAGTACTGTAGACACAAATGGCAAAAATAACAGAAACGCAAGCGCAAATGAAAGCAAAGGATAACGCATATGGACCCCGCACTCCGCGCGTATCGCGGCAGTGGGGCGTGCAAAGAGCCCCTACTCCCACCACATGATGTCTTGTGGCATAGTAACAGAACAGCAACGGAAACAGAAGCGCTAACAGTGGCACACAAGGTAATGCAAGCGTGAATGAGAACAGAAAGGGTAACGAACACGGTGGCATAGACGGGAACGGTGTGCCACGTGATGTCTTGTCACATAGTAACATGGTGCCTGTAAATGGAAATGTCAATGGGCATGGTGACGCAAAGTGAAACAGAAAGAGAAACAGTACGGTACACACAAATGGCAAAAAAAGTAGCAGAAACGCAAGCGCAAACGAAAACGCAAAGGATGACACACGTGGTGGCGTAGACATCAACAGTAAGTGAAACGGGCATGGAACCGCAAGCAGAAAGGGCAATGGTAACAGTAATGTAAGCGCACAGGCTGGTTTTCCCCAAAAGCTGAATAGAGAAAGACAGTGAGTAATAAATGACAACCAAGGAAGGGGCTGGAGTAGAACAGTGAGACAGTCTAGGGAGGTCAAATCATGGAAAGCCATGTGTGCAAATGCCAGGAGCCTTAGCAACAAGATGGAAGATCTGGAGGCTGTCATGGTGCAGTCAGACCTGGACATTGTGGCCATCACTAAAACCTGGTGTAATGATAACCACGACTGGGAGATGGCCATACCTGGCTACAACATATTCAGAAGAGACAGAGCAGGCAGGAAGGGAGGAGGAGTGGCACTCTATGTGAAAAATGACATAAGGGCCACAGAGATCCAGGAGGAACAAAATGGGGGAGAGATACTGTGGGTTAAGCTGGAAAGGAAAATGGGGACAGCCATTCGCACAGGTGTGGTCTATAGACCACCAGCCCAGGAGGAAGAAACAGATAGGGAGCTGATGCTAGCCATCCAAAGGATGGCAGACAAGGGTGAGGTAGTACTGGTTGGAGACTTCAATATTCCAGACGTGGACTGGAGCATCCAGCAGCAGCATCAACTAGGAGCAGATTTATCCTGGACTCCCTTCAGGGTGCCTTCCTCAAGCAACTGGTCATGGAACCAACTCGGCAGAAGGCAATACTGGACCTTGTGCTCACAAACAGGGACAGTGTGATGGGGGTAACAGTGGGGAGCACCTGGGAAACAGTGACCACCAGTCATTGTGGTTTGAAATCACAGAAAGAGCAGAACCAAGCCACACAAAAACACGTATCCTGGATTTTAGGGGCAGACTTTGGGAAAATGGGAAAATGAAAGAGGCATTAAGGGAATGGGACAGGAATCAGGGGTTGAGGAACAGTGGGCAGTATTTAAAATGGGGATTACAAGAACAACAGAATTATGTATTAAGGTTGGTTAGCAAGAGGAAAGGAAGAGGAGACCATTATGGTTTTCCAAAGAGGTAGCAAAGAAAGTGAAAGCCAAAAGATTGCATTCAGGCAATACAAAAGACACAGGCAGAAGGGATAGGGAGAAGTACCAGGAGAAGCAAAGGGAGGCAGGGAGGTCAGTAAGGGAAGCCAAAGCTCAGACAGAAGAACACATTGCAAAATCAGTGGGTAGAGGGGACAAAACCTTTTACAGGTACATAAGTGAAAAAAGAAAGACAAAGAGAGGGATAGTGAGACTGAAGGGGGAGGATGGGGGCCGCGTGGAGGATGACAACAGTAAAGCTGACATACTGAACAGGTATTTCTGCTCAGTCTTTACTGAGGAAGAGGAGGGTAATGGGTCTGAAGGGAGATACAAGGGTGAGAATGGTGCAGAAATGGACACAAGTCCCTTTGCAGAAAGGGTCCTGAAGGAACTGGAAGTAATAAGAGTTGATAAAGCAATGGGGCCAGATGGGGTGCACCCCAGGGTCCTTAAAGAACTAAGAGAGGTGGTGGCTGAACCTCTGGCTATCCTGTTTAGCTGATCACCGGAAACAGGGGAGGTACCCAAAGACTGGAGGACAGCAGATGTAGTCCCCTTATACAAAAGTGGGAACAAAGAGGAAGCAGGGAACTACAGACCAGTCAGCCTCACCTCGGTAGTGGGGAAGATCATGGAAGCACTACTGAAGGAGAGATTGGTGGAACATCTGGTTGTCAATGGACTACAGGACCCAAGGCAGCATGGTTTCACCAGGGGGAGGTCATGTCAGACCAACCTCATTGAATTTTTGACTGGGTGACTAGGAGGTGGATCAGGGAGGGCAGTGGACATGGCCTATCTGGACTTCAGCAAGGCCTTTGACACTGTGCCACATAGAAGACTATTACACAAACTGGGAAATATGGGTGTGGGCAGGACAGTAGTGTGGTGGGTAGGTAACTGGCTGGGTGGCAGGACACAGAGGGTGGTGGTAAATGGCTGTCATTCCACAGAGGAAGAGTGACCAGTGGGGTACCACAGGGATCAGTGCTGGGACGGTCCTATTCAACATCTTCATCAGTGACATGGCGCAGGACCTAGAAGGCAGAATTTCACTGTTCGTTGATGACACAAAGCTCTGTAACAGAGTAGACACACCAGAGGGTGTAGACAGAATGAGAAGCGACCTGCAGAAACTTGAAGAATGGTCAGGGGTTTGGCAGTTGAAATTCAATGCAAAGAAGTGAAAGATAATGCATATGGGGCACAAAAACCCTGGCACAATATATCAGTTGGGGGGTGAGGATATAGCATGCACCAAGCAGGAAAGGGATCTTGGGGTTATCATCTCTGATGACCTCAAGGTAGGGAAACAGTGTGACAAGGCAGCAGGTAAAGCAAATAGGATGCTGGGATGTACAGGCAGGGCATTACCAACAGGAAAAGGGAGGTCATAATTCCGTATACAAGACACTAGTGAGGCCCCACCTGGAGTACAGTGTACAGTTCTGGAGACCATACCTCACGTGAGGACATAGACAGGGTAGAGAAGGTTCAGGCAGGGCAACAAAGATGGTGCATGGATTGCATCACAAGTCCTATGAAGACAGGTTGAAGGAACTGAACATGTACTCCCTGGAGGAGAGGAGGAGAGAGGGATATGATGAGACATACAAGTATCTTACAGGGAGGAACAGGGTGCAGGAAAACACTTTTAAGCGAAAAGATGTTCCAGGACTAGAGGGCATGGGATGAAGTTGGAGGGAGGACGATTCAGAGGAAACTGAGAAAGAATTTCTTCACAGAACGGGTGGTGGACAAGTGGAACACCCTGCCAGAGGAAGTGGTGGGAGCTGAAACAATCAACGGATTTAAGAATGCATGGGATAGACATAAAGGAATTCTGGAGGTCAGGGGTAAGGTGCAACAGACTTCTAGGAAAACAAACTGAACTTACAAGCTCAAATGGGCAGACTGGGTGGGCCATAGGCCCTTATCTGCTGACACTGTCTATGTATCTATGTACAAAGAATGCATGCATTATAATGGGTATCGGAGCAGAAAATGAGGACTTGGAATACTAAATAAGTTATATCTCAGGAACCGTACGACGTAGAAAAAAAATTTAAAAGTCGTATGATTTATGACTGTCCTGGCTAGTTTTATAGGGGGCTAAGAATTTTTCTGACGAAAAGTCCGTATCTCGCACCATTTCCGAGATACGGGCCCTGAAAGGCGCGGCTAACGTCGTAATGTTATCCTATGGGAAAAAAAGAGAAGTTCGGAACACCATAACTTTGCCTCCCTGTAATATTTTGTCACCAAACCACTGAAAGGTACATCTGTGGGCTGTTGGCTGTCTTCCCTCCAAATTTCAGGAAAAAAGACCAAACCGTTATTTTGCAGCAGGAGCCAAAGAGATTCCTGTAATATCGGCGCCGATAATGTTATCCTATGGGAAAACTGTCAACTTTGGAGTGCAATAACTTTGCCGCCAGTAATTTTTTCAATACAACACTGAAAAGCACATCTGTGAGATGTCGACTCCGTTCCCTCCAAATTTCAGCCCAAAACTCCAACGGTTCTTTTGCAGCGAAGTGCTAAAGAATCGCTGTCACTTCCCACAGATGGAAAACGAAAAGCTTAGTAAAAGTTCGACACTTTCATGAGCATGAAAGTAATTTGCTAGTACTTTTCCAGAATTTGAAACATATTTCTGGGGTGTTTACTAATAAAATAAAGACATGGTAAAGCATCCTCAGGGTCCGACTAGGTGAATACAAAAGAATTAAGTTGCTAGAGGGTCCCAAATTTAAATGCCAACCATTTTCTGATCACCAACTGAAAACAAAATGGCGATCTACGAAAAGTAACAGGCCCATTTGCAAAGTAAATGCATTTATGACACTGTCGAACTTTTGTTAACTTTTCCCATTGACTTATAATGGGAAACTGTTTTGAATAACTTTTGAACCGTTTAATATTTTTCACGAAATCTTCAAAGGCACATCAGGGACCCTGCCTGCACATTCCCTGAAGATTTCGCCAGTCACAGAAACCGTACGACCTGTAGGCGCCACCACAGAATTCCAGAAAAGCGTAAACGCCGCACAGATCACGCTTAATAACCCACAACCGTATATCCAACCAGCATGAAACTTGGCAGATCCCAAGGCCTATGGTTCTTGATCATGAATTCCAAATTTCAGCCAAATCTGTAAACGTTGCAAAGTAAGGTGCAAAGTTTTGGGGTTTAATATAGAAAATGGCTCTCAACCTCTAACTATAGTGGTACCACTGCGCCACTATAATATATATATATATATATATATATATATATATATATATATATATATATATATATATATATATATATATATATATATATATATATTGCAAAAGTATTCAACCCTTTGAAAGTTATCAGATTTGTCTGGATTACAAATGAGACTTACATATATTATTCCAGTCAGTATTTTTATTGCAAACTTATATGCTCTAACAGTATATTTTCAAAGCCAAAATTAATTATCCGTCAGCAGATCTTTTAAAGAAAATTAAAACTGGAAAATGCTGCTTGCAGAGGTATTCAACCCCTGCACATTAGTATTTGGTAGAGCCACCTTTTGCTGCAATAATAGCTTTAAGTCTTTTGGGGTAAGTATCTACCAGCCTTGCACACTGTTCGGGAGTCATTCTTGCCCATTCTTCTTGGCAGATTTGTTCCAGGTTGTTCAGGTTGGTTGGGTGACGCTTGTGGACCACAATTTTCAAACAGTGCCACAGAGTCTCGATGGGATTGAGATCTGGACTTTGACTTGGCCACTGTAGGACATTCACCTTTTTGTTGTTTAACCACTCCTGTGTTGCTTTGGCCTTGTGCTTGGGATCACTGTCCTGCTGAAAGGTGAAGTTTCTCCCAAGCTTCAGTTTTTTAGCAGACTGAAGCAGGTTCTCTTGCAGTATCTCCCTGTATTTTGCTCCATCCATTCTTCCTTTAATATTAACAAGATGCCCAGTCCCTGCTGATGAAAAGCATCCCCACAGCATGATGCTGCCACCACCATACTTCACTGTAGGGATGGTGTTTCTCGAGGCATGGGCAGTGTTAGGTTTGCCACACATAGCACTTTGAATTTTGGCCAAAAATCTCTATCTTGGTCTCATCAGACCATAAAACCTTGTGCCACATCTTAGCTGGGTCACTCTCATGCTTTCTGGCAAACTCCAGATGTGCTTTGATATGGTTCTTTTTGAGTAATGGCTTCTTTCTAGCCACCCTCCCATACAGGCCAGTAATATGCAGAGCTCTTGATATGGTTGACTGGTGCACCTTCACTCTACTCTCAGCCACTGAACTCTGTATCTCCTTCAAAGTGATTGTTGGCCTCTCTGTGGCTTCCTCACTAGTCTCCTTCTTGTTGGGATGCTGAGTTTTGAGGGACGGCCTTGTCTAGGTAGTGCCTGGGTGGTGTGATGCAGCTTCCACTTCCTCACTATTGATCCAACAGTGCACACTGGGATATCAAACACTTGGATATTATTTTGTACCCTTTTCCTAATTTATGCATGTCTATTACTTTATCTCTAACTTCCTTAGAATGCTCTTTAGTCTTCATTTTCACACCCTTCCTTCAGATTCACAGTCTGACCAGTGGTCATTAAACTGAGGGGGGTTTTATCCAGAAAATGTGAGCTACTTTAATGTTTCAGAGGTGAGGCCAATTGTAAGCCAATTGTGTCCTCGTTAGGGCAATATTTTTCATCTGTGTAAACTTGGAGCTTCCAGAGCACAGGGGTTGAATACTTATGCAAACAGCATATTTCAGTTATTTTTCTTAAAAATATTTTCTAACATAAAACCAATGTCACTTTAAAATAATTATTTTGAGGGTCAGTCTTTTTAAATAAAATATTACACAGAACAAAATCTCAATGTATCATTTGTCATTCAGACAAATCTGACAACTTTCAAGGGGGTTGAATACTTTTGCAAGTCACTATATATATTATATATATATATATATATATATATATATATATTATAAGTTATGGAATGAATAAGTCAGGAAAATAACTTTTGCTGATGTACAGTTATGCAGTTGGTTTTAAAAAATAAAATCTCAAGAGAATAAAAAGGGAAAGGGACTTACTCTGTAAGTTCCATTATGGTATTAAAAATGCCAAATGGAGCTGCGAGTTGCACAAAGAAAAACTCCCATTGAATCTCCAGAGACCTGACCAAATGCTGGCTGTGGAAAAAATGGTGTTCTGGCCAAGAGAATGCCATGCATGCATTTTTCTACCTGGAGTTAAATATCTCAGGTAATCATCTCACCTGGACAACAGGTGTACCATGGCTTTCCATAGCAATTTAACAAATGAAAACATGGAAGCACGAAGGTGTGTAAGATAGGATCCATTGGCCCAATCTTCCAACTCATGCAATTAAATAAATATATATCAAGGGATGTAGGTCTGTTATGTATGTGAAAATCATCTTTGACGAATTAAATAATAGGCTAGGTTGGGCTGCACTTCCAATGGCCAAATACGCTAGTACACTTCTGCATGTTTTATAAACTTTATTTGATGCACTATTAAGTTTGTGTTTGAACCTATATTTTAAAATTTCAACTCATATTTTCATTCACTGTTACTCATGAATTAATCAGGTTTAATAAATGATTTTTGCACATGTCAAAAAATACTTGCACCTCAAATCTTTTAAGAGGTCAGAGGAGAGAGATAGGCTTCTAGCCTACTACTCTAAAATATAAGCACGATGTGCTGTAGGTTTATAATAAAATAATAAAATGATAAGCTCCGGTGTCTCTTGGATTAGGGGTTTTAGTAGGAGTAAGATGGAATTAGAAGGCGGATAAAAATATTGACAGCCCAAGTACAATGGATAGTTGGATTTAGGTGCAGATTTTTAGATTTAGATTTAAGATATGAGGTTGAAAAAACTGAAATATATATTAGAAGTATGAACTGAAAAAAGTAAGACAAAATAGAAAAAAAAGAAGAAAAAAAATGTCAGTGACTTCAGGATATTCATTATCTTCAAAAGAGTTCCAGGAATACAATGAATATATAATCACCTTTGTGTAAAATCATTCTAACAAGATGTAGCAGTGTTGTTTCCACTAGACATTCAGTGTTCCTCAGCTTTACATAGATCTTGCTGCCTTCACTCATTCGGGGGGAGGGGGTGGCTCCCCCACTGCAGGACTCCTCTTCACCCTGGAATGGGAGAGCAGAGCGGAAACAAGGCAACCAATCTGCCAGCTCAAGATGAACTGGAAAGTGACCGAGACATAAAAAAAAGAACGTGGCAACAGAGGTTTACCTTTAGTAAAACAGGAAACAACATTCTCAGTCTCCTGCAGAACCTGCTCCTCCACAGTAGATTAGCATGCAGCTACCGCCCCCACAGCATCTGCTTCAGCAGAATACCCAGAATCCTCAAGGGTGAGAATCCGCCAAGTAGCCAGACTCAGAAGTGAGCAGGGGATGATAGGCTGGTTGAAATAAAAGAAGAAATACATTGTTTTTATATGTAAAGTCACAATTAAATATTTAATAACATATTAAACGTAGACAATGATTGCAGAAAAAGATTAATGGTCAATCCCATCTGCCCATGGTTCCCTATCTAACCAAAGGACCTAAAATCCATACAGGATTCTAGCTCTCCCTTTTCCCTTCCCTATTATCATTGCCTTGAATAACCACTATACCCTTCACTCGGTCCCAAACATGCTTGAAACCAATAATGGTTTTGGCACCCACCACCTCCGCTGGTAAACTGTCCCAAGGTTCCATCACCATTTCTGTAACATAATACTTTCACATATCCCTCTAGAACCTCCCTCCTGTCAGTTTCCACTAGTGGCCTCATGACCTCAAACTGTTACCAATGCTAAATAATTCCATGCAATTCACCTTGTTTATTCCTTTCAGGAACTTGATGGTCTCTATCATATCTCCCCTCTCCTGTCTTGTCTCCAGCAAGTACAGGTTCAGTGCCTTGATGCAATCCTCAGAAGACTTGCCCTGATGGTCCCGAATCATTTTTGTCACCCTTTGCTGCACTGTCTCCAGTCGGTCCTAGTCTTTCCTGAGGAGAGAACTCCAGAACAATACTCCAGGTGTGGCCTCACCAAAGATCTATATAGAGTAGTATTACTTCCTTTCTTCTGCTGTCAATACCCGCTCCTAATACATTCCAGCACCCTATTTGCCTTACTGTAGGCCTTGTTGCACTGGCTTGAATTTTGAGGGAGTCTCCAATGAAAGCTCTTAGGTCCCGTGCCTCAGTTGTAGTGCTAAGTCTGATCCCACCCATCCAGTACTCTGTCTAGGGTTCTTTTTTCCCCTAAGTGCATCACCTTGCATTTTTTGGCATTGAATTTCAACTGTTAAACCTTAGACCACCTCTCTAATTTTTGCTGGTCACTTTGTATTTCTCTGATTCCATCATCACTATCCACCCTCCCACACAACTTAGTGTACCCCCCACTACAAATTGGGGTTTACTATAATGTCTTCATGGGCTCCTAAATGCCCACTGTTAGGCTGGTGTCCTGTCTTCAGTAGTTCTATTTGTGTGTGTGAGAGTGCCCTAGTGAGCCTCCATGCCTGTCTCTTTAAGAGCTCAGCTAATCTGTGTTAGAAATTAGTCTGGGCTGGGTCTGAGTGATTTAAGGCTTGCGACTGGCCAGTCTGTTTTTTTGCTCCATTCTGCAGTTGCTACTTGCGCAGAGGGATCCTGTTTAGGAACTGTGATTAGTTACTGTTTTTTTGCTGTTATCGCAACGATAGAGAGGTTAGTCAAACCTGCTTTGATTTGCAGCTTGAACATTTGGATGGGAGCCACACTGCTAAGCTCTGGACTTCCAATATTTGGACCCATCAAACCTCTGGGGACCTAAAATGGAGAATGTACTCAGGGGTCTTATTGGAAGAAATTCTATAGTTTTTGTAGCTTTTAACTGCTAGTGCCTAAACTGGCTTGGAGGAGGAGCCCATACTGTGACTGACAGTTTCCTCAGCCAACAGAACCTTTCAGATTACAAAGGACATAGTCAGAACTGCCTGAAGCAGTGGATCAGTTAGAGCTGGAGGTTGAAGAGTGAACAGCTTGTGCTTTCAAGCAGCTGCTCCAAGAAGGAGCATAGGGGAATCGGCGGGAAGAGG
Source organism: Neoceratodus forsteri (assembly GCA_016271365.2). Classification (NCBI taxonomy): domain Eukaryota; kingdom Metazoa; phylum Chordata; order Ceratodontiformes; family Ceratodontidae; genus Neoceratodus; species Neoceratodus forsteri. The sequence continues at coordinate 785,925,345 of CM057449.1, read as the reverse complement.
CTTTGCTGGCCTGCTTGCCATGTTCTCCTGCCAGTGAACTGCCTTTTGCAGAAGTCGGACCTGGTTCCGATTTCCATGTTTGGAATCTGCAGCAGAAGAAAGAAGAAGTTAGTTATTGTAACTTGTGAGTTGGACCGAAGACTTGCTCCAGAAGTGATCAGGCTGTCTGATGATAGAATTAGCCTCGGACTGAAAGGTTTGCGCACTGAATCTGTAATTTGCAACTGGATTGTATCCACACTGTGGCTTAGAGAAATAAGTGATTTAAATGTGCTGAAGGTGTTTCGTGGGTCACAGTTTCGTTCCCCACAGCAGAGTCTTTATGCCAGCTGGAGGCTTCACCAGCAGAAGACCAAGAACTTTTGCACAGCTGTTCATTCTGCCTGGGCCCTGCCACCTCAGTCTAGGCCACTACTAGTGCTTCAGCGACCATCTCGGCAAATGTCCCGCTTGGGGATTCGGCCCCCTGCCCAATACTATCGAGCAGGTAGTGACCACCCAGAGGTGAGTCGTGTCAGCCCTGCTTCCCCTGGCCTTCCTGATCATCACCACGAGGACTTCAACTCACTTGTCCTGCATCCTGGTCTGGGTAGCATGAGTACAATCCAGGTGCAGGTCCTTGCAACCACAGCCAAAATCATTGTGGTACCATCTAATTCTTTGTCTTTCAGGTTAAAGCAATGGATTGAACCATCCAGCTTGGATTACAAATAATTAGGCTGTGTGCATTTTTAACTGTCTTTCTTTTCCTAAGGGCCCCAACAGCAGCTGCAATCCTGGCCACCCCGGGCAATGCCTCAGGCTAGCCTACATGACATACTGTGTACCCAGGGATGTTGAATTGTTTAAAAGGGACTTACAGTGCATGCAGAACCATCCTGATTTAAATCAGATTGCTAATCATTCTGCTAGATTCACGCCCCTCCCTTGTTCACTTCCCCAAAATAAATAAATCTGATTGTCTGTTTTCACATTTAACCTGGCTAGTGTGCATATTATTAGTTGGGTTACAGTGGTAATATTGTATTGTTGCATTTCTGATCTTGTTTTCCAGGGTCTCCAGGGCAGTTGCAGCAGATCCAGCCCTGGTGGTAAGTGAAAAGGGTGTGAGCATATTGTTACTGATATATATTGAATGTAAATGTACCATTGTGTTGCTGTTTAGGTCACTAGAAGGGTTGGTGGGTGGTTATTGCATCCTGGAAGGCTATACCAGAGCAGTTAAGTTACCCCAATACCATTCCTCCGGGTGGAGGCACCTGTTTACAGAACTCAAGCCCCTCAACCTGTGTATTGCCATACAAGTAGGGGTTGTATCCCTTAGAATAGCTCCCCCTAGGGGTTACATCTTGGAGGCACCACTGGGATTAGCACCCCCTAGTGGCCAAAATCAAAAATTACAACTAGAAATTGAATGGGTACCACAGAAGAAATGGCTGTGCATCAGTTGGTTGGTTGGTGCTCGGTGCATGAAATTGACCCCCAAAATGCTTTGTTAATACTAGATATACCCTTGGGCACTAATAAAGACACTACAGAGGGGGCACTTTCAAAAACTGAATGTCTGGAAAAAGCTGTAGTGGTAAGCTGGCATGCTGATTTGACTGCCCAAATCCTAATGGCTTTAGTGGAGTGTAACAAACCTGTGGACAGCACTAAGGTGCCCAAAATTACTGCCATAGATGGGTCCCCTGCTGCCTGGAGGGTGGTAACTGAAGACAGTGAGGATCCCTCAAAAAACAAGCTCTCACCCTTATCTGAGACCTCTGAGGAGAAGTTTGTCAAATTGTTACTGGATGAGAGCAAAATCCTCAAGGACTTCAAAAAGTTATTCCTACTGCTGGGGGCGTGTTCCTTTCCTGACACCTACACCAGTTCCAGTATCTGCCCCTACACCAGCTCCTGTGCCCCCACCAGTGCCGGTACCCACACCTGTGCCTGCAGTTAGTCACAACCCTTACCACAGGCTGCAAGTGTTTTCAGGCACTCTCCCCACACCCCAGGGGGAAGATGATCTATAGACTTGGATGGACTATGCATCCCCCCGGTTCAGGAGTGGCAATGCATGGAAGAAGAAAAACAGAAAAGGATCATGGAAAGTCTAAGGGGTCCTGCATTAGAAGCAATTAGGTTTTTAAGGTCCACAAACCCTGATGCTTCAGCTCAAAAGTATTTGTTTGCACTAGAAGGTGTTTTCAGTAGTGCTGAATCTGGAGAAGCTTTAATGTGGAAATTCAAAGCCACCAAACAGTGGAAAGGGGAATGTCTGTTTGCTTATGTTACTCATTTGGAGAGGGTCTTACAGAGAGCTTTCAGGAAAGGTGGGGTATTGGCCAACAATTTGGATCATGTGAGATTAGATCATATACTACAATGTGCCAAATACTCCAAGTTGCTAATTCTCCAGCTAAGGTTCCAAGATAGGAGGGATAATCCCCCTGCTTATTGTGACCTAATAAAAGAACCCAGGGAGGCTGAAGGTGAGGAGGAAGATTGGAATTCTTGTGCAGGTGCTGCTAGGTAGCCCCGGCACTGGAAAGGTCCTGTGAATCAAAGACTGCTAAGGATATCCCACCGTGGGCAGAGCTGCTGAGAGAATTCAGAGAAATGAAAGCTGGTGCCCCTACTAAGGTCGCTTCCATGGATAAAGACTACAAACCCTCTCAGAGCGCATCTGCTATGGGAGTGGGGATGCATGTTTGGGCACCCCACCCCCACCGATGGCAGCTCAAAGACTGAAATAAGTAGATTGACTGCTACAATAAGAGAATTGCTGAGACATCTTGCACCGCCTTCGACACCACAAGAAGAGGGGGAGGTCGAGCAAGACTTTCTGTTGTTAGTGCTCCAGCACCAAATGTGTACTCCTCCCAACCCGCTAGCTCCGAATGGAGATCAGCTTCTAGTGCAATGTTACAGCCAAAGCAGATTAAAGAAAGTATAATTTGCCACAATTGTGGGCAGGATGGACATATGAAAAGAGACTGCTGGTCTCAAACAGACCTAGAAAAAGTGGTTGGCAAACTGCAGGGGGAGCTCCAAAAAGCAAAGCAATTGTAGAGGGGTGCAGGAAATGATCACAGCGGAGGTTCAGGCAATCCCAAATCAAATTTATTTGTGGCTAGGTCATCTGTCCGAGTTTCTGCTAATGTTCCTCCATACTGGTCTGAAATGGTGGGCCCATCCATGGAAATCCCAGTAACAGTTAATGGCATCCTCACTCGAGCTGTGCTAGACAGCGGCTCGCAGGTCACCATTATACTTAAATATTGGTATGACCAGCACTTATCTGACCTTCCACTCCTACCCCTAGAAGGACTGCATGTGTGGGGGTTGAGTGAAAAATCCTATCCTTACCAGGGGTATGTCATATGTGCCCATTTGGTTGTCTTTTCCTACTGCTATTGCTGGCATGAATGAACGAGTGGAGACCCTGTCCCCGGTGTACCCACTGACTGGAATGTATAATGGTATCCCTTTGTTGATTGGCACCAACACCCATATGTTCATCCAGCTAACCCAGCTCTGTCAAGAAAAACAAGCCAAGCAGACTGGAAATACCCTACGCATTCCAGCCATGGTACGCCAAGCCTATGATTTACAGATGCAAACCAAAGAGACTGAGCAAGATGAACCCATGGGGGTAGTATGGAAAAAAAATCCAGAAGAACAAATTACTTACCATAGTAATCTAATTTTTTCCCAGTGATGCTCAGGTATTCATAACTTTATGCAATAAGCGTAGAGGGTTGGACTGCCTGGAGAGATATAACACATGCAAACAAGTAGAATTATTTGCACGTGAGCATCTTTCAAATACTGCATCCACCAACTGTGGTGTTCTAATCTCTTCAGATTTGTGAAAAGCCTGGAAGTCAGGCATTAGGAACTAATGTAAGTAATATTCTATAAAAAGAGGGGTGTCCCCTAATTAAAGCATAGAATTTAGAAAACAAATCCAAATGGAGGATAACTCTTGACAAAAACCACATCAAATAAAACTCCAAAAGGAGAACATTGAAAAACTCCAGTTTAAAAATGATTAAAACACTGAAATGCAACAAAATCAACATGGCTTGGCTGCATACCTCTCAACTGTCCCTGATTTTCAGGGATGTCCCTGATTTTGCCTCAGAAATTTCTTCTGTCCCTCCTAAATTTGGCATTTCTGTCACTTAAGAGTAGGGATTTGAATCATAAAATAATGCCAGCCAGTGGTGTTACAGTCCAGTTCTCATTAAGAAAATGTTATTCACACTAAGAAGCATGTTGTACACAGCTTCTGGAACTACTATTGCTATTTTTTCAAATGTGTCCCTGATTTTGGTCATGTGTCCCTGATCATTTTAGGCCTTGTCCCCGATTTGTGATGAGGGAGGCTGAGAGGTATGCTTGGTTGTACCAGCATGCAGAATGCAGAGGCTGAAGTTCTGGAAGGGGAGGAAGCATAGGTGTAGATTGCGGGGGGGCAGAGGGGCAAGCTGCCCCCTGAGAAATTAGACCAGGATTTTTTTAGGAGCCCAGCCACCGTTCTCCGGTTATCATTTTTTTTTTATATTGAATGGGCTCAGGGCTATGCCCGACTGCCTGTACCTCTCTGGAGGAGGGAGGGTGGCGGCACGGCGCCGTGTCTCTTAAACAAAACTATCCCTTTTCTGATTGGCTGCAAGCCTGCAACCATATAGTAGCCTGCATGTTACAGCCAATCAGAGAGTGCTGCAAGCGGCGCCATCGCTGCGAGCAGTACTCGTTAGTGGCGCCTATTTAGTTGTCTGTGTGCCTTCCATGAAGGAGCAGCAGCAGCATCCATAAAGCGAGGGCTGAGGAGAGATAGCTATTCGAGGATGTCGAAGCAGCAGTCGTTGGTTGTCTGTCAGGTGTCACCAGTGTCTCAGTCAGTCTAGTGTTCCCACCTCCTCCTGTCCTGAACAGCCCAGTTTAAATATACCTCACCCGAGTCCTCGGACTACCTACTCTCTGTTTCTCAGTGCAGCCAGCTGTGCTCTGGGCTCTCTCGCTGCCACCTGAGCCTCCCATCCCCAAGAGCCTAGGAGGCCTGCAGCCACAAGGCCTCTACCACCGAACAGACCAGGCAGAGGAGCGAGTAGTACAATTACAGTGAGTCTGAGGCACGGGTAGGCTTGCCTGCACACCCAGCTCCTGTGTCCAGCAGGCCAGAAAAAGATTTACCGTGTTGTCGGCGAGTCCCACACCATGCCCGTTGCCCACCAGTTCCACGGTCCACCGAGAGGGATTATTCAGGTCAGTGAACAGCCAGGCCTAGAACAGTGAAGAAGCCGCAGCCATGCAGGCTATAGCAGACCCATAATGCGACATGTTCATCTGGTGTCAGAAAAAATTAGTTACTGTCTCATCGGGGGATTAATCGGGAGAGGAATGGGACTGTTGGGAGAGACTCAGCTACCTGATCTGCCTTCTTGGCCTTGCTGTGCCCTGCTGCATGCTGCCCTGTCTGTGCCCTTACTGATTTGGTGAGTAACTGTGCTGCAAGCTGGTTGTTGGAAATTAATACCATTCACATCCCAGAAATTTGTTTTTGGGGGTTGTCTTGGCCTTGGTCATGTGTCTGGGGGTGGGTGGAAGGTTTGCTGTCAGCTTGTGTTTCTTTGGGTGGGAGGGATTGCTGGCTGTTGAGGCTATCCATGTTGGTGGTGTGGGTGGGGGGCCTATTTGTTTGGTATGGTGGGAAACTGGTCATGTTGGTGGGGTGGGGATACTCAGTTACTGTGCTACTGGTGTGGTGGGGTTTGTTGGGGAAACTCACTGGACGGTCTGTGTTTGGTGGGCTGGGGAGATGGTCTGTTTTGTGGGGTTGGGGTCGGGGGAGACAGTCTGTGTGTTTTGGGGCTGACTCACTGAGAGGATGGTCAGTGTTTGGTGCTGGGGGAGGGCCTGCGTTTGGTGGGGCTGTGGGGGACGATCAGTGTTTGGGCTGGGGAGGTTAGTGTTTGGGACTGGGAGGGCGGTCAGTGTTTGGTGGGGCTGGGCGGACAGTCTGTTTTCTATTCTGGGGTCTGGTGGGGTGCAGACACTGGCTGTGATGGTGGGGTGGTGACATTAGCCATTGTTTGGTGGACTTGGCTGGCCATTTGTCTGGGGGGACTGTCCATAATGGTGGAAAGGGGGACTGTCCATGTTTGCCTGCCAAGTGTCTTGTGGGGAGGGGGGACTATTTGCTGGCGGGTGTCGGGGGATCTTTCCATGTTGGCTAATGGGGATGAATGTCGGTGATTGCTGATCAGGTGTCTAGGACGGACTATCAATGTTGTTGGGGAGGGGGAACTCTCCGTGTTTGCTAGCCAGGTGTTTGGGGGATTGTTCATGTTGGTGGGGCGGGGGGAAATTCTGTGTTTGCTAGCTGTGTGTCGGGGGGGTGGGGACTGTCCTTGGTGGGATATGGGGGACCGTCCATGTTTGCTGGCTGCCTGGGTGTCTGGTGGGACTGTCCTTGTCGGTTGGGAGGGGGCATTCTATGCTCGCTGGCCCAGTGTCTGGTGGGGAGTGGGGAGTGGGGGACTGTTCGGGTGTCTGGGGGACTGTCCTTGTAGATGGGGTGAAGGGGGGGACTGTCCATGTTTGCTGACTGGGTTTCTGGTGAACTGTCCATGTTGGTTAGGAGGGGAGACATTCTTGTGCTTACTGACTGGGTGTTAGCATATAAACATAAGTAAATGTTAAAACATAATTTCCACCTCTTCCTTTACCTGTCAAAGGATGTATCTCACTGACCTGTGCCCGCAGAGAGCATAGGAACATTAGTAAATGTTGAAACATTATTTCCCCCTCATCCTTTACCTGGCTGTAAAAGTAATCTTTCACTTTTTTGATTTCTCCGATCGTCCACTGTGGAGGGGTGAAACAGACAGATTCCTTGGCCTTGTTGTCTCTGCCTTCATTGCCTGGCAACACAACCAAAGGGGTAGCTTTTTGTGTTCTCCCCCGTACAGTGTTACAAGACTAGCAAAAAAAATCTTGCACTAAAATATGCACCCTAAAGAAATGATTATACTACTACCTGGCTATTGTTATAGCGACTACTGACTGGCCATGATTTTTTGAGGGGGCTTGGAACACTGGTCGTGTGTGTGGGTGGGGTTGCGGACATTGCTGGTTGTGTGTGTGGCTGGGGACACTGCTGATCATGTGTGTGTGGGGTTGGGGACACTGCTGGTCGTGTGTGTGTGGGGGGTTGGGGACACTGCTGGTCATGTGTGTGTGTGTGGTGTTGCGGACACTGGTCATTTGTGTGGGTGGGGTTGGGAATACAGGCATTGTGTGGGTGTGGTGGGGGCACTGGCATTGTGTCAGTGGGGCGGAGTTGTAATTGTATGCCAGGCAAACTGTGCTGACCGGTATCGCAACATCTCTCTTTCCAGACAAAGAAAGAAACATACAAAATGCAGTATAAAATGTGGTTTTATTTATTTTTGTGTGCCTGTGATGGGGAGGCACATACCTGGATGCCTGGAGCGGACACCAGATAAATGGAGCTGGAAATGGTGTTGGTTGGGTGGGGTGGGGAGAGTGACTGTGCTGGTGCGGTGGGGAGAGTGGCTGTGCCGGTGGGGTGGACACAGAGTGTGGAGTGGCTGTGCAAGTCCATCAGGGTGCAGAGAGTAGCTGAGCCAGTCTGGGTGGAGATAGTGGCCTTGCAGGTCTGGGGTGGGGAGAGTGGGCTGTAGCTTTTTGCATGGACATTTAATTCACTGTTGCTTGCTGTGCATTCTGCTGCCCTGCCAGCTTTGTGCTGCTGTGCTGACCAGGGCGGACTGGTACACATGCTGAAAAAAATGGTTCTGGCCACTGGTGATGGAGGAGGGAGGGGTGGACGGGCATACTGGCACAGAAATATTGTTTTCAACATGTATGCCAGTCTGCTGGGTCCATGCCACGCTTACCTCCCTCGTACAAGGGGCTTCTGAGCACTAAAGATAAGTTTCTGTGTCAAAATTAGGAACTGTTGGAAAGTATGAAATCCTACAGTATAAAAAATTGTGCATGTTTATGTAGTTTCACCTTACTGTGTGGTCCGGACAAGATGTTCTGTGGTCTGTCCTCCTCATTTAGCACCCTGACCTCAGACTAGCCATCCCCCAGGGCAGAGGGAAGGTCCGTTGTTTTGTGGTCTTTGGTGGTTTGTTGGGCATTGTAAAATGCATTGTTTCATTTACTGTGTTGTACTGCCTGGACCTGCTTTACCCTGTCTCTATCCTGAATATAAACATGGTATAAAAAAAGTTCATTTTTTGGTGGTGTGTGTGTCTGTGTCTGTCTGTGTCTGTGTCTGTGTGTAGAAGAATAGAGACACACGCTCGGACAAAAAAAACTGTATTAAACCACATCAAACTGAAGCAACCATGTTTCATTTGTGCCCTTCAAAACTGTCAGATGAAACAATTTGAAGTAGTCTGTGGGGAAGCACCACAGCAACCGGCTACAAACAACCGGCCCAGCACACACTGTCATAGGTGATGCTAATAAAAACCACCAACCAAGTACTTACCTTTCAGGGTGGATCCTGCGAGGCTGTGCACAGGTATCTGGAGTCGTTGTTCCAGCAAACTTCCTGTGGTGTCTGTTCTCTTAGGTTATGTGATGCGACCACTTTTGTGCCAGGGCAGTCCGTGTTTGCCTGGATGGGGTTGTGTAACCCTGGGCATGGACAGAGATGCATATTCCTTAGGAGCCATGGAGAGGAGAGTGGTAGGGTTGTGGTGTGACCACACCATGCCCATGATCATCTTGAACAATTAGAGGGATTTACATTGTTCGTTGCACTGTCCCAGGTACATCAGCATGCTTGTTAAGAGCACCGCCTGAGGGATATCAGCAAGTCCCATGCTTATGTATGCAATGCTTGCTTCTTGAGGAGAGCATTATCCTCTTACGCTTACACCCTAACCAGATAAAGGCATGTGACATTGAATAATATGGGATGGGATGGGAAACTAATGAATTAACTTGGTTATAACAAAGAAAAGTGTTAACACTGGTGAGTAAGCAATAATGCCTGACAGGCATGTGTCATGCTGGGATAACGTCGCCTCAGGTGGTTAAGGCACAAGTGCATCCAATACATAAGGCATGATGTTATCCTACCATGACATACACCCTGGAGGGCATTATTGCTATTATACAATGGCGTGTTGTTATACAGAATTAAAAAAGATAATTTTAAAGATGTTTTATTTAATGTGGAAAAATATTTTTTAGAGAAGATAAAAAACCACACTAATGCTAACAATCATCAAGAGCTTCATGGAGAGGCTGAGATTAGACCTGTAATGAATTGGATGTACTGGGATAACACCACGGGGCTAGCCCAAGACTGACCAATCAGAGGCCAGCATTCATTCTTGTCATTGTATAATCACATTTTTTTATTTAATCTATGTAAATAAGGGCTCATGCTGTGAGGATGCACATGCTGGGTGGTTTCCCATACCATCCATGTTTATAGGTATACTGAGGTGGCACAGCCATTTGCTACACTTCCTTGAAACATGCTTTTTGCACTCCTCAAGGGTGGGAGGGCTAGCTCAAGCAGACATTTCAAGAAGTTCATGATCCACTATAAGGGCTGGACTTGGAAGGGTTCTGTAAGCAGCAAAGGGGGGTGAGAGACTAGTGAGCTATCCACCTGGAGGTTCAGGTGGGGGCAAAATTAGGTCAAGACTGATTTGAATTGAAGCTGAGGTGAGGTCCTGTCCTCTTGAGAAGGAAGTTAAGTTCCTTACATATTTTCAACTTTACAAGACAGAGTCCTCACTCCCAAGGCAGAAGAACAAGAACTAAATACAAAACAGATCTTGGTCAGTTTTTACAACTCTGGTCTCAGGAGGAGTTGACCGAGAGCAGGCTGCAGTAAAACTGGTGGGGTGGGGAAGTGCTCTGACTTGGTCTGGGCTGGTCCCTCCCAGGAGTTATTCAGCTGTAGTCTTAGATGTTTTTTGGGCATTATTTGATGCTGGTTGATTTGTTTGCATTGCGCAAGCCACCCGTCCTCTTCACTGTCGTGATACACGAAAATCAGGACTTTTTTGTTACTTTGCCCCCCCCCCCCGTAAAAATAAACTACACGCCTGGGAGGAAAGGAGGGAGTTATGAATACCTGAGCATCACCGGGAAGAAATAAGATTACTATGGTAAGTAATTTTTTCTTCTAACCCCAGTGATGCTCAGGATATTCATAACTTTATGCAGACTACCAATCAGTACCACTGAAGGTGGGCACAGAACTTTATTTTGTAAACAGGATCTGCAGGACTGCTGTGTCAAACCTAGCATTGCCCCTGGAAAAAATATCCAGGTTATAGTGTTTCGTAAAGGTGTGCACTGTTTTCCAGGTAGCTGCTTTGCAAATGTCCACCAAAGGGACCTCCCTGGCAGCTGCAAGGGTAACAGCAGTTCCTCTTGTAGAATGCACCCTCAATCTGGTTGGGGGCTCTTTACCCACCTTAGTGTAGCAGAACTGAATACACTGGACTATCCACCGAGAGATGAATCTTTTTGAGGCTGGTTTACCCTTTCCTACATCCCCATATGTAAGGAAAAGTTGTTTTCCATTTTTTTCTATGGTCTTTACTGGCTGTCATGTAATAGCTGATAGCCCTTTTCACATCCAGACTGTGTAATCTTCTTTCACCAGAACTGGCATAGTCTGTGAAAAAGACAGGTAGAGTGATTGATTGGTTCAGATGAAAGTCTGAAACCACTTTAAGAAGAAACTGTCTGTTAGTTCTGAGGACTACCTTATCTCTGTGAAATGAGATATAGTCTTGGTCAATGCAGAGAGCTTGGAGCTCGCTAATTCTCCTTGCAGAAGTAATAGCCACTAGGAAGACTTTTTTCCAAGTAAGGTATTTCAAGTGGGCAGTATCCATGGGCTCAAAGGGAGGGCCCATGAGCTTGGCTATACACACATTCAAATCCCAAGCAGGCACTGGTGCCCTGTGAGGTGGGTGTAAATGCATCAGTCCTTTAAAAAATCTTTTGAAAAGTTTATCAGATGCTACTGTTACCTTGGTTCCCACAGAATGGTAGGCAGATAACGCTTCTAAATGAACCTTAAGGGAACTGGGTTGCAAACCGTGTTAGTGCAAATGAGTGAGATAGTCCAGGACAACTGAAACTCCGGCCTTTTGTGGCATAAGGTTCATGCTGGAACACCAAGGAGAAAATTTATTCCATTTGGAAGAATAAGTTTTCTGTGTGGAGTGTTTTCTACAACCCTTTAAAATGTTTAGGACAGTTTCTGAAAGATTTAAATCTGCATACTCTAATTCCTCAAGAGCCATGCTTTGAGATGAAGGGACTTGAGATTCGGATACAACAATGTTCCCTGATTGGAAGTCAGAAGATTGTGTCTGGGGGCAACTGTATCAATTTGCTGACAGACTTGGAGAGCAGAAGAGAGTACCATGGCTGCCTGGGCCAATCGGAGCTATCAATACCAGAGATGCTGAGAGGGACTTTAGCTTCAGTAACACCCTGGAAACCAGGGGTGAAGGGGGAAAAGCATACAGGTGCCTGCCTGTCCAGTCCAGGACCAGGGCATCCAGAGGAACTGTGCCCTGTGCTGGTGGTCTGCAGCAATATTGAGGTAGCTGGTGATTCTGGTGGGATGCGAACAAGTCTATCTCTGGAGTGCCCCACCTTCTGAAAATAACTTGTACCACCTGCTTGTTCAGAGTCCATTCATGATGGGCCTGGTTGATGCAGCTTAGTGCATCTGCCAAAGTATTGTCCTTTCCTGGCAAGTGAATTGCCTGTAAAGAGACCTTCAGAGAGTACGCCAGTGTCCAAATCTTCATGGACTCTGTGCAGAGAAGGCCTGACCTGGTGCCTCCCTGTTTGTTTATGTAATACATTGTGGTGGTATTGTCTGTTCTGTTCTGAACCACCCTGCCCATTATCAGTGAAGAAAAAGCCTTTAGGGCCAGTTAGACTGCTCTTAGCTCCAGCAAGTTTATGTGCTGAAGGGACTCTGCTGCTGACCAGATTTCCTGAGTCGTGTGATTTCCTAAGTGGGCGCCCCAGCCAATAGTGATGCATCTGTTGTGAGTACCAGAGAGGGGTTTTCTCTGGAAAAGCACTCCCTGTCTTAGATTGGATTCCTGTTTCCACCACAAGAGGGCCCTTAATAGTGGCCTTGTCACTGGTATAAGCTTTGAAAAGGGGTCCTTTTTCTGACTCCAGTGAGCCCTGAGATGAAACTGGATGTCTCGCATATGGAATCTGGATACTTGCACTGTGCCTGTGGATGCAGCCATATGGCCTAGTAACTGCAGAAACTGCCTTGCAGTTTTTGACCTGTTCAGGATGAAGGAGTTTGCTATTGACTGAAGACTGTGCACCCTGTCTAAGGGTAAAAAGGCTCTGCCTTGAAGTGTGTTGATTTCTGCCCCTATAAACTGCAAAGTTTGAGCAGGAGTTAGAATGGATTTCTTTTGGTTTATTATGAAACCCAGAGACTCTAAAAGGACGTGGGTTATTCTTAGGGAGTTCCTTACTTGGTCTGGTGAGTTTCCCACCACCAGCCAATCATCTAGGTAAGGAAAGACAGTCACCCCCTGTCTTCTTAGATATGCCACTACAACCACTTGGCACTTTGTGAATACCCTTGGTGCTGAGGAGAGACCGAAAGGAAGAGTTGAAAACTGATAGTGGCCTGAAGGGAGTCTGAATCTGAGATATTTTCTGCAAGATTCCTTTATGGGGATGTGGAAATAAGCTTCTTTCAAGTCCAGTGATGCTAGCCAGTCCCCTTTTTGGATTATTGGCAATATTCAAGCCAAAGTTACCATTTTGAACTTTGTTTTTTTCAGATGCTTGTCCAAAGATCTGAGATCTAATACTGGCCACCACTCCCCTCTTTTCTTTGTTGTTAGGAAGTATCTGGAGTAAAAACCCTTTCCACTCAGGGTGGTAGGGACTAATTCCACTGCTCTGAGATGCAACAATTTCTGAACCTCTGCTTCTAGTAGTGTTCTCTCTGCTAGAGGAGGTGAGCAGTAAACCCTGGTCTTTTGTGGAGGAAAAGATTTGAAATCCAGAGACAGACCTTGATCCACTACCTCCAGCACCCACTTGTCTATGGTGATGCTTAGCCAAGCCTGGAGGAAGTAGGAGAGTCTGCCTCTGACAGGAAGGGAGGAGGCAGCCTGAACCTCAGGGGTTTTGATTTGGTTGGGGCTGAGGTTGGGTTTGAGAGCCCCTCCTAGAGCCCCTTCTACCCCTACCCCTAGAGTATCCCTGTTGTGGATACTGATGATACTGGGGCATGGCTACTGGCTGGAAAAAGGGTCTGGTCATAAAAGACCTTCCTCTACCCCCCCTTTCCATAGGGCCTAGTGGATGGAGAAGCATGCTCTTTAGCAGAGTTGCTTCTATAGGTTGCCTTATACTCATCCACTTTTTTCATGTATGCAACTATGGATTCCCCAAAAAGAGAGTTTCCCTCTAAAAGAAAATCCAGGGCCTTGGATTGAGTATCCTGAGTAAGATTAGTGGCCCTAAGCCAAGCAAACCTTCTCTGTGCCATGGTGTTAGCCATCCATCTGGCTGCAGTATCATTAGAATCAGCAGCCATCTGGAACTAGTACTTAGCCAACTCCAGCCCAAACCTGGCAGTTTCACCAGGTCTTCGGACAAGGGTGAGGGGACTTTCATGGACATGTCCAGTACCGACTGCCACAGAGATTTTTGATACTGGGCAGCATAAGCTTGAAAAGTCACCTGTCTCATGGCCAAAGAGGCTGATAAGTAGCCTTTTTTGGCCGTGCTATCAATTTTTCTGGAGTTCTTGTCCGGAGGGTGGGAGGACAGGGGGACTTTGGCTTTGTCGCAGGCTGCCTGCTGTATAACCCCTTGATGGTCAGGATGGGAGAAAAGGAAATCAGCTCCCATCCTGTCCAACTGATACTTTTTATCTATTCTCCTATCAATAGGAGGAACAGAATTAGGGGTCTGTAGAAGTTTTAGGGTGTCTTTTTTGAAAAATGTGTATACTGGCAAGAGAATGGCTTTTGTGGGTGTCAAATCCATCATATTTAAATATTCAATTTCCTCCTCATCCTCAATCTGCTCTGTGGTAACAATATCCAGAGCATCTGCCATTCTCCTTACAAATGTAAAATCTGAGGCGTAATCCTCTGACACCCTGGGAGGAGAACCAAAATCTTGCTCCGGAGATATCTCAAGAGGAATAGGTTCATCATCCTGAAAAGAATCATCTTCCTCTTCATAATATTGCTCCTCCTGTAAAGAGGGCAACACACCACTGCTGGCCTGAGGACCCTGGATAGAGGCAGGCTGCTGGGGAACAATGTTTTGCAGTGCCTGAATAATTTTAAAAGACTGGGCTATCTCTTGAGCCAAGGGCATAGCAGCCATCTGCGCAGAAGTCCCTGGTTTAGCAGGGGAAGATTCTGCATGCTTGGTTTTTTGAGTTTCTTTGAGGGAACCGAGGAGTCAGCCAGTTCTTTCCCTCTTTTTGACCCTTTTTCACCTGTATCAGGGGCAGGGGTAAGCAAACTTGTGGGTTCAGCCACAGCAGATTGGGGTGTCAGCTGGTCAGAGCCAGAGGGACCCCTAGGAAATGTTTTGTTTAGCCTTTCAAGGTGTTTTTCTATGTTTTATTTCCTGGGAAAGTTTTACAGACTTCACAATCCTGATCTAGATGTTCAAATCCCAGACAAGCCACACATAAGGTGTGCTTGTCTGCTTTAGCAAATACATCTCCACATTTTAAACAATTCTTGAAACCGGGTTCTCTGGTTCTCTTTTTGGGTTTCTCTGACATGGTAATGTCTAAAAACGAGAAAAATCACTAACCACTAAGTAAAGAATAAAGTGCGGTTATTTAAAAGTTTTATTTTTCTTTTTTGCGGTCGGTTCCGGAACTGATAGGAACTGGAGGAACCGAACCCAGGAGATGACAGGTGAACCAGATCAGCAGTTCTGTAACTGATAAAAAGCAGTTACAAAAACAATAAAATAGACTAAAAAACTAAACTAATAGACCAAAACAAGGCTCTTTAATCAGATAACCCCAATAACTTAAAATAACTAACCCGGTTCCCACACGGTTATGCCGAACCATGAGGAACCGAAAAAAATATGTAATTTAAGCAATAAACAAAATTTACCTAACAATTAGTAGAGGTAATAAATGAAATAGAAAATACTTAAGTTTTTAAAGTTTTGAATCTTCTTTCACACGAAAGAGTAAGACAACCACTCCGAGTGACCAGACTTTCAGGCAGAGAGAAAAATCTGAAGAGGTTAGAACACCACAGCTGGTAGAGACAGTATTTGAAAGATGCTCATGTGCAAAGAATTCTACTCATTTGCATGTGTTCCACCTCTCTGGGCAGTCCAACCCTCCAGGCTTGCTGCATAAAGTTATGAATATTCTGAGCATTATTGGGGTTAGAATCACTTGTATTGCCTACACATGCTCAGTGTACCATTAGTGGTGAAGTGTGCATAAAAAAGGATGTCAAAAACAAGATTCTTATGCTGGATGCCCCAGAAGAGGGGGGAGACTGCCTGAGGGACTACTGGTTAAGCCTAGCATTCTACCAGTCCAGGCCTATGCCTACGCTAGGTGGGTAGTGGTTCAAGTCCAAAACATGTCAGACCAGGAGGTCCGAGTAAATTGAGGGTGCACCCTGGCTACTGTATATTGTGCAGATACTGCTGTGCTGCCCAGCAAAAAGTGCCCTGGAGAGGATGACAAAGTGACCCCTGACCTGTTTGACTTTGGAGAGTCCCCTCTCCCTGCAGAATGGAAAGCTAAGATCAGCCAGAAATTGGCTCAGAGAAGCAAAGTGTTCTCATTGAAAGAGTGGGATGTGTTACAGGTTCCGAACACTACATTAGACTTCATGATGGGAAGCCGTTCCAAGAGAGATCCCGTTGCCTTGCGCCTGCTGACACTGTCACACTGACGATGTTTAACACCACCTTCAGGAAATGCTGGCAGCGGGAATCATACAAGAATCTCAAAGCCTGTACACCTCTCCGATTGTGGTAGTCCAGAAGAAAAATGGATCAATGAGGATCTGCGTAGACTAACAGACGTTGAATCAAAGAACTGTCCCTGACCAATACACCATGTCCCGCATCCAAGATGCCCTTGACTGCCTCAACAGAAGCCAGTGGTTCTTTGTGCTAGACCTTCGGAGCGGGTATTATCAAATCCCGATGGCCCCGGAAAACAGAGAGAAAACAGCCTTCCTTTGCCCCCTGGGTTTCTATGAGTTTTTGCGCATGCCACAGGGTATTTCGGGAGTACCGCCACATTCCAGCACCTGATGGAGCGAGCTGTGGGAGACATGAACTTACTAGAATGCCTTGTCTATCTAGATGATGACATTGTGTTTGGCTGGACCCTTGAGGAACATGAAGCCCATCTGTTCAAGGTTATTGAGCGATTAGAGGATTTTGGACTAAAATTATCAATAGACAAGTGTAAATCTTTCCAGAAATCTGTGAAATATGTTGGTCACATAGTGTCAGCTGAAGGGATTCAGACAGACCCAAGCAAAGTGGAGTCTTTGACCACCTGGTCCCAGCCTAACAATCTGAAAGGACTGCAAAGATTATTGGGGTTCTGCAGCTATTATCACTGGTCCATAAAAGAGTACTCCAAAGTCATCCAACCTTTGCTCATTTTAACTCAAGGTTACCCACCTACAAACAAGAAATATAAGAGAAGTGCAGTTAAAGAGGAGGAAAAGGTCTACTTGCAGACAAATGAATCTTTTGCAGCCAGGTGGACTCCTGAGTGTGAGACGGCCTTCTATGATATCATTCACCAACTCACCCATGCCCTTGTGCTTATGTATGCCGACCATGCCAGACCCTATGTGTTGCACGCTGAAGCCAGCTTGAAGGGACTTGGTGCTGTTCTACATCAAGAATATGAGGAAGGCTTACACCCAGTGGTGTTTGCTAGTCAGAACCTAACACTGTCTGAAAAGAACTACCCTGTACACAAGCTTGAATTTCTTGTATTGAAGTGGACTGTGGTGGACCAATTCCATGACTATCTTTACGGTGCAAAGATTCTGGTGAAAACTGACAACAATCCCCTCACCTATGTCCAGACTTCAGCAAAGTTGGATGCCACAGGGCATCACTGGTTATCTGCACTTTTCACTTATGATTATTCCATAGAGTATCGACCGGGCTTGAACCACATTGATGCTGATGCCCTCTCCAGAAGACCTGACTCTAATGCAAAGTAGGCAAGAATGTTTGAACAGTCTGTCAATGCCCTCTGTCAAAAATTCGATAAAGATGAGCACCCCTCTCCTGAAACAGCTGACTGCCTGGTAGACTGCTTGGGCCCACCTGATACTTGTGTTTCTGTGGCCTACTGCCACCTTGCAGCCTTGGATCTCAGCACGTTGCCCCAACTCGCCACTGATAATATACAGTGGGCTCAAGCTCAAGATCCCATGACTAAGTCAGTGCTGGATGCCATTCATGCTGGAAAAAATGTGTCTAAACTTCATTCTTCAGATCCACGAACTGCCCTGTTGTTTAGAGAGGGGTCCAGATTAAAGTTGCACAACCAACTACTTCACAGAGAAACCACAAATCGACAAGGTCAGATTGCCAAGCAACAGCTAGTGTTACCTACAGCTCTCACACTTGTAGTTCTACAGGCCTTTCATGACCAGATGGAACACTAAGGCTGTGACTGAAATACAGACTTGGCCCATGCTCGATTCTATTGGCCAAAAATGGGGGCTGACATTGAGACTCACATCAGAACTTGTAGTCGTTGTCTCCAGAGGAAAGCTCAGCCCCAGAGGGCTGCACCGTTAGTCAATATCTCTACCAGTGCACCCATGGAGCTTGTGTGTATTGACTTCTTGTGTCTTGAACCAGATCAAGAGAATATTGGCAATGTGCTAGTGGTGACTGATCATTTTACTCTTTATGCCCAGGCATATCCAACCAAAGACCAGAAAGCATTCACAGTGGCAAAGGTCCTAATTGAAAAGTTCTTTGTCCATTATGGTGCCCCACAGACAATTCATTCTGATCAAGGGAGAGACTTTAAAAGTTGCTTGATCAAGGAAATGCTCTCACTCTGGGGAGTGCTTAAGTCCAGAACTACCCCCTATCACCTCCAGGGGGATCCGCAGCCTGAAAGGTTTAATCAAAACTTACTAGATATGTTGGGCACACTGCATCCCTGGGACAAGTCCAAGTGGAGCCAACAGATAAGCACCTTAGCACATGTGTACAGCTGCACCAGAAGTGTTGCCACTGGGTTCTCTCCCTACTGCCTAATGTTTGGCAGAGAAGCCCGGTTGCCAGTAGACATCTGCTTTGGAGTGGCCCCTGATGGAGTCAGAGCTGAAAATTACCTTCAGTATGTTCAAAAGCTAAAAGCCCAGTTAAACCATGCCTACCAACTAGCACACACCATGACAGCAAAGAGGAACTTAGCAAATAAAGAAAGGCATGACAAACGTGTCAAGGCCCAAGAACTGCAACCTGGAGATAGAGTTTTGGACTGCATGGGAAACAGAAAATTGCCAACAGGTTGCATCATACCCCTTACATTGTTATCAGCAAGCTGGCGGACCTGCCAGTCTATAAAGTGCATCCAGAGAATGACCCATGAGCTGCCAAGACAATGCAGAGAAAACACATGCTGCCCATTGGTCAAATTATCATCGATTCTGCACCCTAAAACATTTCCCCTCCCGGGCCTGTAACCAGAGCTGCAGCTAAAAAGAAACAGTTGACCCACTCTCCAGTTGTTCAGGATTCAAGGTCCTCTGTCAGCCACAACCTAAATGAAATTGATTGCCAGTCAGTCTGATAACAGCGAGTGTGACGCTCACTATTACCCATCTTATGAAATGAGTCAGTTGTTTCAAGGTAACCCCTTGTACAATTTTGGAGATGAAGCTGGACCCTCAAGACTGTCTAACCCTCCAGCCTTCTCCACAGCCCCTATACCCCCTGAAAGTGAGGTGCAAAGTGTGACTTCTGATGCAGCTGACTCTTTGTGCCTGGTAGAACTAGCTGAGCTCCCAGAAGGAGAACCAGAGACAGAAAGCACCACTAGTGACATACCAGCAAGTACAGTACTGTTTTTGAACAATGAGGCTAACAATGCTATGGAAAATGATGTTGATGTAGTTAATGATTATGAAAGTATTAGTAATGTGTTACAAAATTTAAATTCCATGGAATTTCCTCTAGATGCCGAACCTGGAATTTCTTCAGAACCAAGTAATGAAAGTAATATTGTTGAAACAGAACTAATAGAACAAGAAGCTGACAATGCTTCCAGTACAGAACAGACAGCCAGTGCAGAGGTACCCTTTTCTTCAGAAGCAGACTTATTGACAAGCAATGAACTGGGACTGAGAGACCCAAATGCAAATGATGAAAGAACTGAACATGTGCCTGCCCCTCCTAGAAAGTCTGGAAGAGCCACAAAGCCAGTGATATGCATCAGTTATGACTCCCCAGGAAGGACTGTAGATCTCCCATTACATGTAGTTCACAAAGGGGTGTATATTTCTGAAAGCTCTCTTCCAAAACTGAGCTATTCTGCCACATCTAAGCTAATAGTAAAACCCTCTAATCAGTGTATTGATACCCCTGCCCCATGTAGCCCTAGTGTAGCTGATAGGGATGGGCCCTAAGCCAGGTGGGTTACTGTACAGAAGGTAGTGCAAATAAGACGTATGAGAATAATGTGTTTGACTGTTTGAATCTGCTAACATGGTTATGAAAATGTATGAGTATGTGTTACTGTGGAAATGCCACTGCAAATGGAAAAAGTATAGTAATACTTATGACCAGTTATTTTATGGATGCCCCAGCTTTTCTTGTTTGGCATGCCACATGAAACATGAGTATGTGTTATATACAGTGTTTTCATATAGAGTCTAATAGTATGTGTAGACTTGACGTGGACGCCAAGTTTTTCCAGGCAGGGAAGAGTGTAACCCCTACAAACTGGGGTTTACTATAATGTCTTCCTGGGCTCCTAAATACCCACTGTGAGCCTGGTGTCCTGTCTTCAGTAGTTCTCTGTGTGTGTGTGTGTGAGTGCCCTACTGAGCATCCGCGCCTGTCTCTTTAACAGCTTGGCTAATCTGTGTTAGAAATTAGTCTGCACTGGGTCTAAGTGATTTAAGGCTTGCAACCAGTCAGTCAGTTTTTCTGCTCCATTCTGTAGTTGCTACTTGTGCAGAGGGAGTCTGTTTAGGAACTGATTATTTACTGTTTATTTGCTGTTATAGTAAAGATAGAAAAGTTAGTCTAACCTGCTTTGATTTGCAGCTCGAACATTTGAATGGGAGCCACCATGTTAGGCTCTAGACTTCCAGTATTTGGAACAATCAAACCACTGAGGACCTAAAATGGAGACTGTTCTCAGGGGTCTTGTGGGAAGGAATTCTGTAGTTTTTGTAGTTTTTAACTGTTGGTGCCTAAACTGGCCGGGAGGGGGAGCCCATACTGTGACTAACAGTTTCCTCAGCTAACAGAATCTTTTGGATTACAAAGGAAAGAGTCAGAACTGCCTGAAGTAGTCGATCAGTTAGAGTTGAAGGTTAAAGAGTGAACAGCTCAAGCTTTTGAGCAGCTGCTCCAAGAAGGAGTGTAGGGGAATCGGCGGGAAGAGGCTTTGCTGGCCTGTCTGCTATGTTCTTCTACCAGTGAACTGCCTTTTGCAGAAGTCGGACCTGGTTCCGATTTCCTCATCTGGAATCTGCAGCAGAAGAAAGAAGAAGTCAGTTACTGCGACTTGTGAGTTGGACTGAAGGCTTGCTCCAGAAGCGATCGGCCTGTCTGATTATAGAATTAGCCTCAGATTGAAAGGTTTGCACAGTGAAGTTGTAATTTGCAATGAATTGTATCCCAAACTGTGACTTAGAGAAATAATTGTTTTAAATGTCCTGTAAGGAGTTTTGTGGGTCACAATTTGGTTCCCCATGGCAGAATCTTTACGCCAGCTGAAGGCTTCACCAGCAGAAGGCCACGGACTTTTGCAGAACTGTTCATTCTGCCTGGGCCCTGACACCTTGGCCTAGGCCACTAGTCCTGCTTCAGAGACCATCTTTTGGGGATTCGGCCCCCTGCCCAATACCATCGAGTAGGTAGTGACCACCCGGAGATGAGTCGTGTCAGCCCTGCTTCCCCCTGGCCTTCCTGATCATCACCATAAGGTCTTCATCTCACCTGTCCTGCATACTGGTCTGGGTAGCATGAGTACAGTCCAGGGTAGCTCCCTGCAACATCAGCCAAAATCATTGTGGTACCATCTAATTGTTTGGCTTTCAGGTTAAAGCAACAGACTGAGCCATCCAGCTTGGATTACAAATAATTGGGTTGTGTGCATGTTTAACTGTCTTTCTTTTCCTAAGGGACCCAACAACAGCTGCAGTGCCAGCCACCCCGGGCAATGCCTCAGGCTAGCCTGCATGACATACTGGGTACCCAGGGTTGTCGAGCTGTTTAAAAGGGACTTACAGTGCATGCTGAACCATCCTGATTTAAATCAGATTGCTAATCATTCTGCTAGATTCATGCCCCTCCCTTGTTCACTTCCCCCAAATAAATCTGATTGTCTGTTTTCACGTTTAACCTGGCTAGTGTGCATATTATTAGTTGGGTTACAGTGTTACTATTGTATTGTTACAGTTCTGATCTTATTTTCCAGGGGATCTCCAGGGCATTTGCAACAGATCCAGTCCTGGTGGTAACTGAAAAGGGTGTGAGCATATTGTTACTGCTATCTATTGAATGTGAATGTACCATTGTGTTACTGTTTAGGCCACTAGAAGGGTTGGCGGGTGGCTATAGCATCTCAGAGGGCTATACCAGAGTAGTTAAGCTACCCCAATACCATTCTACCGGGTGGAGGCACCTGTTTACAGAACTCAGGCCCCTCAACCTGTGTATCACCATACAGGCAGGGGTAGCAGCCCTTAGAATAGCGCCACCTAATGGTTACATTAGTGTTATCTGCGAAAATACAAAACCTCCCCCAGATTCATTCTCTAATATTGTTGGTAAACATAGTGAAGAGGACCAGGCTCAAGACAGATCCCTGTGGTACCCCACTCATGATCTCCCTCTCTTCTGATTTGACCCTGTTGACCACAACCCTCAGCTACCTCACCTTTAGCCAGTTATCTACTTATCTTACTATGATCCTAGCCACACCCACATCCTCTATCTTCCTCAGCAATCATCTGGGAGGCACTGAGTTGAAAGCCTTGCTGAAGTTGAAGTACAGTATATGTATGGAGTGGCCCCTAACCAATGTCCTCATCGCCCAGTCAATGAAAACTATCAGGTTAGTCTGACAACACCTCCCTGCTACAAACCCATGCTCTTTACTTTCCTACAGACAATTGCTCTTCAGGTAGTCCACAAGGGCTTCTTTGACCAGTGACTTGTCTCCATCAGCTTCCCTAATACACAGGCAAGACTGACAGGTCTACAGTTCCCCACTTGTTTTTTTGTCTCTTCTCCCATGGAGCGGAACTACGTTTGCCACCCTTCAGTTCTTCAGAGCTACCCCTGTCTATAATGAAGCATTGAAAAGTACTACCAGGGATTCAGCCAATTCTACTGCTAGTTCCCTGAGCACCATCAGATGCATCCTGTCCGATCAGGGGGCCTTGTCTATCTTTAGGGCTGCAAACACTTTCTGGACACTATCACATGTAAATACTGGCATGTGTGATTTTGTATTTTCTTGAAACTTGGCTTCCCAGCCAAATGCCCTTTGGGGTAACCCTTGCCTTAGTGTTTACACACAGAGTTCTTTGTCTTTTAAATAGTTTTTTATTTTAATGGGTTCACCACAATATATCCCAGGCACACTGCCTTAGGGGTAGCTGGTCCGTTCCACTGGGGTGTCAAACAGACGAGGCATACTGATGAGTCCTGGTAGGACGAAACACTTGTCTATGTCTTCTGTTAGCACCCTTTGCAAACTGTGTGAGAGGCCTTTCGGCACCATACAATTCTGCTTAAAGTTGGACCAGCATAACATTCTGTGGTGATTTGCATATGCAGCCCATGATGCTTTGCATTGTGGGGGCATGTGTGATTTTGTATTTTCTTGAAACTTGGCTTCCCAGCCAAATGCCCTTTGGGGTAACCCTTGCCTTAGTGTTTACACACAGAGGTTCTTACACTTTCTATTCCTCCTCTCTATTGTCCATTCCCCTAGGCCAGTTTAGAGCTCAATCCTGTTCTTACCTGCTGTGCTTCTACAAGCCCCCAGATATGGGGAGAGTACTAGCTAGTTTCCCCTTCTCTCTTATCACCATGGTTCCCCCAGTCTCAGTCTCCCCCACAGTCAGTTTAACTGTCCAATGTAGACATCAAACTTCTGCCCCAGGGCATTGGCTCCTTCTCTTATCAGGTGGAGTACATCAACCTTGAAGAGTCTCCTATATCAGAAGGTCCCCCCGTCCCCCACAAAGTGGTACCCCTTCTCCTGACACCATCCATTAAGCCACTCATTAAACTCTGTCTCATCCCTCCTTATTCTATCTATCCTTCTTCCTCTCCTGCTCCACATAAGAAGGACCTTGGAAAAGGACCGAGAGGCTGACCATGCTGTCAATCAGTCCCCCAGTCTGCAAAAGTTCTGCTTCAACATCTCCACTGACTATTTCACCAGATCATTGGTGCCCAGGTGTACTAGCACTCCCCCCCAGCTCCACCCTGCCATTCTACCTATCTTGTGTAAATCCCGGATGGCCGATGCACCAAGAAAGGAATCTAACCTTCTCCATCATGTCCAACCCCACTGTCCACACCATCTGGTAGACTTGCTCCTGTTTGTTGCCCCTGGTGCCATCATGCTGTCCTGCACCTTTCCTCTAACTGACTCAGAGTTCCCCCAGTTGAATCAGATACCTGAACCTCCTTTAAGGGTGCAAAGCAGTTTGCTGTCTGGATGGTGTTGGGCTGGACAACCTTCCTGTGGCTAACCCTGCCTTCCTTCCTTCCTTCCTTCCCTTCTCCTCCCTAGCTCTCTCTACCCCTCCTGGACTGTGGACCTCTGGGGAGGGGTGGGGGGCTCCAGCTGAGCTGATTATGCAGCTGAGATATTTTTTCTCTTGCTGCCACCAGCTGAGCATGGAGCTCCATCAAGGACCAGCAGATGGGTCAGTGCCCCCTCCTCCGGGACACATCTCTAGAGAAGAATGCCCCACAGCCACTAACAAGGCATGCAGGCAAGATACTAGCACCATAATACAAGAGTGTCCTGGGCTACATTCACTGGCGTGCTAATAATTTCCTGGAGTTGGAGCATTTGATATTTGCACTTGCTTTTGATTTTTGTGTATGAGACTGCACTTGTAAATCTAAACCATTATTAACAGGCAGCAGATACAGCAGTATTGGGAATTATAAACTGGATAAGGAAAATTCTGCATCTTGACTGGTCAATGCCCATGCATTAGATCTGTCTAATGCACGGGTAAAAACAAGTTCTTAATCTGCCAACCCTGACATAGCACCTATTTGAAATTGTGCTAACCTGTTTTACTTTCAAATTCCATTTGGATGCCATTTGTTTTTGGTTTTTTCTAACCTGCGAAAGAAACAGTTTCAAAAACATCAATTTGAAATAGACTTCCTAACAACCTGCATATTTCTGATTTATTATTTCTGCTTCAGCAACTTTTGGACAGCCTAAGAGTTTGCTCACTCACCTCCACCCCCCTTCCCCGAGTCACTTGCTTGATCATTCACCAGCTATCACCGACTATCTGCTCTGAAAACTGTTCCAGATTAAACTCACACTCTGTGACAGCTCTCCAGCTCTGGTTTTGAAACATCAATAATTATTTGGAATGTCACACATATTTTTAAAAAATTACAGTGCTGTATGTCGGAAACTTTTGCACTGTCTCAGAGATGTTTACTCCGTTGCATCCCCTCCTCCCCCATCTGCTATGAAAACTGCTTTGGCACCAGTTGCACACACTTCCCCCAACACAGCTCTGCTGAAAAAGCCATGCACAGTTAGAACTGCGCTTTGCATTACAACCTCTGCCTGCCCACCCCCAATCAGCCAGTTGCCTACTCACCTTGCTACACTACTCATACCTCTCAAGTGTCCCTGATTTTCAGGGACGTCCCTGATTTTGCCTCAAAATTTTACTCTGTCCCTCCTAAAATGTATGTTTTTGTGGCTAAACAGTGGGGACTGTGAGCACAAAACAATGTCAAACATTAAAGTTACAGGCTTGTTCTTCTATAGATAATGCATTTTGCACTAAGCCCCATATTCTACCAGCGTTCTGGGTGGATATCTCTCATTTTGAAGATGTGCCCCTGGTTTGGGTCCTTTGTCCCTGATTTTTTTAAGCCTTTTCCCTGATTTATGAGGCAAGAGGTTGAGAGGTATGACACTACTGACCAAATAAAGGAAATAAGTCAGACATGAATTCATGGTCACACTTGAGCTCCTGCAGTGCCTTATATTTGTAAATACCTTACATGATGGCAAAGATCACGGTTGCACTTCAACCCTCTCCCATTGTGCTTTCCTGGGTCACCTCTGAAAAACAGGCACCTGTTCCTAGTGGGCCTTACCTGGTTAACAAAGAATAAATAAATAAATAATCACACCTGTACATTAGAACTGTCTAATACACATCCTGCTGTGTCTCACTGTTTATTTAGTAAAGTCTCACTCAGCCTTACACTAGCGTCCAGTGACTCCATCATGAATGCAAAGTGAATTGGATACATGGGCAGCATAATAAAAGGGACCTGACTCAAGCAGCTCACATTTTGTCTTTTTTTTTTTACATTTACTAATGCAATCAAGACACTTCACCTACGTTTACTACAGAGTGCCTGGGAACAAAACAACAAATAAACAATTAAAGAAATATTTGGTATCCAGTCTTCATTTATTTATTTATTCAGAGTTTGGTCAGTGGGAAAGCAAATGAAGGGCAACACCTCATTTTCATAAGGACCAAGAACGCAGCAGATAAACAAACAGGTTACTACTAGGAGTGTGTTGGTCAGATTTTCTGGTTCTGCCGTGTCAGGCACAGTTGGGTCGGGTAAATCCGAACCAGAACCAAAATCAGAACCAGAATCAAAAGTGTAATATATAATACTAACTAATGGTGTAATCAATAGAAAAACACAAGATTACATAGATACATAGACAGTGTCGGCAGATAAGGGCCTATGGCCCACCTAGTCTGCCCATTTGAGCTTGTAAGTTCAGTTTGTTTTCCTAGAAGTCTATTTCCCCTTACCCCTGACCTCTAGAATTCCTTTATGTCTATCCCATGCATTCTTAAATCCCGTGATTGTTTCAGCCCCCACCACTTCCTCTGGCAGGGTGTTCCACTTGTCCACCACCGTTCTGTGAAGAAATTCTTTCTCATGTTTCCTCTGAATCGTCCCTCCCTCCAACTTCATCCCATGCCCTCTAGTCCTGAAACATCTTTTCGCTTAAAATAGTGTTTTCCTGCACCCTGTTCCTCCCTGTAAGATACTTGTATGTCTCTATCATATCCCTTCTCTCCCTCCTCTCCTCTCCTCCAGGGAGTACATGTTCAGTTCCTTCAACCTGTCTTCATAGGACTTGTGATGCAACCCATGCACCATCTTTGTTGCCCTCCTCTGAACCTTCTCTACCCTGTCTATTTCCTTACGTAGGTATGGTCTCCAGAACTGTACACTGTACTCCAGGTGGGGCCTCACTAGTGTCTTGTATAGCGGAATTATGACCTCCCTTTTCCTGCTGGTGATGCCCCTGCCTATACATCCCAGCATCCTATTTGCTTTACCTGATGCCTTGTCACACTGTTTCCCTACCTTTAGGTCATCAGAGATGACAACCCCAAGATCCCTTTCCTGCTTGGTGCATGCTATATCCTCACCCCCCATTAATGTTACACACAGTAGCAGGTCTGGATCTACTGCACAGAAAAAGGCTGGTGTGAATCAGAGGCATCACTTCCTCATCTATCTGTCCCATGCCACCCACCCTGCTCAACTGGTACAGTCTCATGCAGGTATAATATTAGTCTTGTCAGTGCAACCGAGGTTTATCCTGTAAGGGAGGAACAGAAAACGTGCAGTATTGTCCTTATGTAGCTTTCTTTTAACAGTCAAGTGTTTAAAATGCAACTAGCCCTTCAGACAACTGTGACAAAGCAGTACACAAGTGGACAAGACAGCAGACAGAAAGGCACGCTAGGCGGCAACAAGTCGAGGTGTACAATACTATATGGACCGAATAGTCCTACTATTTTTTTTGAGGAACAATAGCCAATTGCTTAAATGCAACCAGTCCTTTGAGCAACTGTGACAAAGCAGTACATAAGTGGATGTGACAGCGGGCAGGCAGGTACGCAAGGTGCAATAAGCAGAGGCACACTACACTGACCAACTGGTCCTACACATTTTTTTTTAAGGAAAAATAGCAAAGTGGTAATGCACCTTGCCCTTTGGGCAACTGTTGCAGAGCAGTACACAAATGGATGTGACAGTAAGTAGACAGGCACGATAGGTGGCAACACAGAGCTGTACTACACTGACTGACTGGCCCTATTGATTTTTCTTTAATATTAAAGGAAAAGTAGCCAAGTTCTTCAATGCAATTAGCCCCTTAGGCAACTGTGAAAGAGCAGCACACAAGTGGCTATGACAGCATGTAGCCAGGCACACTAGGTGGCAACAAGCAGAGGTTTACTACAGTGACTGATAGATCCTACAATTTTTTTTAGAAAAATAGACAAGTGCTTACAGGGATGCTGTCAGCCTTTTACTTATATTCTCTGTAGTTATTCCTACTGGTGGCTGCACTGCCATGTAGTATCCATAGCAGTAATTTATTCCAACATAAAATAGTTATTTTTACTATTTTCACTTGAAATCAAAACCCTCTCCATGCACTCTTATTTACCGTACCCCATACCGAAGCGTGGTCATATTTCTTAAATGGTGCTGAAGCACCGGAAGGCTTATGCAGGCATCACTACACCAGAGTGCAGCTAAACATGGTTTTATTTATTTTATTTAGCTTTAGTTTACCGGGTAAGCATGCTAGACAGTCAAGTACCTATTTTCAGGTGCGACACAGGAGAAGTACAAGGTACAGACAATAACAATTAAGAGTCAAAGTACAGCAATCAGGTACAGGTAATAACAACTCAGCGTCAAGGTACAGCAATCAACAAGGTACAATCAGATGTAGGCAGAATAAACACAGTGGTAAGTACAGGGTCAAGGCATGGCAACAACAGGAGGCAGGAAAGAAGGCAAAACATATATCAGCAAGGCAGATGGAAACCTGAACTCAGGAAAGGTGTCACTCTTAGCCTGTTCCACTTTCACAGGCACAGGATTTGACTTGACAGCAGGAACTTCCTGTTTGGGAGCAGGAAGAGAGTAATCACAGAGGCACAAAAGACTCACCATCCTAGAAGGAAATGAGTACCTCTCCACCCCCCCCCCACTTGCTGGAGGTCTTACTCTAAGCAATTAAGAAGGAGACTACTGAGGAATACAGGAACTTCCTGTCCCAGAACAGGAAAAGCAGTAGCTTTAAGGGCATGATGGCGGTAGGAAAGTAAGGAGAAAAAAAATAAAATAAAAAAAATAAATTGTAAAACCCCCCCTACAAATGGGTGTTCCCAAAAAGTCTTCCTTGAGCTTGCCTAAATGCCCACTGCCAGACTGGTGTCCTGCATTTTAGCAGTTTAAATGTGATTACCAGAGCCTATATAGCCTCTGTGTACTGTCTCTTTAAGAGCTGCCTATTGCAGCATAAGTAGTCAGAGAGAACTCTGTTGAAAGATGTAACTATTTGCTGAAAATCATTTAGAGTGATAATGATAATGTAGTTTGTCTAACCTGCTTTCTTTGTAGCAAGGACTGTTTTGTTTGTCTCTACTATCTTGGTCCTGGACTGCAAATTGGACCAATCAGTTCTGGTGGGACCTAAAATGTAGCCGGACTACAGGAGCTGTCTGAAGTCAAAATCTGTAGGAATTGTAGTTTTGAACTTTTTGCGCCTTGTTTGCAACTGAAGGGGGAGCTCTTGCTTTGACTGACAGCCAAATCAGCCAACCAAACCTTTTGGATCTTGGGAAAGTCCCGGGCTCCTTGCAGTTTTCAGTGAGATCTAAGCTGGAAGCTGAACAAGAAAGAGCTGAAGTAATTTTGTGCAGCAATCCTGAGTGGATTCGCATGGGAGAACTGTTAAAAGGCTGAGTTTTTGGCTTGCATGTCTGCCAGCTGCTCCTGAGAGGGAGAGAAGAAAATTATTTTGTACTAAATCCAAGTTTGTGTGACTAAAGTAAGCTACTGAAGTGGGCCAGGCTCAACCTGAAGAAGACCGAAGATTTTGTTGAATGTGAACGGCCTGTCAGGAGTTCAATCTTGGGTATCGTGAGTAAATACCAGGGTAACTCCCTGCAACAACAGCTTAATCTGAGTGTGTCATCTGATTGTCTTGTTGTTTCGTTTCCTTTACGAACTGAGCCCTCTGGCTCCGGATTACAAATATCGTGTACTGTGCATGTTGTGTTTTCCATCACAGGGCCCCAACCAGCTGCAAGCCCGGGCAACAGTCCTGGCTAGCCCATCTCTTCTCCACCTGGGTACCCAAAGATGTAACTGTGTGGGGGGACTCAAAGCGCATACATAACTGCTTGATTGATATAACCTTTAAGCTAATTAACCTGATTTTGCCCCTTCCTTGTTCAAGTCCCCTGAATAAATCAGATCTAACTTTTTCTGCATGTAATCTGACCGTGGTTCCAGTTTGTGCTCAAAGTACTGTACTGTTGCTATTTGCTGTACATAACCTTGTTTTACAGGGGATCCCCAGGTTCGAGCCAGAGGAACCAGCCCTGGTGGTAAGTGCAAACAGTATGGGTACTTGTATGGTGTACCAGGGGTATTGTGAAAGTGATTATTGTACAGTGTTCAGACCACTAGAGGGGGAAAAGGGGGGTTACAGTGTCCGGGAGGGCTGTGCCCAGGTTAGCTTGACCACTACCAACCCTGACCTCCGGGTGGAGGCACCCATTTCAGAACTCAGGCCCCTTAACCTGCTACTAGCCAAGCAGGCAGGGGTAGTAGCCCTTGGGATAGCGCCACCTAGGGGTTACAAAGTAAACAGAGAGAGGAAAGAGTAAGCATACAAAACAACAGTTGAGGAGTCACAAATAAGACATGATGAGAGTGGTGCAGTGCAGTGGTTGTGGAGCGGCAGTCTTCCTTGAGATGTTCTGGAGGATGCGGTGTTGTCCCATCTGCAGGCACCTCTCTGGGCTAAGGGAGGAGGTTGCTGAGTTGGTTAAGATATGGGGGACCTCCTCTCCCACCCAGGAACCACCAGGACCACCCCCGCTGCCTCAGAGGTTGCTAAGAAAGAGGAGCAATTGAACAACAGCGGGCTCAGGGAGGGTGAGGGTGGTGGAACAGAGGTGCATCCTTCCAGTTGTACTGCTCCACAATTTGTATACCATTCTGGCAGAGTGTGGTTCCTCTATGGAGGCACCCGCAGTGGAGACCAAGGAGGATGCTGGGAACCTCCACAAAGGAGACCCATAGGAGGGTGGCATGGGACCCCACAGGGGAAGGAAACAACTCCTGGTGGGGGACTCCATTGTTAGGAGGGTAGAACTGGGGGAGGGGGAGAGGGAGGTAAGGTGCCTGCCTGGTTCCATGACTTGGAGGGACAGGGAGTGAATCCTCAGGATCGCAGAAGCAGCTGCACGGAGGAGGGAGCTGGATGTCATTGTCCACCTAGGGACAAATGACCTGGCTGGGATAGGGATCAGAGCAGTGCAGGAGGAGCTTGTAGAGTTGGGAGGGGCCTTAGACAAGTAGCACACATGGTAACCTTCTCAGAGGTGCTGCCTGTCAATGATATGGGTGAGGCTAGGGTGCTCCACACCATGGGATTCAATCAATGGTTGAAAAACGGGTGCAGAGCTCAGGGTTTTGGCTTCATTGGGGACTGGAAGTCCACCTGGAGGAATGCAGGCCTATACTGGTGCAATGGTCTGCATCTGTCCAGGAGGGGAACCAGGATCCTAGGTGATAGGTTTAAATGCTTAATTGGTAAGCATTTAAACTAGCCGAGGGGGGAGGCACTGAAAAGAAGCAGGGAAATCCTAGCCTCCCCTCAAATAAAATCAGGGTAGTTAGTGAGGTAAACACCAAGATAGAGAAGTTGATAGGAAGAATGGCAGGGGTAAATGGAGAAAAAGGCAAAAGCAGTAAAGACAGGGATGGGGCAAAAAGGGGTAAGGCCATCAAAAAAATGGAGGGTAATGAGTACCAGTGCCCATAGTCTAGGTAACAAGCTCCTGAGCTAGTGGCCTTGATGGAAGAGGGACACCTGGATATTGTGGCAGTCACAGAAACATGGTACACAGAGAAACATGACTGGAATGTCAACATACCAGAATACACAATCTACAGGAGGAACAGGAAGGGTAGAAGAGAAGGAGGAGTAGCTATCTATGTAAGGGAAGATATCAAAGCAATGGAATGAAAGGGTAAACAGGGGGAGAGGGGATACTGTGGGTCACCCTGGAGACCTGAAATGACACCACAGTCCTCAAGGGGTTTGTGTACAGACCCCCGTCTCAGGGGGAGGAAATGGACAAGAAAATGATAGAAGGCATCCTTAGGATGGCAGAAAAAGGAGAAATATGGTTGATGGGGGACCTGAATATGCCAGATGTTAACTGGAGCACCTTTGCTGCAGCCACATCCAAGAGCAGGGTCATTCTCGATGCCCTGCTGGGGGCATGCCTCAGACAGCTAGTGTTGGAACCCACTTAGTAGGGATCAATCTTAGACCTGGTATTCTCAAACAGGGATGGAGAGAGGATCTCAGATCTAGAAGTGGGTAGCCATCTGGGAACAAGTGACCACCAAACAGTATGGTTCACGATAAACACAGCCGCAGAGTCAAGCCATACAAAAGTGAGGGTACCGGACTTTAGGAGAGCTGACTTTGTCAAAATGGGAAATTTCCTCCGAAAAATACTAGCAAACAGGCAAGAAGGAGGGGGTGGAGGAACAGTGGGGAAACATCAAAACTGCCATCACAGAGGCAACAAGCCTTTGTGTGAAGCAAATAAACAAATCAAAATGAAAAAAAAAACACTATGGTTCTCAAAAGAGGTGGCGGGAAAGGTTAAGGAGAAAAATATAGCATTCAGGATGTATAAGGAAACACAGAAGGAGCAGGACAGAGAACTGTACCAGTTAAAGCAGAAGGAAGCAGGGAAGGCAGTCAGAATAGCAAAGGCCCAAACCGAGAGAAAGATAGCCAATTCGGTTAAGAAGGGGGATAAAACCTTTTATAGGTACATTAGGGAGTGAAGAAAGACCAAGGGAGGGATAGTGAGGCTTAATAAAGGGGAGGGTGGGTGGGTAGAGAGGGACAGTGAAAAAGCAGGGATACTGAATGAATACTTCTGCTCAGTATTCACAAAAGAAGAGGAGGGGGCGGTTCCTAATCCAATCAATAGAAGCACTCTGGATAGGGGGGTTGATACCAGTCCTTTCACAGAAGAAAGGGGTCTGAAAGAACTCCTAAAACTGAAGGTGACAAAGCAATGGGTCCTGATGGGAATAACCCCTGAATTCTAAAATAACTAAGGGAAGAACTAGTGACACCACTTACTACCATCTTTAACAAATCATGGGAGGTTGATGTGGTACCTAAGGACTGGAGGTGGGTGGATGTGAGTCCCCTTCACAAAAGTGGGAGCAAAGCAGAGTCAGGAAACTATGGACCTGTTAGCTTGACCTCAGTGGTAGGGAAAATGATGGAATCACTTCTGAAAGATGAATCATTGAGTACCTAGAGGTCAGCAGAACACAGGACCCAAGGCAGCATGGATTCACAGCAGTAAGGTCATGTTAGATGAATCTAATAGATTTCCTTGACTGGGTGACCAAAGTAGTAGACCAGGGAGGGGCTGTGAGCGTGGTCTACCTAGACTTTAGCAAGGCATTTGACACAGTCCCACACAAAAGATTAAAATAAACAAATTAGCCAGCTTGGGAGTGGGTCCCAGGGTGGTAGCCTGGGTAAAAAATTGGCTGGACAACAGGACATAGAAGGTAATAGTAAACAGAGTCCACTCTGAAGAAAAGGGGGTTACTAGTGGGGTACCACAGGGTTCAGTACTGGGTCTGGTCCTTTTTAATGTTTTTATAAGTGACATTGCAGAGGGACTGGAAGGAAAAGTATGCCTCTTTGCAGACAACACAAAGATCTGCAACAGGGTTGATACACAAGGGGGGTGGAAAGGATGAGAAGGGACTTGACTAGGTTGGAGGAATGGTGAAATGTATGGCAGCTTAGATTCAATGCAAAGAAGTGCAAAATAATGCACCCGGGAAACAAAAACCCAGAGGAAGAGTACACAGTGGAGGAGGGGGTATTAACAACAACAAAAATGGAATGGGACTGGCGGGTAGTCATATCAGATGACCTAAAGGTAAGCAAGCAATGTGAGAAGGCAGTAATGATGGCTAGGGGAATACTGGGATGTATAGGGAGAGGCATCACCAGTAGAAAACAGGACGTTGTTATTCCTCTGAACAGACAGTCGGTGAGACCCTGTCTGGAGTACTGCATGCAGTTCTGGAGACCCCAAGGACATAGACAGGATGGAGGCAGTCCAGAGAAGGGCAACTAAAATGGTGCAGGGTCTGCAACAGAAACCATACAAAGAAAGACTATAGGAGCTTAATAGGTATACCCTTGAGGAAAGGAGGGAGAGGGGGGACATGATAGAAACTTTCAAGTACCTCAAGGGAATCAACAAAGTCCAAGAGGGTAGCATATTTCAGAAAATGAGATGTGCAAGAACAAGGGGACACAATTCAAAAATAGAGCAGGGATTGCTCAGGGGCAATGTGAGGAAGTATTTTTTCACAGACAGGGTGGTGGATGCATGGAACAGCCTTCCAGAAGAGGTTGTGGGGTCAAAAACAATGGAGGAATTCAAGAATGCATGGGACAGACATAAGGCAATTCTGGTGGGGGTAGGAAGAAGTAGGCTGTTGGTTGACTAAGATCTGCAACTTATCCAATAGGTAGGGAAATGGGCAGACTAGATGGGCTAAGCTGTCTTATCTGCTGTCAAAGTCTATGTTTTGAAATGAGGGCTGAAAGTTAGGGAAATCACAGTCTGAATGTTGAGCTGCTATACTGAGTATGTGTGTATGCATATGAGGGAGGGGAAGGAGAGGGACAGGTAAGGCCATTGCCAGCCTCCTCTCTAGTTAACAGCTGAGGCACACTGAGCACAGGCTCTTTTCCAGGAGTGACTGGAGGAATCGGGTTTAAAGAGGAATCAAGTTACGGGAGTCAATTCAACACTGTTAAACAGATATGATAATATATAACAGAAAATGAAGTACAGAGTAGGTCTTTTGGAGCTGGTATGTCCACACATGCATTTCAAAAGTTCTGTAGTCTCCCTAAGTGACACTGCAGAACTTATACAGGTTATAATTTTTATAACAAGACTGGATATTTTTTTCTTTTATTTGCTTCTGTTAAGTGCAGTGGTTATCAAATGAGGCCACACTAGCCACATGTGGCCATGAGCAACATTTTGAGCTGCCATGGAGCTTTTTGGGGCTCCAACTAAAAAAGTGATGAAACTTGTAATTTCTTGTGATACATTTCAAATGCAATAGAAACCAACAACTTGATTTACCGTGTACTGTGTATACTGTGCAATGTGTGAAAATAGGTTATATGAAGGGATCTAGGATGAAAAAATGAATTATGAGGCTACTCGTAAGTTATGGTAGCTGCACACTGAGGCAACCATAATTTGGAGCTTGAGAACCACAGCTAATGACACAACACTCTGTTGATGCTTTTGTTTCTGGGGAGCTTTTGATCCCGGGTTTCTTAAAATGGGTTTCAAGCACCTCCACCCCACATATGCTGAAGCCCCCTTATATTTTATTTGTATTTCAGTACCTTAGATTGGGATAATGTAGGGGTTGTCCAATGTTTATGTTTTTATAGCAAACAAACAAGCAGAGAAAATGGACAAAAAATTCACCTTGTGCCTCTGCACAATGGAATTTCATCACATCAATGGTATGCATGATGTTTTATTGGGGATGGGCAGACACTAAAATACCCAACCCCCAAGACTAATCATGGGTACCTCAAAAGTACCCTAAAAATACCTAGATGAAAACCAAATAGTCAGATTGGGTCGGGTAGTTACTACCCAACCCATTCTACTACCTGATTACCTGACCATGACAAAAATCATGTGAAAAACTGTTTTTTTTTTAACTATTACACTGTTTGTTAAGTGTCCTGAGCCTTTGTACCCAATGAGCCATTATACCCAAGTGGGCATTGCAGAGGCAGGTATGAGAGGCACAGCTGCTCTTAGCCAGCCTGCTGCTATTTCCAAAAATTATACCCAAGGTGGGCATTTCCTAGGTAGGTACGAGAGGTGCAGCTGCTCTGATTGAGCCTGCTTCTGTTTCTAGAAATTATACCTATGGTGGGCATTGCTGAGGCAGGTATGAGAGGTGCAGTTGTTCTTAACAACCCTGCTGCTGTTTCCAAAAATGATACCCATGGTGGGGTTTACTGAGGGAGGTACAAGAGGTGCAGTTGCTCTTAGCAAACCTGCTGCTGTTTTCAAAAAATATACCCATGGTGGGCACTGCTGAGTCAGGTATGTGAGGCACAGCAGCTCTTAGTTAGCCTGCTGTTGTTTCCAAAAATTATTCCCATGGTAGGCATTGCAGAGGTAGGTGTGAGAGGCACAGCTTCTGTGAGTGAGCCTACTGCTGTTTCAAAAAATTATACCCATGGCAGGCATTGCTGGGGTAGGTATGAGATGAGCAGCTGCTCTGATTGAGCCAGCTGTTTTCAAAAATTATACCCATGGCAGGCATTGATAAGGTAGGTACAAGAGACACAGCTGCTCCAAGTGAGGCTGCTGCTGTTTCCAGAAATTATACCAATGGTGGACATCAAAGTTACATAATATAAAACTGATGACTGACAAAAGAAACCTAAGAGCAGTGTGGCACATGTGGCTGGCATGATGGCAGTGGTGATGGTGCTATTTGTTTCATACACAACCTAGTTATCATGTTCAGTATAATTGTTTGCAGGTTGTTGTTCTTGTTCGGGGTCAGACTCACATAATTCAGTTTTTGGGATAACTGGGAAATGGTCAGCATTCATTTTGAGAAATGTAAGCCATTCCACATTTGAGGGACTTAGCAGTGTTCTGTGGTCAGTGACTATTCCTCCAGCTGCACTAAATATACATTCTGAATATACACTTGAAGGTGGACAACTGAGGTACAACATGACAAGATTTGCTAGATCTGGCCATATTGTTCTCTCTTGTTTCCAATTGTTTCCATTGGATCTTCCTTGAGACCAATCACCGTATGATCTGCAAAATACTCCAGAATCATTGTGCTGTGTGAGACGGTTACCAGTCTAGCAGATAAACCAGCTGCAGTTTCTTTACAGGATACTAGTCAATGTTGTTGCAGGCAACTCAAAAGTGATTTGCCTTTCTGACCCATAACATAGGATGCCTGAGAATTAGCTGTACATGTCCCTTCCCTCGCTGATGACACTTGTGATTGTAAAGAATTGATAGATGTACTATTGCCTGTACCAGAAGCGCACTGTGATGATTCAGCAGGTTTTGACTGCTGTACATCAGTTAATGCTGTTGATAGGGCAATGTCACATTTGGTTAGCAGAGGATCTCTCCAATACTCAATGTATTCCCCTGCAGGAAGGATGGCTTCAATGTTCCATTTAAAGTGTGGATCTAGCAACATAGCCAACACATAGGTGTCATTCTTAAACATGGCATTTATTATTTGATAAGTCAGTAGTCTGAGACTCATCATCTGCCAGCATAACAGCAGTGGTGTCTTCTTTTGACCGAAAGTCTTTCTTTATGTGATCAAGAAAAATGTGAAGAAATCTGCTTGGAGGAAGAGTTTGACACAGAGTTGTACTGTCTGCACTGACATCACATGTGACAGCCTCAAATGGCTCCAATAAGGTGACCTAACATTTAAGTAGAGTCCAACTGCCGGAAATGAACATGATGTCTACTTTACCAACTGGATTCTGCATGGTGTAGTCATGTACAGCTTTTTTTTGTTCAAGAAGCCTTTCCAACATATAAAATGCTGAATGCTAGCAGGTTAGAACTTCTTAATGTATGCAATGGTAAGTTGTTTGACCTCTGCAGCCCCTTCAGGATTTTTTGTGCTTTCACAGTGTCTGAAATGCCCACATATTTTCCTAGTAAGATCTAACAGGTTTTCAACATTTCTGTTTCCATTTAAGAAATTATGGATGAGAAGATTTAAACAATGTGCAAAATGAGGTATGTGTTGGTAGCTGCCATCTCTAACAGCTTTGATTATGTAGGCATCATTATCTGACACTATGAATCCTGGCGACAAGGAATACAGAGTGAGCCATTTCTGGAATTGATTTTGCAGCTTCTGCAAAATATTCACTGCAGTGTGTTTTTTTCTCAGAAGTGGTGACACTTAATACAGCCTATTTCCTATTACTTACAGTAGAGTGGGAATTATTACTTTCTGACTGAAAATGTTCCCAATGAACTATAACAGTCATGTAGTCAATTGTTTGGTTTCTGGTCCATATGCCTGTGGTTAGGTGAACCTGCTTCACCCCAGAGACTTTCAACTGCTTAGTGACTGCAATACACACCAAGTTATACAACTGTGGAACAGCCTTTTTTGAAAAATATGTTCGACAGGGAATGGTGTACCGTGGTTCAGTCCAGTTCAGGAACTTGAGGAAACCTTTATGGACAACAAAAGCAAAAGGGAGCTGACAATCAGGCAACAGCTCTGCAATGGCTCTATTTAACAGCTGGCATGTTGGATGCTTGTGGCTAAATGTTGATGTGCTCACAACACTTTCTTTTACAGTTAGTTGATGGGAATGATGAGATATTTAACATTTTGGGGGGACTGTATTTTTTCATGCCTTTTTTCACGTGGAGTACTACTTTGGGGTTTTGCAGTACTTGATGGCGTCAGAGGAAAACAATGTGTGCTTGTCTGAGAAGACTACAAGGACACATCATGTGACTCGGTGTCAGTTCCTGCTTCCAGTTCATTGTCACTATGGTCACCCTCACTACCACCTCCACTACCACTCATACCAACCACACTGTCCCTTGCCCTGCCCTACTCAGTTGGTTGTTTCACTTTTGCATGTTACATCATTACTGATGTTCCAAAATGTCCCGCTTTGCCACCTTGACTGATGATCTTTGCACAGACTACATATAGCTCGAGAGTTGTCATCAGGGTCAATATATAATAAATGCCACACTAAGGATTTACCTTTTGTGCTGTGTACTACAGTGCCTGGCACTATTTCTTGTATAGTGAAGGGACCTAGAGGAGACCCTACACTACCATTTCCTTGTTGACATGAATTGTTCTCATTTATGCTCATCTTCTTATTCTTACATTGAGCATACAATTTTTTTCTGCATTTGCCCTCATGCCCTACAGCAGCATCCTCTCCTCTCTTCTCCTATCCCTCATCAAAACTACAGACCTTATCATCATAAGATTCAGAAGAACTGGGTGTTCTGTCATCGTCAGCTGGGACATAGCCTGGCTATACCATTCCCAGTCCCCACTATCACCTCCAACCTTTTAACCTTCTATGAGAAGGTTAATATAGCACTTGACCAGGGTAACCCAGTGGATGTGGTCTTTATGGATTTTTCAAAGGCCTTTGACAAATTACCCCATTGAGAACTGATCATTGTCTTAAACAATCTGGAGATAGAGACAAATGTGATTTGCTGGATTAGGGACTGGTTGGACAAAAGAAGACAGAGAGTGTTGGTCAGGGGTATATATATTCCAAATTAGGTATGGTGACAAGTGGAGTGCCTCAGGGTTCAGTGTTTGGGCCTTGCTTGTTCAATGCCTATATATCAACTTTAAAAATAAATATTCCAAATATTTGGTTATCCAAATTCGCAGATGACTGTAGATTAGGAACTACTGTAAGAAATTCATTAGACATAGTAAACTTACAACAAGCAATTACTAATATCGTTATCTTGGACAGAAGCAAATAAGTTAGAATTAAATATTGATAAATGTAAAATCATGCATTTGGGTAAAAACAATCAAAAAGCATTATATAAAATTGGATCAATAATTTTACTTGATACTATTCAGGAAAGAGATCTGGGAATCAGTATCACCCTTGATTTCTCTTTTAGTTATCATTGTTCCCTTCAGACAAAAAAAGCAAACCAGAATTTAAACTGTATTCTCAGACACATATCTAGTAGGGAGGCTAAAGTCTTAGTACCATTGTTTAATTCTTTGGTTAGGCCTAATTTTGAATATTGTGTGCAGGTGTGGTCTCCATATAAACGTGAAGATATTAACAGGATTGAGGGTGTACAGAGAAGTATGACAAAAGCCATTACTGGATTACACAATAAATCATATAATGAAAGGCTAAAAATACTGGGAATCTACTCCCTTGCATATTGAAGATTTAGAGGGGATATGTGTATGCTTTACAGAATATTAGGTGATTACAGATTACAGGATGAGTTAGGCATAAAATTTAATAATGATCGATTAAGTACAAGAAAGCATTCAAAACAATTGTTTCTGCAAAGGTGGAACTTAAAACTACGTAAAAAATGATTTACCCAAAGGGTGGTGACATCTTAAAATGAATAATCACAAGTAACAATAGATAGTCCAAACATGGAAATATTTAAAACAAGATTGGACTTGGAATTTAAATTAAGTGTTACTGAATTTTGATAATTTAAAATTGGTATAAGGAAAGCTATAAGGATTAATATCCATAAATGCTTGAATCTTTCCTATGAATCCTATGGATTTATCAGCATTTGCTGCCTCAGCATCTGAGCTTATATTTGAGGAGGATGCCTCCTTGTCCTTGCATGCTGCTTCAGCAGCTGGAAGTATCCTGGCACATGTGGCAAAATGTTCAGTGCTTCTTTGAGTAACTCCAGTCAGTTATTTCCGAACATCTACTATCATTTCATTGCTAAAATGCTTTTTTGGTTCAGGAGGACACTTGGTACCACTCCTGGTGATATTATTATTGTCATTATGTTCTCCATTAGTGCTAGTATTCATTATGTCCACATAGTTTTCAGTTGCGCATGCAGCAGCACTGTGCTTCCTTTTAGTAGACATAGACTGAGAAATATGAGACATAGTCAACACAGCCCTGGCTTTTGCTATGCTGCAAAGAGACATCAAACATGGTGTAGCTATGACAGGGCTTGGGACACCTAACAGGCAACAGATGGTGTAACACAGCCTAAATGGCTTTTGCTGTACTGTAGAGAGAGACACAGAGTAGCTATGTCATAGGCAGAGCTCGGGACACCTAACAGACAGTGTGTAATACAGGCTCAGTGGCTTTTGCTATACTGCAGAGAGAGACACACACACAGTGTAGCTATGACAGGGCTTGGGGCACCTAACAGGCTTATAGACTGTGTAATACAGCATAAATGGCTTTTGATATACTGCAGACAGACACAGAGCAGCTATGTCACAGACGGTATCCTGTGAACACGGCGACCACAATTCAGAGACTGCAAAAAGGGTGACTCAGTCATGGCACCTGTGTTCTGGGCTACCTGGCAGGGTAGTGACAGGATACAGGGTAGGTGAATATGGCAACAGGATGTCTACATGTATACATGTGCGCAGGTGGGAGAGGAACCACACCACATGATGGGAGGAAGGGTAGGGAGGATATGTAGGACGTAGTATGGTGGTGGCTGCCGAGCTGGATGTGTGGCATGGAGGGTAGGGTGGCAGCCTGGGGTTGAGAGGGTCCCGGGTTCGGTTCTAGGGCAGGATCGCTTTTTGCATTGGGGCCATTTTTTTATTTTTTGTAAGTTTTACACACGGCCCCGACATGCACCCCCCTGGAGTTGAAAACCTTTAATTGGGGGGGTGGGCGGTGCAGCCTCCTGCATATCTTGTAATTCCATCTCCAGTTGTATAGTTGCCATGAGTGTACATAGCTGTTATTTATTTTTGGCGATGTACACTCGCCCAAACGGCGATCGTCATTATAACATAAAACCATCACAGACAGGGCTGAAGCACCTAACAGACTATGTGTAATATGGGCTAACTGGCTTTCACAATACTGCAGAGAGACATCACACACAGTGTAGCTATCACAGGGCTCGAGGCACCTAACAGACTAACAGATAGTGTAATACAGCCTAAATGCCTTTCATTATACTGCAGAGCAACAGTAGCTATATCACAGACAGGGCTCAGAGCAACTAACAGACAGTGTGTAATATAGGCTAAATAGCTTTCACTATGCTGCAGAGAGACATATACACACAGTGTAGCTAATGTCACACAGACTGGTCTCGGGGTACCTAACAGATACTGTAATACAGCCTAAATGGCTTTCACTATGCTGCAGAGAGATGTCACACACACTGTAGCTATGACAGTCTCGGGGTACCTAACAGTCTAACAGACATGGTAATACAGCCTAAATGGCTTTTGCTATACTGCAGAGAGACACAGAGTAGCTTTGCCACAGACAGGGTTTGAGGCACCTAACAGACAGTGTGTAATACGGGCTAAATGGCTTTTGCTGTACTACAGAGAGACACACACAGTGTAGCTAATGTCACACAGACAGGACTCAGGCACCCAACAAACAGTGTAATACAGCCTAAATGGCTTTCACTATGCTGCAGAGAGACTTCATACACAGTGTAGCTATGACAGGGCTTGGGGCACCTAACAGGCTAACAGATGGTGTAACACAGCGTAAATGGCTTTCACTATACTGTAGACAGACACAGAGTAGCTACATCACAGACAGGGCTTGGGGCACCTAACAGACAGTGCAATGCAGCCTAAATGGCTTTCACTATACTGCAGAGAGACGCAGAGTAGCTATGTCACAGACAGGGCTTGGGGTATCTAACAGACTGTGTGTAATACAGCCTAAATAGCTTTTTTATACTGCAGAGACAGAGAGTAGCTATGTCACGGACAGGACTCTATGCACCTAACAGACAGTGTATTATAACCTAAATGGCTTTTACTATACTGCAGAGACACAGAGCACCTATGTCACAAACAAGGCTTGGGGCACCTAACAAACACTGTGTAATACAGGCTAAATGGTTTTCGTTATGCTGAAATACACACACATATACGGTGTACTTCTAACAGGGCTTGGGGCAACTAATAGGCCAACAGATTGTGTAATACCACCTAAATGGCTTTTGCTATACTGCAGAGAGACACAGATTAGCTATGTCGCAGATAGGGCTTGTGGTATATAACAGACAGTGTGTAATACAGGCTAAATAGCTTTTGCTATGCTGCAGAGAAACACACAGTGTAGTTAATGTCACGCAGACAGGGCTTGGGGCACCTAACAGACACTGTAATACAGTGTAAATGGTTTTGATATGCTGCAGAAAGACACACACACATGGTGTAGCTATGACAGGAC
Source organism: Neoceratodus forsteri (assembly GCA_016271365.2). Taxonomy (NCBI): domain Eukaryota; kingdom Metazoa; phylum Chordata; order Ceratodontiformes; family Ceratodontidae; genus Neoceratodus; species Neoceratodus forsteri. Next base: position 785,882,696 of record CM057449.1, on the reverse strand, counting down.
TTGGGGCACCTAACAGGCTAACAGGCTTACAGATGGTGTAACACAGCCTAAATGGCTTTTGCTGTACTGTAGAGAGACACAGAGTAGCTATGTCACAGACTGGGCTTGGGACACCTGACAGTGTGTAATACAGGCTCAATGGCTTTTGCTATGCTGCAGAGAGACACACACACACACACATGGTGTAGCTATGACAGGGCTTGGGGTACCTAACAGGCTTATAGACAGTGTAATACAGCATAAATGGCTTTTGATATACTGCAAACAGACACAGAGCAGCTATGTCACAGACGGTATCCTGTGAACACGGCGACCACGATTCAGAGACTGCAAAAAGGGTGACTCGGTCATGGCACCTGTGTTCTGGGCTACCTGGCAAGGTAGTGATAGGATATGGGGTAGGTGAATATGGCAACAGGATGTCTACATGTATACATGTGTGCAGGTGAGAGAGGGACCATGCCACACAATGTGGAGGAAGGGGAGGTAGGGTATGTCGGATGTAGTGTTGTGGTGACTGCTGAGCTGGACTTGTGGCATAGCGGGTAGGGTGGCAGGCTGGGGTTGAGAGGGTGCCAGGTTGGTTCTGAGGCAGGATCGCTTTTTGCATTGGGGCCATTTTTTTAATTTTTGTAAGTTTTACACACACCCCCAACATGCACCCCCCTGGAGTTGAAAATCTTTAATTAGGAGGGTGTGGGAGGTGCAGCCCCCTGCATATCTTGTAATTCCATCTCCGGTCATATAGTTGCCACGAGTGTACATAGCCGTTATTTATTTTCCACGATGTACACTCGCCCAAATGGCAATCACCATTTGATGATTGTTGTTATGACATAGAACCATCACAGACAGGGCTCAAGCACCTAACAGACCATGTGAAATCTGGGCTAAATGGCTTTCACAATACTGCAGAGAGACGTCACACACAATGTAGCTATCACAGAGCTCAAAGCACCTAACAGGCTAACAGATAGTGTAATACAGCCTAAATGGCTTTCACTATACTGCAGAGAGACACAGTGTAGCTATATCACAGACATGACTCAGAGCACCTAACAAACAGTGTGCAATATAGGCTAAATGGCTTTCGCTATGCTGCAGAGAGACATATACACACAGTGTAGCTAATGTCACACAGACAGGTCTCGGGGCACTTAACAGACACTGTAATATAGCCTAAATGACTTTCGCTATGCTGCAGAGAGATGTCACACACAATGTAGCTACAACAGACTTGGGGCACCTAACGGTCTAACAGACAGTGTAATACAGCCTAAATGGCTTTTGCTACACTACAGAGAGACACAGAGTAGCTATGTCACAAACAGGGTTTGAGGCACCTAACAGACAGTGTGTAATACAGGCTAAATGGCTATTGCTATGCTGCAGAGAGACACACACAGTGTAGCTAATGTCACACAGACAGAACTCAGGGCACCAAATAAACAGTGTAATACAGACTAAATGGCTTTCACAATGCTGCAGAGATTTCACACACAGTGTAGCTATGACAGGGCTTGGGGCACCTAACAGGCTAACAGATGGTGTAACACAGCGTAAATGGCTTTCACTATACTGTAGAGAGACACAGAGTAGCTACATCACAGACAGGGCTCGGGGCACCTAACTGACAGTGTAATGCAGCCTAAATGGCTTTCACTATACTGCAGAGAGACGCAGAGTAGCTATGTCACAGACAGGGCTTGGGGTACCTATCAGACTGTATGTAATACAGCCTAAATGGCTTTTATTATACTGCAGAGACAGGGAGTAGCTATGTCACAGACATGGCTTGGGGCACCTAACAGACAGTGTAATATAACCTAAATGGCTTTCACTATACTGCAGAGATGCAGAGCACCTATGTCACAGACAGGGCTCGGGGCACCTAACAAACACTGTGTAATACAGGCTAAATGGTTTTCACTATGTTGCAGATAGATACACATATGGTGTTCTTCTAACAGGGCTTGGGGCAACTAACAGGCTAACAGATGGTGAAATACAGCCTAAATGGCTTTTGTTATACTGCAGAGAGACACAGAGTAGCTATGTCACAGATAGGGCTTGTGGCACATAACAGACAGTGTGTAATACAGGCTAAATAGCTGTTGCTATGCTGCAGAGAGACACACACACAGTGTAACTAATGTCACACAGAGAGGGCTTGAGGCACCTAACAGACACTGTAATACAGTGCAAATGGCTTTTGCTATGCTGCAGAGAGAGACGTCACACACAGTGTAGCTATGACAGGGCTCCGTGCACCTAACAGGCTAACACACAGTGTAATACAGCCGCTATAGCTATACTGCAGAGAGACACAGAGTAGCTGTGTCACTTACATGGCTCAGGGCACCTAACAGACAGTGTGTAACACAGGCTAAATGGCTTTCACTCTGCTGCAGAGAGACATACACACACACACACACACACACACACACACACACACGTGTAGCTAATGTTACACAGACAGGGCTCAGGACACCTAACAATGCAGAAAGCTTAAATGGATTCCACAATGCTGCAGAGAGACATCACACACAGTGTAGGTATGACAGGGCTCAGGGCACCTAACAGGCTAACAGACAGTGTAAAACAGCCTAAATGGCTTTCACTATACTGCAGAGAGACACAGAGTAGCTATGCCACAGACAGGCTCAGGCACCTAACAAACAGTGTGTAATACAGCCTAAATGGCTTTCACTATGCTGCAGAGAGACATCACATACAGTGTAGGTATGACAGGGCTCGGGGCACATAACAGGCTAGCAGACAGTGTAATACAGCCTAAATGGCTTTCACTATGCTGCAGACAGACACAGAGTAGCTATGTCACAGACAGGGCTCAGGACACCAAAAAGACAGTGTGTAACACAGCCTAAATGGCTTTCACTATACTGCTGAGAAAGCAGCTGCTAACAGTGACAAGTGCCTTTTGTTCCCCCACCCCACTTGCTCCTTCTCTCCCGAGCACCACACTGGATGATCCCCAGATTCCCCCTTCAGTCCCTAACCCCTTTTTCTTTTGTAGACTTTTTGTTTTATGTTAACTTTTATTTTTTTTTTCATTTTACCTTGATTAATGCAGAGCGAGTGCCGATACCTCCCTCTCCTTTTACACTCCACTGCTATCTGCTCATTCACAGCAGAAATGGAGCACAGACACCAGCATTGACCAATCAGGTCATCAGCCCAGTGTCATGTGCTCCTTTCTGCTGTGAAGACCCCACAGGCTGCCCTTTCATGCCTGTTTACAACCTCAGAAGTGTCCCAGGACCCCTCAGGCTGCCTGCATTGCCTGTTTTTTTTAATTACCCGTTTTTTTTAATTTAATAAATTATTAATTTATTAATTCATTTATTGTACCTTTTTAATACTTTCATAGGACTGCATTTGGTGTTTACGATTCAGTATTGAAGCTGAGCCAAGGTATAACTGCTCCCAAGTGTTTTCTTTGTTTCATCCTCTATCTTAAATTATAATGTCTTTGCTTCTCCATTTTCAGTGGTGGGATTAGAAGCAGTAATGTAGAGACTATAGAAAAAAAGAAAAAAAGGAAAAATAGGTGCGAGTGATATGAGCAAATTTAAACTACAGTGGAAATATTGGCTCATCCTCTATCTTTGATCTAAATGTCTTTACGCATCCTTTTTCAGTGGTGGGATTAGAAGCAGCGGTGATGTGACTACAGAAAAGAAAGCAAAAAAAGACGTGAGTGATACGAGTAGATTTTAAACTAAAATGGAGACATTATGGGGATTAATCTAGAAATGAAGACTGGTGGCAGTGTTAAAGGCAGTTGTTTGATTGTTTTAGTTTTTGTTTGGGCTGATCGGTGAGACGTGGGTAAGAAAGGGTTAAAGCAAGAGATGAGAGGTCTCACTTCAAAGGGGATACAGCTGACGTCACTTAAGAGACACATATAAATGATGGTAGATTGCGGGGTTTAAATCTTTCAGAAGAACTGTGGAGTGCTAAATGAGGGCACTATAAAGAATGGAAAGGACAAAATACATGGTTTCGCAAGGAGATAAGCATAACAGCACGAGATGCGGTAGGTGCAAATTTTTCTTAAAAGGAAAAAAGATGAACGAGTGATTTTAAGTAGCTGCTAAGATATAGGTTGAAAGATTTGAAACGGAATTAGAGGGTTAGAAAAATGAAGGCACAGGTTACATTAGATACAATTGTGAAGCATAAAAAAGAATGTATAGATGGAATTCACGCCTCGGTTTTAATAAGAAGCAGAGCAAACTTACGCAGGGTGCTATGATTAAATTTGAACATTATTATATAAAACAAAGAGGGGGGTCATAATAACTTACAACATAAATGGATATAAATGAATTGGGACATCCATCAAAGTAACATAAAAGATAGATAAAAAATATACAATACTTAGGAGTTATATGTTCTAGGAGAAAGTACATTAGAGACCAAATAAATGAGGGGACTGAAATGTTTGTCATTGCTTTTTGTTTTGTAGTCAAAAAAAAGGAACATGAAGACACAAACAGTTGATATTGTATAAAAGGACTTATCCTATGTTTAAAGCAATGATTGAGATTGAACAGGTACAAACTATGAATTTATGTGGAATAATATGTATAAAGGGTGTTTTTGAATTAACATTTGGGATTTAATATGGTGATGGTGTTTTGATTATATGAATAGTTTAATGATTATAAAGGTACAAGAATTTATTTTGGCTTTCCTCTGTTTAGGATCAGAAATTCATGCAAATGGTATTATCAATATTGAAGGGCTTAACAAAGCTAATGAAGTAAGTGGCATCAGTGGAGATGATTAAGTATATTATTATATATTTATAAAAAATAATTTTTGGGAAACACAAGTCATATAACAGACAGTCAATTTTTTTTAAATTTGCTTATTTATGTATTTTTATAAGGGCATCTCTTGATAAAGCCAAGATACTTGGTGAAACATTGAGGATTGCCACGTTTTAAAAATAATAAACAGAAGTTTGGGAACAAAAAGAGAAGATTGTCTGTGGATTTGTGTGTGATATAAGCGCCCCCACAAGTTTCATCTTCCTGAATTTGGGAGAAGACAACAACAATAGTATACACACATCGGAGAGGCAGCTATCCAACATTGAACACTGAATACGGACATTTATCCATTACCTGTGGGACTGTTTTGTTTGTTTGTACGTAATTACCCGTTACCCATGTCAAAACTACCTGACCTGCGAAGTACTCTGTTATGGTGGGTAGGGTGGTAAATTACCCAAACACTACCCGGCAAAAATTTGCCCACACCCAACCTATTGAATCCAGCTACCTGATGGGTAACCGATCGCTAGTTTTTATTGCAAGCAAAGGAGAAGAGAAAGGACAGCCAAAACATTTTGCATTGTGCCTCTGCATAGTGGAGATTCATAACATCACTGGCATCCATGAGATCCCTGCGTTTCACCTCTCCCTCCCTCCTTCCTTCCCTCACTTCCTCCCCTCTCTTTCTCCCCTCCCCCCCCAGACATTGCCAGTTTCCCCTTTCTGTGTCTCTCTAAAACCCTCACCTTCCCAGTGCTCATCCTGGACCCCGCTGATCCTTTCAGGCACTATTTTCTCTTATTGAGCCCCTGGCATCAGGTGCACCCCCTTTCCACAGCACCCATCAACCTCCCCTCCATTACCGGTACGCCTCTGCAAAACAAAATAGTACTCCCAAACCTGTCCCTCTGCTTACTTTCCCCTTCCCTTATCCCACCATGTTCCAGCTCCCCCTTCCCCAGCAACAGAGCTGCAGTCAGCAGCACTCCATTCCAGTCCCACTCCCTCAGCAACAAAGCCACTTTTACATAATAGTACTGGATTCCACAAAGCTCACTGTTGTCCACCTAGTCCAGTCTCAGCTCCAGCTGATGCTTTATCTCCACAACCAGCTCCTGTAAACTGTATTCTCAGCCAAGCACAGCCAAGGCTGAAGACAGTGGAGCTGACGGGGCGAGCGTGAGGTGGCAGGCACAGGAACAGATGCTGCCAAAAAGGGTCTTTGGGAGCAACTGAAGGACAACAAGATGGGTGAGCCACTGGGACTGGAGGAGAGTAAAAGGTTAGTCTGTTACTTGCCATCCTCACTAGTTAACACTTAATGCCCTTTACTGCCCACTGACACAAAAAGACAGCCCAGTCAATGGCCTTCTCTGTCTCCCTGCTCAACTTACTTGTGGGTTGTTGGAGGAGAGCAGTCCCACATGTGGATGTCCAGACTGTGAATGTGAGTAAAGTTGGTGCAATGTGAGCAGTGCTTCTGTATGTGGACTGAGGAGAGTGGCTGGTTTATGAACCTCCCCCCTTTGCTGTCCATTCTGCAGCTTTCGGGGGTTATGTTCCCTCATAGAGGATTAGTGAGTTTTCAGGACTCAGCGAAGTTAGAGGCTACAACTAGGAAATGCTGCTTGGAACTGTGATCATTCCTCAGTTTACCCAGTAGTGCAAGGGAGAGGTGCCAAGTGAAACTGCTTACGCATGGCAAATTTTGGACTGACTGAGCTTGTGAGAGAAGCCCGACATTTTTACATCTCCTTTCTACCTTTCAGAATGGCCCAAAAAGTGCACCTGCTTTAAAACCTATATTTAGCCATCCAGCTTACCAGTGAAGTGGTACAGCTACTGTTTCTGATGCTGATGACCTGGGTTTGGAAGCAAACCCAAAGAGTTGGAGGACCAGCTAGGGAAGGAGGACTGAGCATCCTAAGGACTGCTCTCCTCTTCTGTGGTGGAGTGGAAAGGGAAAGGAAGCAGCTGTGCATGACTGGCCCTTAGTGGAGACTAGGAGTCCAACAGCCATAGCACACACGCTTGGGAAACATTTCAGATGTTCAGCCATGGGCTATAATGTCATTGCATGCCACGCCTCCCTGGGGAAAAAATACAGAAAGCTGCCATGTTGAGCAGGAGGACATTCATCCCCGCCAAGCCCCACACAGTAGACTGAGGCACTCTGTCCCCAGATCACCTTCAGTCTCCAAAAGGAGGAAGTCCCCTCTGGTGGCCCAGCTCGGGGGGGGGGTAAGCCAGGGTGCACTCCGGTCCCAGGAGATGGAGTGGAAGGGGGCAGACCAAAAGGGAGTCAGCCAGTAGCAAAACAAAAAAAAATGTATTTGGCCAAATTATCTCTCATAGTTGTGGTGATATACAGTGGGCTTGTCTGTGACAGAGGGAAGTACTGTTTGATTGGCTACTGGGATTTGATTTCTGGACTTTATAAGTTATTTTTGACAGCAAGAGTATTTTTGTTGTTTTAAGAACATTCCAGTGGGAATAGACTGTTTTTGAATTGTTCATTGTTTTTATTGTTTTGATTTTCTCTTTTCACTTTCTTTTCATGATTACATAGCGAAAGCTGTGCTGATGTAATAGGGTTGCTATGCAGATGGTACAGTTATTTTCTCAGTTACTACCCCCCACCTTGCACCCATGGGGCTAAGCAAGGTTAAGGGCCTGGGCTCGTTACACTCCTCATGTCGGTGGTTTAGTTTGCATAGTAAAATAAGGGAGATAGTGTGATGCCTCCACCAAGAGAAGGATATAGTGGGCCTGCTGACCAATAGAATACTGCCCCCTGGGATGCAGTACAAACCCACCTCCCTAACAACTTTTGGACACCACTCTGAAACACACTAGTACTAGTACCCAAACATTAATTGCAATTCAACACATCGGACTGTTTAATGCAGGTTGCTAATAATATGCTCACATAGCAAATGTTAGAGACTAACCACAGCACTTTATTATTCAGCAGCTCAAGTTCTGCAGAAAAAATGGTGATTATACTAATTGAGTTAAACGGTGACCTTGAGGCTGGCCCGGTGGCATGGAGGGTTGAGGGGCTGGATGCCACACCTCGCGCTATGCCGATGACCCAAGTTCAGGAATGGACCCAGGCCATTGGGAGTCAGATGGGGGGAGACGAATTGAGCATCCCAATGGATGCTATCCTCCTCCAGGGGAGGGTTACCGGGTTGCTCGAAGCACCCGTAGCTCCTCTGCCTGTGGAAGCACAGGCAGTAGGGGCTCACATCTCTCCGAGGTCAGGGGAGGAAGGACGCTGTCGGGTGGTTGACAATGGTGTATATCAGCACATCAGTCATCTGGACGAACATCCTCTGCACCAGCATCCTCATGGAATAGGGAGATTAATAGGGGGAAAATGAATACACTCCCAGTCAAACAAGAAATGTGAAACCAGGGGGATCCTGGTGGCAGGACCTGGTGGATGGAATAGGAGGGGGTACAAGGCCCCCTCTGAAGCTGAGGTGCTGAGCAAGTTAAAAAAAAAAAAAACAATGACCTTGAATAATACCAACACACTAGCATTTGTTAACAGTTCAAGTGTATAACTTTCGGCAATACGCTCTCAGATGTCCGGACCTCTCCTCAGAGTGTGCTTACTAGGCCTCCCTGCACACACACACAGGATGGCAACCAGGCCTACTGGATGGTAGGACCTCCACTACCCTTAGTAGTAGAATTCCAGTTTACAATGACTTTCACAGCAATCACTTTCTTTAACTGTAGGATAGTCTTATCTACTGGGTACCCAGATGATTTAAGTACAATTGCAGTCCTGATATCGCTGTGTCTGGAATCTTGCATTTATGCACTTACTGACACACTAGCTTGCTTTAACTCCATCCAACTGACTTTTTGGCTTGCACTTTAGCATGAGAAACAAACTCTAGTCCAACAGGGAATCTCAGAATAAATAGTAATTCAAAGGAAACTTCAGAAAAATGGCAGCAGTTTTCTGGCCAACAAATCAGTACTCACTTATAGCTGGCCCAGTGGTGCTGAGGGTTGAGGCGCTGGATGCCACACCTTGCTCCACACCGGTGACCCAGGTTTGGGAACGAGCCCGGGTCATCGGGGGTCAGCAGGGGAGGACTAGGATCAAGCGTCCGACGACAGCTCTCCTAGTCCTGGGGTAAAGGGGTGGGTACACGCTGTGCTCTGTCGGTCCCTGGGGACACCCGGAGGAACTGCAGTGGCACGGGTGTTCTGTGGGGGAAGCATGGCAGCCATCTGCACACTAGTGCATGGACATCATTGCACATCCGTGCTCCCATTGGGAGAACAGGGAAAAAGCAGCATGGTCCACAGCAGCTTGATGGCCACTCGCTTCACCGGCTGATGGTATATGAAATAGGCGTGCACCGGTAGTGGATCCTCGCTGGGTGCGGGGGCTGAAGGGGGAGCCCCTCTCGATGGTCATAGTTGACTATGCCAGCTGGGCACATCGGCTTTGGGGTCGGAGGTGAAGGTTGGAGCAGTGGCTGGATGTATGGCAGGACTGTGGCTGCAGGTAAGAAATAGAGTAGTGATAAAAAAAAAAAAAAACCAGTACATTGAAGTTTGACTGCAGGTCCATTCATCTGAGTGGCCAAAAACAGTCACCTGACCATTCATTAATGGTCTTGTTCCCTGCATGGTAGATCACCAAACTACTAGTGGAGCATGAGGGAATGTCAGCTACAAATCACTCCACATGTTCAATGAAGTTGCTCCCTCCCAAAACAAAACAAAAAGCCACCATATTTATAATTACGCGAAATGAGGGAAAGCAGTTGAAACATGCGCAATGTGGCAGCAATAAATTTTAACACGTTTAGCGTACTTATTGCCACAAAATGGGAAAATATGTTTTTTTGGCTGGAAATCAGTGATCAGCCTAAGAGTAAAAAACATAAAAAATCAGCATTGAACCTAAAATTGAAGCCAAGACCACCACATAGATCAAAGGGGGTGAAAGTGAAAGCCACCATGTGACATTGTCTGAGGCTGAACTAGATGAAACTGAGGGGGGAGGAGATGAAAGGAATACACAGAAAAGTACCAGGTGGACTGCAATTGTGTTCAGAGATTGGTGAAAACTAAAATAACTGACATTGACTTTAAAACTGTGCAATTTGAATGTCTGGCCACACTGCTACAGGAATTTTACCCTTCTGCAAGGAGCTGTCACAAAAAACAGTACACAATGTTAGTAGCTTCATTGGGCTCAGGGCAGGACTGAACAGGTACTTGAATAATGTAGAAACGGGCTGAGTCTGTAATATAGTGATCCCATTTTCAACTCATATGTGTCTGTGTCTGTAGCAGTTCTGCAAAGTTGGCAAAGACAAAGCAGCACATCATGATAGAATCACATACTTTACAAAATGAGACAATCTGAAGTCATGTCTCCAGATACTGCACCAGGTCTGGTCCATTGTGTCTGGTTCGAGCTACAACTAGGACCAGCTAGGAGTGGTAGAGAGGGCATTCATGATCTAAAGCAGTAGTCTTTTCAAGTGCTGACTGATGAAATGAATCTGAATGCCTTAGTCTGTGCTATGAAGAACACACCAAGAACCACGGAAATATAATGGAAGCCACATAGACTTTGATGGCAGATGAGGACCGCTTGACCCACCTGGTCTGCCCATTTCCCTACCTACTGGATAAGCTGCAGATCCTAGTTAACCAACAGTCTACTTCCTCCTACACTCACTAGAATCGCCTTATGTCTGTCCCACGCATTCTTGAATTTCCCCACTGTTTTTGACCCCGCAACCTCCTCAGGAAGACCATTCCATATGTCCACCACCATCTCCATTAAAAAATATTTCCTCATGTTGCCCCTGAGCTGTTCCCCCTCTATCTTCAAATTGTGCCCAATTGTTCTTTCACATCTCTTTTTCTGAAAGATGCTACCCACTTGAACTTTGTTCTTTCCCTTGAGGTACTTGAAAGTTTTTATCATGTTCCCCCTCGCCCTCCTTTCCTCGAGGGTATACATATTAAACTCCTTTAAGTCAACAAGGAAAGACTCCATTGATTCCTGTACAGTGACTTCTCCAACCCAAACTGTCCAGTGAAAGTATACCTAAAGTATATTTCCAAATGTCCATCCAATGCTGTGGCACTATACCACGGCACCATGCAAAAAAAAAAGCCCCAGCATGTTAGACCAACAAACAACATGGTACAGAAAACAGCCCATGGGCATGAATTATTTGGGCAACTTTTTTTTTAATTTGTTTATTCATTTTAGCATGAACATGTCATAAACATTGCAATTCATGGAAGCTAGGAATGACACACTTTACACAGCATTGTGCTACACTTGTTAACTTCAGTATACTTTTAGTCCATCAATTTGTGATACAGTGCACCCTCTATTATCCACCCCTCTATTATCCTCCACCCTTTCTATCCGGCAGCCTGACTTCCTGTGCCATTCTCTCTCTATGGAAATTCCCTCATTATCTGCCACCCTCTCTATCTGCCGCTCGCCAGCACTTTCTGGTGTACATGCTGTATCTTTCTCATGTTATTCTCCCTGTTATCCACCAAGTCACTGGCACTGATGCAGTGCATTATGGTCCCAATTTTTTGGTTGTTGTAAATGTCTTAAGAAATATTTTGCAGTGCACTGCTGAGTACTATGTTACATTTGAGAAAGGAGCTGAAGTTGTCAAGAACTTTATTTATGAATAGATTATTGAACCTGTCAGGGGTAAAGAACAGGAAGATTTCATATTAGAAGCAAGGGTGGATTTTAACATTGTTTTTCTTGTCTGGGACCAGGATTAGTTCAGCTAACCTTGTACTTGTCTAGTTTGACTAGTGCAAGTCTTCAATGGCTGCCCTTGAATTTAAAATGTCTCGAATTTAGCAGGCTCTAATCCTCATGCTAATCTCCTTCATTGTTTAAGATGGCTTGGTATGATTAACAGTTCTTTAAGAGCTGCAATTAAATGGCACCTGGCAGTGCAAGGTTGGGACCCCACAAAAGACTCAATGTGAGTCACTGACACCCCATTTTTATGGATTACAGCTAGTGTCCAAGCTGTAATCAGGGGTGGAATGCTGTTAAGTCACTAGCATCCAGTGTTCTGAGTTTGTCTCCATGTGCGTTGATGTAACCCACATTATTAAGGCCAGTGTCCCTCATTTTCCTACATTTTGAGTATCGTTGCCTAACACTTCAGTGACAAAATGTTAAGAGGTATATAGTGTCTGCCATGCAGGTCATGAGCTTTATCTCAGCCTCCTCATAGTCACTCCCTCTAATTTTATCTTTCTAATCTTCCAGCTCTGTATATTCCCTGGACACCACTCTAGGCTGATGAGAGAGGAGGACTTCGATTCTTAAATGAAATTAATCATGACAAATAAAGCCAAACAACTGTCCATCACTGATTATTTTAAAGTTGATGATGATAAAAGAGAAATGAACTAAACTAAACTAGATTTTAATAGTCATACTGTGTTTCTAAGTATTTTTGTTACTAAACTGTACACAAATAAAGAAACTGAATAGTTAATACCTAAATGTAGTCATGTGCCAGTGTTCCCATATTTTAACAATACAACATAACACATCTCTATTATCCGACACCCTCTATTATCCACCAAAATGTTGGGTGCACCAAAGTTGGCAGATAATAGAGGGTGTACTGTACTTCAGGCGGGGTACCTAAGTATTGTCCAAGATGGCATCAATTTCAAAACAATTTCAAAACAAGCAAACTTGTGAACACACTTCACAAATCACTGACTAAGATGCACTGCAGTGCATTTGCTGTCAGAAGTGGGTTTGGCAAGTCATGAGATAATGGATTCAGATTCAGATTCTTTATTCTGTATGTATAAAATGTAACATTATCACATACAATACATTTACATAGCCAAGTATTTTATAACATGAAGTTAAAAACATTAAATATGGTCATGAGACAGTAATTAAAATACAGTTATCAGAATAGTACCATAATGTCTCTGTTAAGCAGTGCTTCAGATAATACTAAAAAGTGCTAATTTGGTAAAATTTGCCACTGAAAAAATATGGCTTGACTTATCACAATAAAGCATAGACTTAATGTAATTCTCCTTACAAGTAGATCTTAAGTTCCCCCAGATCAGATATAGCCATTTTTCTCTTAGTTTAACCATCCTAATCTAAATTTGCAGTAGGCATTCCTCTGTATACCATCCTCACAGAAAGTTAAATATTTTTCTTCTTTAAATAGTTACTTATTCTCTGCATAAAGTTTGCAGAATGATAATTCTCACAGCTTACTTATTACTCCCTTGAAAAAAAAAATGATTTATCAGTCTTTGTTTAGCTATTTCAACATAGCATTTTATACTGTCATTAACATGTTTACCCAGATTTCTATGAGACTAACTTGACCATATATTGGTTCAGTACAAAGGACCATCTTCTGGCACATACTCTTCCTTTACTTTCTAAGCCGCATTTAGCCAACAGGCTGTCCTGAGGTGCTGACACAATTTTTTGGAATAAGCCTAGAGCTCTGATCTGAGCCCTAGGAGCTACAGATTTCATGTGCAATTCGCTTCTGAGTAGAGCAGCGGAGGGTCGCTGATATAGGCCTAATATCTGTTTAAAGAACACATTTTGAACAACCTCCAACTCCTTAGCACTCTTGTAGAAGGCTCAAAGTTCTGCTCCACAAAATAGGGTGCTAATGAGTTTTGCTTCAAATGCTCTTTTAAGGGCAATATAAGAATTATCAGCAAACAACTTATTAAATGTTATAGCAGTCCTCAAGGAACTTAATCCCTGGTTCTTCATCTTGGAGAACTGCAAATTCCAAGACAGATTTGTTTCAAAAAACACACCCATTTAGGTGTATTCTCTTTTAATTTCAAATATTTTATTGTCAGTAACCCAATTTTGACTTTCCTTTTTCAGCTCTCTTTTGCTGAATATTAAAATAGCTGACTTTTGGAGATTTATTAACTATTCCAATTTAAGTGTTTTATGCAGCATGTAATTGTCTAAGTCCAGCTTGAGTTAGTGAGCATAAAACTATGTCATCAGCATACATTAATATACTGAATTGTTTCCCACTAATACTCAGGGTTGCACATTATGTTGTGTTCACCTCTCTAGTAAGTTATTCCATATGCAGATTAAATAAAATTGGTGGCAAAAGGGAGCCTTGTTTTACTCCCTTTCCTATATGAACTGCCGCAGAAACTAGCCCATCCCTTGCAATTCTAATATGGGCCTTACTATTTTTAAGTAAGCACCGCAGGACATCTAAAAGTTGTGGATTTATGCCATATTCTTTCAGCGGTTCTCATAATATGGCTCTTAACATTGTCGAAGGCAGCTTTTGGATCCAAAAAAGCCACATATAAAACTCATTTATTTGTAATACAGTATTTTTCAATTAGATAATTTAATGTAAAAATGTTATCCATTGTGCCCCTATTTTTCCTAAAGCCTGATTGGTCTTCTGAGATTAAATTATTTGAAATAACCCCATTTTCTAGACTTTCTAAGCGAAGACTTGACAAAATTTTTTTCCACAATGTATAAGAGGGTAATCGGCCTATAGTTTCCAGGTTTGTTTATTGCACCTTTTTATGGCTGTGGGCAGAGCCTGCTGCTATCTTGCTCTAGCTTGAAAAGTGGGATATTGTGAAACACATTTTTAGTACTTTTCAGTGTATCCTTCCATAATGCAACTCACAATGATAGTTACATAAAATACTCCCTTCTTTCTGTTTATAATGTTGGAGACAGAGCTCCAAGCTGCTTTTCTATGAGAGCAAATGTGCACACATTCCAAACAAATCTAAATATCATTAAAACTATTCAGAGTGCACAAAAATAACTGTCTTGTTTAGTAAATTAGGCACGTGGATTTACTAGAAGTAATAATCATTAGCCATGTAACACCAGACAGTTCTAACAGACAGTGCCTGTCTTGAAGTCTCACCTAGAATTGATCTGCTGGAGCTAGCCTGTATCAACTTTCCATCTCTCCTAGGAATCTAACGGTCATTAAGCCTTTACTCACAGAACATCCTGTTTTCTAAAAAAAAAAAAAAAAAACAGAAAATTGAGCAAATATACTAACCTGAGGTTATTATGAAGTCCTCTATGTATTAGCTAGTAACATGCACTATTATATTCATGCACTGTAAATAGATTACATTGATAGCATGAAGGATCTCTTTCCATTTATAACAGTATTTGTTCTGACTAGTTTTTTAGGCTCTTACTAACTATAGCATCAGTTCTTCCCTAACTAATAATTCATGTTGTATGTGTACCATACAGTATGGTGTAAATGGACTTTACACATTCTTCTGTAATCCCCCTGCAAATGGGGGTTCCCAAAAGTCTTTCAGGAGCTTGCTTAAGTGCTCCCAGTCTGGGTGGTATTCGGCGTTAAAGCCATTTAGTTGAAACTGCAGTGAGTACTTTTGGAGCCTCCAAGTACTGTCTCTTTAAAAGCTGCCTGCTCGCAGACATAATTAGTTTGCCTGGGGGGACTGTGTGTTTCTCTGCCCGAGTCCCACCCGGGCTGCTGGCTAAGTGCTCTGTTTCTGCCATCGCTAAGTGCCCAGAGGGATCCCAATTGAAAGCTGTAACTGTTTGTGGGGAAAAATGTAGAGTAATGGTAAAAATGTAGTTTGTCTAACCTACCTTTCTTGCAGCATGGACTGTTTCTGTTCTGCTCCACCATTTTGGTCCTGAACTGCCGAATTGGACCAATCGGGGGGTGAGGACTCTAAAATGGAGCCTGCCAGAGTGTAATTTATGGTGCCTGACTCTGAGTAATGTAGTTTTGGATCCTCGGCGCCTTTTTGCACCAATAGAGGGAGCCCTGCTGTGACTGACAACTGGACTGACCAACCGAACTCTGTGGATCTAGGGAATATGCCCTGAACTGTTTGCTGGTAAGCCAGACTTGAGTTGGATGCTGAAGGAGCAGTACCGCTGTGTGTGTTTGAATGGTTGTGGCGTAGTTCGCATGGGAGAACAGTGGAAGGCCTGATTCCTGGCCTACTCACCTTCTGTCTGCCCTGAGAGGGAGAAGAGGATGTTTTCGGACTGAATCCAATTTTGCAGAGAACGAAGCAAGCTGCTGATTTATAGCCAGGCTCACCCTGTTGAAGATCGAAGATTTTGCTGAAAGGGATCGGCCTGTCAGGACTCTAGCTACCGTAGTGCTCCCGGGTAATTGCAGTGATTTTGTGATCGGGATCTAGGAGCAGCCTGCCTGGTATAGTAATTTCCTTTACATACAAATGTGCTATGAACTGCAAGGGGGTCACAATTGGGTTTTCTCTCTGCCTGTAAACTGTGTGCTGGCGCAGGAAGTGTTTCCCTGTCAGAATCGGACGGAATCCACGCTGCCTGACCCAGATAGGCCCTGCCACGCAGGTCTAGTCCCCTACCCTGCTGCACAGAAAGATCCATCATCGAGGGGCCAAGCTTCCTGTGGCAAACCAGCCAGTCAGCCATCAGTCCTCCTGTGTTTAACCTGGGTATTGTGAGTAATTATCAGTGTAGCTCCCTGTAACTTTTGTTTAATCAAAGTGTATCATCTGATTGTTTTTGCTTTTTTTTTCCACGAACTGAGCCATCCAGCTCCGGATTACAAATTGTGTGTGCATGTTCTTTTTCCATCACAGGGCCCCAACCAGCTGTGATGCTGGCCTACCCAGGGCAACGGACCTGGCTAGCCCCTTTCCCCATCCTGGGTACCCAGACAGTGTGAGTGGGACTCTAAGTGCATACACAGTAGTGTGATTATTAATATGTTCAAACTCATTAACCTGATTATTCTCCCTCCTTGTTATGACCCCTGAATAAATCAGATCTGTTTGTTTCTGCAATTTACATTGACTGTGGTGTCAGTTTATGCTGAAGGTATTGCATTGTTGCTGTTGTACTGCCTCACCTTATTTTACAGGGAGTCCCCAGAGTCAAGCTGAAGGAATCATATCAGGAGTATTGGCAAAGTCACTGTTGGGTATGGCGTGGGCCACTAGTGGGCGATAAGGGGGGGGTCACAGTGTCCCGGAAGGCTGTGGCCTGGTTAGTGTAACCCAAACCAACCCAGACCTTTGGTGGAGGCACCCATTTCAGAACTCAGGCCCCTTAACCTGTTAGTAGCCAAGCAGGCAGGGGTAGTAGCCCAAGGGATAGCGCCACCTAGGGGTTACACTTCTACATTGTAAATCAGTATGTAATTAGAAGTAATATGTGTGGCATTTAGAAACTGTTTTGTTATCTCATTTAATAAAGTGCAGATATATGTTATGTCAGATTAAGTGGTGAATTAACTTCAGAGCCTGAATATATATATATATACAGACTGCTTGTTTTATGTTCGATCTTCCCATGACTCCCAGCAGTCTGACTTACAGAATAACGTGATCTGACTGTACACTGCAATTACTAAACATTTTAATAAAATTCATCTCGCTCTGTGCTGTATATTACAATGTAGTCCAGTCTATATTAATTTCTGACATGACCACCCTTACCCCTTATACAACTTGTAGTAATGGGTAAATAACTCCATCACTCTCAACATAATAGCATCTGCATATGGCAATAAAAGTAGCATTTCTAAATTTCAGCTCTAAAGTAACAAACTGCAATGATCTAAAATGTACCATAGAAAACATGACAGTAAAATGTGGTTCAGTAGATTTATGACACAACAGAAACAGTATTCTGCAGTCTTATGTTTACAAAGTTGTTGCCCAGCTTGAGATAAATGAATGCTTGGTTCAGACCCTACCACAGCCACTTAATCATGATGACCAGGGAGCAATTGTATTAGATCAGAGTTACTTTCATCATGTTTATGGCTACTGTTATAATGTGGGATTTAAGCACACATACACATATATTAAATTTGTTTAAATATATGTTGGTGTAGAATATGTGTGCAATTGCCTATTGCAACAAGGTTAAACTGATTCCATGCTAAGGAGGCACATTCTGTAAATGGACACTGTCTATTCTGCTTCACTCTGTGATCCATTTTAACTGGAATTTTAGGCACAAAAATAGGGTTTAAGTATCCTTTAAATTCTGTTCTGTTATTCCCTCTGTGTACATTTACTGCCAGTTTACATAATGTATCTCATTGGAACCAGTGTAACCTTGCTGCAAGAGGGAACTGGATGTACATTCTAGAGCAAACTGTATTTAATGCAGATTTAAAAAACCAATATGTGTGCTTAGATTCTATTTTGCAACAGTAGCCATGAACAGGATGAAAGTAGCCCTGATCTAACATAAGTGCTCCTGGGCCATCA
Organism: Neoceratodus forsteri; assembly: GCA_016271365.2. Taxonomy (NCBI): domain Eukaryota; kingdom Metazoa; phylum Chordata; order Ceratodontiformes; family Ceratodontidae; genus Neoceratodus; species Neoceratodus forsteri. The sequence continues at coordinate 785,864,574 of CM057449.1, read as the reverse complement.
CGTATAAGTGGCTCTGGTGGGATTTGAAGCATGTGATTCATTTATCTCAAACCAGGAAACAACTTTGTAAACATAAGACTACAGAATACTGTTTTCTGTTGTGCCATAAATCTGATGTACCACATTTTGCTGTCATGTTTTCTACGCACATTTCAGAGCACATTTTGTTAATTCAGATATGAGGTTTGGACTTGCTACTGTTATTGCTGAAGATGCTATTAGTTAAAACAGTGATAGTTATTTTTGTATTATGACAGGTTTGTACAAGGGGTAAGTGTGGTCATGTCAGAAATTAAAACTATAGACTGGATTACATTTTAATATTCAGCACAGAGCAAGATGAATTATACTAAATGTTTAGTGACTGCAGTGTACAATCAGAAATTATGTCTTCATCTCGGTTAGACTGCTGGAAGCTGTGCAAAGATAAAAAAACAAGCATTTGTCAATGCCGAAGGTTTCTTTGCATGGTGTATGTGGGATGGCATTCAGCAGTGCTCAGGGCACTCATTCCTTGGAGCTTCTTCAAGCTAAATTTATATAAGGTGCATAATTGGTTGGCCCACCAGTCTGGCATAGCCTGAAAGATCTGCACACTTATCCTATCAAGTCCAGCTGCTTTATTTCTCTTCTATGCCATAATTGCATGTTTTACTTCTTTTCTGTTATTAAAAGAGCTTCAGTACTATGTCTGCTAACACATAACTCCTCTTGTATTACCCTATTAACCTCACTTATTTCTCCATATTTTTGCTGGAAGAAAACTAACCAAACTTGGAGTGCAATAACAGATAGTGTATTAAACTTTATGGGCCGGATTTTCCAACGCGAATGAATGCCGCAAGCCCCATATGTTTGGCACACAGAGGGCTTGCGGCATTCATTCGCCAGGTGACAATTGGGAATTTTCATCCCTTGTGCCTGGCATAGGTCCTTAGACCACAATATTGTGGTCTTGCTTGTGCCGTCCCTCCGGGACAAAGTTAAGGTGCTTGCACCAGAGCATTGGCGCAAGTAGCTGTAAATCATAGAAACTGTCGCAACTGCACCCATGAATGGAAATTCGGGTGCTGTTGTGGCAAAGGGGATGGCGCACCACAATATTTAAAGTCCCATGGCGCAGAGCTGAACACAAGCCCTGCGCCTCCTTTACAAAATCCGGCCCTATATTCTTTGTCCCCAGTGCAACTAGTTCCCAACAATGTTTACTGTCCTTATTCTCTATACTTTCTTGATGTTCCTGCCAATGGAAATGCCTACATTTCTTTTTATTATTTATGAGATCTTTATACTTTTTTTCAAAAGATGGCCATCACTGACCGCCAGTGTGAACGAAGCTTGCAAAATGATTGGTCTGTATCCACAGAAAATCACAAAAAGTGGAGCACAATCTTGACAAGCACAGCCAATATCCCCACAACCCAAATCACACCAGGCACCAGTAGCACTGTCACAGAAATGGTGAAAATAAAGGAAGAAAAAACAAGTAACACAAACCAAGAAACAGACAAAATAGAAAACCAAAAATATACTGAAGACTTAAGAAAATATTAAGACAGAGAATGGACAAACTTTGTTGGAGTGTACTGGACCATAAATGTTAAAGTTTTTAATGTTAAATTGTCCATGCTTATACATTTTCTTGCATGCCTGGAAAGTCTAACATATAAAAAACTAAACGTTTGTGGTCCAGTACACTTCAACATGTACTACAAATTCAACTGAATCAATGCAGGACTGAAAAGTGATGCGTAATATACTTGTACAGTTCAAGTTAAACATGCATAGTTCATAACTGTCTAAAATGTTTTTTTTTGTTTCTTTTTTACAGTAGTCACTTTAAAAGTCTGCAAGTGAGATTATTAACTTACTAAATTTAAATGTGTATTGGGCTGTACTCCAGATTTGTATTTGTTGTTTGAGCTGTACTGTCAAGAGTTCAAAATAAACCCTGCACTTTGAAGTTTAATCTATCATGATGCATGGTGCTATCGACAACTAAAACTGTTCTAAAGTGTTATGTGATTGATGTTTTGTAACACTAACTTCATGAACATGTTTAGCACACTTTTCCTACAATTTGTTTGTAAATGTAAAACAGATCAAATATCACATTACTAACATAGATTGTTTTATTGGGCTACAGGATAGCAATAAATCTGTCCAGTTTAAAACAAACAAATACTTTCCTCTTATTGGTAATAAAAAAAGAAAACCCCATTTTATAAGTACATAACCCAATCCAGGACCATGGGTCTGTAGGGTCATTAATGCACTTTCTGGGTGGTTGGAAGTCACTTGGCCTTCGGTCTTGTCCCTTACAATGCACCCAGGGTGTGCTTTAATAACCCCATACAACCATGGTCCATTGTGGGTTATGGCATACGTGTCCTACAACAGGGAGACATTAGCTGATGATTTGGGATGGACAATTACACAATAGAAGGCAAACAGTGATTGAGGGACAAGGATTGGCCTAATCTTTACATCCCAGAACTCCTCTGCCCGATCAATATGTGGCAGTGTGACAAGCTTAGAAGAGCCTAGACCGAGGAGCTACCCTGCCTCATCCCAGTGGGTGCCCCTTCAACCAAGAGTAAAAATTCCCTTGAAACAAGTTCCTGACCAACTTCCCCACTAAACACACCAGACAAGGTAGAATGGCTTGTTCTCACCTCTGATATCAGTGGTCTGCAGATGGCTTCAGCAGACTCATATAAGCAATAACACCTGAGAAGATGGTAATTTCCAAGGGATTAAGGACAAGTGGAGGGGATGGATGGCCTGGGACACAACCAAGGACCACATCCCTCCAGCTGGTCATTAATCCAATGAAATGATTGCCTTTGAGGTTGTGTAACCCCTAGGCAGTGCTATGTCTAGAGTTACAATCCCTGCCCATATTTCTAACCGGTTGAGGGGCCTAGATTCTATATTATGGTGCCTCCACCCAAAGCAACAGTGGGGGTATCTATCTACCCTGGTATAGCCCTCTGGGAAGCTATAACCACCCACAAACCCACCTAGTGACCTTGTATCTTTAGTAGCAACTAACACAGTCAGCCATGAACATTAATAATAAGCACATCCTCTTTACACTTACAACCAGGGTCTGGACTTCAGTGAATTCCCTGGGACCCCCTGTGAAAGCAAAAGTTAGCAAAGCAAGTGTACACTTCCAGTACTGCAATCCAACTAATAATATGCTCATGAGACAGATTAAATGTGAAACAGAAAATCAGATTTATTTAGGAGGTCATGAACAAGGAAGGGGCATGCATTTAGTTGAATGATTACTATACTGATTTGATTCAGGTTGCTTTGCATGCACTTCAGCCCCAAATAATCAACATTACTTGTTGCAGCTGTTGTTGGGGTGCTTTATGGAAAGAAAAGGCAGTTAGCATGCACAACAGAGTTTTGATTATTCGTAATCCTGGCCAGTTGGCCCAGTCTGTTGTAAGCCAGTAAAACACAAAGCAAACAGATGGTACCACAAATAATTTAATGATTGGTTGCAGGGAGCTACCCAGGATTTACTCACGCTACTAGTTGACTGTGAGGAGTCTGGTGATATGGAGACCTCATGCAGATCTCCAAAGAGCATGGGGAAGCTGAGCCATCATGGCACACCTCCACTTCACAGCCTTTCCATCCAGGTACCTGTAACCTGCGAGTTGTCTCTGTGCAGGGGCTGGCTCTCCAAAGCCAGTCTCTTGCCAAAGAACAGTCTCTGGTGTAACAGTCAGTTGGGCCAGATTGGCAAAGGCCCAGGCTTGATGAACACTTTGGCAAAGTTCAGTTTGTTTTGCTGGTGAAGCTTCGAGCTGGCATAACAGTCTGGTCACATGCAAAACAGGTCTCAACCCATGAATACCATTCAGCACATTTAACACAAACAGCGTTAACTTTACTTTACACAGTTTGGTTCTAAGCCGTGCTACTGCAGTTCATTCACTGAGCAAACCTCTCGATTCTTGATTCAGTCTTGCACAACCTCTGGGCTGAACGCTTCACAAGAGCTTCCTCTCAGTCCAAATCTCAGGCTGTGCCTTCAGACATTTCAGATCTTTCTGCCGCAGTCCAAAGTCGCAATTCAGATTATTCCGATCACTGTTATAGGCAGTCCCCAGCAGGGAGGCAAGTTAGGCTTTCCCCCGACGATTCCTCTAGGCTCTTTCCTAGGAAGAGCTACTCAATCGCTTGTGCTGCTCACTCTTCAAACTCTAACTTCAACTTTGAACCACTGTCCTCTAACAGTTCTAGGGTTTTACCTTGGTTTCCAGAGTTCTGGTTGGCTGCGGGAGCTGTCAGTCAGTTTGGTTGCTCCCATCAGTTCAGATTAGGCATCAACCTAAAAACTACAAAAACTACAGTTTTCCTTCCCATGAGACACTTGAGCAAAGGACCCTTCAAGGCCCCCTGTGTCCCATTGATCCAAATGCTGGAAGTCCTGGACCTAACATGGTGGCTTCCATCCAGATAAACAAAGCTGCAAGAAGGCAGGCTAGAACAAACACTCTAATTCAAATATGACAGCAAGTTAGCAATAAATAATTACAGTACTAGTTCAAGCTCCCTCTGCTCTATTATTGACAGCAGAGTGGAGCAAATGAAAGCATTGTCTGGCCAGTCGCAAGCTTTGATGTACTCAGATCCAGCCCAGACCATTTACTATACACTCATACTAGCTAAAGTCTTAAAGGGACAGGCATGGAGGCACAGCATGGCACTCTCACATAAATCAACAGGACCAAACAAATACCCTTGGATTTGCTACCCATGAAGGACATCTGCCTGGCAGTGGGCATGGATACAGCCCTGTAAGACATTATGGTAAACCCCAAATTGGTGGGGGAGGGGTTACACTCTTCTCTGCCTAGGAAAACATGGCGTCTGCATCAAGTCTATACTTCATTAACATTTCTACATTCGCAATATTATTCATGATTACATACAGTACAGGTTGCAACCATAGGCTATTATGTACACACTACGTAATCTTATACTTGATACTCAAAATAGCAAGCGTGCTTTGTTCATGTGCAATAATATTGCTTAAACATTTCACATTTTCATTTCAAACATTCTATTTCTCCATTGGTATGCTAATTCAGGTAGCTATACACATTACCCTTGTCTATATCAATCTCTGCACACTAACACACAGGGCTGAGGGTCTGACTGGTCAGCTAACTTTGGGCTTTCTGTAGGGTGATCCCTAGAGTACTGGCTGGACGGCTTTATTATCAGCTTAGAGGTTGCAGTGTAACCTATTTTAGGAAGAGAATTAACTAATGTTAACCCCTTTGTGGACTACATTCATGGGGAGGTCTACAGGCTTCCCTGGGGAATCATAACTAAGGTGTACTACAGGTTTAACAGCTCTTCCAGATTTTCTGGGAGGGTCAAGCACAGGCTTAGGCTCAGTCCTTTCATATAGGCATTCGGGTTTGCAACTGCTGACTTGTCGTCCAGCAACACAGCAGCTTCTGTAGGAAGGGGTGCCTCTGCACTTACTATTGGTTCAAAGTTTGAAGCAGCACTTGCTTCTACAGTAGTACAGTTCAACCTCATTTATCTTACCTGCTTGGGGGAAATCCAATATGGTTTGATAATCAGGGGTTGGGTAAATGGGATTCCACCATTTTTTATTCTCTTCATTCTCTCATGAACACACAAACAGGGCAGTAATATTTCACTATTTTATTTCATGTGAAAAATGTGCTAAATACATTACAAATCTTTATTTTAGTAGTGTTTGGTGCTTTGTTTAAAAAAATACATTTATGTAGTTGGGTTCAGCTTTTAAAATAATCAACAATTGACTTAAGTGTATCATGTTGCTTTCTAGCCGCACACTGCTTAATGCTTTGTAGCAGCATGATCTGGATCGGGTCACAGTCTGGCTGTGCTTCCTGGTAAAGGATTACTCTGTCAAGGTACTGTACTGCCTCTGCGTGACTTGGCACAAAAGGAGCTGACTCTTCTGTCTCCAACTCATTTTCGTCTGGGTCCTCTTCTTGTTCTGGTTTTATTTTTGTCACCATTTCCACAATGCCCTCATCAGAAAAAATCTTATGACTTTGTTCGTGGGCATCACTCAGCAACCACTCCTGCACTTCTTCAGCAGATGGAGGATCAGGGAGGTCTGCTGCAAGGCTCTCTAGTTCTTCTACAGTGACATCAGTGTCTGGCAGGATAGGGAGGTCAGCTTGCACAGGGTCATTCTCTGTGTCATCCAGACTAGTTTTTGTTCCTGATTTTCACCAAGCTTTTACATGGATTCTGGGTGCAAACTATCCCATGCCTCAGCAGCCATATAGACAACATCCTTGAGATTGATGGATTGATGATATGGGCCAAAGGAGTATCATGTTTATCGCTGGCAAGCACAGTCTGGAGCAGTTTCTTACAATAGGCCCTCTTAAAAATTTCAAGGACACCTGATCACAGGGTTGTAACTTAGATGTTGTGTTGGGGGTTAAGAAATGCAGCAAATTGTGCCATCTCGTGTGCGAACATCAGCGATGTTGGGGGCTGGTGAATTGTCCACAAGAAGCAAGGTTTTCTGTGGCAACCGTTTCCCTCATAGATAGTGCTTTACCTGAGGGACAAATTAATTTGCAAACCAGACTGAAAAAATGTCAGCAGTCATCCAAGCGCTCCTCTGAGCCTTGTACTGCACAGGGAGGGATATCATGTTTAAATGTTTAAAACATCTAGACATTCTGGACTTGCCGATCACAACCAGCTTTAATTTGTGACCAGCAGCGTTCACACAGCCAAGTACTGTCAGCCTGTCCTGTGTTTTTTTTTATCCCTGGTGCATCTTTTTCTAAGCCATGAGCAAGTGTTCTCTCGGGCAAACCTCTCCAAAACAGCCCAGTTTCATCGGTATTAAACACTTGCTCTGGCAGTAACCCATCAGCCACTATCATATCCAGCAGCTGCTGAATAAAAGGCTCTATGCCCTCAACTGCTGCATTTTAACCTCTCACCACAAAGATGAAGCTGGTGAATCCCATTGTAACCACCAGACCCCTGCCTTTTTGCAAAATGACAGGTGGCATGCTGTTGAAGCTGACAGCAGTACCTGGTGGACACTGGCTTCCGGGAGGACTAGGTTATTCGGCACAAGGGGCCTAGGTTTGGTTACTCTGCACAGGGGCACCCAAGTAAATCCGAACACAGGAAGCAATAACTGTAATGTCCAATACCAGGAATGGGATTCTAAAGTGTGGCTTTATTCACATCCAAACTGAACAAACAAAGCATAGACAGACCCCCACGGGGCTACATTCCTGGTAATGCAGATTAGAGATACAGAACACTTCTTCACTATTCCAGCCCTCAGGCTCTGAACCCACCAGGCACACGGCCTGGACTTGCACACAGCTTTGGGTACACAGCCCGACTTGTACATTACCAGGGTTTTTCCCCTGGCCCAGCTCCCCCACCAGCCACTCAATCGCGGTCCATATGGCAGTGAACCAGTTTTCTGTTGGTGGCTCCCCAAACCACCTTAGAGCCTTCGACTCCTTAAGGGAAATTTTCCTTACAATCCCACATTTGGGTACTTCCCTCATCACTGGCCAAGTGCATGAGGCAAAGTAGAAATCCACAGAGCAAATCCGTAGAGGTGGACCTGGTTACTAAAGATGGAGGGTCTCCCACCTCCAGCTCCCACAATCCATACCTGGCCATTTCTCTGGACACTAAACAACTCTTTTGAAAGCTTGGCAATGTAGATTACAGGGTAGATGTATATCACATCTCCTCTACATGTCTTGACTTCCCCTTGTGCTGGACTTGAACATACTTTTACTTTTGGCTAAGCTTATTACTCTAGGCCTCCCATTACTTCAGCAGTCCAATCCCCACTTTAACACAGTTCAGGTGAACATGGGCCCTTTGGAAAGAGCAGAACTCACCCTTTGGTTGCAGGTTCCCCACAGGCGAATCTTGAAATCTTCTGGTACCCAACACACCTGGACAAAATAAGGCAGCTTCTTCTCTAGCAGTAGCCAGAGGGTTGCCCCTGGAATAGCAGGCAAACCGTCCACCCCCCATCCCCTCAGGAATGGGGCACAGAGACCCGTATCAGCGGTCTCCACCACTTAAAGAACAGCTTACTGTGTCCCTCTTTAGGCAGAAACACACACCTTTCCCTAAATGTAGCTCTATTTCAGAGCTGAGGCTCCAAGAGCCTGTGCACAGAACTGCTGTGCTCCTCTCACAACAATCTCCAACTCCAACTACTACTCATTCACTGTTCAAAACTCCCAACATTCTAATCTAACTCCCTTCTGCAGATTCCAATGTGGCTCATGCAGCTGCAATAGTACTATGGTGATGTCATCCATCAGTCTCAGCTGAGACTGAGAACAGAGTGACAGTGTGAAATCCATTTAACTGGAGTTTCACAAGCTGCCTTCCCTGCCTACCACTAGGTCTTACTGGGATTCTAGTAACCCCAGGTAACAGGGGGGTTACACCATGCTGCTTCTTAAATCTGTCCAGCCACCCCTCGCTTGCCGAGAGTGGTCCCAAAATGGCAAGCCCGTCGTGAAACTGTAACAATTTTTCTTTAAGTAGAGGGCCAGATATTGGGTCCTCTCTCTCTCTTCTTCCTGAACCATGTGTAAATGGCAGCATCACGCTGCTCCTCTTTACACATCCTGGTGTTTTTACTTTCATGAGATCCAGCAGCCTTCTCCATACTGACAGCAAAGTCTCGTAACTTTTCTTTAGCTGACTATGTCGCTAATTGTGGACTTCCCGACTCCAACTCCTGTGCTAAAGCAACAGCATGCCCGTCACCTTCCAGCCTGTCATTGATTCAAAGCTTGTGTCACGATAAGGGCAACTCACTTCCATTTGCCTGAGGGAGAATCCATCACTGCACAGTACTGTACTGTGACACTGCATGAATCTTGCTAAGCACTTAACTGAGTTATGACACACCTCGTTAAGTGCTCAGCAAGGTCATCAGGTCACAAGCTGCACAGAATTCATGATAATTACAGCGCTTACTAATGACAGCTTTGACAGTATAGATGAATCTATGAAAATAGCTGGGGACACAGGTCGGGTTCATTAAATAGGGAAGTTTGGTAATTCTGGGGTTGGATAAATGGGGTTTGACTGTACTTGCATTTGTTTGCTCTGTAGACCCTGGTTCATCATTTAGAGGAATCTCAATAGAATTTAAATCATGTAACACATTGCTGATACTTTTAGAAGTAGCATTTGAATTAGCATTATTGTCCAACATGCGATCAGATTCACCAGTTTCAGATATTTCAGCTTTGTCTGGCATTTCACCATTCTGGCTCTCACTTTCTTGGTCAGGGCATGCTACTTTAAGTTCAGACAGCTCCGGAGATATAAAGAATCTGCTGCCTCGAAAGTTATACTTTGTATTTCACTATCGAGGGTGCAGGAGTAGTTGAGAGGGCTGGATAGCCAGACAGTCCTGAAGGTCCAGCATAGTCTCCCCTATTACACAAAGGATTGCCTTGGAATAACTGGCCTAGTTTTAAAGAGGAATAATAGGTAGCCGCATATTCATCATCAATCATCAGACTCAGAACAATTGTCATCATTGATGACAGCATTACTTGTTGAAAGCTTTGGCTGTGAAACAGCAGAAGGTGAGCTTGTTTCTTTTTAGCTGCAGACCTGGTCACATGCCCAGTAGGAGCATTATTTTGAGGTACAGAATCTATGATAATCTAATAGGCAAATGTTGATTTCTATGCATTGTCTTTACAGCTCGTGGGTCATTTTCTGGATGCACTTTGTAAACTGACAGATCATCCAGCTTACTGATAACAATGCACAGGGTGTGATTCCACCTGTCAGCTATCTTGGGTTCACCTTGAAAACCCACATTTCTGAATAATACACAATCTCCAGATTATAACTCCTGAGCCTTAATACATTTGTCACGTCTCTTTATTGGCTAAGTTTCTCTTGGCAGCCATGGTATGAGCCAGCTGATTGGTGTGATTAAGCTGAGCTTTGAGCTTTTGTACATATTGAAGATAACCTTCTGCCTGGACTCCATCTGGTGACATGTTGAAACAAATGTCTATAGGTAACCTTGCCTCTCGATCAAAACATCAACTTATATAGGGAAAAATCAGTTGCATCATTGCGAGTAGAATTATAAGTGTGCACCAAAGTGCTTATTTGCTGACTCCACCTCAGCTTGTCTTTGAGATGGCATGTCCAACAAAATTCTATTGAATCTTTCAGGCTGTGGATCTCCTTGAGGATGATAGAGGGTGGTTCTTGACTTTCTTACACACCACAGTGAGCATCTCCTTGATCAGATGGCTTTCAAAGTCTCTCCCCCCTTGTTGGAATGGATCCGCTGTGGGGCAACACAGCGAACAAAACATTTCTTAACAAGCACTTTGACTACAGTGACTGCCTTCTGGTCCTTGGTTCGACAGGCCTGGGCATAATGAGTTAAATGGTCTGTCACAACAAGCACATTGCCATTGCTTTTTTGCCTTGGGCTCCAAGCTCAAAAAGTCATTATATATGAGCTCCATGGGTGCACTAGTGGAGATATTAATGAAGGGCCATGCTCTCTGTGGCTGAGCTTTTCTTTGAAGGCAGTGGCTACAGGTTTTGATATAGGAATCAATGTCAGCACCCATCCTGGGCCAATAGAAGTGGGCACGGGCTAAGTCAGAAGTTCTGTCATAGCCCAAGTCTCCCATCTGATCATGGAGTGTTTGTAGAACCACACATTTAAATGTAGAAGGCCGCACCAATTGTTTAATCACTTGGCCTTGTCCATCTGTGGTCTCTTGGTAAAGTAACTTGTTTCGCAACTTGAGCATAGGCCCCTCTCAGAATAGCAAAGCAGTTCTCTGGTCTTTGGATCAAAGCTTGGAAACAGTCTTTCCAGCATTTATGACATTTAACACAAGCTTAATCATGGGATTGTGATACTGCTCCCTCTGGATATTGGCTGGAGTAAGTTGAGGCAAGGTACTCCGATCTAATGCTGCAAAGTTGCAATAGGCTGCAGGGACACAGGTTTCTGGGGGCCACAGGCAATCAATCAATCAGACAGTCTACAGTCTCAGAAGAAGGGTGTTCATGTTTCTCAAACTTGTGGCATAGGGCCTCAACAGATTGTTCGGACATCCTCACCCACTCAGAATTTGATACAGGCCTTCTGGATAGGGCATCAGCGTCTATGTGATTCAGACCTGGTTGGTACGCCACTGAATAATCATACATTGAAAGTGCTGATAACCAACGGTGTCCAGTTGCATCTAATTTGGCTGAAGTTTGGACATATGTAAGGGGGTTATCAGGCTTCACCAGGATTTTAGTGCCATAGAGGTATTCATAAAATTGATCTACCATCGCCCACTTTAATGCGAGAAGTTCAAGTTTATGCACAGGGTAGTTTTTCTCAGCCAGTGTCAGGCTTCTATTAGCAAATGCCACCGGGCATAATCCTTCCTCATACTCCTGATAAAGCACAGCCCCAAGTCCTTTTAAGCTGGCATCTGTGTGCAACACATACAGTTTAGTTGGATCTGCAAAGGCGAGTACTGGGGCATGTATAAGCTGATGAATAATATCATAAAAAGCTGTATCACATTTACTGATCCACCTGGCCCTGAATGGTTCATTAGTCTTGAAATAGGCTTGATCCCCTTCTTTCACAGCACTCTTTTTATACTGCTGATTTGTAGGTGGATACCCTTGAGTCAGATTTAGCAGGGGATGTATGAATTTGATGTAGTCCTTTACAAAGTGGAGACAGTATCCACAAAAACCCAGGAATATTTGCAGTTCTTTAAGATTATTAGGCTATGGCCAGGTGGTTAAGGCTTCTACCTTGCTCGAGTCGGTTTGAATACCTTCAGACGGCACAATATGGCCTACATATTTTACAGATTGCTGGAAAAGTTGACACTTGTTGATGGACAATTTTAATACAAATTCTTCTAGTCGGGATGCTGAAGGCCATTGAACAAAACTGTAAACCCTGTATAGGAAGCCATAGGGAACTGTACTTCAAGCAAGGAGGTGCTGCCACACCCCCAGCACACCTAGTTCCAACACCTATATGTGGCATTGCTATTTTTCTGTACTGTATGTCCTGTCTAGATGTGGGACCTTTGTAAATGAGCTTCCAGCTCAAAGCCTGTTTCCGACTCAATAAATTGAAACTTGAAACTTGACTTGGGCCTTAAAGGAGGAGACACAGGGGGCAGTGATGATGGCTGTTGGCATGGAGTTTTAGGCTTTGACTGCTCTAGTTGCAAAGGAGCACTGGCCAAGAGTAATTTTTCTGAAGGGCAGGAGGAATTTTCGATCTCTCGTTGATCAAGTTCCGTATCTGTTCATGATCAGGGAGAAGATGTTGCAGACACTGGAATTCACTTTTGGATTGACAAATGGCAGATCTGCACAAGTTTCTCAGCTCTTTATACTTCTGTAAGGCCTGGCAGGAGCCTGATTCTTTGTATGGGGCCCACAGTTTGTCCCGCTTTTGGAAGACAGTGAGGAGTTCCAAGGTGAGTCAGTAATTACTGTCTCCTCTGACTCTCTTCTTTTATAGTGCAGCAGTCATCACATGCAGTTTGGAATGTCTGAGAATGAGTCACATTTAGATTTTGATTGGCTGTCCAAACTTGTCATTCACACTCCAGCTTCCTCAGTGGCTACCAGGGAGTGCCAAACACTTGTTTGCTGTCCCTTTCAAATGCCTGTATGCTGTCTGCAACCCTCTGCATTCCGGTTAGCCAATCATGGGGTGAGGAGTCACAAGATGGCGATGTCCATCTATTTGCATGCAGTTCAAATCCTAACTGCTGTTTCACACAAGCTAATGTACTGCTAACTGCTTTTTTAACTCTATGAAACAAATAATCCAATTGGGATTATAATCCAAATTATCCCTAGAGATGCTGACAATCCTCCTGGTTTATTCTTCAGGTGCAGGGGCACTCCCTTTCATTGGCATAACACAACAGAACAAACAGGTAACAACACTCCAGGCCTCCAGCACCAGTTCCTGGCAGAGAAGACAGGCAGCACAGGGCTTAACAGATAAACCCCACCTTTGGTGGTGGGGGGGGAGGGTTACACTGACATATTTCCAATAGAGGAGGAGAGGTAGCAGGATCTGGAAGAACATCACTGGACTCTATATCAATCAAGTTCCCTCTCTAGTAGAGTTTCATCACATCATCAATATGCATGAGATGCCAGCTTTTCCTTTGTCTTTCTTTCTCTCTTCACCCCCTTATCAGTCTCACTTTACTGCATGTCACTTTTTTCACTGCAGTTTCGTAACAAAAAAAGTTATTCCTCTCCCACTGGTCGTGAACACCTCTCTGCCCCTGCAGAACATCCCTCCCACTGCCCGATCATTTCCTTATGTGCTCACACAAAATATCTAAAAACACAATTACCCCCATGCTGTACACTCTACCCACCTATTGCTTCCCCCTTGTGCCTCACTGTCCCCTCCTCTACCTACATTATTGTCTCTCACTTTTTCTCCTGTTATCTCGTTAAAAAATAAACAATTTTGTGTTCCCCTCATGGTGGTCACCTGCCCCCACCATATATCCTGCTCACCTCCTGATCATTTCCCACTGTGCCCTCACAAGATACATAAAAAATACAGTACCACCCCTGCTGTACATTTTACCCACCTATGGTTTCCCCATTGTGCCTACTCAGTCTTCCTCCCTTTCCCTGACTCTGGTAAAATTAATGATGATCAATTGAAGGATGGCAACCAATATTGCAGCAGCAGCAGTGTTACTCTGTTGAAATTGATTTGTATGTTGCATTTTTTTCACCTGCAGTCTGTTAAAAATGCTTGCATGCTGCTCCAGTTGGGGATCATGTGTGTTGCTTCCGGTGGTGGTATGGGCCTCATTTGTCACTGACCCCTCTGCCTGTCCTGTGGTGGGGAGCATATCTGCTGTGCCCGATGGCACTGTGGATCACTTCTGTCTTTGTTCTGACCCCACCTTGCAGTCCTGAGGTCATAATTGCAGACCCAGCAGAGCAGCAGCTCCAGTTGTGGTCTGGATGCATGTTTACTGCACCCACTGGGACTATGGGCCACATTCACACACTTGAAGTCCCGCTGCTCAGTGTAGTCATCCAGGTTGCCAACATCGTTGATGATCTGCATAAACATCTCCCAGCTCTCAGCTCACAGGATGTACTCACTCTTCCGAGTGAGCTGCAACAAATTAGTGCTGGCTACCTCCATGACAATGAATAGCTTGCTGTTATTGCACGTCTGGATGAAGCAGTGGACTTGCGTGATGTGCAGTTGCAGGATGCTCTGCAGGATTGCTGGCTCCAGCACCTACTCCAGTGGAGCCTGCTAGCAGTTAAATATTTTCATGACCACATTCTCCATGTGCTTCTTGAAGCTGGTGATCTTGACCTTTGAGTAGTTGCCTTCTCCACTGTTACAGTATTTCTGAGAAATGTGCTTTTTTCAATGCGTAAATAAAGATTACTACAGTGTTTTATTAACTGTTCAAACTTCAGCTGAAAAGGTAAATCACCTAATACTTTAATGTAATATACTCCACTCTTTTCACATAGATACATAGAATCTGCCATTTGATAAGAGCCGCTTGGCCCACACAGCCTTCCCAATTATTTTTCTACCTTCATTTTTGCTGCAGACCCGTGTGATCTACAGTGCTGGCTCTTCCACCCCTTCCTTAACCCTACAACTCCCTTGTGCCTGTCCCAAGCATTTCTGAACCCCAACATTGTTTTTGCCTCCACTACTTCAGCTGGAAGGAAGGCTGTTCCAGGAATTCACCATTTAATTTGTGCTAAATGCAGTCCATGTCACTCACATTAGTTTGTTTTTTCAGTTGTAGTGCTTCCCTTTAGGCAGTGTTGGGGACAAGATTCATGAGTCTAAAGGAAGAAAAAGGCTTTGTTTTGCAAATCTTTGAACTGCTGCAGTGCTGATTATTTAATTAGTGACACCTATTCCAGCTTTAGTAATTTAATTAACACTTTGCAACTCCTACTGAAAAAAACTGAACTCTGTGACTCGCAGCACCTAGCACCTAGGAAAAGAACTCTGCTGTAGTTGTTTGAGGAATTCAACATAACCACCTGCTGAGCAGTTCATTGGTTTTGCTATGTACACAGTTTCACAGAATATGGCTGTAATGTTTTACAGTAATATCAGAGATAAGAAAGATAAACCTAAGTACCATTGTAAGGTGTTACTGTAGCTGACAGCATGAATGAGGGAGGTTGTATTTCCCTAATTCTGATATCTGGTCAACCATACAGCTGTTCCCCCCCCTCACTCCAACAGTAAAGTGCTCTCACCACAACACTGCCCCCACCAACCACAGCTCTCTGTTCCTCAGCCATCCCCGTTACAGCATTTCATTCCCATCAGGGTCAGAAAGAGGTACTGCAGTTCAAAAGTATATTACTGGAAGATGATTCCCATGACGTGGGTATAGGATAAAATGTAATATTGGTTTTCCAGTGACGTCATGCGCTAACTGGCAGTGGATTTTGATAACTCCATCTAACGCTCCTCACTATCAGAAAATTTTAAGATTTTACCTCACATTGGAAGAGAGAACATACCTGGGAGAACACCAAAATGTCCAGTCATCAACCTAAAGGAGGGTCGGGGTCTCCAGCGGGCAAACTGAGACAATTAATCAATGATGAAAAAAACACCATGAAGGCATCAAGGCCCAGGACATCCCAATCTCAGCCCCCGACATTAATTTCATCACTGGAACCTGAGGAGGAATATGATGATGAAGGGGCACTGCTCACAACAACTGATGCCATGATCAATAAAGTAATAACCACAGTTAATACTGTTGAATTTGCACTCGTAAACTTAAAAATTCACCTCAAGGTGCTTGACAAAAAAATCAGTACTATGCAGAAACAGATTGGCGAGCTGATGGACACAAAAGGGGCACACGGCAGAGTGCTCTTGTGCTTATTAAATAGGGACCAGGAAGTGCAAGCCAGGATGGAAGACACCAAGAATCGGGCATGCCACAAAAACTTCAGGATTCATGTGGTTAGAGAAGGGATGGAGGACGCATTCACGTCAATGCTGGACTTTGTTGGCCATGTCCTGAAAAATGTGCTAAAAATGCCCCCAAACATCCCACTCAATATCGAAAGGGCCCACAGATCTTTAGGGCCAAAGCAGAAGGAGCCAACTGCTAAACTGCGCTCCATTATAGTGCGAATGCTACATTTTCAATTAAAGGAAGCCATACTTACAAAAGCCTGGAAACAAAAGTATTGTATGATGAGCAATAGATTTTTTTTTTACCAGAATATTTAATCAATGCTGCAGGTAAAGCGACAGAAAGCGAGATGGATTTTCAAACAAATAAAAAAAGAATCTTTAAAGCACAAGTCTTGTACCCAGCATGAATGAAAATTTTCATGGAAGGGGGCACAAGGATTTTTGAAAATACAGCAGCATCAAAAATCCTAAAATATTGGGGCATAGCGTGCCCAGACACAGGATGGAAGAGTTAGAAGAACTGACAGAATACTTGACAGCTGGTGGGGAGTAATAGAAAATGGCAAAGAATGGACAATGAGATCCAACACCAGATGAAGAAAGATGTGAATGTCCTAATTTCAAGCTGTGCAGACTGAGCTGGCAAAGACAAGAAATAAAATGGCTGAGTAACAGTTTTTCTGTCATGGTTTGCCTACATGGACTAAAATGTTCTCTGATATGCTTGCACTTGCACTACGAGGGTGCGATGCAGAACTTGCATAGCAGAAAATGGATATAAGAGGTATTCTCTGATCACAATGTAAAGTTTATGGGAAGGGGGAGAAGAAAACAGGAGGAAACTTGGAAATTTGTTGTTGTCCTGTTTTTGTACATGTATTTAAAGTGGTAATAAAGTAGGGGTGAAAGGGAGGATGGGGACGGTCAAAAAAACAGAAGGGCCATAAGGTAAAGTAATGAACCAAGTGACAGCTGAAGAGGGCGGAAAACTGATTAGTGGCAAGGGAAGAACACACTTGAAAGGCTGTCACACTTGGTAACTGACAAAGGAAACTGACTAGATGGCAAAGAACTAGTCAGCAAAACTGGCTGACAGAGAACAGCATTCATTTTTAAAAGGGGGGGCTAGAAAACATGGGGAGGGAGGTAATGAATGAACAGCAAAAAGTGATTTCAACTTTGGCTCTGAGTCGCTAATGAAAAGATAGGAAGGGGGAAAAGAGAAGAATGAACAGAGGGGATTAGATCAGAATGGTGTACAGGGGACTTGCAAACAAAAATTGTAGGACAGAACTGTGCAAAACGTTGGACTGATTGGACATATGAGGGGGAGAAATGAGTCACAGAGGGTGGCAGGAACTGACGACCCCAATCTCAATGCACATTATTAAATGTGTGGGAAAGAGAAGAAACAGAGGGATACATGTTATATTGACCTGATTCCATGGCAGGGAGATCTAGGCACAGCGGGCAATAGAGAGGAGGAAGGAGAAAGAAACATTTTACCAGTGTGGTGGGATATCTCTGGTGATAGCGGGTTAGAACAAAACCATAGGCATGAAATAAAAGCTGATCCTGGGTGACCCCTCAAACCCCTCAAAAAAAAAAAAATAGTTTGGGAAGTGATGAAAGGACCTCCTAGGATTTGAACAGAGGAATTGAACCATAAGGGGGAGGGGAAAACAGGGGGAAGGAAGAGGACAACAGTGAGACATTAAATGGGCTACAGACACTTCTCCCCTTTCTGTAAAAAAGAGACAAGTTGGTAAAGGAGGAGAGGGTGGAATGTCTATGTTCCAGTTGCCTTTGGGCTTGTGGGAGGTGGGCTAACTTGCTTCACAAGCTGAAGTGTTACCCCTCACAACACCAACGTGAGAGTTCATCTAGGTCCAGGAGACCAGCTTTAGGAGTTCCTGAAGCTGAACAAAACAATCCTAAAGTCACATAAAGGAAAGAAAAATACATGATTTCCAGAAATGTTGTGTATAATGTACATAATGTACATGTTCAGTGTTGTAAGTTATATGTTAAACCAGTTTAACAGGGCAAAAAAGATGCGGAGAAAAATGGAAAAATAAGGCACCCGAGGAAGGACGGTTGGAAAGCTAACAGATTTGTACCTTCAAACAAACATGAATAAAATCAGTATTACATCCCTTAACATGAAGGGGATCAATTCAGTGATTAAAAGGGCCAAGATTCTGGCTGCACTTAAAAACTGCCATAGTGATATAGCATTTGTGCAGGAAACACATCTCTCTGAGATAGAACAACAGAAATTGAAAAGAAATTGGGTGGGACAGGTGGTGGCATCCTCACACCCTTCTGCATAAAGAAATACAATGGGATTTTAATAAGAAAGGGGTTGGGATTGAGATCCAAAACACCAAATGAGACACAGAAGGGAGATGGATTCTAGTATCAGGTCAGATCTGAGGGTTGGTGGTACATCTTATAAACATATATGCCCCGAACATGGGGGCAATGACGTTCTTGAGGGAGGTGCTTCAGGAGGTAGCTATTCTACCTGCTGGATGCACCACTATGGGGGGAGGGTTCAACTGTGTGATCGCCCCACAATATGACAGAACCTCAAAGAACAAAAATACAAAATGGGGCAGCTAGTAAAACATTGAAAGATCACTTAAAAGAACAGGGACTGGTAGATATATGAAAGGGAACAACATAAGGGGGAAAGGGACTTTTCTTTGTTCTCTCACCATCAGCAGGAGTACTCCTGCATCGACATGTTCTTTACCCATAAAAATGAGATGCACAGTGTGCTACACAGTAAAATTCACCAGATTATTACCTCTGATCATGCCCCCGTATCTGCAGAAATATACTTAAATCACACACAGAAACAAACATGGAGATTTAATACATCTTTATTTAATGATAAGATGTTCAATGAGAAAATGATAAAACAAATGAAAACATATAGGCAATTCAATGAGGGAGGAGGTACAGGAGCCAAATTTGTGGGATATAAAAGTGGTACTTGATGGTCAGATAATTAGTTGATCATCCATGAGAAAGCTGCAAAGACCGGAGCAGCAACAAACCTCAGAAAAGAAATTACAAGAGTACAAGCACAGAAAAAAACAACTCAACAAAAAACACTTCAAGAAATTACAAAGACTAGAAAAGAACTACAAGACCTGAACACTAGAAAAATAGGACAACTTGGATATATGGCACACAGATATTATGAAGTAGGGGGAAGTTACCAGATCTGCTTGCTTTTAGATTAAGAAAAGAGGCAGCTAAAAGAACAGTGACCAGAATCAAGAAAAATGTCAACAGCATACAGGGAGAGACAGACCAGGGAAAATTGCACAAATCTTTGCACAATTTTACTCCATCTTATATAAGGAGGAACAGGGGCCACAGAGAACAGAGAAAATAAAAACATTTTCGCATCAATTACATCTACCTAAATTGTCACAAGATTGACTGTGCATATCTAAATACCCCAATCAGTGATGAGGAGGTCAGTAATACAACTGCAGGCCTCCCATCTAAAAAATCTCCTGGACCTGATGGTTTCAACACACACTTCTATAAACTACTTAACCAGCAGATTTCCCCATTGTTAGGTAAACTTTTTAGACACTGCCAGGAAGAGGGAATAACTCCCCAAACATGGGATAAAGCGCTGGTCACAGTGATCCCAAAACCAGGTAAAAATAAGGAAGTGTGTGAGTCCTAC
The DNA here is from genome assembly GCA_016271365.2 of Neoceratodus forsteri. Lineage (NCBI taxonomy): Eukaryota > Metazoa > Chordata > Ceratodontiformes > Ceratodontidae > Neoceratodus > Neoceratodus forsteri. Next base: position 785,844,808 of record CM057449.1, on the reverse strand, counting down.
AGGCCCATATCCTTCCTCAACCAATATTTGAAATTCTTTACAAAAATAATGGCCACAAGAGTACAAAAGTTAGCTCCAGACCTGATACACCAGGACCAGTCAGGCTTTATTCCCAAGAGACATTTGGGGAAAATATAAGAAGGATGCAGAACATTCTTGCGGATGGTAGGTCTTGCAGGGAATCCCAGATAGCCATTTTAACAGATGCTGAGAAAGCTTTTGATAGGCTGAGCTGGGAGTTTCTGCAAGCTACTATGAAGCACATGGGGTTCCCAGAAGAATTCCTAACATCGATAGGCACATTATATAAATCACCACAGGCCAAGGTAAAGGTGACATCCCAGAAATTCAGCATTGAGAGGGGCACCAGGCAGGGATGCCCTTTATCACCTCTCCTGTTTGCAGTAAGCATAGAGCCCCTGGCATAAGCTATAAGAGCAAGTACAGAGGTACAGGGAATTAGGGTAGGTGGAGTGGAGAATAAAATCTTATAGTAACTGGTCAGCAATTTTTTCCATTGACTGACCGAGTTATTATTTGCTGTTATAACCCACAGGTTATAACAAACACACACCACATCAGTCAAATGCAAGCCATTCCAGATTGGCTCTGCACCTGTAATGGGCGGGCTAAACATCACTACAAACATGGTGGCTCCTCATCCCACTTAGCGATGAGCTGCCACAGCGGGAACCATCGTGCTTTCTAGGGTTAAGTTTTCAACTTATTTGGTTGATCCTCTTGTCTGGAACCACGCCACATAAAATTCCCCAAGACCGGCTCTGAACTGCTCCTCTAAATAGAAATGGCTCCAAAGCGATCCACAACCGGGAACAGCTCCGCAGTGCTTCTCAAAGGTAAGCATCATCCCAAGAAACTCAAAGGCAAATGGTATCAAAACACAAACGTCTTGACAAAAACAGATTCCTCAGAAAGAAACTCTTTTCTGACAAAAAGAGAGCGAGAGAGAGTGTGTGTGTGTTGTCTGTGACGAACAGCATGCAGCAGCAAGCAGCAGCACAATCCATTGAGGGAAAAAATTGCTAACCAGCAATTATAAATAATAAAAGACAAGGAATTGTGCTATTACTCGAATTTAATGGTTGCCTGAGGTGTGGGATGCTTTGATAAACCCCTCGGGCGGTTTATGTAACATCTCGCACCTCAGGCAACCATTAAATTGTCGTTAAGCACACTTCCCCATCCATTATTGTATGTTATATGCAGATGACACAGTCATCTATCTTCAGGACCCCCAAAACAATCTCAAACTGCTACTAGAAATAACACACCAATATAGGGAAATTTCAGGGTTCAAAATGAATGTAAATAAAACTGAAATAGTGCAAATTAGTGGTTGGGAGAGTGAGGAGATGAAAAGGATATTGCCAGGCAGGTGGAATGCAGGGTCAGTGAGATATCTGGGAATTCAGATTCCTAAGAATTTAGACCATCTACTGTATAGCAAAAGAACTATGGAAAGTTGAATCAGGAGGAACTCACTGATTTCAAAAGATGGACGTCACTGCCTTTGTCCTTCACCAATTCAGTAGAAACTTACAAAATGAATATTTTACCCAGATTCCTGTTTTCTATTTCAGAACCTACCCTTTCGGGTACCCAGTAAAGACTGGAGAGAAATTACAGGGAGCATGAAAAAATTCATCTGGCAAGGCAGGAAGCCTAGACTAAAATGGCAGATCCTGATGAGGCGTAACACAAAGGGGGGCTATAATGTCCCAAACATCAGACAGTACTATGTAGTAGCCCAGTTAGGAGATTTGATAGACCTGCTAAACTCATATAGAGAGGGATGATATGGAAGTCCATACAGAAGGGAACTTACAGAGGGTTACACCTGGATAGTCTAGGATGGGAGGTAAAATCCTTACAGGACATATCGGGCCTAACAAATAGATGGACGACTCAAGTGGATCGAGGGGGTTTTAGAGGGTGCAGGTGCAACCCCCATTGCAACTTACTTGCTTGCTGCTGCTGCATTTTACTTTGCTGGAGAAGTCTAATATATCGATTGTAAGAAAATATACATTCAAAACTATAGCTTATGTTTATATGTTCAGTCAAAATGTAATGAAAAGGATGGTTTAAAAGATTAAATCATTACAAAAAGTTGCATATCAAGTAGGCACACCACCACAGCACCCCCATTGTAAAATCCTGGATCCTCCACTGTGGACGAGCCAAACGTATAAAACATGGATCACAACAAAAAAAGGATTAAAAATTATAGAAACTCACACAATGGATCCCATTCTGGAAGCATAAGAATTTCATCCCAGCTAGGACAGACTACACATTTAAAAGATGGGGAAGTAGGGGGTTATAATTCACACAACTTTTCACAGGCCAAACCATGAAAACATTCCATCAGCTTCAAAGGGAATTCCAACTCCCACACTCAGATCTGTTTAGATACTACCAGCTAAAGGCATATATATTAGAATATAAAATAGCTCAGCAGGAATGGGTGAAGCAGCATGAATTAGTGGTAAGGCTATATGTTTTGTCTCAGTCCAGCTGTACGAAATAAGTGATATCTAACCTCTATGCTAAACTTAATTCAGATACAGATGTGGTAGAAATAGAAAAGATTCAATCCCAGCTGGGAAGAAGAATTGCACTGAACAAGATCCCCTAAGAATTAGATACAAATTTGGCAAGCTATTCATCAAACCACCCTCTCTGGCATCTGGCGAGAATTCAGGTGGAAGATGGTAAGTAGATTCTTCCTGACTCTAAATAGAACAAAACATTTCAGCTCGGGTGCATCAGGTAGGTGTTAGAGGGACTGCAAGATGGGGACACACACACACACACACACACACACACACACACACACACACACACACACACACACTACTGGTCCTGTGAGGTGCTGGAGAATTATTGGTAAGAGGTACCAGAATGGATAGGAAAGATTATGGAACTGACCCAGAGTATGGACAGGTGGAATTTAATAGGTGGGCTGTATCCCAAACAAATAAAGGGAAATGCCAAAAAATATATTTACAGTATTTTAATAGCAGTTGTAACCAAGGCTATCACACAGAAATTGCTTACAAACATACCTCCGACTAAGGAGGATTGGATTAAAAAGTGTAAAAAGATCAAAGAAATGGAATTAATTACAGCCAGACTTAGCCTTAATACAGATCAATTTAATACCAGATGGTTACCCTTCACTCGTATGATTGAAGAATTGGAAGGGACACAAATACTGGAACAGTTAGTTTATGATTAAAAGTATAACATAGCCCATCTAAGAAAAGGGGCCTTGTAATTTTAGATAAGGTACTAACCTTTTTACCTAGTTATTAAATGTTGGTTGCTGGTTTTTTACCTTTTTTTTTATTTTAATTTTTTAGGACAGCGCATGAAAGGTTAATAGAGGTGCATCTTTTAGATGCCAGTAAAGATGTTGAAGGCTTAGCTATTAATGTATAGAAATTGATAATCAATATAGCAGTACAGGAATCAGATGTCTTTCTTTTAATAGGGAAAAGAGTGGAAATACAGAAGAGAAAATGTTAGCAGGGACAGTAACCTCGCTCTGATATATCTGTTTTAATGTATGTATTTGAATCAAATGTACTGTACATAATGAAGTCATTCTAATAAAAATAAGTTTTTTTTAAAATGTAATATTGCTGCCCGTGAATACCACTTTTCACCACACACTGCCCAGCAACTGGGGCTCATTAGTAATAGAAACAATCACATCTCTACTTAACTATTACTCGTTACACAACAATTCTGTTGTGCACTGAGAAGTAATGTGGTATGTGTGCATGTGGGAGGGGGTGTAAGGCAGACAAACTGTGAGATTTGGAAAATAAAACCTCCCTCATTTGTGTCATTAACTGCATAAAATTCAGTCTGATATCTTTTGCACCTTTGGTACATTGATTTTTTTTTATTGTTTCTGAATATGCATGTTTATCAGATTAGTGCTATTTTGTCTCCACACATCCCCACCCCCCTCGCAACAGAAATAGTTTTCTCTATACCTACACATTCATAACTCTACATGAACTTCTGCTAAAAAATTATCCCTCCCCTGCTCCCTACCTATCTTTGTGGGTGGTGTATACTGCTGTCCAAGCCTCCTGTCATCCTCTATCACAGATCTCATCTCTACTCTCATCACTCACTCAACAACTGGTGAACTCCTCAGCCTCGAGAATGTCAACATTAATTGGCTTTCCTGTACACAATCCACATTCTGTTACATCTCCTCCCTGAATCTCACACAATTGATCTCTGAACCAACCCATTCAAATCGTAAGTCAGGCAAGAATACCCTGCTAGACTGGGTTCCAGCATCTCATCCCCACCGTAGTTGCATCAGAAATCCTGTCAGATGCGCTCTGTGATCACCAAATGGTCTACTGGATGCGAAAAATCTACCACTTCAAAGCCCCACCAAACATCCTCCTCCTCCACTCATTTGGATCTTTAGATGTGTCCTCCCTCCACGAGCAACTCCTTGGAATTGATTGGTCTCCGACTGCAAAAGCCTCCTTTGTCGATTCAGTGCAGGGCTACTTCAAAATCCAGTTCATGAATGTTTGGGACTGGCACACTCCAATCAAGAAAACCTGGGTCCAAGGCTCTCAAATCCCCTGGTATCAGCTGAACTGCTGGCCTGTCAGTGTGGCTTGTGACCTTGCATGGAAGACTTACAAGGCATCATGCATTCTTGGTGACTTGCTTAAATATCAGACTCTGCAAAATGCTTGCACCGGGGCCATCAGACTTGCCAAAAAAAAATATTTCTCATCCACCTTCCAGAAGAACCTTAACAGCCCCTCCAAATTCTGGAAAGTAGCCCATGCCCTATTCTGCCTGCTGCCCATTCCCCTCCCCCAGTTCTAAAGGTAGGTGACATCACTATTTCCGACCCCCCCGTAGCCATCTAATTCAACATCTTCTTCACCACCTGTGCTTCCACCCTTTTTGCATCCCTACCCCCATCAGCTCCTCCTCCACCAGCTCTTTCTGCACCCACTTCCTCTCCCCTCTGTTTCTCCTTCTCACCAGTCTCCCTCACTGACACCCTAAAAACTCCTCTGGCCTTTAACCCTCATAAGGGCAAAAGCCCGGATGGGCTTGACCTTAAGTTCTTGCACTTGTCTGCCCCCACCATTGCTCTCCCACTCACCTACTTTCTGAATCTCTCTTTTATACTGGCCACTGTCTCTGATGCCTGGAATCCTGCCACAGTCATCCCCCTCCCTAAGGTAGGAGACTCATCAAATCCAGGTAACTTCTGCTTAATATCCCTACTCCCAATCCTTGCAAAACTCCAAGAGCACCTGACACTGGCTCAGCTTTCCCCATTTCTTGACTCCTCCTTCTTCACCCTCTTCCAGTCTGGTTTCCACAAGGCCCACTCCACCACAACCTCCCTTCTCCTGCTCACTTACTCCATTCTCTCTGGCATGGCTCAGGGCCGCATCAACTCTGCCATCTTTGTAGACTTGGCCAAAGCCTTTGACACTGTTGCCCATCCCCTTCTCCTCAACAACCTTGCAGCAACTGGTCTCTCAGAGACTGCTACTGACTGGTTCTGTTCCTATCTCTTGGGTGGGACCCAATCAGTCAGGATAGGCAACTCTCTCTTCCCCCTCTCCCCATCAACACCAGAGTCCCTCAAGGTTTGGTGCTTGGACTGATTCTCTTCTCACTATTTATGAATGACTTACCTGCTGTCTGTTCAACAGCTGACATTCACAAGTACGTGAATGATACTGTTTTGTATACCTCTGGTACCTCCCTCTCTGATGTGGCATCCAGTCTCCAACTGGCCTTCAATAATGTCCAGCACTGGTTTCGCACAAATCAACTGTCCCTCAATGCCAAAAAGACGGTCTCTCTATATAGATATAGGTGAAGTCGGCAAACCCCGCTCCGTGAAAAATTTCGCACATTTCGCAACATATTTTGTGGATGCAAAGAGCAAAATTTCGATCACAAAATACAGAATTGAATTTTGCCTGCAAATGGCAGAATTTCACCACTCGTGGGTGAAACTCCACCATTTGCTGGTGAAATTCCGCATTTCGCAGGTGGAATTTCACAAATTCACACCCACACAATATTTTGTGGATCGCTCAAAATTCACGAAATATTTCATGCAGGGAAATTACCGACTTCACCGGAACTTCACCAGCGTAATTAAACTTTGGCACATCTCTATCTCTATGACCTTTGGCACAAGGAAAAAGGCTCACCAGGCTTACAGCCATCCCCTACCTTCCACACCCCTGAGGCGTCCCTTTTAGAGGATGTCTCCTCCTTTAATACCACAGGCTCTGGCTAGACAGGAACCTCAACTTTGCTGGACATGTGAATGCTATCCACAAAAAGTTGCAGCCCAAACTTGGTGCTCTGTACAGACATAGTGGCTGCATCCCCCTCAGGCCCGAAGTGAGATCATCTAGAAGATGATCCTCCCAATTTTTGGCTTTGGAAATGTAGTTTACAGTGTTGCTCCTAAGTCCACCCTCACCAGACTGAACATCCTATTCAACTGCTTCTGTTGGTTTGCTCTAAACTGTCTACCACCAGGTACACATCACTGTGACCTCTACACCACCCTCTCCTTCCCACCTCTTGTAGCCAGACACCTTGCCCATAGTGCCTCATTAGTTGGAAGTTCTGGCTTGGCTCCCTTCCACCCTGCCTAAACACCCTCCACTCCACCCCTCCTACTACCACTTACACCCTTTGCAACTCCTCCTACAGGACCCTTGCCCTCCCTGCCTGAACTTCCACTTCAGGATGGGCTGCCTTCTCCTATCATTTTCCTAATATCTGGAACTCCCTTCCCTTAGATATACCGCTCCGCCCCATCCACTAACTCGTTGTCCTATCTTCTCCAAAACTACATTTCCCTATCCTGCAATTGCTCCTGACCCACATGCCCTTCCCTACTATTCAATCAATCAAGATTTATTTATAAAAAAGCGCAATTCGCAAAATGACCAAAGGGCTTCATTTCTCTCACTACTCCCCCTACCCACCCTCCTACCCCTACACTCTTCCAAAATTTCCACTTCCATCATTTTTATCCCATTCCCTTTCCTCCCCCTTTTTAAGCTAGCCACTTCCCCACGATACAGGCTAAGTGGGCTCTGTGCAGTTTCAATCCATTGTGTGGTTCCGCTCCAGAGTGTTACAGTTTACCTCCCCTCTATTATACAGCGAAAATGCTTAACATAGCCTCATTGTTTTCTGTTGTATGTAGAAACATAGAAACATAGAACTTGACGGCAGTTAAGGACCACCTGGCCCACCGTCTGCCCATTTCCCTACCTACTGTATAATCTCCACATCCTCTTTGTTCTGTGGCCTACCTCTTCCTTCCTAACACTAGTTTTACCTTCTGTCTGTCCCATGCATTCTTGAATTTGACAACTGTTTTTGCCCTCACAATCTCCTTCAGGAGGCTGTTCCATGCATCCACCACCCTTTCTGTGAAACAATGCTTCCTCATGTTGCCCCTGAGTCTTCCCCCTCCAACCTCATATTGTGACTCCTTGTTCTTGCACATCTCCTTTTCTGAAATATACTGCCCTTTTGAACTCTGTAGGTCCCCTTGAGGTATTTGAATGTCTCTATCATATCCCCCTCTCCCCATCATCCAGAATATACATATTGAGTTCTCTCAATCACACCTTGTATGGTTTCTGGTGTAGCCCCTGTAGTATTTTCATTGCCCTTCTCTGGACTGCCTCCACCCATCAATGACTTTTCAGAGATGAGGTCTCCAGAACTGCACAGAGTACTCTAGATGGGGCCTCACCAACTGCCTGTACAGCAGCATCACCACCTCCTGTTTTCTACTGGTGATACCTCCCCCTATGCACCCAAGCATTCCACCAGCTTTCTCACTGCCTTCTAACACTGTTTGGCAACTTTTAGATCATCTGTTATGACTACCCCAGGTCCCTTTCCATTTTGGTTGCTGTTAGTACCCCCCCCCATTGTGTATTCCTCCCCTGGGTTTTTGTTCCCCAAATGCATGATTTTGCACTTCTTGGCATTGAATCCAAGCTGCCACACTCTTGACCACTCCTCCAACTTGCCTAAGTCGCTCATTTGCTCCTTCGGGGTCAACCCCGTGCAGATCATGATGTCATCTGCAAAACCCCGTACTTTTTCCTTCAAGTCTATCCACAATGTAGCTTACAAAGACATTAAAAAGGACCAGCCCCAGCACTGAATCCTGTGGCAGCCCCCTGGTTATCCCCCTTTCTTCAGATTGAACTCTATTTACCACCATCTGAGTACTGTTGCTAAGCCAATTTCTGACCAGTTTACCACCTTGGGATCTACTCCCAGATTGCCCAACTTGTTTACTAATCTCTTGTGTGGGGCTGTGTAAAATGCCTTGCTAAAATCTAGATAGACCATGTCCACCACCCCTCCCTGATCTACTACCCTTGTCACCCAGTCAAAGAAATCTATCAGATTCATTTGACACTACCTTCCTGTTGTGAATCCATGTTTCCTTAGGTCCTGTGCCCCACTGGCTTCTAGATATTCTACAATCCTTTCCTTTAACAGCAGTTCTGTCATCTTTCCCACCACAGAGGTCAAACTGACTGGTCTATAGTTACCTGCTTCTACTCTGCTTTCACACTTGTGAAGGGGCATCATGTTTGCCCTCCTCCAGTCCTCTGGTACTACTCCCTCCTCCAATGATTTCTTGAATAGGACTGTCAGTGGTGACAGTATCACTTCTCTGAGCTCTTTTAGTATTCTGGGATGTATCCCATCTGGACCCACTGCCTTATCCACCTTCAATTTCAAGAGTTCCTCTAGGATTCTCTCTCTTCTGTGAATGGACTGGTGTCAACCCCTCTTTCCTGTGTGTCTACTTGCTAATATTGGTCCATCCCCATCCACTTCTTTTGTGAATACTGAGCAAAAGTATTCATGCAGTATAGTATCTGTCTTTTCCAGCTCCCCTCCGCCCACCCCCACCCCCCTTTTACTAAGCCTCACTATCCCTCCGTTGGCCTTTCTTCTTTCCCTTATTTAGCGGAAGAAGGTTTTGTCCCCATCTTTCACTGTCTGGGCTATCCTTTCCTCTGTTTTTGTCTTTGCACTTCTGACTGGTTTACCCACCTCCCTCTTCTTTGCCTGATATAGTTCCTTGTGTTCCTCCCTTTGCATTTCCTTGTATTTCCCTAATGCCAATTTTTTCCTCTCTAACCTTCCCTGCCACTTCTTTTGAAAACCGTAATGGTTTACTTTTTCTTCTGGCATTGTTCACTAGCTTCACACAAAGGCTTGTTGCCTCTGTTATGGCTCTCTTGTGGTTCTCCCACTGTACCTCTACTTCCCCTTCCTAACCCTGTGCCACTGTTTTCTTGAGACATTCACCTATTTTAGTAAAGTCGGCTATCTTGAAGTCAAGGACTCTGGCTTTAGTGTGGCTTGAGAATTCTTTTACTGTCTTTACCCTGAACCACACTGTATATGGTCACTGGACCCCAGATGGCTGCCCACCGATACATCCATTATTCTGTCTCCATTTGTGAGCACCAGGTCCAATATTGCCCCCTCATGGGTAGGTTCCCCCACAAGTTGCATGAAGCATGCCCCTTGCAGGGCATCAAGAATGACTTTGCTCCAAGACGTGGCTGCAGCATAGGTGCTCCAGTTAACATCAGGCATATTTAGGTCTGTTACCAACAACAATTCTCCTTTCTCTGCCATTTTAAGAATGTTATCTAGCATGACCCTATCTGTTTCCTCCCATTGTGTGGGGGTGTCTGTAGATGACCCAGGCCCTGACCTACCTTCCAAATGGCTGGCTCTTATGATCAAGCTGAGGCCACTGCTACCCTAATCACTTGCCTCCATCTCAGTCCTCCATAGCCCCCAATTCACTCCAGGGTTGTTCCGCTATCACCACCTCCTATGGGGAGTCCCAGCCAGGTCCACATCCCTTACAAACGGTTTGTGGACATGAATTAAGCACTGGCACAGGGACCACTCTCCAAGGCCTACAAATTCTTTGGTCTGCGACCTGCCCAGACTTCATGGACCAGCACACCAGGACTTGTCCCTACATACAGGCCCCTTAAACGGGTGAAAGGCTCCCTGGCTCCCTTGACCCCCCTCAGGCTGCCCTGCCATAATGGGGGTATGAGGGGAACCTCTGTCACCAGTTCCCCTCCTGAGAGAGCCCTGCCACAGCCCTCCCAGCCCTGGCAACCTGGGAAAACACCAACAGGTTTCATAAAGGGCTCCTAGATCCCTGCTAGGCTCACACAAAGCCTCCTAACACCATAGCCCCCCACAACGCAGGATCTGGCTACTTGTATCCCCACTGGAGCTCCATACCCCCACTCCTCATCAGCCACAGTGCATGAAACTGTCCTGACTGCACTTTACTTTGGGGGTTTCCCCACTGGCCCTCCTGGACCACCAAGCTCCCTCATTTGCCCACCTATCCTGGTTCTGGTTCTACTCTCCAGCCTTCCCCCCTCCATCTCCAGGTCTAATGCCCGGGCTGGAAAAATGGCCTGCTACTTCCTGTCAGCACCCTTACATGCACCCTTATATACACCCTATTTCTGCCCTCTGCTGCCACCTTGAGGCGTCCAGAGGAATAACCCCCAGAGCACTAAACCCATTTCCTAGCTCGGAGGAAGTAGGAGGAGAAAAGGGATGTCTATACATCGGAATATAAGCCCTACTTTTGCAAGGTGCTTACACTCTTTCCACACCCAGGAAATCATTTCTGGGAATGATGGCAAGGGTCCAGTAACGGTCAACTCCCATCATGTTGAGTATGCACATTCCCCAGCCTTCTGGTGGTGAACACACCATGCCTGGCCACTGGGCACCACCAAACCTTCCTACCTACCCCAAAACTATAACCTAAAACATAATTCCTAAACCCTACCTCTAAAGTACTAGTCAAAAACCATCATTTTAATTCTAAACAGTAAATAATCACTTTTTTATAATAATTTTGCATTTCAAAAACATTTTTCTTAAGCTTTGTTCTAACATTATTTATGGAGGTAGCAGACATTCCTCTAGATACCTCCCACCAAAATTTTTAAACTAAGTTTCTCTGTGTATAGATCCCAGACCAGTCACTTGCACATGCGCACACACACACACATTCTTACACCAATCTTTCTGAAACATAATTTATCATGATAATAAAACAGTAACTGTAAAAGTTTTCCAATTTAAGAGTTTGATTAGCAAACTGAATCAAAGTCACTATATCTGGGCTGCAACCCGCCCAACGAACCCAGAACGCAACTCCCCATTGGTCATGAGGGCCATAAGTGTCCTGCCCTCCCCCAAGCTGTAACCCACACAATGAATGCAGAACGCAGCTCCCTGCTGATCGTGAGGGCTACCAGTCTCCTGCTCTCCCCTGAGCTGCAACCTGCCCAACGAACGCAGAACGCAGCTCCCCGCTAGTCAAGAGGGCCACCAGTGTCCTGCCCTCCCCCATGCTACAACCTGCCTGACGATCGCAGAATGCAGGTACAATGAGAGGCAGGCCAGCTTCTCTCTCTCTGTTTGAACCAGAGGAGCGTGTGTGTGCATGTGGAACAATGGACTCTGATTTTGGTGCCAGTATTTAAACTTGGCCTGTGAGCCCCTCTGCCTTTAACCATCGGCACAGCACTGCTGATAGGATTTTTTTCTGCTGCTGCATCTGATATTTGTGCATTATTACCCCTTTCACTGGGAGCTTTAATTGATTTTTACATTGTTAATCTGCTTAGTTTGTTTATTCTGCTGCTTCATGTAATATTTGTGCATTATTATCCCTTTTACTGGGAGCTTTAATTGATTTCTACATTGTTAATCTGCTTAGTTTGTTAATTCTACTGCTACATCTGATATTTGTGCATTATCACCCCTTTTACTGGGAGCTTTAATCTATTCCTAGGCCAGTCTACTTATCTGACTACCATAGCTGGAGTTTTACCACATTCTCTGGGAGCTGAAACTGATTTTTATGCTGTAACTTTAATTAATTTGAATCCAGCTCAATTTAGCAGCTCTCGTCATGACAGCATTAGTTTAACTTGCTGTAGTGCACCACATTTCTGCACTGTAGACAAGCAGTTGCTGAACTAGATTGCAGTGCAGAATTACTCCTTTTACAAGGATTTAATTCAATTCCAAGGCTGCACTCTGGACTAAACTGTTTAAATTGCTGCCTAGCTTAAATGCTGGGTCTCCCCCACTGGGTGAAAAGCCTTTCCATGTGCTTCCATTAAATGCAAGCCAAAGCACAATTCAAATTAATTGAGCCCACCCATAGCAATTCCTTAGAATTTATTTTAGCCACACCTCCCCTAACCTGCTTAAATTAACCATCCCCTTCTGTTTTCTCCTCGGCTCTCCACTGGTTGTGAGGGCCACCAGTGTCCTGCTCTCCCCTGAGCTGCAACCCACCCAACAAACGCATAACGCAGGTACAACAAGAGGCATGTCAGTTTCTCTCTCTGTTTGAACCGGAGGAGTGTGTGTGTGTGTGTGTGTGTGTGTGTGTGTGTGTGTGTGTGTGTGTGTGTGTGTGTGTGTGTGGCGTGCATGTGCAAGGCCTCGCCGCCCCCCCCACCACCCTTGGTGAACTACCCAATATATAGGCAGTATCACGTGTAGCTGTAAACCAAACACCGACTTTCCCTTTGCAGCTTATCTACAACCACCACTGAGTGGCCACTAGAAGTCCTATTTGCTCCCCAAACCCAGCCAACAACACGTGCTGCCCTTCTCCTAACTATTATTTTCTTCTTGCCCTTAGTGTCCCTCCTCCCTCCTCCTACCCTGCATCGCTGCCATGTTCCCTAATACTTAACCCCCAGAGCACACTCACACTGCCTCTGCTGACCCCACCATTGATCACCCCCCACTCCCCTCAATTGGCTTCCCGGTCCTACCATCCTCCCACTCTCTTTTCACCTAGGGCTCTCAGCCATAAAATTCCTGCTCAGGATTCCTCATCACAGTCCTCCCAGCTACCTTCTGCTCACCACAAGTTACAATGGGCCATGCCTATAACTAAACTGCTGATAACACTACTGCTCCTCCTGGCAGGGACATTGAGTTAAACCCTGGTCCAACCCCTCTCACCTGTCACAACCCTCTCCTCTCTCCAACTACCCTGGGGCCTAAAATTAGCTCACCTAAATATATGTAGCATCCTACACAAACTATCCTTGCTACAATCCATTGATCTATCTCTGCGTCCTGACATCTTGATTTTCTCGAGACCTGGCTGAAGTCACTCAACCAGGATGCTGAGCTAGCTATTCCTGGCTACTCCATCATTCACCATGACCACACAGGTAACAAAATAGGTGGTGGCATAGCCATGTGCATCTCATCCAGCTCCAGTTCACACCAGTCTGGCTACCCACACCACACTGTCCATTGATGCCTTGCTAATAAAAATCTCTCTCCCTCTCAATTCCCATTTTTATAGAAGGCTCCTATTGCTCTCCGGACTACCCTATGCCTGCTGTCTTAGAACTCCTTGGAGACAGTATAGCACAGTGGTGTAAGGCTCTGAGCTGCAAATCAGGAGATCTGGGTTGGAATCCCACAGCTCCCACTTGCATAATGTCTGACCCTGGGCAAGTCACTTAACTTCCCTGTGCTCCCAGGTCGCACCTGTAAACAAGCTTTCTGCTTAGTGTGCTACTCTTGGTTAAACAATTGGGGGGGGAAAAAAAAAACACCTGGGCACCCTAAAATCCCTCGCCTCATAGAAACTAGAATTTGATGGCAGATAAGGACCGCTTGGCCCACCCAGTCTGCCCATTTCCCTACCTGATGGATAAGCTGCAGATTCTAGTTAATCAACAGCTTACTTCCTCCTGCCCCCCACTAGAATTGCCTTATGCCTGTCCCATGCATTCTTGAATTTTGAATTTTCCCACTGTTCCTGACTCCACAACCTCCTCAGGAAGGCTGTTCCATGCATCCACAACTCCCTCTGTGAAAAAATACTTTCTAACATTACCTTTGAGCCATCCCACCTCTATCTTCAAATTGTGCCCCCTTGTTCTTGCACATCTATTTTTTCTGAAAGATACTTCCCTCTTGTACCTTGTTAATTCCCTTGAGATACTTGAAAGTTTCTATCATGTCCCCCCTCTCCCTCCTTTCCTCAATGGTAGACATATTAAGCTGCTTTAGTCTCTCCTTGTATGTCTTCTGGTGCAGACCTTGCACCATTTTTGTTGCCCTCCTCTGAACAGCCTCCACTCTGTATGTCTTTGCTGAGATGGGGTCTCCAGAATTGCACGCAGTACTCCAGATGGGGTCTCACTAATTGTCTGTAGAGAGGGATAACAACTTCCTTTTTTCTACTGTTGATGCCTCTCATTATGCATCCCAGTATCCCCCCAGCCCTCCTTACTGCCTTCTCACATTGCTTGCCCACCTTTAGGTCATCTGATATAATTACTCCTAGGTCTCTTTTGATTTTTGTTGTTATTTACTCACCCATTGTGTACTCTTCCCCTGGGTTTTTGTTTCCCAGATGCATTACCTTGCACTTCTTTGCATTGAATCTGAGCTGCCACATATTTGACCATTCTTCCAACCTTGCCAAGTCCCTTACGGGGCAAGTTCCAGGTTTCATAACCAAGTGGCAGCACTAAACCTTTTTCAACAGATCACTGAACCCACGTGTCTAAACCCTAAATCCCACAACCATTCCCTCTCGGGCAGGGCCCTCACCTCACATCCACATCGGGTACTTGCTTCTGGACTCCTCCCAGACTCTAAGTGGCCACCACATGATTTACTTGGTACGGAAAATATTCTGATCCAATGTACCACCACCAAGGATTCTCCTCAACAGGTCCTATAAATCCTTGGACCTTGATTCACTCCTAAATGACCTTACTAACACTGATTGGTCCTTCATCCCCAAGGCCACCCCTATTGATTCTACCCTGGATTACTTTAAGTTCAGATTCTTTGCCATCTGGGACTACTATGCCCAGTGCGGAAGGCCTGGTAAGGGAGCACATCTGCCTTGAATCTCAGCTGACCTCATGGCCCACCTCAAGCTAGGGACCAGGCTTGGAAAGCTTACAAGTTATCTAAATTTCAAGTGGAGCACTAACACTACTGCACACTGTGCAATGCCTGTGCAAGGCTTATCTGACAGGTTAAAGCAAGCTACTCAAAGCCTCCTTCAATAATAGCCTAAACGTCTGCAGCTAAGTTTTAAAAGGTGATTAACCTGCTCCTGTCTCCTCATGCCCTCCCCCACCCGCCTAGAGGTAGGCAGCTCCAGTGTCACAGAACATCATGCCATGACCTCTGTATTCAACACCTTCTTCACTAACTGCTCATCCACCCTCTTGTCCACTCTCCATCTGTCCCGGCCCTCCTGAAGTCACCCATACCCACCAAGCCCCACTCCTGGCCTCCTCCTTCTTTAGGCTGGGTACCCTGCACAAAGTTCTTGACGTATTGTTTGTCCTCAATCCCACTAAGGGTAAATGCCCTTTGAGATTGGACTCTAAAAAACTATACCAATCAGCCCCTGCTATTGCAACCTCCCTAGCTGCTCTCTTCAACCTCTCTTTCTCTCTTGCTTCTACCCCTTCAGTCTGGAAGAATGCCACAGTCATCCCCCTCCCTAAAGATGGTGACCCCTCCTCCCCTGGCAACTACTGCCCCATCTCCTTCCTCCCCACACTTGCCAAAATCCAGGAGCATTTAGCCCTCTCACAACTCTCCTCCTTTCTTGACTCCTCCTCTCTCTTCTCACCTTACCAGTCTTGATTCAGGAAATCACACTCCACCATCGCTTCCTCCTAAGATTCACTGATTCCATCCTTACGGGCACAGATAAAGGTCATATCACCTCAACTATTTTTGTCGATCTAGCAGAGGCATTCAGCACTGTCTCATGCCTTTTCCTGTCCAAGCTCTCCCACGAGGCTCTCCAATGCAGCCACCAGCTGGTTCCACTCCTACCTGGCAGGCAGATCCCAATCAGTCAGAGTTGGCACTTCCTCCTCCCTGATCCCTCTCTGTCATCACTGGGGTCCCCAAGGCTCGGTCCTTGGCCCGATCCTGTTCTCTATTTTCCTTAATGACCTGCCTGCATCTTTCCCACATACATCTGTTCACATGTATGCTGACAATAAGGTACTGTATACATCGGCCCATCTCCTCTGAAGTGGCGTCCAGGCTCCAGCAGGACTTCAACAATGTTCAGCTCTGGTTTTGCTCTAATCAGCTTTTTCTAAATGCCAAGAAAACTGTCTTCTTGACCTTTGCAAGAAGGCAGAGACATTCCTGACTCCCGCCATCCCTCCTTTACACCTTAGATGAGACTCCCTTGGAGGCATGTACCTCCTTTCATTACCTCGGGGTCTGGCTGATCAGCACCCCACTTCTGCACATAATGATGTCATCCACAAAAACTCACCCCAAATTGGGCGCCTTATACCATAACCATGGCTGCATCCCTCTGTCAACTTGCAAGGCAATTGTACAGAGAATGATCCTCCTATTTTTAACTACAGGACGTAGTCTACAGTGCCACCCAAGTCCACCCTAGCCAGACTGGACTGACTCTTCCACTCCTATCATTTTGCTCTTGACTGTCCTCCCACCACCCATCACTGTGGCCTCTACTGGTCCCTGCCCCTCCCCTCACTCCTGGATCAGAGGCAGTCCCACTGCGCCGGGCTCACAGCTAAATTCCAGGCTCAGTCACTGCCCCTTTACTTCACTTCAGCCCAAACCCCTCCTGCTTACTCGCTCAGGAACTTTGATTCCTGGCTGCTGCATGTCCCACACATGACCACCTCAGCAGCACAGTCTGCCTTTAAATTTTGCATGCCTAAAATATGGAACTCCTGCCTGGAGACATTCAGCACTCTTCCTCCATGCAACACCTCAACTCCCTTCTAGAAGTGCACTTCTCCTCTACCTGCACATGCAATTTAATCTCACTCTAGATAAAGGCTAGCTCATTATTGTGGTTGCTCATTGTGATGTTTCATTGACCCTTAATTATTATGTACAAAACTGTTAATTAGGTGAAATATGCTGTCTACCAAACTGTTACAATTTTTATTCTATATGTTTATGTAAGCTTGTTCATTGTACAATTTACTCTATGCATTCTCCCCTTCCCCAGGACGCATCTGGAATTGAGCGGTAGTCCGCTCAGCATGCCTTCCTGGTAAAACTTTTAAATAAATAAATAAATAAATATCTGCTCCAAAGAGCAAGTGGCCTGGCACAGTCCACAAGTTTTTAGTCCCAGAAGCCTAGGTTGCAGGCCTCCCCGCCGGAGGGAAATAATATGCTGGGTCTGACTTCGTGATCACCTCTCCAGATGAATCTCGGTCCAAAATATAATACTTGGTCTGAGTCCCAGTTAGGTCCTGGACCATAGCAAAATGTTTGAAAATGGTTAGTCCTGACCAAGACCCGAAGTGCACATTGACCATGCCTGCTGGAACAACTTTTGAGATGGGCACTTCCTCCTTCTGGATGGTTCTTCAACCTCTCCAACTGCTCTTTGAGAATCCATTCCACTTGCATCTCCTCTATAATGTCCCAAGTCCTTTCTGGCATGTAAGGATAGTTCAGGTTTGGATATTCTACCTCAGACTCCTGCAAACCCACCTTCGGCCTGACTCCATTTGGGCAGGTCCCTCACACTGGTTCTCCTGGCTTGTCCTGTGGTAGCCATATCCCCATCGATATTTGAGGTTTAACAAGTCATTTGGGTTTAACCCATCCATCCAGGTCTGGAGGGTCTTGGCCTGGACCAGGAGCTGTGGAGTGGTATCACCAAAGGTAATAAATAACTGAGCAGTGATAGGGCCTAGGATTTGCCCTAACCACCATTTGGTTCTGGAACTGGAACTGGCTGCTAACATATTTCTCCTCATTCAGCTCCCTTTGGTATTGTGGGTCACCAGCCTGTCTACTGGCTGAACCTGGTGCAGGCACAGACTCGGGGGCGCCACTGTCTATGGATCTGGTCTTGCTTGGCACCCGAGACAGGCTCCAATTTTCAGGATAATGTCTGTGGGCTACCACCAGACAGGGGTGGTGAGGGTCCCCTGAGCCCTGGAGGATCCCCAACCGGTTGTCTGAGGCCCTGACCCTTCCTCTGCTAGTGGGATAGCTGGTAGCAGGTGGTGGAGAGCTGGGAAATGGCTGTGCTCCTGTCACCTTTGTCCCTTCCTGGTGCACCTGCACCTCCTCCTCAACAGCCTCCACTATCACATCCAGGGATTCACTGCATGTCTCATCCACCTGGACATGTGTGTTCTCTCCCAGGGACAGTCTCTCAGATCCTCCGAATCTCCACTGGCTGGTAACCGTGGGATGAATAAACTGGCAGTGGAACTGGGAGCATACATCCTCCTACATGGCCCTGGTGCTCTGCCTATACAGTAGAGGCACATGGGCAGCCTAGTCATGGCCTCTCCCATAAATCCACACCTCACACAATATTCATGTCCCTTGCATTTTCCCCAGCTTTCCAGAGCCAGGAGAGAAGTGAGGCTGGAACTGTAGTCAGGGGTTCCTCCTGAGGGGCTGCTTCAGGCACCTCTGCATCTCCCCCTACAACTACTTGCTGCCAATCCATGCAGATGCCTGCGCTTGCTTTTCCTTCCCCTCCCAGTCCTACAGTCACTTGAAGCCCACAGTTCTTTTGCTCCAAAAATTATGCAGTCCAGTCCACTTGCCTGCTCTGAATAATGCACTCCCACAGCGATCTCTCTTGCTCTGTTCTTGTTGTTGTTCCCCTTTTCTCCCTCTGCTGGTCTCACTCCCTCAGCTCTCTTGTTCTGATTCCCCAAGATGGCACTTCTTTGTGTAGCTGCTATAGCTCCCTTTCACCCATCCTCCAATCAGGACCTTTCCTGAGGGTCACGTAACCAGCAAGTCACATGCACAGCACACTAGCAGGCCAGGCCTAATGCCTGCTCCAGGTCTACCCCACAGCAAGTTAGTGTGCAACAGGGCCAAACCAGGCCTGGAAACCTACACACTGCGGATCACAAGAGTCAGGTCCAGCTGCTATTTTTGGGGTTTGGGGAACATCCTGGATAAGTAGCCCCATTATGTAATCCCTCCCTTCTGACCCCATCTAGGGTCATACTTAACACATTGCAGGTGGGCCTGGCAGGAAGAAAGGAGCACTCAAAAGCACTAACATTCGAGACATTGCATACTACTGGACCATGGAAAACTGATGGTCTTCTACCTGCTGCTGTCTTCACACTGCTAGTTTACATCCTTTTTCACAGCAACAGATCTTCTCCCCAAACCGACCACCAGACGAGACCTCCCTCTTCTTCCACAGAGGTCCCACAGAGTCCCTTGCAGCCGCCGAGGTTGGATTCTTGCCCCTGGAATATAACTCGTGACTAATCAGACTGCAAATAGGAGGGGGAAGAAAAAGGATTTCATTTCATTAAACTCCCCCACTACAATCAAATAAAGCACAAAGCACTGTTTCTCCCCAACTGACTTTATTTTCACCAGCATGGTAAATGATTCCAGTTACACAGGGGTCGCCATTCCTTCACAGAAAATAATCCGCTCCATGGGGCTACAACTTTGTGCACATTGGCTGGACATATTGGCCAGCAGAACCACAGTTTCAGCAGACACCAGGATTCTCATTTCCTACCCTTCCTTTCTCAGATGATCTACCCAAGACCCTGGAACCCACATCCCTGCAATCTCCTGGCATACAAGGATCTGGTAAGCCAAGCCTTCCTTTTACTTTTTTTTTCCACGGGCCCCTTTTCCTCTGTGGCACTGGTCATCCCCCCTTTCTCCAGTGTGGGAAGGCAAGCTGCCCTCCCCACCTGGACCCCTGTGCAACTGGCCTAAATCACAAGAGCATCCAGGATTTTTTCCTGATGACCCAGGCCCTGACCCACCTTCCGAATGGCTGGCTCTGATGCTCAAGCTGAGGTCACTGCTACCCTAATCACTTGCCTCCACCTCGGTCCTCCATGGCCCCCAATTCACTCTGGGGTTGTTCTGCTATCACCACCTCCCATGGGAGTCCCATCCAGGCCACTTCCATTACAAATGGTTTCTGGGCTTGAATTAACCAGCACAGGGACCACCTTCCAAGGCCTACCAATTCTTTGGTCTGCAACCTGCCCGGACTTCATGGACCGATGCCCCAGGACTTGTCCCTCCAAACAGGCCCCTTAAATGGATGAAAGACTCCCAAGCTCCCTCGACCCCGCCCCCCCAGGCAACCCTGCCACACCAGGTATGAGGGGAACCTCTGCTACCAGTTCCCCTCCTGAGAGGGCCCTGCCACAGTCCTCCCAGCCCTGGTGACCTGGGAAAACACCAATGGGCTTTCTAAAGAATCCTAGATTACTGCTAGGCTCACACAAAGCCTCCCATGCCTAGCCCCCATGATGTATCCCCACTGGAGCGCCATACCCCCACTCCTTGTCAGCCACAGTGCATTATACCATCCTGATTGCACTTTACCTTGGAGGGTTTCCGCACTAGCCCTCCTGGACTGCCGAGCTCCCTCATTTGCCCACCTATCCTGGTACTGATTCTACTCTCCAGCCTCCCCCCTCCAACCCCAGGCGTAAGGCGTGGGCTAGAAAAGGACCCACTATTTCCTGTCAGCTCCCTTATATATCCGATTTCTGCCCTCTGCTGCCACCTTGAGGCATCCACAGCAATAATGTCCAGAGCACTTCACCCATTTCTAGCTGGGAGTAGGAGGGAAAGGTATGCCTAAACATGGGACTATAAGCCCCACCTTTGCAGGGGGCTTACAAATAAATAGGACTCCCTCAGCTGCATTTGTATATTTGTGTGAATTTAGGCAGAACTGTGACACATGTTGATTTCGTGAGTGGCACAGAACTGTGTAGCCTATTTTTCTTGGCTGACCAGTCAGATAACACAATTTACCACCCACTGTCAGATCTGACTCAGACACCCAGTCCAGAATAGGAAAAACAAGGCAAGAATGTTAGGCAGTTACCTTGGGATGGGAGTTGTGAGGTGAGAAACCCAGGCAACTGAACACCTCCAGTTCACTAATCCAGATCACCTGGTTCTGCCCAAGTTTCCCCCTCATCCGTCACGTGTACATTTGAGAGTCAGTTTATTTAGCCCCTGCTGCTACAACAAATACTGGAAACCCAGATCTGGAGTTAATGCTCAGCAAGCTGTGAATCACATTGAGAATGCTCCTGGACAAAGCTGGAGGAAGAGGAAGACTGGGGCAAGCCCGACAACCTGAACAAAGTATCAAGTATCATGTCAATCATCAGGAGGTAACTGCACATACAGCAGGTCAAAACAAATTTCAAATATAGACGTGTTTAGTTTTACAAGAGGCTGAAGATCTTAGGTTAAAATCAGGGCTGGTAGGAAAGAAGTAACCATGCACTGTACTACATGTAGAGCAGATGCAGTGTAGTTCAAAACACACTGCTAAGTTGTCTGTGTTTGACTTTGGAAGTTGGAATACAAGGTTTACACAATGTAATTTATTGACTGGTATCTGTGCTTTTTATCTGGTGCTAAGTGTGCTTTTTGGTATTAATTATATCTGTGCTATCTTTATCAGAGGTACAGTCTATTAGAAACATATAAACATAGACTCTGAAAATGACAGACAAGAGACCCTTGGCCCATCCAGCCCTAACCATTTTTTCTCTACAGACATTCTCACTGCAGACCCTACTTGATCTATAGCTCTTTGTCCCGCCCCATTCCTTTCCACTATGATTCCCTTGCCCCTATGCCATGCATTGTTGAACCCCACCGCTGTTTTCACCCTCACCACCTCTGCTGGAAGGCTCTTCCAGCCATTCACCACTCTTTCTGTGAAGTACTTAGAAACACAGAAACATAGACTTTGACGGCAGATAAGGACCGCTTGACCCACCTAGTCTGCCCATTTCCTACTCACAGGATAGGCCGTAGATCCTAGTTAACCAACAGCCTATTTCTTCCTACCCCCACAAGAACTGCCTTATGTCTGTGTCTGTCCCATGCATTCTTGAATTATCCCACAGTTTTAGACCCCACAACCTCCTCAGGAAGGCTGTTCCATGCATCGACTACCCTCTCTGTGAAAAAATAATTCCTCACATTGCCCAGGAACCACCCCCCCCCTATCTTTAAATTGTGTCCCCTTGTTCTTGCACGTCTCTTTTTCTGAAAGATGGTACCCTCTTGGACTTTGTTGATTCCACTGAGGTACTTAAAGTTTCTATCATGTCCGCCCCTCTCTTCTTTCCTCAAGGGTATACATATTAAGCTCCTTTAGTCTCTCCTCGTACGGCTTCTCTTGCAGACCCTGCTCCATTTTAGTTGCCCTCTTCTGGACTAGCTCTATCCTGTCTATGTCCTTGCGGAAATGGGGTCTCCAGAACTGGACACAGTACTCCAGATGGGGTCTCAGCAACTGTCTGTACAGAGGGATAACAACTTCCTGTTTTCTGCTGGTGATGCCTCTCCCTATGCATCCCAGTACCCAGTCCTCCCTACTGCCTTCTCACATTGCTTGCTAACCTTAAGGTCATCTGATATGATTACCCCAGGTCCCATTCCTTTTTGTTGTTGTTACACCCCAATTGTGTAATCTTCCCTGGGTTCTTGCTTCCCAGGTGCATTATTTTGCACTTCTTTGCATTGAATCCTTGCTGCCATACTTCTGACCATGCCTCCAACCTTGCCAAGTCCCTTCTCATCCTTTCCGCACCTCCTTGTGTATCAACCCTGTTGCAGATCTTTGTGTCATCTGCAAAGAGGCATACTTTTTCTTCCAGTTCCTCTGCAATGTCACTTATAAAGACATTAAAAAGGACTGGACCGACTACTGAACCCTGCAGTACCTCACTAGTAACCCCTCTTTCTTCAGAGTGGACTCCATTTACAATTACCTTCTGTGTCCTGTTGTCCAGCCAATGTTTTACCCAGGCTGGTTAATTTAACTATTAATCTTTTGTGTGGGACTGTGTCAAATGCCTTGCTAAAGTCTAGGTAGGCCATGTCCACTGCCCCTCCTTGGTCTACTACTTTGGTCACCCAGTCAAAGAAATCTATTAGATTCGTCTGACATGACCTTCCCGCTGTGAACCCATGCTGCCTTGGGTCCTGTGCCCCACTGGCCTCAAAGTACTCAACAATTCTTTCCTTCAGAAGTGACTCCATCACTTTCTCTACCACAGAGGTCAAACTGACAGGTCTGTAGTTTCCTGCCTCTGTCTTGGTCCCACTTTTGTGAAGGGGAAATCACATCCGCCTTCCTCCAGTCCTCGGGTACCACACTATCCTCCCATGATTTATTAAAAAGAGTAGTCAGTGGTTTCACTAGTTCCCCCCTTAATTCTTTTAGAATTCTGGGGTGAGTTCCATCAGGCCCAATTGTTTTGTCCACCTTCAGTTTTAGGAGTTCTTGCAGAACCCTTTCTTCTGTGAAAGGGCTGGGATTGACCCCCCTATCAAGAGTGCTTCTGTTAATTGGATTAGGCACTTCCCCCTCCTCTTTTGTGAATACTGAGCAGAAATATTCGTTCAGTATCCCTGCTTTTTCACTGTCCCCCTCTGTCCACCCACCGTTCATTCTATTCAGCCTCACTATCCCTCCCTTTGTCTTTCTACACTCGCTGATGTACCTATAAAAGGTTTTATCCCCCTTCTTAACCGAGTTGGCTATCTCTTCCTCAGTTTGGGCCTTTGCTAGTCTGACTTCCTTTGCTAGTCTGACTTCTCTCCCTGCTTCCTTCTGCCTTAACTGGTACAGCTCTCTGTCCTGCTCCTTCTGTGTTTCCTTATACTTCCTGAATGCTATCTTTTTCTCCCTGACTTTCCCAGCCACCTCTTTTAAGAACCATGGTGGCTTTTTCTTTCATTTTGATTTGTTTATTTGCTTCACACAAAGGCTTGTTGCCTCTGTGATGGCAGTTTTGATAATTCCCCATTGTTGCGCCACCCCTCCTTCTAGCATGTTTACTAGTGCTTTTCTGAGGCACTCTCCCATCTTGCCAAAGTCAGCCCTCCTGAAGTCCAGTACCCTCACTTTTGTATGGCTTGAATCTGTAGCGGAGTTTAACGTGAACCACACTGTTTGATGGTCACTTGTTCCCAGATGGCAACCCACTTCTAGATCTGAGATCCTCTCACTGCCCCCATTTCAGAGTAGAAGGTCTTAGATTGCTCCTTCCATGGAGTGGTTCAAACCAGCTGTCTGAGGCCTGCCACCTGTAGGCAGCATTGAGAATGGCCCTGCTCTTCTGATGGCTGCAGCAAATGTGCTCCAGTTAACATCTGGCATATTCAGGTCTCCCATCAACAGTATCTCCCTTTCTCTGCCATCCTAAGAATGCCTTCTATCATATCCTTGTCCATTCCCTCCCCTTGACATGGGGGTCTGTACACAACCCCTGTGCGGACTGTGGTGCCCTTTCCAGTCTCCAAGGTGACCCACAGTGCCTCCTCTCCTCCCTGTTTACTCTTTTGTTCAGTTGCTTTTATCCCTTCCTTTACATAGAGAGCTACTCCTCCCCCTCTTCTCTCCTGCCTATCTCTTGTAGGTTATGTACCCTGGTATGTTAACATCCCAGTCATGGTTCTCTGTGTACCATGTTTCTGTGACTGCTACAATGTCCAGGCATCCTCTTCCATCAAGGCCACCAGCTCAGGGAGCTTGTTGCCCAGACTATGGGCATTGGTACTCATTACCCTCCATTTCCTGATGGCCTTACTCCTTTTTGCCCCATCACTGTCGTTCTTGCCTTTGTCACTTTCCCCATTTACCCCTGGCCTTCTCCCTATCGCCACCTCTATGTTGGTGTTTACCGTACTTACTACAATGATTTTTGGGGGGGAAGGCTAGGATTTCCCTGCTCCTTTCCAGTGCCTCCCCCCTTGGCTGGTTTAAATGCTTGCCCATGAAGCATTTAAACCTATCACCTAGGATCCTGGTTCCCTTCTGGAAAGATGCAGCCCATCGCCAGTATAGGCTTGCATCACTCCAGGTGGACCCCCAGTCCCCAATGAAGCCAACTCGAGCTCTGCACCAGTTTTTCAACCACTGATTGAATCACATGATGCAGAACACCTAGCCTCTCCTCGCCATAGATGGGCAGCACCTCCGAGAAGGTTACCGTACGTGTTACTTGTCTAAGGCCCTCCCCAATTCCACAAACTCTTCCTGCACTGCTCTAATCCTTTCTTAGCCAGGCCATTTGTCCCTAGGTGGACAATGACATCCAGCTCCCTTCCCTGTGCAGCTGCTCGGCAATCCTGAGGATTCGCTCCCTGTCCCTCCAAGCCATGGCGCCAGGCAGGCACCTTACCTCCCTCTCCCCTTCCTCCCCCAGTTCTACCTTCCTAACAATGGAGTCCCCCACCAGGAGTTGTTTCCTTCCCCTGTGGGGTCCCATGCCACCCTCCTGTGGGTCTCCTTTGTGGAGGTTCCCAGCATCCTCCTTGGTCTCCACTGTGGGTGCCTCCATAGAGGAACCACACTTTGCCAGAATGGCATAGGAATTGTGGAGAGGTACAACTGGAGGGATGCACCTCTGTTCCATCACCCTCACCCTCCCTGAGCCCACTGTGGTCCAACCACTCCTCTTTCTTGGCAACCTCTGAGGCAACGGCAGCGGCACTGGTGGTCCCTGGATGGAGGAGGAGGTCCCACAAATCCTGGACAACTTAGCCTGGAGATGAGCAACCTCCTTCCTCAGCCCAGAGAGGTGCCTGCAGATGGGACAACACCACATCCTCCAGAACGTCTCCCGGAAGACTGCTGCTCCACAGCCACTGCACTGCACTGCACCACTCCCATCATGTCTTATTTCTGTCCCCTTAACTGTTTGGAATCCTTACTCTTTCCTCTGTTTTTTTTTCTTTCTCTTCTCTCTCTACTTACTTTCTGCCTCTGAGCCCTTTACGCTCCTGATTGTCCTGTTCTGTGACAAGAATGTCCTATATTTCTCAGTAGACCCCTTACTTGCTCAGAGGCAGGCCTCCAGCAGCTAGAGGGGCCAGAGAGCTACTCTTGCCCTTCTAGGATGGTGGGTCTTGGTGGTTTCAGATCACTCACTTCCTGCTCCCAAACAGGAAGTTCCTGTTGTCACAAATCCTGTGCCTATAAAGTAGAACTAGCTCTGGATGGGAAGGTGGGCAATTTTTCTAAGGCAGTCTTTAAATTTAGCTTCCTTCTAGCTAAGCCATTCCCCCTACTTACTAGATCTTTCTACAAATAATTTAAATTGCATAGCTATCAAGCCCTTTCAATCACCTGAGATTTACACCTAGATAACTGTTCAGATAACCATTCAGTTCAGTTAACTCAGACAAACACACTACTTTTTTTGTTTTGTTAGTTTTTTTTACCCTAAATTAAAGGTCCAAGTACAAGAGTTCTACTTTTAGTCGCAGTAGAGAAGTCCAGTCACACAGCACTCCTTATATCTCTCCTGAATATACCCTCTTCCAGCTTCATAGCATGTCCCCTTGTTCTTGAGCAATTTATTTTTCTCAAAAATACTTCCCTCCTGTAGTTATTTACCCCACAATACTCAAGGTGGGGTCTTACCAGCAATCTTTACAGGGGCAACACAACTTCCCTCTTTCTGCTGGTGACACCCCATCCTATACACTCCAGCATTCCAGTAGATCTCCTGTCTTGCTGTATACCTGGGCACCTCGTGGGTCATCCAGTATGATTACCCCTAAGTCTCTTACCTGCTTGATTGTCATCAATACCACTCCACCCATTTTGTACTCTGCCTTCAGGTTTCTGCACCTAAGTGCATTCATTTGCACTTTTACATTGAACCCACAGCTGCTGCCTTGACCACTCCTACCCTATTGCAGATCTTGCTGTCATCTGCAAAGAGGCAGACCCTCCCACTTACCACCACTGTCCTCTACTTTCTTACCCAGTTTACCACCTTTCTCACAGCCCTCAATTACCTAGCTTGGTTACTAGTCTCCTATATAGAGCAATGTTGAAAACCTTACCAAAAGCTAGGCAGGACACATCCACCACTCCTCCCTGATTCAATTCCTTTATCATGCAGTAAAAAAAATTTATCAGATTTGTTTGATATGATTTTTCCCCTATGAATCCACGCTGCCTGGGGTCTTGTAACCCCCTCGTCAGTGACTGCATAGTTTTGTGTGTCTACTGTATCTGCCAGGGAGGAGGCTGGATGTTGTTCTCCACCTAAGGATGAATGATTTTGTGAGGGAAGCTGTAGGGGTAGTGCAGAATAGGTTTAGGGATCTGGGGAGAAGCATGAATCGGGTAACTTGCACAGTGGCCTTCACTGAGGTGCTACCCATGCACAATTGGGGAAGGCTAGGGAACTCCTCACCTGATCCTTCAATAACTGACTGACTGCATGGTGCAGGGAGGAGTGCTTTAACTGCATAGGGACTGGGGGTCGCAACTGGAGGATGGAGGCCTGTACACAGGAGATGGCCTCCATCCATCCAGGAGGGGAAAGGGAGTCCTTGTTGGAAGGTTTAAATGCTACTTTGTTGAGAATTTAAACCAGCCAAGGGAGAAGGCAGACAGACTAAGGGAGACAGAGATTGCCCCTCAGAGACTAGCACAATAAGGAAGGTTAACCCAGGGAGAAAAAATTCCCAGGAGGTTAACAGAAGCAAAGAGAAGGGCAAGGCAGGCAAGTCTGGAGGAAGAACGTCAGTTGGAAGAGAGGGGAAGGAGGGAGGGCAGGATGATAACATAACAGGGGAAGGCAGGACCAGGGTCACAGGGGGCAATGGAAGAGAAGGGAGGTAGGTTAGAGGAAGAGAGGATGAAGAGAATGGAGAACCATGCATGCAATGCAAGGAGTCTGAGAAACAAAATCCTGACCTTGAGGTAATCATTATGGAGGCAGACCTGGATCTTGTGGTAATAATGGTACATGGACTACCTGAGCTGTGAAGTGGCCATCCCAGGCTACACCATGTCCTGGAAGAACAGGTCCAAGAGGGAAGGTGGAGGGGTAATTTTATGTATGAAGGAGGGAATAAGGGCCACTGAGATACAGGGGCAACAGGGGGACAATGAATGGCTGGAAGTACTGTGGATCAGCCTAGAGGAGAGGTCAGGGACCATATCTACATGGGGGTGGTGTACAGGTCACCAGCACAGGGTGAGGATTTAGACAGAGCCCTGAGGGAAGTCATTAGCAAAATGGCCAGAAAGGGAGAAGTTCTGATAATGGGGGACTTTAATCAGATGGATTTAGATTAGGTCATTCTCACTGCAGCTACATTAAGGGGCAGGCCATCCTTGACTCCACACATGGTGTATTTCTCAGACAGCTGATTTTGGAACCCACTAGGGATGGGGAAGTACTGGACCTGGTACCTACAAACAGACAGTATTGCTGGCATCACAGTGAGTAGACTACTGGGTACATGTGATCACTATACTGTGTGGTTTGGCATATGGCTAGGACAGGAAAAAAAAACACCCTAAGAAAAGGGTGTTGGACTTCAGGAGGGCAGATCTTCAGGAAATGAGAAACTGTCTCAGATAATGCCTTGAAGGGGGGAAGGTAGAGGGGGAGTGGAGGTTCAAGGGAGAAAATTAAGGAGGGTATAACCCTGGCAATGGCATGCTGTCTGAAGGAAGTGAGCAAGGAAAAAAGGAGGAAAAGGCCACTGTGGTTCTCTGGAGGTGGCAAAGGCAGTGAAGGAGAAAGAAAACAGCATTTAGTAAATACAATGAGACCCAGAAGGAGTAAGACGGGGAGGTATATCTGGCAAAACAAAGGGAGACAGGAAGGACGGTGAGGGCAGTTAAAGCACTAACAGAGAAGAGGATAGCTAAGGAGGTCAAAAAGGGATAAGACCTTCTTCAGGTATGTGGGGGAAAGAGGAAGATAAGAGAAGGGATAGTGAGACTAAGGAGGGTGGAGGGACTGTGCAGAGGAAGATCAAGAGAAAGCAGAAATACTAAACAATTACTTCTGCTCAGTCTTCACAGTAGAGAAATTGGGGACAGACCAGCATGCTGCAGTAAGCAACGGGGGAGTGGACACAGGTCCATTCTCAATGCAGAGGGCACGGAAGAGATTGGAAGCCTTAAAGGAGAATAAGGCAATGGGACCGGATGGGATTCATCCAAGGGTCCTAAAGGAACTGAGCACAGTGCTGGCCGCCCTATGGCAGTGCTTTTTAGCACCTCAGTGGAGATGGGGGAAGTTCCAGAGGACAGGAGGAGGAGGAGGGATAATGTGGTCCCTCTTCACAAAAACGACAGTAAGAAGGATGCTACTAACTATAGGCCAATAGTCTCACATCAGGGGTGGGGAAGTTAATGGAGACAATAAAATAAAAGAAGCTTCATACTCAGAAGCTACAGTAAAAGCAAAGTCAGAAAAAAAACTTTCCTAAGAGGGGGATATGTCTCAACCATGCCCTGGCAGAGAGGGACAAAGGGGCCGGGGGATGGAGGAGCAGTGGGTCCATCTGAAAGGAGCCATAGTGGAGGCAAAAAACCTTTGCATGAGGCAAGTAAACAGTGGCAAGAGAAAGAGAAAGCCACTGTTTCTCAAAGGCAGTGGCCAGGAAGGTAAGGGTGAAAAAGATGGCTTTCAGGAAATACAAGAAAACCCAGCGGGAGGACAGGGTAGTGTATCTGGATAAACAGAGGGAGGCAGGGAAAGCAATCAGGAGTGCAAAGGCACAAATGGAGAAAAAAATAGCACAGGGGGCCAAAAAAAGGAGGCAAGACTTTTTATCGTGCATATTACTGAAAGAGAAAATCAGGGTGAGATAGTAAAGCTTAAGGGAAGAAGAAGGAGTGTGTGGAAGAGGACCTGGAAAAAGCATCAATACTGAACAAATATTTTTGTTCTGTATTCACAGAAGAAGAATGTGAGGGACCACAATTAGCCAACATGAACGAATATGAGAGGGAGATGGTCACCAGTCTATTTACAGAAGAGAGTCCTAAAAAAACCACACAAAACTGAAAGTGGACAAGGCAATGGGACCAGATGGGATACATCCTAGAATATTAAGGGAACTACAGGAGATGCTGGTGGCACTACTGGCAGCCCTGTTCAACGAGTCACTCAATCGGGAGTGGTTACAGAGGACTGGAATAAGGCCGATGTAGTCCTTCTTCACAAAAGTGGCAGTACGGAGGAGGCTGGAAACTATAGACCAGTCAGCCTCACCTCAATACCTGTCAGACAAATCTAATTGATTTCTTTGACTGGGTGACCAAAGTAGTTGACCAGGGAGGGGCTGTGGACATGGTCTACCTAGACTTTAGCAAGGCATTTGACAGTCCAGCACAAAAGATTAATAAACAAATTAACCAGCCTGGGAGTGGGTCCCAGGGTGGTAGCATGGGTAAAACACTGGCTGGAGAACAGGACACAGAGGGTAATAGTAAATGAAGTCTACAGTGAAGAAAGGGGGTTACTAGTGGGGTACCGCAGGGTTCAGTACTGGGGCAGGTCCTTTTTAATGTCTTTATAAGTAACATTGCAGAGGGACTGGAAGGAAAAGTATGTCTCTTTGCAGATGACACAGAGATCTGCAACAGGGTTGATGCACAAGGTTGGGTGGAAAGGATGAAAAGGGACTTGGCAAGGTTGGAGGAATGGTCAAATGTATGGCAGCTTAGATTCAATGCAAAGAAGTGCAAACGAACACACCTGGGAAACAAAAACCCAGGGGCAGAGTACACAATGGGGGGTGAGATACTGACAACAACAAAAATGGAAAGGAACCTGGGGGTAGTCATATCAGATGACCTAAAGGTGGGCCAGCAATGTGAGAAGGCAGTAAGGAGGGCTGGGGGAATACTGGGATGCATAGGGAGAGGCATCACCAGTAGAAAACAGGAAGTTGTTGGCCCTCTGTACAGACAGTTGGTAAGACCACAAATGGAGTACTGTGTACAGTTCTGGAGACCCCATCTCCACAAAGACATAGACAGGGTGGAGGCTGTCCAGAGGAGGGCAACCAAAATGGTGCAGGGTCTGCACCAGAAGACATATGAAGAAAGATTAAAGGAACTTAAGATGTATAGCCTCAAGGAAAGGAGGGAAAGGGGACATGATAGAAACTTTCAAATACCTCAAGGGAATCAACAAAGTCCAAGAGGGTAGCATCTTTCAGAAAAAGAGATGTGCAAGAACAAGGGGGCACAATTTGAAGATAGAGGGGGAACCGCAAGAGGTAATGTGAGGAAGTATTTCTTCAAAGAGAGGGTTGTAGATGCATGGAACAGCCTTCCTGAGGAGGTCATAGAGTCAAAAACAGTGGGAGAATTCAAGAATGCATGGGACAGACATAAGGCAATTCTAGTGGGGGGTAGGAGGAAGTATGCTGTTAGTTAACTAGGATCTGCAGCTTATCCGTTAGGTAGGGAAATGAGCAGACTAGGTGGGCCAAGCGATCCTTATCTGCCATCAGATTCTGTGTTTCTATGTTTCTATAGTGGGGAAGATTATGGAATCATTACTTAAATAAAGGATATTGGAACACCTTGAATTCTGTAGAGCACAGGATCCGAGACAGCTAGGATTCACAGCGGAAAGGTCATTTCAAACAAATCTAATTTATTTCTTTGACTGGGTGACTAAGGTCATGGATTGGAGGGGGGAGTGGAGCAGTGGATGTGGCCTTCCTGGATTTCAGTAAACCCTTCGATACCGTTCTACATAGAACACTTGTGAACAAGAGTCGACAGGGTTTTCTCCCTTTGAGCTCTTGTATAGACACTGGGTACATGGGCCCCTAGACTTGATCCGGGAGGACCGGAAGGCAAGCATGCCACCCAGGGAACTCCCATAGGATTACATCCTTAGGTTTAGGGAAAGGCTGAAGGAGCTTATGGAGACAGCCCAGAGCAACCTGGCAGCTGCCCAACAGAAACAAAAAGTGTGATACGACTGCAGAGCCAGAGTTCGCTCATACAGGGTGGGTCAGGAAGTCATGGTCCTTATTCAGGTCTGGAAAGACAAGCTGCAGGCTGAGTGGGCAGGATCATACAAAGTAGTTAGGGAAGGTAAATGAGCGTGAACTATATCAGAGTTACCTGACAGAAAACATACAGAAAATATGTGCCATGTCAACATGATGAAGCCATATGCTAATAGAGCTGACATGTTGTTTGCAGTATGTAGTCCTTGGGAGGGAATGGACAAAGGAGAACCCTTTCTGGACTTGCTGGAAGAAACCAAGTGGGAGTTCTCTGTGAAGGCAGGTAAACTGTCACCCCAGCTGGCCCCAGGACAAGATCCAGGAAGTAAGGGAGGTTCAAGCAGACTTTGTCCCACTGTTTAGCACCAAGCCTGGACCAACCCCCTTGGCAAAGCACGATGTAGAGACAGGGACACAGATGCCCATACAGCGGACATCATATTGGGTGTCAGAGGCTGTCTAAAAGACATTAGGAGGAAGGTGGAGAAAATGCTAGATTTTGGGATAATCCAGAGATCCCACAGCCCCTGATCCTCACCTGTAGTCCTTGTGCCCAAGCCAGATGACTCTACTCATTTCTGTGTGGACTGAATAGTCACAAAGTCAGATGCCCACCCAATGCCCTGGATGGATGAACTCCTAGACAAGTTGGGAGGGCAAGATACCTTATGACTATTGACCTGACAAAGGAGTATTGGCAGGTAGAGTTAACTGACAGAGCTTGGGAGAGGTCAGCCTTCATCACTCTGATAGGCTTATTTGAATTTAAAGTAATGCCTTTTGGAATGAAGAACGCCCCGGCCACTTTCCAAAGGTTGGTGAACCAGGTGTTAAATGATGCTGAGGAGTATGCCGTGGCGTACCTGGATGACATTGCCATCTTTAGTGCCAGCTGGGAGGAACACCTATCCCAACTTAGGGAAGTGTTGGGCAGGATACAGAGAGCCGGGCTCACTGTCAAAGCTGAGAAGTGTCAGGTAGCCATGGCTGAAGTGGCATACCTCAGGCAAGTTGTAGGCTGGGACAGCTCTGTCCTAACCAAGTAAAAATAGAGGTGATCAAGGCATGGTCCTGTCAGAAATGCAGAAGCAGGTCAGGAGTTTTCTAGGGACAGCAGAGTACTAGGAAATTTGTACCCAATTACAGTGCCTGGCTGCTCCCTATCTGACCTGGTAAAGAAAAGGATGCCTAAGAAAATTACCTGGGAACCAGCCTGTGAAAAAGCCTCAACCAGACTGAAGGAGGCACTGTGCAGTGCTCCTGTATTGACAAGTCCTGACTATAGCAGACCCTTTATAGTCCAGACTGACGCCTCAGATGTGGGTATTGGGACAGTACTGAGTCAGACATCCAACCAAGGGAAACATCACCCTGTAGTCTACCAGAGTAAAAAGTTACTTCCCAGGGAGCAGGCTTACTCTACTGTGGAAAGAGTGTCTTGCCATAATGTGGGCCCTAAAGAAGTTAGAGCAATACTTATATGGGCAGCATTTTGAGGTACAAACTGACCACAACCCCCTGGTTTGGCTGACACAAATGGGAAAAACGAATGGTAGGCTATTAAGATGGAGCCTTGCCTTGCAAGGGTATGACATGACGATCTTACATATGGCTGGAGAGACCAATCAGAACACTGATGGCCTGTCACGTCTATATGAGGAGTGAACTGACTTGGGAAGCTCATCCCATGCAGGGGATAGAGCCCCCAAATTCAGTCTAGGTGGGGAGGATTGTGACGCTTGGCCAGCTGGTTATAATTGTTGTATATTTATAATATAAAAATATAGCAGGTGATTGTCTCACATAAGCCAGCCTGTGCTTATGGATGTCTCTCTTCCCCCCCCCCCCCAGGTTTCGGTGAAGCTACAGTGACAAGTGACCTGAAACCAGGAGGTAATTAAAAGACAAGAGAGACTTAATTAAGAGTTTCCTGTTTTTCTGTCTTAATTAGAACTGACCCAGCTGCCAGGATATAGGGCTCGTACAGTTTTATGATTCCTATAGGAAGAACATTTTATACCAACATTGTGTTAATAGTTGTAAAACCCTTTGATATGCCTTGGGAATAGGAACTGCTCAAAATCAAAGATAATATGTTTAATTAAGGAATCATATTTAAGAAGTGGAATTTTTGCTGACGTCACCTGATTTAAAATACTTCCTGATAGGACTTCATGTTTGTATTTTTTTCAATTCTAAAAGGGAAGAGCTAGATGACTCATAAAGAGGGTGGGGAGATGGAGTTGAAATGTATCATTGTAACTGAGGAATATGTCATATCTTTTTGGGCTCTTAAGAAACAGTTTTCTAACTTTCAAGGCACTTATAGAGGTAATACATTAGATAGAAGTCCAAATGTATTGTGGTAGGAGATTTTGTTTTGGTACTTTGCCCTTGTTGTTTTAAGTGATTGTATGCTCTTTGATATATTGTTCTGTTTACATTTTTTCATATACTTTACTACAAGATGATAAACATATTTTTTTTCAAAAGACTGCCTGGTGTGTTTGCCATTTCTTTTGCATGTGCCATATAGAGTGTTAAGACTGACAAAAACTGTTCAAAAGCTTGATGGTGTTACTAAACTGGGAAAAGGTAAGAATATACCTAAGGTCTTTTACAGAGTTTTAAGGGTTCATTTTGGAAACCTGTCTTGGTGCCCCTGGCGAAAGATTGTACCGCAATCCCCGAACAGTGTACGTATCTGAGCCTGTACATTGGGTACGCTAGCATAAGGTTCACAGTTTGAATCCCCCCAGAACTTGAGACTAAAGGAGATTCAGACCCAAAAGCAGACAGGAGGGTTACGCAGTCTGTTACCTGTTCACATTACTGTGCTCGGAGGTTGGCACTGTGGGAGCAGAGGGCCTGGCCTGCTGAGTGCATTTATAACACTATACACTATGGGATGGGAGCAGAAGGCCAAGAGGGCAAATAATATCACTACACTATCTCAAAAATTATGCATGGATTGGAGCTTAGGGCCCAGAGGGTCCTGTGCTCCCACATGCAAATATGGATGCCATTATGGATTGATGGGAGCACAGAGCCCAGATGGCCCTGCACTCCCACATAGAAATAGGGATACGATTACAATATCTCAAAAATTATAGATGGATGGCACCATGTGCACACACACACACACACACACACACACACACACACACACACACACACACACACACACACACACACACGTATGAATACCATTATGGAGTGATGGGAGTGCAGACCATGATAGATGGCAGCACAGGACCCTCTGAGTTCTGCACTTCCACAAGGAAATAAAGATAGAGTTACAATCTCTCAAAAATGATGGCTAGATTGGAGCACAGGGGCCAGGAGACCCTGTGCTCCCACAAGCAAATAAGGCTATGATTATACTATCTCAAAAAGTAAGGAAATTCATGGGGAAAAGGTATGGGAATCCCTGGAGAGGAAAGAATAGGAGGAGCAGGGGATTGAGAGGAGAAGTGAGGAGAGGTAGGAGTGAAGGGACCCAAACCAGTATTTAGATATGAAGGAGGTGCAGTGGAACTGGTGACATGGGGGGAGAGGGAGGATGGAACGGGAGGAGTTGAGGGAGCAGTGATGACTACAAAGGGGTGTGTTCTTAGCAAAGCAGCAAAAAGCTGTATAGAGGGTTTCCTGTCTGACAAGGGAAGAGGATGGGTTGCTGCCATTGACCACATCTGCATAGTCGAAGACTGGGAGAACCATTTTGGTGACCAGCTCCTGGTGGACCTTGGGGGGAAAGGCAGTCCTTGTTGTATAGGGTGTCACAAACCCACTCAGCAGGTCAGCCCTCTACTCCCAAAGTGCCAACCTCTGAGCATAGTCTTGTGAACAGTGTACAGAACAAGGCAGCCCTCTTGTCTGTTTTGTGGATTCAAGTCACCTTAGTCCCAAGTTCTGGAGGGATTCAAACTTGTTAACCTCTTGTTAGCATACCCAATTGTCAGGCTCAGATAATTTTATCCTCGGGGGGCCATATATCTTTGCCTACGATCACCTAACCAGGTTTTACAAATGAACCCTTTAGAATGCTATGCAAGACCCAGAGAAACTCTTAAACTGTTTCCCAGTTTGGTACACCCATAAACTCATGCACCGTGTCAGCTTTAAAACCATCTAACTTTACTTAAAACCAAAGAAATGTTTCAAGGCACACCAGGCAGTTTGTTTTAAAATATATCTTTACTAAACAAAACGTAAAATAGTAAACAGTAATATAATATACAGAACTCTTATCACAAAAACATAGAGATCATTAAACAAAAGGTGTAAAAGTGCAACTATATTTTCTATCCACAAAATACTTATCTTCCAAAGGCTTGATGTTGCTGCTTCAAAGTCAGGTAAAGAAGTCAATCTATGAAACCAGAATCATAGTTTGTAAAAGCTGGTTTCTCCAGCCCCTGGATGAGGTCACTGTACTTCCTCCCAATCAGGATATTATTACTAAAATATATCTAAGTAAGTTCTGTCATATTACTCGGTATTGCGCGAATTGCACTGGCTGCCTGTCAGGTGGAGAGTTTCGTTCAAGTGGGGTTTCTCACCTATAAGACCCTACATGGACAGGGCCCTGGTTACCTTTCTGATCTCCTGGTACTGTCCACCTCTCCGGGATCTTCGCTCCTCAGGTGGTGGCCTCCTCACAGTTCCGAGAGCTAGGCTGAAATCAGCAGGGGATCGATCCTTTGGAGTTGCTGCTCCAGCTCTTTGGAACTCGTTGCCGCTTGAAGTGAGAGAGGTCCCCACTATAGAGGCCTTTAAGAGTCGTCTTAAGACCTTTTTATTTGTGCAGGCTTTTGGAGTTTAAGTTATATGTTTGATATTTTAACTCTAATGTACACGGTATGACATACTGTATAGTTTATGTCGCGGTGCCCAGAGCTATAGGGATTGGGCGTCTTTTTAAATAAAGTTGACTTTGACTTTGATATCTCTACAGGAAACAGGATCCTTATAAGGCAGTAAGATCCTGTTTTTCTCAGCATAACATCAATTCTCAAATGACACCTCTTTAATGAAAAAGGGTCTTCCTGATCTTCACAGATATCAAAGCCTTTTTAATTTCACAGAGAACTATCATACCCTGCTTTCCTTCCCTGTAAACGTTGTAAAATGGATATGTTCTTTCCTGCCAGCTAGGCTACTGATAAAAGAACTAGCTAAACAGGATGGCCCTGATTTTAGGTACCTTTTAGCCCTGCAATTATCTTGGCCTTGCAGGTGTTAGATTTTTTATCAAAGTTCCTGTGTGTGTGGTCATCTCACATACTGAGATCTGGGAGGGAGGGGTGCAAGTGAGGGAGGTCACTCCAAGTGCACTGGCATTTCCCACAGACAAATTCAGTACCACATTTCTGTTATTTTTATGAAATAAAAAACGAGACAGCACTCAGAGCTGGCTGTCTATGTCAAATTCCTCCCCACCTAGACTGAATTTGGGGGCTCATTCCCTGCATGGGATGAGCTTCCCAAATCAGTTCACTCCTCCTAGACCCCAGACTGCCCATCTGAGTTTTTATTATTCGCTCCAGCCCTATGTACAATTTGTAGATCATACCCTTGTAAAGCAAGGCCCCATCTTAGCAGTCTCCCATTGTTCTTCCCATCTGTCAGCCAAACCAGGGGTTGTGGTCAGTCTGCACCACAAAATGCTGCCCATACAAGTATAGCTCTAATTTCTTTAGGGCCCACACTATGGTAAGACGCTCCTTTTCCACCGTGGAGTATGCTTGCTCCCTGGGAAGCAGCTTTCTACTCAAGTAAATACAAAATCACACATGCCCACACAATGCAAAGCATCATGGGCTGCATATGCAAATCACCACAGAATGTTATGCTGGTCCAACTTTAAGCAGAATTGCGTGGTGCCGAAAGGCCTCTCGCACAGTCTGCAAAGGGTGCTAACAGATGACATAGACATGTGTTTCGTCCTACCAGGACTCATCAGTATGCCTCGTCTGTTTGACACCCCAGTGGAATGGACCAGCTACCCTAAGACAGTGTGTCTTGGATATGTTGTGGTGAACCCATTAAAATAATAAAAACTATTTAAAAGACAAAGAACCTCTGTGCGCAAACACTGAGGCAAGGGTTACCCCAAAGGGCATTTGGCTGGGAAGCCAAATTTCAAGAAAATACAAGCCCATGATGCTTTGCATTGTGTGGGCATGTGTGATTTTGTATTTTCTTGAAATTTGGCTTCCCAGCCAAATGCCTCTTTGGGTAACCCTTGCCTCAGTGTTTGCGCACAGAGGTTCTTTTTCTTGCTACTCAAGTATGCTACTGGGTGATTTGTCCCCTGGCTGGAAGTCTGACTCAGTACTGCCCCAATGCCCACATCTGAGGCGTCTGTCTGAACTGTAAAGTTTTGCTATAGTCAGAACTTGTCAAAACAGGAGCACTGCACAGTGCCTCCTTCAGTTTGGAAAAGGCTTCCTCACAGGCTGGGTCCCAGGTAATTTTCTTGGGCATCCTTTTCTTTGTCAGGTCAGATAAGGGCGCAGCCAGGGCACTGTAATTAGGTACAAACTTTCTGTAGTACCCTGCTGTCCCTAGAAAGCTCGTGACCTGCTTCTGGGTTTCTGGTCTGGTCCACGCCTGGATCACCTCTATCTTTATTTGGTTAGGACGGAGCTGTCCCCGGCCTACCACATGTCAGAAGTATGCCACCTCTCCCATGGCCACCTGACACATTTCGGCTTTGACAGTGAGCCCGGCCCTCTGTATCCTGCCCAGTACTTCCCTAAGGTGTGAAAGGTGTTCCTCCCAGCTGGTACTAAAGATGGCAATGTCATCCAGGTACGCTACAGCGTACTCCTCAGCACCATTCAACACCTGGTTCACCAACCTTTGGAAAGTGGCAGGCGTTCTTCATTCGAAGACATTACTTTGAACTCAAATAAGCCTATCGGAATGATGAAGGCCGACCTCTCGCTA
Source organism: Neoceratodus forsteri (assembly GCA_016271365.2). Taxonomy (NCBI): domain Eukaryota; kingdom Metazoa; phylum Chordata; order Ceratodontiformes; family Ceratodontidae; genus Neoceratodus; species Neoceratodus forsteri. The sequence continues at coordinate 785,805,856 of CM057449.1, read as the reverse complement.
TCTGTCTGTCAATGCCACCTGCCAATACCCCTTGGTCAGGTCAATAGTCATAAGGTAGGTCGCTCCTCCCAACTTGTCCAGGAGTTCATCCGCCTGGGGCATCGGATGGGCATCGGACTTCATGAATGCATTCAGTCCACGATAGTCCACACAGAAATGAGTCGAGCCATCTAGCTTGGGCACAATGACTACGGGTGAGGCCCATGGGCTGTGGGATCTCTGGATTACCCTAAATCCAGCATCTCCTCCACTTCCCTAATATCCTTTTGGACAGCCTCTGACACCCGATATGCTGTCCACCGTATGGGCGTCTGTGTCCCTGTCTCCACATTGTGTGTTGCTAAGGGGGTTAGTCCAGGCTTGGTGCTAAACAGGGGGCAAAGTCTGCTAAAACCTCCCTCACTTTCTGGATCTGGTCCGGGTTCCGCTGGGGAGACAATTTTACTGCCTCCACAGAGGACTCCCGTTTACTCTCTTCCAGCAAGTCCAGAAGGGGGTCTCCTTCGTCCGTCCCCTCCCATGACTACACACGCAAACACCATGTCAGCCCTATTTGCATATGGCTTCATCATATTGACATGGTACATCCTTTCTGTCTGTCTACGGTCAGGTAACTCCACAATGTAGTTTACGTCATTTACCTTCCTAACCACTTTGTACGGTCCTGCCCACTCAGCCTGCAGCTTGTCTTTCTGGACCAGAATAAGGAACATGACTTCCTGACCCACCATGTACGAGCGAGCTCTGGCTCTGTGGTCATATCATACTTTTTGTTTCTGTTGGGCAGCTGCCAGGTTGCTCCTGACTGTCCCCATAAACTCCTTCAACCTTTCCCTAAACCTTAGGACGTAATCCACAATGGGAGTTCCCTGGGTGGCATGCTTGCCTTCCCAGTCCTCCCAGATCAAGTCTATGGGCCCAAGTACCCGGCATCCATACAAGAGTTTGAAGGGGAAAAATCCTGTCGACTCCTGGGACACCTCCCTATATGTGAACAACAGGTAGGAAAGGTATTTCTCCCAGTCCCTTCCATGCTGTTCAGCAAATGCCTGGAGTATTGCCTTCAGGGTACCATTGAATCTTTCCACAAGTCCACTGGCTTGTGGGTGATAAGTGTTGTGCATCTCTGCACCACCTCACACTTCTTCCATAGACATTTCATTAGGTCCGACATGAAGGAACCCCCTCGATCAGTGATTACCTCCTGTGGAAACCCAACATGGGAGAAAATCCCAAGTAAGGGATCTGCCACTTTGTCTGTCTTCAGCAAGGATAGGGCGACTGCCTCTGGGTACCGGGTGGCATAATCCACCACAGTCAGGATGAATCTCTTCCCTGAGGAGCTGGGGGTATTTAAAGGCCCCACAATATTCCTTCCCACCCTCTGGAATGGCTCCTCCACTACGGGCAATGGAATTAGGGTGGCTTGGGTTTTCTTGCCCGCCTTCCCTATTTCCTTGCACCAGTGACAAGACCTGCAATACTCCTTCACCTGCTGGGTGAAGTTAGGTCAGTAGAAATTCTGGGCCAACTGCTGCATTGTGCATGTGATTCCCAGATGACCAGACAAGGGAATATCATGGGTAACCTTGAGTAACTGCTCACGATATCCTTTGGGAACAACAAGCTGCCTGCCTAGCATCCCTCCCTTTCTCTGTACTGCCTGTGTATACATAAGTCCATTTTCCCAATAAACCCTATGTCTTCCATCACTTCTCTGTGCTCCGTTCAAGTCTGCCCAAGCCCTCAGCTTCTCTAAACTAGGGTCACTTCTCTGAGCAGCTGCAAACCCCTCACACCTTCCCAAGGCATGGGACAAGTCCCCTTCAGTTGCCAAACTAAGGTCCCTAGCACTAGCGTCTGGGCTCTCAGGATCACTGTCAATTCCAACCCTCTGACAAGGGGTCACCCCTCCCTCTTCAGAGTAACCCTCTGTAGCTTGGTGGTTACTTGCTCCTGGGGAAATTTCTACCCCCTTTTTATCAGTCTCCCCCTCTGGACACACAGGCTGGGGAACCAGCCTCTCAGTATCTTCCCCAATGGCTTCTGGGGGGCTCAGGGAACTACTATTTTCCCTTGCTGCTTGGCTACGGGTAACTGCACATACCACCCCCTGCGGGAGTTGTTACCCAGGATCACATCCACTGCTAATGTGTTGGCTACAGCCACCTGCTGCACAGTTCCTGTTTCACTCCAGTCAAGGAGAACACTAGCAAGTGGCAATGTTTTCTCTTCACCAGTAAACCCTTGTACAATTACATATTTATTGGGTATAAGCTGACCAGGCTGTACCAGATCCCCCTTTACCAATGTCAGGGATGCCCCTGTGTCCCTTAACCCCTGCATCAGTTACCATTTACTGTGACTGGGTGCATGTGTTCCCTCATGTTCACTGACATGCTTCCAGGGACAACCAAACAACCCACTTCTTTTCTAGCACCCTGTTATGTATTATGGCTTGCCTTTTTGGGGCACTGTCTAGCAATATGTCCAGTTTCCTTACATAACCAACAAGCATTTCTTATTTCAGATAAATCTTTTCATTGAAACCTGGGGCTAACTGGTTTTGGTGGAGGCAGTGAGGGTTTTAGCTGCCCTAAAGGCACACTTTTCCCTTTCTGCACTGCCACACTTGCCCCATTCGCTCTCAGAGCAGGTCTGCTCTTGGCATAGCAGTCCAAGAGTTCAGCAGCCTCTTGCACTGTTTTTCGATCTCGGTCCTCTAGCCAGGTTTTTGGCTCTGCTGGGCAAGCCCAATAAAACTGTTCTAATAAAATCACATTTTCAATTTTATCAACAGAGGTTGCCTCAATTCCTTCCACCCGTTTTAAAAACTGACGTTGTTTCGTGGCTAGCTCCTCATAGCTCATATCAGGGCTTCTCCTGAGCTTATGGAATTTAGCTCTGTATGATTCAGCAGTTAATTCAAACTTTTTTAACAGTGCAGCTTTTAACCTGCTGTAATCACTGTCTTCATTGTTCATTTGACCCAATGCATCCCGAGCTTTCCCGGTAAGTAGCAGGGATAGTTGGAAGCTCCAGGACTCTCTAGGAATTTTAGCCTGAATACAAACTTTTTCAAAAGAATTTAAAAAGGCGTCCATGTCCTTCCCTTCCTTAAACTCTGTTATTAATTTGGAGTTCAAGTTGTAACCCAGTCCTGCAGTCTCAGTTAAACCAAAGCCACTTACCTGGCCTGCTGCCGCTGGTTGGAGTCATAACTTCTCCAGTTCAAGTTGTCACTAGCACTCCTTTCTCCTCTCCTCTGCAGGTCTCTGGTGCTCATGCTCTTTATGGTCTGCCTCCCTCTGTTGTCGCTCTGCCTCACAGTCCGCCTCCCTCTGTTGTCGTTCTGCCTCCTGTTCCATCCTGCGTAGCTCAATTTGCAGTTTGAGTACCTCTCGATTCAGGATACCGGTGACCATCCCTTGCTGCTGTGGCCCTTCACTGATAGTGGCCTTGCTGTCCTCTTCATCGGCTCAGGACCCCTCACTGGCCTCTAGTCCTGCCACACCTGAGGTCTGGTCCCCTTCAGTCATGGTTGGTGACTCCCTGCTCTGGGTATCTGCTACCGTAAGGGCCTCTTTGAGGTTCTGCTTACTGGCTTTCACCTCAAACAGGACTCCCCTGTCCCCGCACAACTGCTTTAAGAAATCTACAATGTGCCTGCTGTAGTCGGAAGCCATTTTTTTCTTTGACTACGGCTACTCTGACTTTCACTTTAGAAAAAAAAAAAAATAAAATGGGTAGGAACTTGACTGCACACCAAGTGATAAAGTTCTGTTTCTTTTTTTTTAAATTAAATCACTGCCTTTCTTTCTTACAAGTGAGGTTAACAGTCTCAAGCTGACACACTGAACAACAAAGCTTATTATACCAAACTTTTTAGGCACCGCTGCCAACCAATCTGTCACAAACCCACTCAGAAGGTCAGCCCTCTACTCCCAAAGTGCCAACCTCTGAGCATAGTCTTGTGAACAGTGAACAGAACAAGGTAGCCCTCTTGTCTGTTTTGTGGATTCGAGTCACCTTAGTCCCAAGTTCTGAAGGGATTCAAACTTGTTAACCTCTTGTTAGCATACCCAATTGTCAGGCTCAGATAATTCTGTCTTGGGGGGGCCAGATATCTTTGCCTATGGGCACCTAACCAGGTATTACAAAATGAACCCTTTTAGAACTCTATGCAAGACCCAGAGAAACTCTTAAACTGTTTCCCAGTTTAGTACACCCATAAACTCATGCACCGTGTCAGCTTTAAAACCATCTAACGTCACTTAAAACCAAAGAAATGTTTCAAGGCACACCAGGCAGTTTCTGTTTTTAAAAATATATCTTTACTAAACAAAAGGTAAAATAGTAAACAGTAATATACAGAACTTGTATCACAAAAAACATAGAGGTCATTAAACAAAAAGGTGTAAAAGTGCAATTATATTTCCTATCCACAAAATACTTATCTTCTAAAGGCTTGATGTTGCTGCTTCAAAGTCAGGTAAAGAAGTCAATCTATGAAACCAGAATCATAGCTTTTAAAAGCTGGTTTCTCCAGACCCCTGGATGAGGTCACTGCACTTCCTCCCTATCAGGATATTATTACTAAAAATATATCTCAACAGGAAACAGGATCCTTATAAGGCAGTAAGATCCTGTTTTTCTCAGCATAACATCAATTCTCAAATGACACTGCTTTAATGAAAAAGGGTCTTCCTGATCTTCACAGATATCAAAGCCTTTTTAATTTCACAAAGAAGTGTCATACCCTGCTTTCCTTTCCTGTAAACGTTGTAAAATGGATATGTTCTTTCCTGCCAACTAGGCTACCGATAAAAGAACTAGCTAAACAGGATGTCCCTGATTTTAGGTACCTTTTAGTCTTGCAATTATCTTGGCCTTGCATGTGTTATTTTTTTTTTTATCTAAGTTCCTCTGTGTGTGGTCATCTCACATACTGAGATCTGGGGGGGTGCGAGTGAGGGAGGTCACTCCAAGTGCACTGGCATTTCCCACAGACAAATTCAATACCACATTTCTGTTATTTTTAAGAAATAAAAAAATGATACAGCACTCAGAGCTGGCTGTCTGTCACATATGGCACTGAGTTTGGGGCAGAGCTTGGCAAGGATGGCATCCAAGCTTACTATTAAGCCACACACCAAGGTATCTGAAGGCAGGGACTACTTCAAGAAGGGTGTAATCCAATGTGGAGAAGACAGTTGATGGTGATAGCCTGGCCAGTTTCTGGCTGGTGCCAAAGGTCATGGACATCATTTTCTTGCCACTGACCTAGAGCTGACTGGGGTGAAACCAGCACAGTACATTGTGGACATCTTGTTTGAGCAGACCTTCCACAGCCACAGAAGAGGGACCAGAGGTGTAAATGACCATGTCATCTGCTAACATGTGGATATGCGATGAGGCACAAGTGGAGGGCAGGTTGAGGAAAATTGAGAAAATTATAGGACCCAGCATGGAGCCCTGTGGGACCCTAGCTAGGATGCGGTGGGGAGGGGAGGAAACTGGATGCCTCCCACCTGTACAGACTATTGATGGCCTGTGAGGTAGGAATGGAACCAGTTCCACACCAGGAGCTGAGTGGCAATCCAATCTCAAGCTGTCCAGGAGGACTGGGTGGGTGAGTCAAAGGCTTTGGCCAGATCAATAAACATAGCCACAGTGATATGTCCCTTATCCATCCCAGTGAAAATAACATCAGTTACATGCAGCAAGGAGGAGACTGTGGAGTGATGCTTCCTAAAACAGTAGGAAGTATAGCGTAGTGGTTAAAGGCACTGAGCTGCAAACCTGGAGACCTGGGTCTGAATCATATCAGCCCCCACCTGCATACTGTGTGTGACCATGAGCAAGTCACTTAACTTCCTTGTGTTCCCAGGTCATACCTGGAAACAAACTTCAGCTTAGTGTGCCTTTCCTGGTTAAACAATTTCCCATTTCCCTAAAACCAGACTGGAAGGATGAGAGGAATTTGGAGATGTAAAGGAAGCCAGTATGCCTGGAATAGCTGATACTTTCCTGCAGCTTAGCAAGAGAGTACAGGAGTGAGATAGGCAAGAAGTTGCCTGGGGAGAAGTGTTCTCCTCCTTTGTGCAGAGGCAGAACCTTCACAACTTTCTGGAACTGCTGGACAGCACTGAGGGAAAAGGAGAGGTTCAGAAGGTCAGAAAGTTGAGAGGCAATGGCAGGAACTGAGATGCAGATACGTTTGGGGGGTTAACAGAGATAAGGATGAGGAAATTTTTTGAGGAAGGAGGGAAAAGGAAGACCTTGGGTGAGTGGGACAGAGGAGAAGCAGCAGAGGATAGTGTGGTATAGGAACCAGGAGACAGAGGAGAGAGGTGCACAGGTGGTAGAAAATTCATTAAAAAGAGCAGCAACAGGGGGAAGGTTGGAGAACAGTGAGCTGTCCACCAGGAGGACTGGTGGAGCAGACTGCGTGGGAGGGTTAAAGAGGAGTGCATAATCTTCTAGAATTTCGCTGGGGAACTAACTTTAGACTGGAGGCCTGTATCCATCAACTACAGTCTATATAATTTTGATTGCAAAAAAACTGCATTAATGTACCAGTTGGGGTTCAACTTAAAGCAACAAAACTAGGGAAATGTGGCATTTGGGTTTCCAACCCTAACTCCCTAGCCCTCCAAAGAGCAAACGCACAAGACAACATAAGCAATCACAGGCAGCCATCATCGGGTAAGACAAACAATATACAACTGTTTCCAGATGACACAAATGCAGTACCACTGATTTGCTACCATTTGTGGATTTGTATTCGAGGCATGCACATCTCAAGACATATACACCATAAGACATACACACTCACTTGTCACTGCAGATAGAAATCTAAGATACTTGAATGACACTATTGCTTCTATGTGAAAATAGCACAGGCCCCTGCAGCCACAGATATAAATCCATGTTACCCAGACTCCAAGAATTCTTTTGTCTGCTGAGGCGCAGGCCCATAAAGGGCCTGTGCTTCTGTAGCCTCAGGCACTCATGCACATTTTAAGAGATACATACACTTGATGGGCCTGCGCATATGCAGCCACAGGTATAAGACATACACACTGACCTCTGTCTGCAGAAGCGTGGGAGCCACAAAATCCATAATACCAAAATCGCAACAGATTTTCTGTCTGCATAAGTGCAGGCCCCTCTTCACCCACAAGTGTAAAACATAAACACTGACTTGTAGCTCCAGAAGGACAGGCCCCTGTGGGACCTGCTGTTACGCAGACAGAAGTACTGTTGCAATGTGGGCAGAATGGTTTCAGCAATGGAACTAGAAATTTTTCAAGGGGGTATCAGGTTTTCAGTTACACAGCTGCATCTAGAAAACCATGCAGTAACGGATCATGCTATCTAGTGAGGTACCTTGAACTGCATGCGTGAGTACCTCTGTCTGCAGAGGCCCAGGGCCCAGGGAGCCTTCTACCTGCAGAACATGCTGTATGACATACACACACAGGTGTGGTTGCATAAGCACATGCTCCTGTAGGGCTGGTGCTTATGCAGCTGCAGATACAAATCCAGAAAGATATCACAGGAGTGCTACTGCATTTGTGTCATCCGAAAAGAGTTGTACAGTGTATTGCATGTTTTACCTCATGATGGCTGTCTGTGGTTGTTTGTGAGGGCTTGTCCTTTTGCTGCTTGGGGAGTGGGAAGTTAGTGTTGGAACCCTAACGCCACATTTCCCTACTTTTGTTGCTTTAAGTTGAACCCTAACTGGTACACTTTTTTTTTTTTTTTTTTGCAATTAATCTTTCTTTTTGAAACAGTAGAATGGTTTCCTTGTTCAATGCAGGTTCCAACAGATAAGTCTATGCCCTGCGCTTCCATGGTGCTACAGATACAGACACACAGACAATCCAGGCCCTGCACTAAATGAGGACTCTGACACAGAAGTAAGGAGTCCATCTAGCTGCCCTGGGCTTCTGTGTGGCTACAGATGCAGACACGCCGGGCCCCAGCCCTGCAACAGGTGAGGAGTCCATCTCTCTGCAGAATAGGCCCTGTGTTACATATGTAGACAGGTTGATGATGATCAAATAGCAAGTTATCAGTGAATGCCTATCACTTTAGCCTTATCTTTTATTAAATCTTTTAACATCCCGGCTTTATCCTTTAGCATACGAAAATGGTTGACATGTTCAGTGAGCTCCTAATCCCAAAATTATAACATCATAGTTACCTAAAAAATGTTGAACACTGCCTGTGAACACAGGGTTATTCAAATTACATCATTTGTCATATGAAACTATGGATGCATTAACCCCTCTACCATGAATGTGGAAGTTGTATTAATATAGGAAACTGCTTCCAAATAAATTGAGAACTTCCTGTTCAGACCTTTGACAATCTAACCTTCTTCTGGAATGTCTGCAGTTGCTTCTAAAGTCTTCAGAAAAAAAATTATATTTACATAGTTACTACAAATAGAAACTTTGTGCCATATTCTGGGTTTTGTATAAAAAAAAATCTGCTAGGTTCAAATCTGTACTGAACTACAACAGTGCTAGTATAAAAACTATAGTCAGCTTCTCCTCAATCCTGATATTTTTTAATAAGAAATTATATTATTCAGTATCGAGTAATTGAAATGTTAATTATGTTGTAACTATATTCAGAAAAAGATATAGTGGCAAACAAGGACACAATTATGTATCTTTTTCTTTATCTGATTTATTATGTTTGCGCTCATACAAGGTGAACATATTGTAATGATAGTGTATTTGAGAGGTATGTCACTCTTGGTCGAATGTGGGGCAGTCTGCAAAGGGCTTGACAGTGACAGCCCAATTATCAGCCAGGATGGTCTTGACACTGTCCTTGGAAACTTTGCACTGTTGAAAGGAAAGAGCCACTCCAATCCAGAATAGCTCTATCCTTTCATCTGCTGCCCTGCAGCTAGCTGAGCAGCAGCACCTATCATTCCTGCATGCCACAGCCAGCTTATCTCCCATGGGAACAGGGCCAGCAAAGCCCACCGAAGTTAACCAGCGTGGCATTCTTCCAGAACATTGGCAGAGCAACATGGGTTGAGCAGGCAAGCCTTCTCCAGCTTATCTGCATTCCATGATGACTCCGCATCCAGAGGAAAAATCCAAAAAGCACACTTCAAAACTGGTGTGCACCAACACGTCTGGGATAGATAATCACCCCTTCTGATCAGCAGCAGGAGTGACTTGTCTGGGACAGACAAGTCAGCCCTGCTCCTAATCAGCAAATGTAAGAAAAACACACTGCTTCAGGGGCATCAGTGTAGATTCCCTCCCTGTTGATTACCACATCAACAGCAATGTGTTGATGACAGGGCTCATACTTAGTGGTGGGCGAAGTGGGCTCAATTCACTCCGTGAAGTGATTCGCGGACTTAAGGTGAATTTGTGAAATACTCGGCAATGCGAAGCGGAGTACTTTGCATCATAATGGGCAACGCAAAGTCCATTGAAAGCAATGACTTTGCACTACTCCGCTTTCCCAAACCACTACTCCACCAATTTTAAGGCGAAGTGCATTAAAAACAATGTACTTTGCTTCACTTCGCCTTGTTTTTAAGCTCCAAAGGTGAATTTTGCAGTGATTTATGGGATTTCAGGTCACATGGGCTCTAGACTGTTCTGCACAGCCTCAGTTCGGGGTAGTGTGGGTAGGAAACTGTAGGAGACAGTCTGTTCTGAGAGCTCTCTGTGATTCAAATCTTCTAAAAGCTGTTAAAAAAGCCTTTTTGAGTAATTTTTTTGCTCAAACTTTAGTTCATCGATTGTAGGAAACCCTCCTGTGCTCATATCATCGAGCGTCTATTGTTTGTGCGCGGATTTTGAATGTTAATGTACAACATTGAGTCTCTTTAGTAAGAGACAGTGAAAGTGTGCTTTGGGAGAGGGGCGTATCTGTGGTATAGGTAGATTTAACTTGGAGAAATAGGGAGTTCTTTGTTTTTTGGTTATATTTTTGTTTAACGGACTGTCTTAATGTACACACAGTAATATTTTCAGTAATTGTTGAAATTGTTTTGCTGATTGTGTTGTGGATCAGGTGCAGCAGTTCATAGTTTTAGGTTGTTTAAAATACATGGTATATTACTGAAATTTTCAATTTGCTATGCATTACTTGTAGACAAATTGTGTGTGTGTGTGTGTGTGTGTGTGTGTGTGTGTGTGTGTGTGTGTGTGTGTGTGTGTGTGTGTGTGTGTGTGTGTGATGTGTGCGGTGCATGACATCAAATAACATACCTTTTATTGTGCCACAGTGTAACTGCAGGTGCAGCAGTGTGAACTTGCTATCCACTGCAGCTACTTGATTTTGTACTACTATTGTGGTATTTTTTTCTTGGTTTTGCACTGCCATAATCTGCATTCGGTGCCCCCACCGGCAAAAGGAATTATTTTCCAGATTGGATTATTTGTGACTTCAGCACCACTGGTTAGTTAAGGTGTCATTGAACTTGTTGTGACTTTGCATCTGTATCTGTTGTTGAAGCCACAGTTGTTTTTTTTGGCTTCACATCCAGTGTCCTCCCCCTCAGTCCCCACCCAGAGGAAACGTTCCAAAATCTAAATTTGTTTAGAATATTCTTGTTGATCCCCCAAAATGCCCACAAAGTCATGCAAGCAAAGCTGTTTCTCGCCAAATCACTGCTTCCAGTGGTAAGATTGTCTGTGGGCGTGGTAGTACGCAGTCGCAGAAGTTCATTGCTGATGTGAGGAAACGTATTTCTCCTTCAATGTTTTTACAGTGCAATCAGTAGCTTCACTCATAGTTGGAGAAGATTATGTTGTCCCAGCTGGTGGTGTTAGTGCACTTGCTGGTTGTAGTATGAGTATTGCTGCCTCAAGTTCCACTTCTGACCAATTTACCATGTCCAAAAATATAGTGGAGTGTGAAGCAGTGTGAGTGAGTGGCAGTGTAGATGATATCATACTCCCCAGTAACATCCCAGTAACTGAACATGAGGATTCTGATCATCATGTCAACGATAGCATACAATGTGACATTTCTTCCACCACGGTTCAGGTCACGCATTTGCCATGCAGTGATTCACAGTGTGGTGAACAATTATCAGGTGATGGTGGTGTTGATGATGAATCTGATGATGGTGATGATGTTGCTGTGGTTGCAACATGCAGTCCACATGCCAGCATCCAAGCAGAAGATGTGGATGTGTGTGATGTTGATGAATGTGATAATAATGTAGGTGACTCCAGTTGGGAACTGGAGAAAAAGAAATTCAAGGTGGCTGTGTCTGGGTCTGTTTGCCTGGCCCCGTAAACAGTTGTAATTTACCAGTTTTAGTTTATTGTGACGAGCGACTACCAGTAATAATGATAGGTAGTCATGGTGGTCAGTTGCAGTCCAAGTGTGACCTGTCTGAAAATCATGTAGCAGACCCCCACTTCATGGCTTTAAAAAAACAGTCCAATAAGCAGCATCAGGGACATGTTAAAACTAGAGCATCACAATCCTTTGTTTGGGATTATTTTTGTGCAAGATGCAAATGATGAGTCAGTTGCAATCTGCCAGGTTTGCCATGCACGTGTGAGTAGAGGTAAAAAGGGGCACTATCTGGGCACAGGAGGACAGCATACGCTTCTTAAGAACAAGCACATGGCACTGTGGACCCAGCACAGGATGGCAGCTAATACCACAGTGGGACATTCACCCTCATCATCAACCATAACGAGCATGTTATCCCTTCCATGACTGTAAAATCAAGTAGGAATTTAAATGTGTGCAGTAGTGATGAAATAAGAGCAGAGAATTACCACAGGCATGATGAGGTGGAGGAGCATAATGATTCTGAAATCTTGTCCAGTGGTGGTGAGAGCAGCAGTTTTGGTGGTGGTGGTGAATGCAAAATGTCTAGTGCAAGTGGTACATCAACCCCGGTTGGTAAATCTGGAAAAATAACTGCATTTCTGGGTTTATCATCACCTGTGCAACAGTCTTCATAAAACGTCCACACTCCACCCCCTGCCATTCGCAGAGCAGAACCATTAGTCATCACACCCCGTCTAAAACGTTTAAGTCAGCCCACGTTAGAGTGTTTTTGCGCATAAGTTGAAGTACCCACCCAATCATACAGTGTCACGTGAACTTAATGCTGCTGTAGCTGAAATGCTGGCAATTGATCTTTTGCCCTTCTCCTTTGTCTAGAATTCTGGGTTCTGGCAGTTTGCTGCACATGTCTGTCCAAAATGGAAAGTCCCATCCAGGACATACTTTTCCACCTGTGCTGTCCCCGAGTTGTACCGTACTGTGTGACTCTGTAAGACATGCCCTTCAACATTCCTCCCCTCCATTCATCCATTTAAGTATAGATATGTGGACAAGCGGCAAAACAGCGGGGAGTTCATATTTGTGTATAACTGCACATTGGGCGCAGGTACCCTGTTGGTAGTGTGAATAATCACTGCAGTAAGGTGGAGTGTCATGGTAGCAATCTTCCAGGAATTCGACAGCATGCAATGATTTGCTATGCGCAATGTGACCTGTTCACACACTGGTGAAAACATGCTGGACTTGGTACTGATGGAAGCTGACAAGTGATTGAACCCCCAGTCCCTGAGAGCTGGGTTCATAGCAAGTGACAATGGGTCAAATGTGGTGAAATGCATCACGAATGGTGGCTTTGTTCGTGGGTTCCATGCATGGCCCACAGTTTAAATCTTGTGGTTCTGGAGTTTCTGCAGCACCCTGATATAAAGGAAATGCTGACAGTTGCACACCGTATCTGTTCTCACTTTTCCCGCTCTGCAAAGGCCCGTTTACAGCTTCGGTAGTTGCAGATCCGAAACAGACCCCTCAGCACCGCTTGAAGCTGGAAGTTGTCACCCAGTGGAACTCCACATTATACATGGCAGAGAGGTTGTATGAACAATACAAAGCCATCTCAGAATATCTTGTTATGCACACTAGCCGTGACAGTTCCGGGGCCTCCATGTCTATGACGACTGAACAGTGGCGCCTCATGGACTCTGTAATAACAAATTTGAGGCCTTTTGAACATGCCACACAGGCAGTGAGTGGCGAGTCTGCCTCCATTAGCCAATCAATTCCACTGCTGTGGGTGCTGAGGCAGACATTGGTGAATGTACAGCATAGCCTTGATGTTGCTGGAGACAGTGCTAGCAGTATGTTGCTGAAACACATACTGACATTATTCGACCAGAATCGTCACATTTTGAACATTCAGCATAGTGACAACTTTGCCATAGCAAGAATGCTGGATCCACAATACAAACGTGGAATTGCCTCAGTATCAGAGGGAGGGCCTGAACAGGTAAAAAATGTCAGTGGGCAACTGGTGCGCTTGGTTCATGGGGCAAAGAAGTCACGTGCCAAGGTCAGCGAACCTCAGCAGCATAATCAGGCTGAAGGTGAAACTGGAGGAGTGAGTATCAAGCATATCCTGTAAGGGAAAGGACTGCAGTTCCAGGTGATCTGTCATCAAAAGCGGTTGGCGTTAACCCACTTTGGGAGGCATGTCCCAAGTGGGGATTTGTGACATAAATGATTCTGGAGAACAGCATGATGCATCAACCACTGGACTCAGTGCAGCACAGAGAATGGTTGAGTCCTATTTGTCTGAAAACAGGCATCTGTCAATAACTGATGATCCTCTTTTATACTGGAGTGGAAAAATCAGTGAATGGCCAGAGCTGACCGCAGTGGCACTGACGTACCTCACATGCCCACCCTCCAGTGTAAGTGTTGAGAGGGTATTCGGCTCAGCAGGTGCAATAGTCAAGGATCGTCGGACAAAACTGTCTCCTGCAAGTGTTAGTTTGCTAACATTCATTAAAATTAATGAGAGGCACATACCAGCACAGCAACCTCGGTATTCATACCGTGGCCTAGTCATGGTGGTTTTGGTGATGTGGAAATGGACCATCCTGGTGGCACTGGCAGTGGCTGCCTGAAATGGCACACCACTGATGTAGATGATGACACAATGGAGAAAGAATTTCCCAGTGGTCAGACTTCAGACATCGATGACTGTGAGGGCAGCTTTCTTTATGAGGATGATGATGTGGTTAATGTTGGCAGGTTTTAACTGAAGTTTTTAAAAGGCGGTGTGCCCCCCCGGACCACCACCACTGAGCCTGAGTCTGTCCGCCCCCCGGACCACCACCACCACGAGTGCTGATAGCCACTGCCACCACTGAGTCTGAGTCTGTCTGCCCCCGACTACCACCACTGGGACTGCTGTTAGCCACTGCCACCACTGAGCCTGAGTCTGTCGGCCCCCCAGATCACCACATCCATCAGCCACAGACACAAAGCTTCTTAATATTTAAGCCATAAAGTGAGTATGTGTACTCATGTTTGTCATGCTGCTTCACTTCCTTTAGTTGTATGTTTTGTTTTCTGTAGCTTTTCAGTCAATGGTAAAACACATATGGTACACTTATTTTGTTTCTTTTACAGGTTAACAAAGTCTCCATCGCTAAAACTCGGTGGGAATGGTACTGCAGCTGTTCCGTACATAGAGGAACCAATGGAATATCCATGTGAAATCCATTCTGGTTAGTATGAAGATTTTATTTAATCCGCTTCATTGTTTTGGAAAGACAGCAGCAAATATTGCACACGGGTTGTGTTAGTTGACAAGATGTGGGTTTCAATGTAACTTGACTTGCGATTCAGAACCAGGGAGGGAAATAAGTTGTAAGAAGTCATTCATTGCTCTTTTTAGGAAACTTCCAGATGCTTTGTTGTTCTGTCAAACTGGCCTTACCCAAAAAAGTTCTTCAACATCAGGCACCCCCCCCCCCCAAGCTTGGGCACACATGCAACATGCAGAAGTCATTTCATTAGATGACCATGACCATCATTAACAACAACCAGACTCCAGAAGGATGCAGATGAAATATTGGGAAGAAGTAACAAACTAAGAAACCATTACAGACAAACCAGCAAATATGATCCCCCACCCCCAGAAAAAATACTTACCATCATGTGCTTAGAGTCATCCGTTTACAATTTCATTGCAATAAATTTGCATTGAGCACACTGGAATGTGCACAAAAACAGTTTCTGTGACCTGTGATGCAGAACAATACCATGAGTACATGTCCATGTCATCCCCCCTCCTCACCTAATACACAACCATATATATACTGTATATCTACTCATCAAGGCTACTATTAGTGTACAGCCAAAGGGCACTCTTCAATCCAGTTGACATGGTCACATTGCATTTGCTCAAATCGCCTCGCAGGACACATTGGACCAACAACAGGATGCTCACGGTCATCATTTTATACTGTGGGACCTTGTATGTGCTGAAACACTCCGATTTCACTGTGTTACCACTAGTCAATTTTCTGCACACAAGGAGGATGCACTTTGGGCCTGCAAAAAAAATCTGGGACTGTGTGACACCACTGTGCGCATGACTGAGTGCGCCTTTAATTCTGGGGACTTTGTATGTGCTGAAACACACTCATTTCACTGTGTTACCACTTGTCAATTTTCTGCACACAAGGAGGATGTGTTTTGGGCCTGCAGAAAAAATCTGGGACTCTGTGCCACCACTGCGCGCATGACTGAGTGCGCCTTTAATTCTGGGGGACTTTGTATGTGCTGAAACAGTCTCTTTTCACTTTCTTACCACTTGTCAATTTTCTGCACACAAGGAGGATGCATTTCTGGCTTGCAGAAAAAATCTGGAACTCTGTGCTACTTTTGTGTGTTTGATTGTTGTGAGCTCATGATGTCATACTGACATTACAATTAAAGCAGCATTGCAAGAATGTCGCGACAATTTTGAACTGTACTTTTTTAAGCTACTTTACATTGCCACAGCCACTAGTTACCTCCGAGTCGTGTCTTGGATGATACGCTTCTTTTCACAGTTTATGCCTGCTTTACTTGGTTGACTACTTTTTTTAATGTACGAAAAAAAGAAATGAGCACGCCTTCCAATATTATTCTGACCAGATTTGTATTTGTAGCTGCTTTTCAATAACTATTGTTCCGTGGTGTCATAAAACACTGTCTGCTGCAAAACTGTTAATTAACAACAGAAGTGATATATAACAGCTAACTGATGTGATGGAGAAAAGCAGAGGAAAACAATGACAAAGACCTGGTCAGCACCAATTTAAAAGGAATGCTCCTTTCATTATTTCACACATAAAACAAGCATTTGTCAATGCCAAATGTTTGCTTGCTGGCATTGGCATTGGTAGTGTAGGAGTTAGAGAGCTGCATAATAGGAATGGCAGTGAAGTATTGAACTGAAGCCAACCCCACCACCACCCTGTAGACTGACAGGCATTGGGGTGTGCCTTTGGGACATCAGGCATAACGGCCACACCATTTCACCACACCCTACCCTGCAGACACTGACAAATGTCATGGTGTGCCTTGGGGTCTTTGGCTCTTATGCTCACCCCATTCCATCAGGAAATATGGTGAGATGGGTATTGTATAGGAGAGTGAGGTGAACTTTGGGCCAAAGAGTCCAAGGCACATCTCGATGCCTCTCACTGGCTGCAGGGTATGGAATGGTATGAGCATTACAGGCAAGAATCCCAAGTAACACCCCTGATGCCTCTCAATCTCTACAGGCTGGGGCATTATGGTCAAAAAACCTAACGCCTGAGGCATTTGTTGGCATTTTCACTCCAAATTTTCAACATGTTTTTTTGTGATCCCACATTATGAACAGTGGCAATATCAGTTTGTTAGCTGAAAGCTGATTTTGCACAGCGACTACGCCATTTGGCACCACAGGTGCGAAAACACATTTCGAACAGGATGTGAAAAATGTCGGCTGTACTGTTCATGGGGCAGTGCAAAAAAATGGCAATGTTGAAATTCTGCAGTGAAAATATTAAAAAAACTGGAAGTTACGAACGTGCATAGAAAATGCACAACACACACCCGTAATGCAATTAGTTTGGGGATTTTTTTACAGCAGATTGTCAACACAGGGATTCTGTAACCTCCGCTCATGAACTTTGTCACTGTGATTTTCTTAATCTGTCTCGAACAGTGATTTCCCATAGCGACCACGCATTTCTGCGCTGGAAGTGCGAAAACACATTTCGGCCATGGTGTGAAAAATGACAGCTGTACTGTTCATAAGAAAGTGTGGAAAAATGCCAGTGGTGAAAATCTGGACTGAACATATTAGAAATCCATGAAGTTACGAGGGTGTGTGGAAACTGTGCAATGGTCGCTCGTAACAGTCATTTTATGGACGTATTTCACCAAATTTTTAACATAGCCATTTTAACACCTCTGCTCATGAACAGTGTCACTATAATTTTCTTAATCTGTCCTGAACATTGATTTTGCACACCAACTGCGCCATTGTGCACTACATGGGTGGAAACACATTTTGGGTCAGATGTGAGAAATGACAGCTGTATTGCTCCTAAGGAGGTATGGTAAAATGGCAATGTTGAAAATCTGGAGTGATCATATTGAAAATTCGTAAACTTACAGGTGTGCGTAGGAACAGCATAACACTTGCTAGGTAAAACAGTCATTTTGGGAATTTTTCACAAATTTTCTACATAGGGTTTCTGGGGGACTACCTCGTGAACTGTGACATTGTCATTTCGTAAATCAGTCCCGAAAGGTGGTTCTGCGCAGTGACCATGAAATCACCTTTCCGGGCTGATTAACGTAATGACAGTGACAGAATTCATGAGGTGGGGTCCCAAAAACCCCATGTTAAATTTGGTGAACAAATTCCCAAAATGCCCGAGATATGCACTAAAGTTGAAAAAACGCTATTTATCACATTATACAGCTTACCGGCATTTCTTCAGTTCGTGGTCAGCTTTGAAGAGTGCAGACATGTTCCCGGTCCACCGAAGATCGTCGCGCCACGCTCCAGAGGTAAGTATGGGGTGAGGAAGGGGTGTGGGGAGGCAGGGTGCGCAGAGGTGGGCGTGGGTGGGGGGAAATTGGGTCAGGACAGTCAGCGAGGGAAGGTTTTTTCTTTCAGGTTTCTTTCTTTATTTTTTTTTTTAACTTAGATGACGTGGGACTTGTGCCATGCTGGGGTGGGCTCCTAGCGTGTCAGCCGGAAGACTGTTTGGGGGGGCTGTGGAGCAGACGGGGGTTTCGGCACCCCTGTCAGCCATATGATCTGTTGCCTCGCTGGGGGTGGGCTTCCAGCATGGCACCCTGTAGTCTCTTGGGGAGGCAGTGGAGCCAACAGGGATTGGGCACCCCCATCGGCCATACGATCTGTTGCCACATTGGGGTGGGCTCCCAGCATAGCATCTGCTGAGGGGAGCGCAGCACAGCCAATGGGAGATTGGGCACCCCCGTCGGCTATACAGTGTGTGCGTGGAGGGGGGCACGAGCACGCAGTGTGCGTGTGGGGGGAGCATGCATGAGCACGCGATATCTTATTACTGCTCACTGAAGCATAGCTCTCCCTTTCAACTGTACGGCCACTGCATTTTCAACTGCTGTCATAGACAGCTGCAGCATTTATTGGAGAACTGCAGCCGCACCTGCAAACACACTGACTGAATTGGAAGACATGTGCCACACCTCCGAAAACTCTGATGATGGCATTATGTTTTTTGCACATGCGTGCAAGCAAGCATAAAAAGGTAGTACAGCAGACTCAACTACTGCAAATTCTCATATCATTCCAGTCAGTCAGGATGTATGTAAAGGAATTTGTAACATAGCTTTAAAAAAATATAGGTCAGAGTTCTCAACAGATTGCTGCTCTGCTGCTGCTTTACAGAGATTCACCACATTACATAGTTATGGTGATGCACATAACATAATATGTGGGGACCTTACTCTCACTGGAATATTTCTTGCTCCACAGAGTGAAATATGTATCTATGAAGACCACCCGTAATCTCATAACAGTGTGTCATGTCACAGAGGAATTACTGTTCAGATAAGCCGCCCAAATTCTGCCCCCCTTTCTCAGCAATGTTAGGACATGATGCCAGGGGGAGCGCAGGTGCATGCTCCACTATAGTGAATGTCCGGCAGCTATCCCAATGTTTCCGTATGTTATACACTTCACTATGTCCTGAAATGTGGGAACGTTTCCACTGACAAGGCTCTTCTTACTGGAAACGTGCCCACACGTTTCACCACAAACTGACCATTATAACATAAACATTCGGAAAGCTGCCGGACAATCGGATGTTCACTAAAATTGAGCACGCACATGCGCTCTCCCTGGCATCACGTCCTAAAGTTGCTGAGAAGGGAGGCAGAATGTGGGCGGCTTTTCAGAATGAGAGTTCCTCCATCACGTGACACTCTGTAATGAAATTATGGTCAGTTTTCACAGAATTGTATTGCACTATATGGTGCAAGAATGATTCCCCTGGAAGGGAAAATGTGTATTATTAAACAACAACAAAGGAAAAACACACAAAAACAGTACAACACAGTAGTGGGGTGGGGGACCAGAAAACATTCACATAAGTTACTGTGGCCTTGGGATGCCGTGGTCGTCCAGCAGCAGGTGCAGCATTCAAACTATTTGCTGCTGCTGCTCTTCTGTTGTGTGGACCTGCTGCTGCAAAGCACCAATCCTCTGATTGTTCTTTTATAGAGCAGCCCACACCAGGGAGATGTCATGCTGTGTTGCAGGGACTGTGGCGGGGTCCACTGCAGCTGGGAATCCAGGTAGCGGGGGGGGTGGAGAGTGGTGCTGGTGGCTGTGGTTGCAGTGGTGGTGGTGGAGCAGCTGCTGTACTGGCCCTCTTCCTGCTGCGGCAGTGACTGAGAGGCACAACTCCAACCCCAGCAGTACCTTCGGTCACTGCCATGGAAGAGCCAGCAGGTGGATGCCTGTACCCTTCTGTGGCAGCCTGACACTCTGCCTTATGGTGGTTGAGCATGTGGGTGCACTGGCCACCGGTCCCCAAATGTGTCCCACGGGGGCCACGGCACACCAGCACACCACACACATGGCACACCATGACTGTGCTGTCTCCCCCCACAGAGTTAAAAAACTCCCACACTGGGGAGCTGCGGGGGGGACCAGACACAGACCTTGCACGGGTCACATGGTTCTCACCACCTTGATTTTCTACAGGCACCTCCTGTGGCTGTGGAGGTGGTGGAGGGGGTGCTGCTGGAGGCCCTACAGCTACTACCGGTGGTGGTGGTAGTGGCGGAGAAGGTGGATGCACAGAACCACCGGTGGCACTGGTGCTGCTTCTTCTGCTGCTGCTGCTGCTTCAACATGGGGCTGGGGGGAAGCAACACCCAGGAGTTGGGAGCGGTCCAGCATGACACGACCGCCCCATGTCCACACTCCCCTCCGACTGCACCCATGGGCCAACGACTCACCTTCTCCAGGGTCCACGTTCATCCCTCCCTCCCCACAAAAGTCCCCAGCACACACATACACTCACACACAGTCACCACACACACACAAAACAACACTTATATAAGAAAATTAACTACCAAAAAAAATCACAAACATAATACAAAAACTAAAAGACAGCTGTTAAAAAAAATTGTTGTTTTACAAAGGCAATAAGCACTTTGTCACTGACTCCTGCACTGTTCTCTCACAAGCCTTCTCCCTCTACGAATGCAAAGGAGAAAGTGAAACTGCTTCTCTGACTCACTTCCTTCCTGCCTGGCTAAAGCATGTAACTTACAGTACTGTAAGCCATGTGATGTGTGAGGGGTTGCCTATTTACTTCTCACTTTGCCTTACTTCATGTTAAGGCATAAAGGCAATGTGAAGTAATAAAGATAACGCGAAGTGAGCACTTTACAGTGCCCACTTCACGTTGTGTTCTGCCAACGCGAAGTAGGCACTTCACGTTCACTTCGCCAGTGGATTAAAAATTCGCTGCATCTCTACACAAGACAGTAGCATTTTGGGGATGCACAATAATTCTGGGGACTGTGTGTGAGTACCGTGCACATGATTGACTACGCCATTAATTCTGAGAGACTTTACAATTCTTGTTACGCTATAATTTCATTTTGTCAGCACTGGGGAATTTTCTGGACACAAGACAGTTGCATTTTGGGATTGGGAATTCTGGTAAGTCTGGTAAATATTTTTGGAACCTCGGTAATGTTTACTTTCTGTCATGCTATCGTGAAGTATTTGTCAAAAAGCAGGACTGGGCAGTGCAATTATACTGTGCTAAACTACATGTGTACAGACCGTCTTCTTTCCTGTGTGTGCAGACACTGTCCAGCTTCTTACAAGTTGCAAACATATATATGCTGATGCTGTCTTGTTGCAGTGATTATAGTATAAATAATAATAAGAATATATTATATATTTTTTCTGTACCATCAATGGCAGCAGACAAAGTGAAATGATATTTTTTCAGAGGTCTTGGGCCAGTGTGCACCTCATCGCTCACACAGACACAGTACACACATGATTTTGCGGAGATAATAAAACAAAAAATCATACTTTTAAACAAACCATACCCAACAGAAATAAAATATTGCTGAGGCACCCAAAATATTTTATGGTGTACAGACATGTTCAAGTCAGAACATAACAGGTCCTGCAGTCCACTGCCATCACACTGTGTTACCACTGGTGCCATGTTATGGTGTACATCAACTTGCTGCAAAACTGACACTGCCAGTGTAAACTAGAAAGACATATTCCAGAACAAATAACGAAAAGAAGGAATGTGGTAGTACAGTGTGGTGGCAGTGAACTGGACCTTATATATTTTCTGACTTTATAATATCTGCACACCATGAAATATTTTGGGTGCATCAGCAATACTTCATATCTGTTGGATACAGTTTGTTGAAAAGTAGGATTTTTTGTTGCTATAAGCTCCTAACAAATAAAATATACAATATATATTCTTATCTTTATTCTTTATACCATAAACACAGCAACAAGTCAGACAGCAATCAGCATATATATGTTTGCAAGTAGCTGAACAGTGTCTGCAGTACATACATACACAGGAAAGAAGACTGACTGCACACATGCAGTTTAGCACAGTATACTTGCACTGCTCAGCCCTGCTTTTCCACAAACACTCTGCAACAGAAAGTAAACATTAATGAGGCACCAAAACAGTGCATACACACACACTTAACAGAAGGAAGGGGGGCAGAATTCAAAGTGTCACGCATATGGAAGACAATAAAAAAGGGCATAATTACATACAAGGGTCAGGGATGGTGGAGGAATACATTTTATAACACAGCAGGGAAGGTGCAGGGGCACATAGTGTGAGGATGAAAAAAACTAATGTAGGATCCCCTGGTGGTCCAGCAGCAGTTCCAGCATTGAACATAATTTGTAACTAATATCCCTCTATGTGATCCAATCACTGCTGGACAGCACTCACCCTCTCATTGTTCTCCTCGACAGCACTCCAGAGAACTGCCAGGTCAGCCTGCATTACAGGCAGTTCTCTGGGGTCCACACATTCTACAGGCTCAGCTGTTGCTGGTGGTGGTGGTGGTGGTGGGGGTGCAGGTGGAGCAGCAGGTGCTGCTCTGGCCTGCCTCTTCTTAGGGCCGCCGCCATGCACAGCTACACCCTCTGCCACAGAAGGGCCACCAGGTGCAGGCCTGGCCCATTCTGTGGCAGCCTGCCACTCCAACTGGTGGTGGTTCAGCATATGGGTGCACTGGTCCCCAGTCCCCAGGTGAGTCCCCCAGGGGCTACGGCACACCTCCACCTGACATAGGTGGCACCTGACCACACTGCTGTCCCCCCGACACAATCAAAAAAACTCCCAAACAATGGCCGTGCAGGCACAGGCAGGGAAGGGCCAGATGTACTGGCAGCCGACTGGTCAGAGTGCTCAGCAGGAATGGGATCCACACCTGGGCCCAGGGGCACAGGCACATCCTGTTCCAGAGGACCAGGTGCAGGAGCTTATGCTGGATGTGGGGTGGTGGTGGTGGTTCAACTGCCTCAGAGTCAGGAGGAGGTGCTGGTCCTGCTTTTGGGGGGCACTCAAAATTTTGGTTCAGTAGAACTGGAACTGACAGCTGTGCCCCCCACGCGTGTGCACGGTGCAACGCCTACCACGCTTTCCCATAACTGCTCCCCCCGACAATCCCTCACCCTGGTCCATCTCTCCTACTGCACTCCCTCAGTCCAAGCAATGACTACTCAACTTGAGAGAAAACCCACTGTCACACAACACACACAGTCACACAGACACAAACAACTAACTACTTATAAAGGTAAGAAAAAAATAAATTTACAGAAAGAACAAATTAAGTAAAAAAGAGTACAGAAAAGACAATAAAATGTAACTTTTAAAAAAGCTGTTGGGTCAAATTAAAAGTTTAAATCTCCTCCTCGCTCTGCTCTCCAAGTCTCAGGCTGTCTCACAGTCACAAAACAACACACTCCTCTTTCTCCGAAAGAGAAAGTGAAACTATCTCCTTGGCACGGCACTTCCCTTCCTGCCTGGCTAAAGAGCATGTGACTTACAGTACTGTAAGCCATGTGATGTGTGAGAGGGCTGTCAAATCTGGAACACAATGTGGATCACTTAGAATCATGAGGAACGCGAAGTCCATTTAAAACAACTACTTCACCTTACTTCGAGTTACCATTACACCTTAACGCAAAGTGGTAATGACAAGGCAAAGTGCCCACTTCGCGTTCACTTCATTGGCAGAATTTAAATTCTCTGCATCTCTACTCACACTTTCTGACTGGGCTACAAAACAGAATGCAAGTCTACAGTGAAAGAAACATAAAATATGTCATATTGGACAAATACAGTGCCCACCTGAACCTCACCCTCAGCCACATCAAACTTATCTTCGTACCCCCCCCAACACCACATCGCTGATCCAGTTGATGAATCAAGGGGTAGTCTGAAAACTAGAGCAGAACTACTAAACAAAAATTGTTGAAATACTGCTGGTGTCGACAGTTTCAGACACAGCAGGTAAAGCCACTGACCTCTCATGTGAAATCATTATTCAAGACTGTATCCAGATGCTCAGTTGAAAAAGCTGGGTGTGCAAATGACCCGGAGGTCACTGACCTCAACACCCCCCAGAAGAGAACATCACTACTGCTGGTATGAACACCAAGAGGTTTGAGGTGTACATCTCTATTGACACCAAAATAGTCATTGTGATCAATAACAGAGGAAGATATATGCTGAGTCACGTCAGTGAACGAGGAGAACCCTGAAGAGAATGATGAGCAGCTTATACCAGAACCCGAACTGCCTTGTATCGGAGAAATGAAACCATGAATGGACAAACTGCAGCACTATATTCGGAACAAAAAAGCAGGTGCTCTTTCAGCTTCTCATACTTTTGACACTTACACTGATGAGCTGTTACTAATGCACAACAAGCAGCTCTGTGTAACAGACTATTTTAAAACAAAAGAGGACCAACATTTTAATTCATTTTTATAGCATTTTATCAATTTCTAATATTTTATTTGCCCTTTCACCTTGTACTGTATTATACATAAAGTAAAGCATTATAAAAAAATCTATTCTTCATCACTGAACAACTTCACCTAGTGTTTAACTAATGTCAGTAACCAAGCCCGTTTATAGTAACAGCCCAGTTATAATATACAGAGTAATATATGGGTGGGTTGGTGTAACCAGAATTTTACACACATTCGAGAACTGGGATGCTTCATAAACCGCGAGAGTGAAGCTTGAGGGGTTTATGAAATCATCCCACACCGAGGGTGTGTGTAAAATTCTGGTTACACACACCCACCCATGTTTTATTTTATTTAATTACTGGTCAGCATTTTTTAGGACATTGGATTTTTTTTAAAACATTATTTATAGCAAGTTTTCATTTCCAGCTTTTACATCAAATAAATCACCACAGTGTATCCATGTTGCTAAGTTTGAAAGGAGACAAGATCAATAGTTTTACAGAGCTGAAACAGAGTTATGCTTAGTATCCCAGTGTTCCTTAACTTAGTCAAGAAATCGAGCATCACTAGCCTCTTGCATTTACCGCTGAAGGTACATCTGCATAATAAAAAAACCTGCATAGCACCCAACTAATCTAGTAATCATAAACTATTAGTTCTGAAATCATCCGGGCAAGATATATGGGACATGGATTTCTTAGATGCTAAAACAATCAACAAGGTGTAATATTTAAAATAATAGATGGAAAGCCAACTGTCAACTGTACCTAATATATGAATTTCTCAGAGAATCACCTCTTGGGCTAGGACCCCCCCTGCCCGAGCTAAAAGTTTGGGAATCGGGGAGAGGCCAGAGCAAATTCCAAGCTTTCCCTCATTTGTTTATATTTTTCTTCCTGGTTATTCACTATGTACTGTATCGTTCTACTTTCATACAGTGTAGGAGAAACTGGGACACCATTGAGCTCTCTCAGAGCCCCATTGCTGTGCTGAAACCTGTTTCGCCACTGCTAATCCTAAACACCATAAAGAGTGCTCCACTCTTTTGCCCCTCTCCTTCTCTTCGGCAGCACCAAAAGGATGTGAATTGGGTCTAGTTCTACTGAAATACCCAATACCTTTCCCAACAATTAAATTATTTCCTGCCAAAAATGATTATCTGACATTACCAGGCAAGATGGAAAAATGTTCCTGTATTAACCTTGCATTTGGGGCATAGATCTGATTTGTCTACCTATTTTGTTAGCCAGAGTGGGTGTGAAATAGGATCTGTGAAGACAGCTAAAATGTATAGCTCTTAGCCTGTTTCTGGCACATTGCAGTCCAGTTTCCCTCTGTTAAACAGTCTGGCAAAACGTCCCTTTCCCATTTCCTTTTCAGTCCCTTCATAGGGTCTGACACTACTCCCAAAAGAACCCTGTAAATTTTGGACATGTGCTTTGGTCTAGGTTGTTTATTTTCAATCAAGCAGGGCTTCCTGAATATGGGATCTTTTTAATAACAAATGTGGGACCTTGCCCCTCTGATTGCTCAGCACCTGGGTGCTGACCTGGAGATCTGAAAAGAAATGCTTAGGAGGGAGGAAGAACCCCTGTGCAAGGCACTGGTACATCTTAAGATTCTCAGCTTCAAACAACTGGGAAATATTCTGCAGTCCCCCTCCATTCCCAGTGAGTCAGTGCCTCAAGGGTTGGGTAAGGAATAAGGTTTCCCACTCAGACAGTGTACCATATCAAAGCATCTGGTGAAAGGGAGGGCGGACACCCAATTAGCTTGTGGGCTCTAAGCCATGCTCTCACAGTGAATCTCATGAAAGAGTTCACAATCAATTTAATCACTCCCTTTTTTAGTGATGGGGTCAATATTGTGTCATATCAGTGCCCCAAAGGCCTGTTCTTCCAAAGCTACCCACACCCTCCCCGGGGCATCTTCCTGCAACAGATCCACTGCAAACACCAGCTGAGCAGCCAGGTAATAAAATCTTAGATTTGGAAGTCCCAGTCCCCCTCCTTAGAGAGTGGATGCCAAAGGGTCTCTTGCTTGATCCTTGGTCTTTTACCATTCCACAATAGGGAGGTGATGTAACCCCTAAGTGATTTAAAATATTTGCTAGGTATATGGATAGGGAGGGTCTGAAACATGTATATGTATATATATGTATATGTATATGTATATATGTATATGTATATATATATATATATATATATGTATATGTATATATATATATATATGTATATGTATATGTATATATATATGTATATGTATATATATATGTATATATATATATATATATATGTATATGTATATGTATATGTATATATATATGTATATATATATATATGTATATATATATATAAAATTCACTGAGGGAGCACACTCATCTTAACCAGACTGACCTTTCCTATCAATGTGAGTGGTAATGACCACCATGTGTCACAATCCTCTCTAATTTTCTTTAAAAGGGGTTTGTAGTTAAAATCTCCCACCTTCGACAGAGTCCTGGGAAGCTGCATGCCCAGGTATTTAACTGCTGTCACAGGGGGCAAGGAGACACCCTCAACCTAACAGGAGGAGCCACTCGCATTTCGATCAATTAATTTTATGACCAGATAAAGGGCCATAGATTTTAAACAGCTGTGTTAGAGTGGGCCGTGCCCTCTCAGGGTCCTCAATAAAGAGCAAAATGTCATACACAAATAAAGAGATCTGTTCCCTGCCTCCCTTATTAAAGCCTCTGATATCTGGATTTTGGTGAATGGCCTGTGCTAACACATCAGTGTCAGTACATACAGGAGGGAAGGGGACACTCCTGTCTAGTACCCCTTAAAAGTCTAAACAGAGGGGACAAGGTATTGTTGGTAAGGATTTGTGCCCAAGGCAACCCATATAATGTAACTATCCATGCACGAATGTTAGGCCCAAATCCATATTTGCTGAGGACAGCATACATAAAGGGTCACTCCACTCTATCGAAAGCCTTCTCTGCATCCAGCGCAAGAAGGCCTTGAACTTCAATTTTTCCAATACCCAGCTGTACATGATATTAATGGCCCTCCTAATATTATGTTTAGCATGTCTACCCTTCACAAAACCCCCCGATCAGGGTGGACCAACCATGGCAGAACTTCCTCTATTTTAGAAGCGAACAGTTTGGCCAGAATCTTATAGCCAAGGTTTAATAACGAGATAAGTCAATAAGAGTCACATTTCACTAGGTCCTTACCTTGCTTTGGTAAAACTGTAACAGTGGCTAGAGACCGAGACTCCAATAACAGACCTCTCTCCAGAACCTCCTGTATCATGTTATACATTGGCTGGCTAAGGTTTGGCCAAAAAGCTTTATAAAATTCTAATGGGATTCCATCTGGTCCCAGAGCTTTACCCATACTTGATGACCAAGTGGCCCTTTTAATTTCTAGGAGAATTATTGGACTGTCTAGCCTCCCTATATCCTCAGGTTCTAAAATGTTGACAGGGATATTCTGCAAGAAAATATCTGTAGTGAGACTGTGCTTGGTTTCCGAAGTATAGAGTATGACAGAATCTTTCGAAAGTGCTATTTATGATTTTTTGGTCTGCTGTGACCTCCCGATTCGGCCCCTCCAGTTCCAATATATGTCCCTCTGCTCATTTTTCTTTTATTTGCCAGGTGAGCCATTTACCTGCCTTGTCACCCTCAAAGTAATCTTCTGCCTGGGTTTTCAATAAATTCCTCTCTATTTTTTAGAGAAGAGCTGGTTCAGCTTTCCCTTTAGCCTATGGAGTTCCCCCATATACACCACCTCCCTCTCTGCCATAAACTTTTTCTCTAGTTCCACAACTCTGATTTCTAAGTCATTTTCCTCCTGGGACTCCTTTTTCCTCCTATAGGCAGCATATGATATAGACATTCCATGGACAAGGGCTTTCAAAGCTTCCCAGGTAGTTGTGGCTGATGTGTCTTCCACTCTGTAATGGGTCAGGAAGTTCGTAATTGCCACAGCCACTTGGTCCTTATAGGATTGGGCCGTAAGAATGGTTGGGTTGAGACACCAAGATTGGGGTGTTGGTGGGCTCCCCAAGAATGTCAACTCCACCTCCAAAGGTGCATGGTCTGATATACAAATTGAACCATAGGATAAAGCTACCAACAGTCCCTATTTTCCCAGGACAGTCCCTATTTTAGGCAGCATGTCCCAGTGCCCCCATACGTTTTGTAAAATGTCACTTTTGTCCCTTTTTTTGCTTACTTGTCCCAATTTTGCCTGACTGCTAATCCATGCATGACAGTTATTTCAGCACCACTGTGGCGCTGCTCAGGCTGGACAGCAGTTTGCAACTTCAACCCCGTGCCTGTGTTGCACTGCAAGCATGTCAGTGGCATCACAGTAAAGCATGTTCCTTCCCATTAGATTAGACTGGGTAGTAGTGCAAACAAGCACATGTGGATGTCTGACTGCCAGCAGCTTAGAGGGACTCCAGTCAGAGAAGAGACCGGCAGCAGGGAACTAAGGTACCCAAACCTGATCAGCTGTAGGGAAGTGTGTGAAAACAATCTGGTGTGGTGGTGGGAGGCACTGAAGTGAAGTTTGCTCAGCAAATGAGGTGAGTGTAAAGCAGATTGGATGGGACTGTCAGGAGGAGCAATACATGCAGCTCGACTGTCTGATCACAATTTTACGCAGGTTTGCTTCTAACGAACTTTCTGTACATCATGATTTGGAACTTGCTGCAGCAGAATGATGTATTGTTTTAATCTGAATGTTTGCTACTGGTGTTACTGTGGGGCGGCATGGCCAGAGTAAGCAGAAAAATGTAACTGATTGTGCGCAGCATTGTCTGCGGTGGTGCCCATGGGAGTAATACAGTGGTGGGAGGTCATGGTCAGGATGGACTGTCCCAGTTTTAGGTGTTGGAAAGTTGGTAGCTTTACCATAGGATGCCACCTGACATGACAAAGGTCCATGGACAGTTAAGCCAGATCAAGTCTGGTGTAGACCTTATGTGCATGGGAGACAAATGAAAAGTCACACTGCATACCTCCACCAATGCCCCCTCACTTGCCAAATTGCTAAGAGCCATCACACATTTTGGTGGTAGTCCAACCCAAGAGCTGGTATGGTCCAGCACAGGGTCCCAATAAGTGTTAAAATCCCCTCTAAGATTTAAGCCTTCTCCCGATGGTACCAGCAACACTGCTAAGTTATGGAAAAATTCTGGACAATCGAAGTTACAGCCATATAGTGAAATAAAAGTAAAAACTTCTCCCCTCAATTTTGACCTTGACCTCTATAAGGGAGGGGGCAAACTAGACAGGAAGCCAGCGGATGAAGGGTGGACTCTAGTAGGGCCTAGTAAAAGAAGAGCAGGAGCAGTAGTAGTAGTAGTAGGCAGGAGGGAGAAGAAAACACATAGTAATGCAGAGAGGTCAGGGAACATGTTTGCTGTACTAGCAACACATGGGCAAGAGGACAAAGGAGGAGATTGCACAAGGGATAGTACTCAGGAAGAGGAGGGAATGAGGGGCATTACTAGTGGAGAGATTGAGCACGGCATGGCAGGGGGAGGGATAATACTCGGAGAGGTGAAGAGGGAGTGGGAGGTTAGCAATCAAACAGGTGGAGAGGGAAGGGGGGGGGAAGACACTGGGGCAAATGGTAAAAGCACCGTCTTGAGTGGCCCCAGGAATGAGAACCTGGGTGGGGTGGTAGCCATGGGCACAAGGAAAGAGGAGGGGAGTATACTGGTGTTGGGGAACTCCATACTCAAGGGGATCAGATGGGGCAGCAAAGGGGAGAGGCACAGTTGGATACTGTATAGGTGGAGTCCATACTGGGATTAAAGGCAGACCAGGCAGGACAGGCAATTCTAAGGTGCGCAAGGAGGGGTAGGAGAAAACTGCACATTGCGGTACATGTGGGGAAAAATGACCTAGTGGGGGAAATGGTGGAGGTAACAAGGGAGAGGTCTGAGGAAGTGGGAAGGTTGTGTGAGGAGACTGGGGAGTCTGTGGCCTTCTCGGAGGTGCTCCCAATACCCTGCGCATGCAAAGCAAGAAAGGAGAGGATTGGGGAGTTGAATGCATGGTTAGCAGAATAGTGTTGAACTAAGGGGTACAGGGTTGTAGGCAGTGGGGCAGTACCTGGGACAATAACAATCTGTTTTCAAGGGTTAGGCTGCACCTGAGTAGAGAGGAGGGGAAGGAGGTATTAAAGCAAAGACTGGAGAGGTATATTGCGACAAAGGTGTATTTAAACTAGATGGGGGAGTGGTGGCAAGTGGACAGCAGGTATGCAGGGATCAGATAGAGTGCAGTCACAGCCTACCCCCCCAGGCTAGCACAGAAGGACACAGGGCAGCCGAAAAGGGAGGGAGTAGAAGGGAAGAGATGGAGGGCAATGAAGGGAAGGGGGCAGGATGGAGGGTAGTCTCTAAATATGAGAAGCTTGGGCAACAAACCAGCTGAGCTAGAGGTACTCTTGGCAGTGTGGAGGGTGGATATTGCATCTGTCATGGAAACATGGGCAACCTAACACCGGGACTGGGATCTGGCAATCACAGGGTACAAATTACCAGAAAGGACCGTTAGGAGTGGAGGGGGGTGGGGTGGCAGTCTATGTGAGGGACGGGATCAAATTCACAAGGGACGAGGGGGAGGAACGGAGAACAGAGGTAATGAGGCTGCAGCTCCTAGACTCAAGGGGTAGGAAATGGAGGTTTGTGGTGGTATACAGGCTGCTGTCCCAGTCTGAGGATCTTGACAGGAAATTAGCAGGACAAATCAGAAAGGTATGTAGAAAAGGGAAGGTGGTCATCGTGGGGGATTTCAATTTGCCAGGGGTGACTGGAGCATTCCGGTCACCTCCAGTACTAGGGAGCAAGTGCTCCTGGATGCGATCCAAGAGGCTCTCCTGACACAGTTGGAGAGTGTAACTACTAGGCTAAATAACACTTTAGATCTGGTATTGTCAAATGGGGAGGTAGTAAGGGAAATAAGGGTGGAGGACCCACAAGCTAACAGCGATCACCAAACGGTGTGGTTTAATATCACGATGTGCGGGGAGTCAGACAAATCAGCAACACGGGTGGTAAACTACAGGACGGCGGACTTTGGGAGGATGCAGGAAGTACTGAAAGGGAAACTAGAGGGCATAAAGCAGGAGATGGATGTGGAGCAGAAATGGGATATTATTAAACGGGGGATTAGAGTCAACGGAAGCCTGCAACAAGGCGCAGAGTAAGAGCAGCAGAGCAAGGAAACCATGCTGGTTGAATAGCGAGATAGTGGAGGTGATTTGGGCAAAATGAGAGGTGCACCAGGTATAGGAGGTCAGTGAAGGAAGGGAAAAGGGAAGAGTATGCAAGATGGTCCAGGAAGGTTGCCAGAAAAGTGAGAGAAGCCAAGGCCCAGTGGGAACTGAGATTAGCGCAGGGAATTAACAGGGGGGGGGGACTTTTTCAGTTACATCAGGGAGAAAAGGAAGTGCAAGGAGACAACAGTGAGGATAAAAAAGGGTGGTGAGTTGATGGAAAAGGGGGAGGAACAGGCAGAAGCACTAAATGAATACTTTTGCTCAGTGTTCATGAAAGAAAAGGGGGGGCCGCTACCACCATTGGCTGGGAGGGTGGGTACAGAGGGAGAGGAGTTGACAGATGGAAGAACTGAGGGAAGGAGTGTCCTGGGGACTTAGGGCACTGGGGATTGACAAGGCACCAGGGCCAGATGCTATCCACCCCAGGGCCGAGGGAGATGGCGGAGGTGCGGTTACCCCCCCACAGCGACATTTCGCCAGCGAGGTCCCCCACAGCGAGAACAGCACCTAGTCGTGGTGGGAGACCCTCTGGAACCCGGGGCTGTCTGTTGGGGGTCCTGTACCCCCCCAATCAGCTCCGCCTGGAGTTGAGAATCCTTAAGTGGGGGTGTGTGGGTGCCACAGCCCCCCAAAGAAAACAAAGATACAAATAGCGAGCCGGCAGCCGACTGCAGAATGCAGTCAACCTGCCGGTGTCGCTGACGGAGCGTTCAACAAAATTTCTGTTGGACTCCTGTCGTGGATCCATGGAGGTGTTGGCCGACTGGCAGATCTGTACAGCACTTCACTGGAGTTATTGGAATGCCACTGGACTGGAGAATGGCACATGTAGTGCCGTTACACAAGAGAGGCTCAAGGGACGAACTGGGTAGTTATCGTCCGGTAAGTCTCACTTCCATAGTTTGCAAACTCATGGAAATGATACTAAAGGAAAGACTGGTGTCATACCTAGAGGACAAGGGCCTCCAGTATGGGTTTTTTTAGGGAGGTATTGTCAAACCAACCTGATACAATATTATGACTGAGTGACAGGTGAGCTGGATAAGAGTCATGCAGTGGATGTTCTTTACTTGGACTTCAGCAAGGCCTTCAATTCGGTGCCTCATGCGTAGCTTAGGGGGGAAGCTTACTGGTGTAGGGGTAGGAGTAAAAATGATGAACTGGATTACAAGCTGACTGAGTGGTAGGCTGCAATAGGTGGTGGTGGGAGGGGAGCTCTCAACTCCGAAGCCGGTGACAGGCGGGGTGTCACAGGGCTCTGTGCTGGGACCAGTATTATTTGGGCTCTTCATATCAGACATTGTGCACGGGGTGGTGAGCAAGATAAGTCTGTTCACGGATGATACCAAAATGGGAGCAGTGGTGGATGGAAGGGAGGGATGGAAGCTGTTGCAGAGGGACCTAAGAAAGCTAGAGGAGTGGTCAGAGAGGTGGTAGCTGGGGTTCAATGCAAAGAAGTGTAAGGTTATGCACTTCAGGGTGAAGAACCTAAGGAGAGAATACTGTCGGGGGGAAGGGTTAAGCTGGGTATCACTGAGGAGGAGGAGAAGGACCTAGGGTTAATGGTAACAGGGACCATAAACAAAACTGCCCAGTGTAGGACAGTTTCTGCAAAAGCGAACAAAATACTGAGGTACATAGCGAGGGGTTTTGTACAAGCGAAGAGAGGTGATCTTGCCCCTCTGCAGGTCACTAATAAGGCCCACATAGAGTATTGTGTGTAGTTTTGGAGGGCGTACCTGAAGTGTAATACATGAGCTTAGCGATGAGGGTTTCTGTCGTTGGACTCGGTGCAGATGAAGTTACTGCCATATTGGGCATTGTAGACACTTTTACCAGAGGAATTTCTATTGCGGAATTAGTGGTAGAGCGGGTTGCCGGGTGTTCCAGGCCCAATTGGTGCACTGTCTCCCGCTGGTTTGAACGATAGCTGCAATTGTTTTCTAATAGATTTTGAAGATGTTACCATGTAACAATCAAGAGCAGTAGTTTTTGTAGTAGATCTCTGCATTTCACTCTTAGGTGGAGCAAATATATGACAGATGGTTAAGAGCTCTTCTTTCAGGCATTCATCTTGCTCCCTGACTTAGCCATGCCCCCATGACATTGGATATTAAAAATAAGAGTCAGAGTGGAAGTCTTCCCAGTTTCCAAGGGCTGTCACATTGAAATACGATTCCATATTTATTTTTTGTCAGAAGGGTGATTTTATTAGGAGTTTTGTACTTCGCTAGCAAAACATTTACTCGAGTGACTGACTTTTTGTGAGGAACGAAGTTTGTGGTATTTGGGATAGTTTGCTGAGCTCACGCCGAGTGTAGCAGCATGAGGTAGATTGACAGGCAGTGATTACAACCGACTGGTTATACTGCAAAATATCAACTGGGTGGTTGTAATGCTGGATAAAACCACAGTTATCCATATATAAAAAATGAAATGCTGACCAGTAATTAAAACATTTGGCTGTGGCAAAGCGAGTGTTCTTATCAATGGACTCCACTATACTTCTTTCTATACGACTATAGTTAAAATCTTGTTAGATGCTGGGGACTCTCATTTTTTTGTTTTGCCTTTTAAACTTTGTTTATTGACTTTACAATAGACACATAGTAAAAACTTCCTGAGGCAGTATATAAGGAATTATTATATAATGTTTCTTCATGAGGCCGCCACCCCTCTTAACATATGCAGGTTAAACTTTTTATCATACTGCTTCTATTAGATACATCCCTTGGGGGGAATTAGTAAATGAAACATTTCTCCTCCATTAACATAACATTTCCTAACATCTGATACTGTATATGAACATGCACTTTTGATTTTATCAAACGCGGGCTTAACAATGCATATTTCCCAATAACTACAGTTGCCTGTGCTCAGATGTGATACATTAATACAAACAGCATAGAAAAATATGAAATTTGTGCATCTCTATTCAAAAGTTATGGTTATGAAACTATTTTTTTAATACAAAAGCTTCCAGATGTTTAAAGTAAAAGGCAGAGAGGGAGTCCAAAGACTGCAAAGTCATGCAGAAAAAAGAACCACGAGATTGTGTGATGTACTCTGCATGAGAGGTGGCTTCCCTCACAGCTCTGTGGACCACTGAAAACAACTATGAATAAAATCCGGTAAAACAATTTTTTATTTTTTTAAGTGTCAGACAGAGTAGACAAATATTGTGGACAAAAACTGTAAAACCCTGATGATGCTGGAAGAAACAGAAACAATGTTAATGGACTCTGAAGGAAAGCTTGGGTGGCTTCACTGATCCTGCTGCGCTCCCAAGCCCACAAATGGCAAGAGCAGAACTCACCACTTGACTTACCACCCAAGGTCACTGAACCTGAGAAAAAAAACAAGCTGGATCAGTTTTTCACGGAATCTATCATGATAAAAGTCACTCCCTGAAATGGCCAGTGACTTCCGAGCCTTCAAACTGGTGCTGGAATCCTTCACAAGATGGGTCGGCAATGTCAAAGCCTGCATCATTTCCATCAAAGACAAACTGAGCGAGGTCAACATAGAAAATAACATATGGGTCACTCTGGTGAGCCCATTTACTGACTGGACTGACACCACTTTCTAACATTGTAAAACGGGCTCCGTTCTGTAACAACCATCCAGCTATTACGGCATGGTTGTCAGCCAGTCACCGAAAGTGAAAGTAAAATCCACTGCCATCTAACCTTCACCACTCCCCTGCCACTCTTTTAAATACCGACTGCATATTCATTTAAAGAATGCTACTCTTCTAAATAACCTGAAATGAACGGTTCCTTTGGATACTGAATTGAAAGTACTCAGGCGGGCCTGTGGCAACCAGACATCAAAAGTAAAAGCGGTCAGCTCCACTCTCACACTCCATGCACCACAGTTTTCCTGTTCTTAATGACTTTTTTCCCTACTTTTATACCATGTATTTGAAATGGAGAAATTTGATTGGCTGATGTCATTCCATTAGCCCCTTAACCAAGAAAAAAATGCTCTAGGGTAGGTTCAAATGAACTGCTAGCTACACATGTGACATTAATCTGAAATGACTGTTGAATAATGTCAGCAATGAAAATGTATGCTCAGTTGGCTAAACCTTATTAAATTCAGGAATCTCTGCTATCATGTGAATCTCTGCAACACGGACTATCCAAATTGACTAACTACTGTCCAACAGACCTGATAGGGATACTCCAGTCTGGGACCTTTCTTAATACTATGTCGACACACACCAATCTATTATGTATGGACATAAAGCTGTCCTAGGTCCCCCAAAGCTAATAATCCTTAGGAACTACTCTAAACTGGATGTGAACAGTTTACCTACTGATTTATCCCATATTGACTAGTCCCATGCCTTTGGAGGCCCATGTTTCACCTGCTGCATCCACTGCTCTCTCTAATTTCCCTTCATTAATCTCCACCCTTCAAGATGACCAAGCCCCATTTATAAGGAGGAGGGTTAGATGCCACTAAACAGCTTCACAGTGACCTATTTCGTATGAAAGCCAGAGACACAGTAAACAAGAGTACACTAAAGCCAGCATAGCTGCAAATTGTTTCACTGCCTGGCAGTGTATTTTATGAGAACAAAAAACAGGAGACTTACTAACACACCTGAGTCATACTTGGTGTTTTTGCAGGAACTTTCCTGTGATTTACTTTATTTGTTTTTGCACCAGTAAATAAAAAGGAAGGCAGTGGCAGTATAGTGTAGTGGTTTAGGGCTCTGAGCTGCAAACCTGGAGACCTGGGTTTGAATCCCACAGCCCCCACTTCCACACTGTGTGACCCTAAGCAAGTCACTTAACTTCCTTGTGCTCCCAGGTCACACTTGTAAACAAGCTTCAGCTCAGTGTGCCTCTCCAGGTTAAAAACAACAACAAAAAAAGCACTAAGCTCATAAACTTCTGGTGGACCTTATTCTATTTCCGTGAGTGTGTCTCCTGTTTTATGCTCTTTGGATTAATACAGGTGGCTACCCGCTGAGGAATGCACCGGCTCTATCTGTTTGTGTGCATTTCAGTTCGTTTGTTGTTTCAGTGCATTTTATGCCAGAGACACTGGGAAACCCCAGGAGTTTGAGGCACTGCCTCTCTGTGTAGTAGCTCCCTATTGCTGATTAAGAAAGGTTTCTACTACTTTAACATTGCTACCACTTAAGCCTATTCTGATCAGGTCCAGCAAGATGAAGTTCACGGGCACATTATGAATGGCAGACTTAAAAAAAAAAAAAGGTAAGGGTCTTGGTAGCAGACATATAACTATGCCGCACGTGAAAGAATGCAGCCCTCCTCCTGCCCAAGCCCCATCTTGACCTCTTGCATCATTCCCCAACCAGTCAGTGTATCAGTGACTTCCCAATCTCTCTCACTTGCCCAGCCAGGTTAATTCTGAACCTCCAGGCACCTCAGCTCTGGCTGCAGGAAAACATAACATGCTGTTCTCCTTCCCCAGCAAAAGTTATATTCCTCTACAAGACATCTCCAGAAGAGGTATGTTCATCCAGGAACATTAGTGCTTCTGGGGCAAAATCTTACACAAATACAGAAATATGCAGCATAAAATGAAAGTAACTCTAAAATTAAATACTGGTTTAGAAAGAAAGAAAATCACCATTCCATGTTACTGTATATGCCGAGATTGTAAACTTAATATGGTTAATCTCTGAAGTCACAGATTAAGCAAATGCCTTCACTGAAGGACAGAGGAGCCCAGTCATGAGAATATCATTTATAAGAATATCCCCATTTAAACAACATTTTTTCAGAGTCCCACTTATGCCCCATTTTCAATGGGATATAAAAGCCCATTTATAGTAACATATAGTTTAAATATGAGAATATTTTTTTAGCTTGATTGCTGACCTCCTAAATTCTTGGCATGCTCCTGAGCTGAGTGTTCATTGACACGGATTTAGCACCTCATTAAGCACACTGCAGCATGATTTGCAGTGCATTACAGCATGGCCTGAGTGCATTCCAGTATCTTTTACATGTTCACACTTGCAAAAACATATTACTATGATAGTGGAATTGAGAGGTGTGCCACTGTTGGTCCAATGCAGGGCAGTCTGCAAGGGACAGCCCAGTTATCAGTCAGACTGGTAAAGACACCATTCCTGGCTTTCTGGGCAGAAACCTCATGTTGCTGAAAGAAAAGAGCTGCCCCAATCCAAAGTGGCTCAGTCCTTTCTGCCTGCCCTGCAGCCAGCTAAGCAATGCCACCCACCACTCCTGCATGCCACAGGTGGCTTATTCTGGCAGAAGTGGGGCCAGCAAAGCCACCAAAGCGAATCATAGCAGCATTCTCTCAAACAGGCCACATACAAAACACAATGAAACACAAACAGAGCAACAAGGGTTGAGTGGGCAAACCTTCTCCAAGTCATCTTGCTCTCCCTCACCAACTGTGGGACTGCTGGAGGTGCCACTTCCCATTAGGCGGATCATCTCTGGTGGGCCTAGTAAAGGCTGCCAAAGCAAAGCAGAGTTGTTTCCCCACAAGGGCCACACAGAATTAGACATCAGTAGAGGCAACATGGGTTGAGCGGGCCCAACCTGTCCACCCCCACCAAATGGCTACCTTCTACTAATTAGGCAGCTTATCTTTGGTGGGAGCAGGACTAGAAAAGGCCACCAAAGTGAAACAGAGTGGCATTCACTCAAAGAAGCCACACAATGGGACAAAGACACAGTAACAGGAGTCTGGCGGGCAAGCCTTCTCCAACTCATCTTAGAAACATAGAATTTGATGGCAGATAAGGACCGCTTGGCCCACTTAGTCTGCCCATTTCCCTACCTAATGGATAAGCTGTAGATCCTAGTTAACCAAAAGCCTACTTCCTCCTACCCCCCACTAGAATTGCCTTATGTCTGTCCCATGTATTCTTGAATTCCCCCACTGTTTTTGACTCTCTGACCTCCTCAGGAAGGCGTTCTATGCATCCATAACCCTCTCCATGAAAAAATACTTCCTCACATTACCTCTGAGCTGTCCCCCTCTATCTTTAAATTGTGCCCGCTTGTTCTTGCACGTCTCTTTTTCTGAAAGATGCTACCCTCTTGGACTTTGTTGATTCCCTTGAGGTATTTGAAAGTTTCTATCATGCCCCCCACCCCCCTCCTTTCCTCGAGGCTATACATAGTAAGCTCCTTTAGTCTCTCTTCATATGGCTTCTGGTGCAGACCCTGCACCATTTTAGTTGCCCTCCTCTGGACAGCCTCCATCCTGTCTATGTCCTTGCGGAGATGGAGTCTCCAGAACTGCACACAGTACTCCAGATGGGGTCTCACCAACTGTCTGTACAGAGGGATAACAACTTCCTATTTTCTACTGGTAATGCCTCTCCCTATACATCCCAGGATCCCGCCAGCCCTCCTTACTGTCATCTGACATGACTACCCCCAGGACCCTTTCCATTTTTGTTGTTGTTAATATCTCACCCCACATTGTGTACTCTTCCCCTGGGTTTTTGTTTCCCAGGTGCATTACTTTGCACTTTTTTGTGTTGAATCTAAGCTGCCATACCTTTGACCATTCTTTCAACCTTGCCAAGTCCCTTCTCATCTTTTCCACGCCACCTTGTGTATCAACCCTGTTGCAGAGCTTTGTATCATCTACAAAGGGACATACTTTTGCTTCTAGTCCCTCGCATATGTCACTTATAAAGACAATAAAGAGAACCGGTCCCAGTACTGAACCTCACGATACCCACTAGTAACCCCACTTTCATCAGAGTGGACTCTGTTTACTATTACACTTTAGCCCTGTTGCCAGCAACTTGTTACCCAGACTTCCATCTTGGGACCCACTCCAAGGCTGGCTAACTTGTTTATTAATCTTTGTGTGGGACTATGTCAAATGCCTTGCTAAAATCTATGTAGGCCATGTCCTCAGCCCCTCCCTGGTCTACTACTTTGGTCACCCAGTCAAAGAAATCTTTAGATTAGTCTGACACAACTTTCCTGCTGTGAATCCATGCTGCCTTGGGTCCTGTGCCCCACTGGCCTCTAGGTACTTAACAATAATTTCCTTCAGAAGTGATTCCATCATTGCACCTACTATTGAGGTCAAACTAACAGGTCTGAAGTTTCCTGCTTCTGCCTTGTTCCTACTTGTGTGAAGTGGAATCACATCCACCCTCCTCCAATCCTCAGGTACCACTCCATTCTCCCATGATTTGTTAAAGATGGTAGTCAGTGGTGTCACTAGTTCTCCCCTTAGTTCTTTTAGAATTCTGGGGTGAATCCCATCAGGCCTCACTGCTTTGTCCACCTTCAGTTTTAAGGGTTCTTTCAGAACCCTTTCTTCTAAATGGACCAGTATC
Organism: Neoceratodus forsteri; assembly: GCA_016271365.2. Taxonomy (NCBI): domain Eukaryota; kingdom Metazoa; phylum Chordata; order Ceratodontiformes; family Ceratodontidae; genus Neoceratodus; species Neoceratodus forsteri. The sequence goes on along the minus strand of CM057449.1, from coordinate 785,765,877 downwards.
AACTCCCCATCAGAGAGTTTCTATTGTTTGGTTGGGTACCTCCCTCCTCTTCTTTTGTGAATACTGAGCTGAAGTATTCATTCAGTATCCTGCTTCTTCACTGTCACCCTCTGCTCACATTCCCTCCTTTATTAAGCCTCTATCTATTCCTTTGTCTTTCTTGGCTCCCTAATGTACCTATAAAAGGTTTATTCCCCTTCTTAACAAAATTGGCCATCTTTTCCTCAGTTTGGCCTTTGCTATTTTGACTGCCTTCCCTGCAGCCTTCTGCTTTTAGCTGATATAGTTCTCTGTCCTGCTCCTTCTGTGTTTCCTTATATTTCCTGAACGCTACCCTTTTCTCCTTAACCTTCCCTGCCACCTCTTTTGAGAACCATAGTGGCTTTTCCTTTATTTTGTTCTGATTTGTCTTACACAAAGGCTTATTGCCTCTGTGGCCGGTAGTTTTGATTTTCCCCATTGTTCTTCCACACCTTTCTTGCCTGTTTGCTAGTGCTTTTCTGAGGCCTCTCATTTTGCCAAAGTCAGGCCCCCTTAAGTCCAACACCCTTGCTGTTGTATGGCTTGACTCTACAGCTGTGTTTACTGTGAAACACACTGTTTGGTGGTCGCTTGTTCTCAGATGGCTACCCACTTCTAGGTCTGAGATCCTCTCTCCATCCCCATTTGAGAGTACCAGGTCTTAGACTGCTCCCTCCCAAGTGGGTTCCAAAACTAGCTGTCTGAGGCATGCCCCCTGTAGGGCATTGAAAATGATCCTGCTCTTGGATGTGGCTGCAGTAAAGATGCTCCAGTTAACATTTGGCATATTCAGGTCCCTCATCTACAATATCTCAGTTTTCTGTCATTCTAAGGATTCCTTCTATCATTTCCTTGTCCATTGCCTCCCCCTGAGATGAGGGTCTGTAAACAGCCCTGTTCGGATTGTGGTGCCATTTCCTGTCTCCAGGGTGACCCACAGTGCCTCCTCCTCTCCTGTTTACCCTTTAGTTCTGCTGTTTTGATCCCTTCCCTTATGTATTGAGCTCCTCCTCCTCCTCCTTACCCTCCCTGTCCCTCCTGTAGATTGTGTACCCTGGTGTGTTGACATCCAGTCATGGTTCTGTGTACCATGTTTCTGTGACTGCCATGATATCCAGGGTCCCTCTTCCATCAAAGCCACTAGTTCAGGGGCTTGTTACACAGACTACGGGCATTGGTACTCATTGCCCTCCATTTTTGGTGGCTTTACCCCTTTAGGCCATCCCTGTCCTTATTGCCTTTTTCTGGATTTACCTGTCCTGCTCCCTGTCAACTTCTCTACCTTTGTGTCTACTTGCCTCACCGATTGGTTACCTTCTGTTAGTCAGGTGACATATCTCCAGCAGGACTACCCAAGCCCAGCAAAGTGAACCAAAGTGACTTTGAACCTGTCTGGGACACTGTTGTGTTATTACTGGTTTTATTGACTTTGGTTCCATGAGAATTATAGTACCTTACTGAGAGACAGGGAACAATTCTACTCCTTTCTTGAGCAATCTGTGTTCAGTGCCCCACCTTTACTTGTGTAATGGTGGCTGGTAATTTTGTATTCTACAATGGGCAGAGACAGTGAAGAAATCTGATTGGCTGGCACCCCTTGCCAGCTATGTCTTTTATTTTGGATAAACCATGGGTAGAACAAGTCCCCCCAAAGTAAAAAGCACCCCTTAAAAATATCACTGAATGGCCCGCTGTTCAAGCGAATCCCCACCAGCTTGATTACTCACTAAACAGCATGGGAACGGCATGGTGAAACGGAGTAAAATACAAACTAAGAAACATAAAATAAAAACTGTAACAACACTTAAAAAGTGTACTTAAAAACTGTGTTGCTGTCCCTACCAAACTGCTCCCTTGTCTCCTACGCCTGAATGCTCCACAGTTCCTCTGAAGCCCCAAGCAGACGAACACCAGTGGGACTTTTACAAAAGTTGTTACTGCAGACAGTAGCTTGCCGTAGGCAAGACTGAAAGCAAAATCGTGGTCTTGCCTGGGGCCTGTTAGTGACTTGGTGACTGCCTTCAGTGCCCCTAGTAACACTTCTCCTAACAGCATCTGTAGCAACTTAAAGAAAGCTGAGGGACTATTTCACATACAGATTTTTTCCATTTTTTTACTTTTTTTTTATAATATGGCAGTTTCTCAATAGATACCCATTTTATAAGCACAATAATGCACTCCGGGGTGTAGGTTATTCTGGATAAATGCACTTCTAGAGGCAGTAAGGCACTCAGCTGCACCTCATACCTCAATACGCCCCTAGGCTTATGTATGCTAGAGGGGCCTTCTGGTTATCACTGTTGTCCTTGGGGGGAGAGGGTTACCCTCAGTCCTCACGGGACTGTGAAAACCACTAGAAACCCAGCAGAATCTCTCAAAAAACTATGCTGCAAGATAGAAGTAAATGTCTATCCTAATGTACAGTAAATTAAAATACGTGAAATGTAGTAAATTAAAAGGTATTTCATTACAATGTATGTTTAAGTAAAAGATCTAAGCACACCTACACAGGAATTTGGCAAATTAATTTATAGTGCTAACATCCAAGAGTGCAAATTCAGGATCTAGGTTTACTGTCTCTGAATTACAGTAGGACCCGATTTAATGAACCTCGGTCTTACAAACTTTTCTTGCCGGACTGAAATTCAGCAGTCAGTTCAGTTCTAGCTTTACAAGCAGTCGGACATCAACAGTGTCTGAATCAGCTGCGTCGGCTGTCACTCGCCCCAGCGACCAAACACAAGGTCATACTTTCATGTTTAACTCACTTGATTCTTGACACCTCAGTTTGCTGTTGCTCAGTTCTGTTCTGACTGTTGCTAACAATTAGCTAACTACAAGGAAAATGATATTTTTAAACAATGCAATCGCCACCATCGCCATACCTCTCAACTGTCCCTGCTTTTAGGGATGTCCCTGATTTTGCCTCAAAATTTTACTGTGTCCCTCCTAAACATTGTTTTCTGTGACTAAACAGTGGGAGTTATAGGCATAAAATAATGTCAGGCATTAAAGTTACAGATTTGTTCCTCCTTAGAGTAATAGATAACCCACTCTTAGGTGTGGACATGCTTGATAGCATGCATGCCTTGCAAAGTAACCACCCGCGGGCGCAGGAGATATCAGAGCGCAACACCTGTAGAATGGTTATTTATCTTATAAAATGGCAAAATTGTTTTGGGGGTGTAAAAGTGGAGGTGTGCAGTCACGCTGTGGTATATATTTTTTTCCAACTGTTTAACCAGGTGAGATACACTAAGCTGAAAGCTTGTTTACATGTGCAACCTGGGAGCAGAGGAAGTTAAGTGACTTGCTTAGGGTCACACAGTATGCAAGTGGGAGCTGTGGGTTCAAACCCAGATCTCCAGATTTGCAGCTCAGAGCCTTAAACCACTGCGCTATACTGCCTCCTAATACCTATAATGATATATGCATGGTCACCTGATGGTCTTTGACCAATTGCTGATGTTTTTCCATCTAGCCCATTTTATAAAATGCATTTTACACTAGGCCTTATTCACCAACTTCCTCCAGTTAATATCCCCAATTTGGCAGATGTGTCCCTGATTTTTTTAAGCGTTGTTCCTGATTTGTGAGATAGGAGGTTGAGAGGTATGAGTTCATCGCCTGTGCTATCCAGAAACCTCAACATAGCAAACGCTCAGTAAAGGCAAAAAATCCAAACACCTTGTAGATAGCCGATTGTCCAACAGAGGGCTCCCTCAGACGCCTTCTTACCACGGAACTCTTTCTTTCGAGTTCGGTGCCGCTTATAACGCCACTGTAGGCTTCACGTACTACTTGCACGACACCTAATAAATGGGCCATGGCCATTTAAGTGTGTCGAATAGTATGCGACATAAAGAAAACGCTCACGTGTGTAGTGAAACCGGTAATGTTAAAGTGGTACGTTGACTCTTTTAAGAGGGGTAAAGCTACGATGACCCAAGTTTGGGCCAAAATGTCTTAAATTAGGTGAGTTGTTGTTTATTGAGGGAGGGGAGGGGGGGGCTACATAACTCGGAAGTCTAGAGGGAGGGAGGGGCGATAGTGGAGGATCCCGGACCGTCTTGCGCTTCTCAAAATTCAATTAGTATTACGGTGCTGCCATGTACAGCGCAGGTCGCTTCCAGCGTAATTTCAGTTCAAGCAAGCAGATCAAGTAATGCTTTTAAATCACAGGAAAACAAACGTTGGATGAAAGCAAAGTTAGCAAAATTGCCGATTATTGCACCGGGGTGTGGTGGGCGAAACCACCCAATGAAAGCAAGCACTAGTAAAGAAAGGTTTCACCAACCAAACAATAATTCGGCGGGGCGGGGGCGGGGGCGATCAGAGCGCCCCCACTAAGAAATATTACAATACAGCGTATACTTTCCTTTTTAAATCATTGTCATTACTCCCCCGCAATACTTGGCAACAAAGTGTTTCATTTGGTAATTTTTTTTTTTAGAACTGCTGAACTTTTTCCTTCTTTATATTTTGGTTTCGTGAAACTAATCGTACATTCAAAAGAGAAGCTTGTTTGTTCTGTCAAGGAAACCCGGGCATTCTCACAACACAGTGCGGTAAATGCTGAAGTGGCAGCACACGGTTGGGATCCTCCCTGTTGCTGAGGAAGTGCAAAATGCAGTATCTCGAGGTATTTTTCACAGAACAAAGTAGAATACTCATAACTTCTAACATTAAGACATTTGTGGCCCAAACTTGAGGTCATGTTAGGACATTCTCATAGCCACATACAGTAAGTTGTCATTTGTTGATTAAAATCACTCCCACTCAAATGTGTTTTTTTTTTTTTTGGGGGAGAGGAGGTAGCAGTGTATGTGATGATGCAGCCACTGGTCAAATTCCCATTATGTCCTGCTATGGCTGTTTTTTGAGGGTACTGTTTGTGTTTGCAGCCATCTCTCCTGTGTCCAGTATGGTGGAGCAAATTATTTCCTTGCATGCATGTACACCCAGAGATATGGCGATGTACTTTTTATTCCTTCTGTGTTTCATGTATATGTCTGTGAATGGGAACACTGTTGTGAAGTCTGCTATGGGTCTGGGGCAATGGGTGTGCCGATGCAGCTGCTTTGCATATGACCCTTTAGAGGTATTTTGCATTGTTCAACAAGACTGTGATGAAATTAGAGAATGCAAACATTGTCTACCCAGACCCTGTGGGTCCCTTGCAAAGCAACTGACTGTTGGTCATGACGCCATACCTGTGGGTTACTTCGCAAAGCAGTAGACATGTGGCTCATTGGCTTTGGCAGTGGAGTGTCCGCTCCAGCATGACTTCCAGAATGTACTGCACTAGTTCCAAGGCAGCCAACTGTGGCTCAACACCAAGAAAACAATGTCTGTGACCTTCAGCACCAGCCAGAAACTGGCCAAGCTTTCACCCCACCTGTTTTGCCTCGCTGGATGGTACCCCTACGAAGGTGGTCCCTGCCTTCAACTACCTTGGTGTGTGGCTTGATAGCAAGCTCGACTCTTTGCCCACATCAGCGCTTATCCATGCCAAACTTTCAGTAAGCTCCGTGCCCTGTATCACTACAAGGACTGCCTTTTCTCCCAGTCCGGGGAGGGGTGGGGCTGGTCACCAAAATGGTTCTTCCGGTCTTTGATAAGTGGATGTGGTCTATGGCACTGCTCCTTGCGCTTCCTTTGCCAGGCTATATACCCTCTACAGTGCTTGTCATTTGCTATGAACGCTCCTGTCTGCACTCATCACTGTTCCCTCTTTTCTCCCCTCTCTATCCTCCCATTACTGTCCTGTTGCCAGTCCCATCGCGCCTCTTTCATTGCTAAATACTGATTTTGTTCCATTCCTTCTTATCTCACCAGTCTCCTCCTCCTCTTCTTACTGTCTCTGCTCCTGGGATTCCCACCCTCACTCCTCTGCTGGGCAGTCTGCCTTCTCTTATCGCCTTCCTTCTCTGGAACCTGCTCCCCTCTCCCCTTCACTCTCCGCTCTTTGATTCCAGCAACGGCACTTTCATGCTCCCCAGGGGTGCCAGAGCCTTTCTAAAAGTGGAGGGAGACAAGGTCGGGTGAGGGTAACCATGGAACATTTGTTTTGTAAAAGCCAGGGGTCTGGGCCCCAGATACTCTGGGGTGTTGGGTGCTCTGTGGCGAGTTTCAGGCTTTTATTGAAAATAAAACACTTTTTTCCCACATCTTTCCTACCCTGACTCGGGTGGGGGATTTTCCCTGGAATCTGGGGTGTGGGAGACTCTGGATGACCGTAAAATCTGGAGCCGCAACTGGGGGGGGGGGGGCAACTACCTGACCAATGCCATCGACAACCCACCACATAGGCATTACTGTAATGTACTGTGAAAGATTTTTCAAGGCTGGGGGTGCTAGGCCCTTGTGGTCCCCAGACGCACAGCTTTTATATAGAAATCTTTCACAGTACATACTACTTGGAATAACCTCCCTTGCAGTCCCAAAGAGGCTACTAGCTGCAGTGTCAACACCTTTAAACACATCATGTGTGTACCCACCTCCACACCCACTGCAACTGCATCGGCCCCCAAATCCTTGGTGTTCCAACTGCCTAATCCAAGTCCCACAATGCTGTCCCTGGCACCTTTTCCCTTAAATATTAATCCTGCAAACATGCATCTATTGTAGTTATTGTACTTAGCTGCTGCCTATAGTAAATACTATTTTAGTGGAAACAGCTTGCTGTAACAGTCCTCCATAGGACCTTTTTGAAAAATGGGTATTCAAAATGTGTCTATCCTGGTGTTCGTAACTGTGATAAAGGACAGCACTGAGGAGGGTTGCACACAGCATAAGTAGGGGGATGATGCGTATGCTTAAACTGACATTTGGCAAGAAGAGTCAGATGAGTGAGTAGATCAATAAAGCATCCAGCAAAGTTAGTACCACTGCCACTTGACTTCAGCCTCCTGACTGATTTGAGTTTGCCATTTGAGACCTGACCTTAAGACCTGCAATTCCATATTATATTACATTTAAATAGAATATAATAATTTTATTTATAGGGCGCTTTCAATTGCCAAGGTGCAGTACATAAATAACAGATCAAAACAATAAAATCATTAAAAATACAGCTGGTTCAAAACAGTCATTTCAGTCAGTGTTCTAAAATGCAGTTTCCAAAAAAAGTCTTTAAACCTCTCTTGAAGCCCTCCACAGAAGTGCACTCCTGCAGCCGATGGGGTAGAGAGTTCCAAAGGGTGGGGGCCATATACGCAAAAGCCCGAGCACCCGAAGATTTCAAATTCACCCGTGGAACCTCTAGCAACCCCTCGTCGGCTGAGCGGAGTGATCGATTAGGGTGATAAGGAACCAGAATTTCTTTCAGATAGACTGGGCCCAGATCGTGTAGAGCTTTGAAAGTCAGCAATCCGACTTTAAAGGTGATCCACCACAGAACTGGCAGCCAGTGCAGTTCACGCAGCACCGGAGTAATGACAGGATCTACTAGAACCTGTCAAAGCCAGGCTGCAGCATTCTGCACTAGCTGCAGACGTGGATTTCAACCCCAGAAAGCCCTAGATAAAGGAGTTGCAATAATCCAACGGCGAGGACACGAAGGCATGGACTAACGTTGGCAGATGGAACAAGATGCGAATCCTGGCGATGTTCCTAAGATGGTAAAGGAAGTCTTGGCGACTGCCGACACCTCTTCGATACGGTGTCAACCCGTCATCAAGAACTCCCCAGGTTCCGCACCTGTTCAGAGGTCGGAGAGAAACTCCTCCAAGAAAATTCCGAAGACGCACCAGCACCCGACTTCTCAACTGCTCGAACTCTAGCCCACAACCAGTACCTCATTATCAGAGTTCAACCTCAGCCAGCTAGAATTCATCCACTCCTGGATTTCTTTTAGACAGCTATTAAAGATTTTCAGGGTAACCCAAGTGCTTGGTACATTTCAAAATAAGGGCACAAATCACATCTTAAAGGTTGAACTTGAATATATTCCGATTTCCTTCACTTCCTTTCAGAGCATTCTTTGAGCTTTGACAGCTGTTTTAATTGTGATGGTATAAGTGTGGCACAAATGTGGTATTCTCTTGCCTCTGGTCCTGAAAGCTATGGATTCAAGTTCTGTGCCAGTACATGGGTTCATGCTAGGTTCTAACACTATAAAGTACTATAGTTTGCATTGCTGTGCCAGAGGACCTATGGTGAGAGAGGCTTAACCAATCCCTTCAAAGGAGGTCAGTTCTAAAGCGGGGCAGGACTGGTTCAGACACTAATTGAGACCATTTTGTAACATTGTCCCTCATTTATTTAAAGCCCTGTACTTGATTTGCACTTTGAGAGGTACGACAGTCTCTTTCAAGTCATTTGCAGACAGGGGCAAAAGGAGTTAAATCGTCCGTTCCACAGCATCTGTGTTGTACATGCTGGCAGGAGGGATGAATGAGTCCGACAGCTGAAATCGGAACAGATAGTGAAGAAGGGGCATGAAGTCGTTTGCATACTTCATGCCCCTTCTCTTCTCGCTCTGATTTCAGCTGTCGGACTTGCTGGCTAGTTGAGCTCCATCACACCCCTCCTCTCTGTATGTACAACAGAGCTGCTAGAACAGAGATTAAAGTACTAGCCGCAGGACTCCTGAGCTGTCTAATGCAAGCATCTCTGGCACCTGCTGCCAAAATTACGAACGTCCCAAGGATGAAAATGCTTAAAGGAAGCAGGTACCCACATTGCCAAGAGCTCTGGATGTAAGACCTGCAAAAGGGTAATGTGATCATCTCAGCTGGTTTTCTATGTCCTCCACTGTGTTTCTCAACTTAATGTCTCTTACAGTTCACCTCAGTTGAAACTCCAAACTTTGGGGGGATGCTCTTGGTATACGGGCTGGCAGTGGCAAAGCAGAATTGCGTAAATCTTTGTGGTTGCTCTTGGGAGAGCTTTTGAGCCCCGATGTTCTGCAGGACATCCCTTTGGGCACACCTGACCCCAAGCCAGAATACCCACACAGGTATGTCCAGGTGCACCAGAACAGGACAAATCTGCTAATGTGAATTTGCAGACAGACCCCGCCTTTGACCATTTGGAAGGCAGCTGGGATCTTGGGGGGAAAATACTGACCTGAAGCAGTTACTTAATTAAGAGAGTGCCTGACCGTTGAAAGTTTTAAAGCTGAATTTAAAACCTATCTTTTTAACCAGGCTTTTCTTCGATGTTTTAATCTGGATGATTATATCTGTAATATTAAGTTATTTTTATTATTGTTACTGTTTTATTTATGTGGGATATTGTTAGGCTTTGTTAAGGTACCTTGGTTTTGAAAGGCAGTATATAAATGTTTTACTTTGCTTATTACTTTACTGTGATGATGATGATGATGAGGATGATGAAGCTTCTGAGGGGGAGGTAGGGGAGTGGATGGAGCCAAAAAGGAGGATTCCTGTCCCTCCCCAGTTTGATACAAAATATTTGTTGTATTTGATAACTGAGACTTGTGGGACTTCACAGCCGAAGAAGGTGCAATGCATGGAGTCCTTGGATGTGAACCCACCTATACTGTCCACGTTGTCCTTCACTCCAAAGTGTTTTGACTTAGAAACATAGACTTTGATGGCAGATAAGGACCGCTTGGCCCACCTAGTCTGCCCAGTTCCTACCTATCTGATAAGCTGCAGTTTCCTGTTACCCAACACCTTACTTCCTCCTACCCCTCATTAAAATTGCCATGTGTCTGTCCCATGCATTCTTGAATTCCCCCACTGTTTTTTGACCCACAGCCTCCCCAGGAAGTTGGTTCCATGTGTCCACCACCCTCTCTGTGAAAAAGTATTTCCTCATGTTGCCCCTGTCCCATACCCACTCTATTTTCAGATTATGTCCCTTTGTTCTTGTACATCTCTTTTCATAAATGCTCCCCTCTTGGACTTTGTTGAGTCCCTTGAGGTACTTGAAAGTTTCCATCATGTCCCTCCTCGCTCTCCTTTCCTCAAGGCTATACATATTAAGCTCATTTAGTCTGTCTTCGTATGGCTTATGTTGCAGACCCTGCACCATTTTAGTTCTCCTCTGGACTGCCTCCGTCCTATGTCCCTACGGAGATGGGGTCTTCAGAACTGTACACAGTACTCCAGATGGGGTCTCACTAACTGTCTGTACAAAAGAATAACAACTTCCTGTATTTCTACTGGTGATGCTTGTCCCTATACATCTGAGTATCCCCCAGCCCTCCTTACTGCCTTCTCCATTGCCTACCTACCTTAGGGTCATCTGATAGACTACCCCAGGTCCCTTTCCATTTGTGTTGTTGTACCCCCCACCCAACATTGTACTCTTTCCCTGGGTTTTGTTTCCCAGGTGCATTACTTGCACTTTTTGCATTGAATCTAAGCTGCCATATTTTTGACCATTTCTCCAGTCTTGCCAGGTTCTCTTCTCATCCTTTGTATCCCTTCTTGTATCAACTCTGTTGCAAATCGGTGTGTCATCTGCAAAGAGGCATACTTTTTCTTCCAGCCCCTTGGCAGTGTCACCTATAAAAACATTAGAGGACTGGTCCCAATACTGAACCCTGTGGTACCCTACTAGTGAACCCCCTTTCTTCAGAGTGTACTCCATTTACTATTACCCTCTGGGTCCTGTTGTCCAGCCAGCTTGTTACCCAGGCTACCACCCTGGGACCCACCCCCTGGCTGGCTAACTTGTTTATTAATCTTTTGTGTGGAACTGTCAGATGCCTTGCTAAAGTCTAGGTAGGCCATATCCACAGCCCCTCCCTGATCTATTACTTTGGTTACTCAGTCAAAGAATTCTGTTAGATTTGTCTGACAAGACGTTCCTGCTGTGAATCCATGCTGCCTTGGGTCCTGTGCCCCGCTGACCTCTAGGTACCCAACAGTTCTTTCTTTCAGAAGTGATTCCATCATTTTTCCTACCACTGAGATCAAGCTAACAGGTCTGTAGTTTCTTGCCTCTGCCTTGCTCCCACATTTGTGAAGAGGAATTACATCAGTGTCAGTGGCTCAGTAGGTTGCACACTCGCCTCTGAGGCCGGAGATCAGAGGACTGTGGGTTCAGTTCCCACATCTGGCACTTGGTTAATATCCAGTACTGACACTGTAATGCAGCATGAGAGGTGCTGCATTTCTGAAGTGCCGTCTTTCGGATGAGGCGTTAAACCGAGGTCCCATCTGCCTGAATTGGTGGTAGTTCAGGTGGATGTTAAAGATCCCATGGCACTTATCGAAAGAGTAGGAATTTCCCGGTGTCCTGCCAAATTTCCCTCATTCACTAAAATACCACCAACAGCTTAATCTGGTTGAAGGTCAGTTGGCATTCATCTGTATCCCCCTTCCCTGGGTCGTGCCTGAAAATAGGCAGGATTTGTCTAGTGCACTTACCCGGTCAACAAAAGCTAAATAAAAATAAATAAATAAAAACATCTGCCCTCCTTCAGTCCTCTGGTACCACACCATCCTCCCATGATTTGTTAAAAAGGGTAGTCAGTGGTGTCACTAGTTCCCCCCCCTTAGTTCTTTTAGAATTCTGGGTTGAATCACATCAGGCCCCATTACTTTGTCCACTTTGAGTTCTTTCATGACCCTTTCTTCTGTGAATCGACTGGTATCGAACCTGTTGTCCAGAGTGCTTTTATTGTTTGGTTTGGGTATCTCCCCCTCTTCTTGTGTGAATACTGAGCAAAAATATTCATTCAGTAACTCTGCCTTTTCACAATCACCCTCTGCCAACCCTCCTCCCCTTTTTAAGCCTCACTATCCCTCCTTGGTCTTTCTTGATCTCTGATGTACCAGTGAAAGGTTTGCCCCATTCTTAACTGAGTTGGCTGTCTTATCCTCAGTTTGGGCCTTTGCAATTCTGACAGCATTCCCTTGTTTCCTTTTGCTTTAACTGATACAGTTCTCTGTCCTGCTGATTCTGTGATTCGTTGTACTTCCTGAATGCTATCTGTTTCTCCCTAACCTTTCCTTCCACCTCCTTTGAAACCCATAGTGGTTTTTACTTTGTTTTGTTTTATTTGCTTCACACAAAGGCTCGTTGCTTTTATGATGGCAGTTTTGATTATTCTCCATTTTCTTTCACCCTCCTTTCTGCCCATTTGCAAGTGCATTTCTTAGGCACTCACCCATTTTGCAAAGTCAGCCCTCCTAAAATCCAGGACCTTTGCCTTTGTATGGCTTGTCTCTACTGCTGTGTTTATTGTGAACCATACTGTCGGTGGTCAGTAGTTCCCAGATGGCTACCATTTCTAAATCTGTGATCCTCTCTTCGTCTGCATTTGAGAGTACCAGGACTAGACTGCTCTCTCCTGAGTGGGTTCCAATACTAGTTGTCTAAGGCATGCCCCCTGCAGGGTATCGAGAATGACCCTGCTTTTGGATGTGGCTGCAGCAAATGTGCTCCAGTAAACATCTGGCATATTCAGGTCCCCCATCAGCAATATCTCACCTTTTTTCTGCCATTCTAAAAATACCTTCCAACATTTCCTTCCCCATTTCCTCCCCCTGAGATGGGGATCCATAAACAACCCCTATTTGGATTGTGGTGCCATTGCCTGCATCCAAGTTAATCCACAGTGCATCTTCTCCTCCCCGTTTACTCTTTTATTCTGTTGCTTTGATTCCTTCTCTTATGTAGAGAGCTTCTCCTCCTCCTCTCTTACCGTCCCTGTCCCTCCTGTAGATTGTGTACCCTGATATGTTCACATCCCAGTCATGGTTCTGTGTGTACCATGTTTCTGTGACTCCACGATATCCAGATGTTCCTTTTCCATCAAGGCCACTAGTTCTGAAACTTGTTGCCCAGACTATGGGCATTGGTACTCATTACACTCCACTTTAATGACTTTACCTCTTGTAGCCCCATCCCTGCCCTTATTGCCTTTGCCTTCTCCATTTTCCCTGTCTTGCTTCCTATTGACCTTTCTACCTTGGTGTCAACCTCGCTAACTACCCTATTTTGTGGGGGAGGCTTGGAATGTCCTGCTTCATATCTGTGCCTCTCCCTTGGCTAGTTTAAAACCTGCCAATGAAGCCTTTGAACAATCACCCAGGAGACTGGTTCCTTCCCAGACAGATGCAGCCTCATCGTGCAGTATAGGTGGGTATCCTCCAGGTGGAACCCCAGTCCCCAGTGAAGCCAAAACCTGTTCTCTGCACCAGTTTTCAACCATTCATTGAATCGCCAGGTGCGGTTTACCCTTGCCTCACTCATGCCATAGACAGGCAGTACCCTGAGAAAGATACTGTGTGCTACTTGTCTAAGGTCCCTCCCCAACTCCATAAACTCTTCCTGCACTGCTCTAATCCCTGCCCAGCCAAGTCATTTGTTCCTAGGTGGACAATGACATCTAGCTCCATCTCCAGTGCAGCTGCTCTTGTGATCCTGAAGATTCGCTTCCTGTCCCTCCAAGCCATGGCACCAGGTAGGCACCTTCTTCACTTTCCCTGCCTCCCTCAGTTCTATCCCCCTAATTGGGTCCCCACAGGAGCTGCTTCCTTCCCCTGTGGTGTCTGCCATCTTCATGTGGGCCTCCTTGTGAGGCTGCCAGCAACCTCCCTTGGTATCCCTGTGGGTATCTCCATGGGAACTATTCTCCACCAAAATGGCGCATCAGTTGTAGAGTGGTACAGCTGAAGGGATGCGCTTCTGTTCCACCACCCTCACCCTCCCTGAACCCACCATGGTCCAACTGCTGCTCTTTCTTGGCAACTTCTGAGGCACTGGTGGTGGCCCTGGTGTTTCCTGGGTGGGGGAGGTCCCCCTACTACTGCCCACTTTCGCCTGGAGATGGGCAGCCTCCTTCTTCAGAGCAAAGAGTTGCCTGCAAATAGGGCAGTATCTCAGCCTCCAGAAGGTCTCCCGGAAGACTGCTGCCCCACAGCCGTTGAGCTTTTTTTTTTATGTATAGTTAGAGTGTGCTGTTATCTTCAGTGCAGCATGCTGTGCTGGTAAAGATACGAGTTGTATGCACCTTGCCCTCTTGAGGAAATGTCAGAATCCCTGGTGTAAAGGAATTGACACCTGGAGGGATGGGATGAGGGTAATGGGGGCTTGGGCCTAAGCTGTGCCCTCAGGAACAATCCGCTACAAGCTCTGTCCCACCACTAGGATAAGTGTTGACCTTCCTTTCAGCAAGACAACCTGCACAACAATCAGGGAACACAGTTTCCTGCACCTGAGGCTGTCTGGGTTTCAAATTTTATTCACTGTGACCAGATTATTGAATAAGAATGGGCAGGTCTCGGACCAACAAAATATCTGCCAATATCCAAAGTGCGGTGTTTCCCTTTATGGAGGAATCTATCTGCAAGTGAAACCTCTTCCTGGCTGGTAAAGCTGTACATAATTTCATGACACGCACTATCCCAATTGAAGGTTCTTTGACCTGAATGGACACATACGACAAAGCAGTGGATGCTTCATGCAGAAGAGCCTTGCCTCAGTGGTGCACTCCGCACCTTCTGTGCCAGAGCTTTAAACTTTTGGGTTACAATGCTGGTAGCTTCTTTTCACCAGATTCTGAATGGGTGAGCATTTTGCAGTTGGTATCCATGGCCTTCATTTTTTCTTGGGGATGCCACAGTGGAGAACCTTAGAGGTGTTGACTCAATCTGCATATCATACTGTGTCTTCTGTGTGAGGTGTGTGGCTTTGGCATTGGGTGTGACCAGGCATCAAAGACCAACATTTAACTTGGCCTTTGAGGAGGCTTATTTTTTGAGGGTCAGGCATGGATGACATTTTGAAGGATATTCAGGATAAAAAGGCTGCCTTCTGGTGTCCAAATAGCAAAGGCCAACTCAACCTCGAAGTCGAGGGCAGCTGGCATAGGCAGTGTCGGGGGGTTCAATCCATTCAAAACTTCTGGAACCAGAGGAGTAAAGGATCCTATTCTGGATTAAAGAGCAATAGCGGTAGAGGAGCCCTGGCCTGAGTATGTAACAGTGGCCCTGGGCAAGAGGTGGCACTTTACAATGAGTGTACACAGGCCAGTCTCTCTCTCGTCCCTTCCCTTTGTGGAAGACTGCACATTTTACACAAGATAGGCCAGATAACATCTGATGCTTGGATTCTGGAGATTTTAGCCCCTACGTTCTGTAATGGGGATTTTAACTATTCCCTCAAGGGACATTTTCTGCTGTCTCCTGTGCGAGGGACCCTGTGAAGAGATGGCAGTGTCATAGGCGTTGGATCACCTCTTACAGATAGGGGCGATGGTGCCTCCCAGCAAATAAGGCCAGAGATTCTACTCTATTTATTTTGTAGTTCCCAAAAAGCTGGGGGGTGTTCAGACCTGTTCTGGATCTGAAACACCTAAACACATTTGTTTTCGAGATGGAGTCCTTACAATCAAGTGTCCAGGTTGTACAGCGAGGGAATTACCTAGTATCCATAGATCTGAAGGATACATAGCTTCACATTCCCATTCGGCAGTCTCACGAGAGCGTTCCTCAGGTTCACAGTCCTGGGGCAACATATCCAGTACAGAGCACTCATTTGGGCTGGTAACATCCCCCATAGTCTTCTCGAAGGTGCTTATAGTCTTGGTGGCTTAACTCTGACATAAGGAACATCATATCTGTCCTCACTTGAGCGACTTGCTCATTTAAGCACCATCTGCTCCACTGGCAAGGAAATCGGTGAACAGGACACTGGAAGTTTTGGAGTCTAATGGCCGGGTAATAAATTGGGAGGAAAGCTCTAAAGCCATCGGAGACCCTGGAGTACCTGGGAACAGTGTTCAGGATGAATGAAGGGAGGTCTTCCTCTCATCAGCCAGGAAGGAGACCCTGTTGAGAGAGTTCAGTGGCTGAGAAGCCAGTCGTCTGGTTTCAGCTCACAGTTTACTTCAGAGTCTGCGCCTGGTGATGATGATGATGATGATGATGATGATGATGATGATGATGATGATGATGATGATGATGATGATGATGATGATGATGATGATGATGGAGGAACTGGTCCCGTGGGCTCACCTTCACATGGGACCCCTGCAGACAGAGTTGTGGTCGGCCTGGGGTCTGGCCTTGGAGAACTCAGGCCAGGATTCCAGTTTCCTCAGTGCGGCAGTCCCTGAGTTGGTAGGAGAGTTTAGAGAATTTGAAAAAGGGTGACCCTTTTGAAGTCCCTCCAGAGTTGATCCTAACAACTGATGCCAGTCAGTCAGGCTGGGGGGCAGTGCTGAACCACATTCCTATGCAGGGGACTTGGTCTGTCCAGGAACAGCACCTACACATCAGTGTCCTGGAGATGAGGGATGTGCGCCTAGTTGTCCTCCTTTTGAAATCCAGTGCAGTCAAAAGCTGTGAAAATAAGATTGGACAATACTGTCACGGTGGTGTACAAAGCGATCAAGGTGGCACAAACAGCAGAGATGCTAAAGAAGCGACTGATCTTCTGTTGTGGGCAGAGGTACCTTCTCTCTCTGTCAGCAGTTCATTTGGTTGGGGAGTTGAACTTTTAGGCAGATTTTTGTCTAGGCTGTGAGAATGACCACCAAGGGAGTGGATGCGGAACCCAGAGGTGTTTGACCTTCTGTGCAGAAGATTCAGTTGTCCACAAATTGACCTATTTGCCTCCAGCCAGAATGCGCAAGTACAGCAGTTCTTCAGTCGCTACCGGTGTCCACAGTCTGAGGCAGTAGACGCTCTGAAACAAATGTGGAATTTCGACAGAGGTATATATTTCCTTCTCTGCTGTTCCTTCTGAGGTCATACACAAATAAGACACTTGGAGCTTTCTTCTGTTAGCTCTGGAATGGACCAGAAAGCTGTGATTAAGCTGACCTAGTGAACCTAGCAATGCGCTCCATTTGACTCCCAGTACAGGGGATCTTCTCTCCTAAGGTCCAATTCTGCATCCAGATCTGGGCATGATGCAGTTTTCAGCCTGGCTCCTGAAAGGAGTAGACTCCTGAAACAGGTTTTCTTGAAAAAGTAGTGAACACGCTGATGGCCATCAGAAAGAATTCCATGTTGGCAGCTTATGCTCATGTATGGACCACATTTTCGAGTTGGTCCAGAGAGAAGAGCATCTTGCCTTCTAAAGCCACTATTCTGCAGATTTTGGAATTTCTGCAGGAAGGAGTGGAAAATAGTTTGGTCTTGAACATCCTGAGAGGTCAGGTGTCAGTCCTTGGAGCCTCCTTGGGCTCGTCCTATGCCGCGAACTGGGAAGTTATTTATTTTCTGTGAGCTGTCAGCATGATAGACCTCTGTTCTGACCCCGTTCCTCCATGGGCTCTGAATCTAGTATTGAATGCTCTTTGTAAAGAACCCTCTGAATCACTGTCAGTCTCCCTTGGATGTGTTGTCCTAGAAAGTGTGCTTTTTGTTGCTGTGTGTTCAGCCAGGAAGATTGGTGAACTCCAGGCCTTGTCCCACAAAGAACCTTCTCATGCATAAGGACAAGATGGTTCTAAGAACGGTTTCGTCTTTCATTTTGAAGGTTCCTACAGTTTTTTCCTTTTGCAGTTAAACTTTGTATTGGTAGTTTTCCTACAAGTATACTTACATAAAACATGAAGAGGAACATTTAATAAACATACAGTACTTTGTGTACCCCAACATGTAAAAGATGTACATTTAATAAAATTCATACATCACAACTTGGAGCTGGACAGGGCATGTAGAATTATGCAGGTTGCACCTTGCTTGCTGACTAGAAAGGGTAGATGTATCCCTTTTGGACTTAAGTGAAAAACAGAATAGAAAAAGAAAAACTAACTAGCACAGGAATGAATATATAGGGACAGCTATGACTCGCCTACGTATCTCAGTGCTAAGATTATTAATAGACTGCAGTATGCAGAGTAAATTGAGTGCCTAGGAGGAACAACCCCAGATAACTCCACCCAACCCCTGTCCTGGGAGAGACATATTGTAAATATGGTTGCCAGAATTTACAATAAACCGCAAGAGAATTGGTGGCTAGATGAGAGGCGGTCCATTGTGAAGAGTTGGGTCAAGGCAGCAAGGAGTTCCTGAGTAGAAGGAAGATCTGCTGTGCACCATTTAGAGTACAAGTCTCTTCTTAGCTTGCATACTAAGGAGGGCTAGCCGTCTGTGCTCCTGATATGTAAGATGTGGAGCTTCAGATGCGCCCAGTAGTAGTATGGGCAGCAGATAGAGGAATTGGTTTAGGACATTGCCCTAGTGCCACAAACCTGTTCCCCAGAGGAACTGTATTGGAGGCGCAGGTCCACAGAATGTGATGGAGGTCTCTCCTTGAGATCCAGAGCACCAGCATAGATCAGAAGGTAAAATTTAGCTTTGAAAGGACCACTGGAGTCTATATCAGGACTATAGTATTTTCTTTTTTTTAATCTGTGTACTCCTCCATCTTTGAAGGCCTGTGAACAGAGCTTCAACAGTGCTGCTAATCTTGCTTGGGTATGGTTGTTTGTAGCATTTCATCCTATTTTGTTTTAGATTGCAAGGATTGATTAGGGAGAGTACTTCTAAGGGTAGAGTATTTTGCCAGCAAGACCATTCTGGTGGGAAAGACATCGGGACAGGAGTATCAGATTTGGTGTTAGAGTGCAAAGCCTGTAATATTGGCTGTAGTGCATTACTGAGTTGGAGATATCTCCAGAAGTCAGAATGTGGGTAACACCATTGATTTTGTAACTCTTGGAAGGTGTTAATGGCTAATTTTTTCCATATCAAAAGATCTTTCAAGTAGTGGATACCCCCAGCTTCCCATGAGGCCAGTAAAGGGGTTTGTGGCCCACTTTGATAGCTGGGTTTACCCATAAGTGGGTAAAGGAAGTGGGGGCAGGATCATTGCCCAATAATTTGACTCAGTATTTAATGAAAAGGTTGATAGTAAGGTGTGCAGCCAGGGTTCTAGAATGGGCAGAGTAAAGAAATGGAGGAGGGTAGTTCATGTTGCTCATTATCCATACTGACCCACTGGGGTGTCTCTTCAGTGTAATGCTTGAACCACTGACTGGTCTGTTCTGCCCTGAAAGCCCAGAGGTAACCTTCAAACCACACTAAGCACCAGCCCCCTTCGGACCAGTGTGCTTGCAACTTGTTACGGCTGTATCTGGGTTGATTCCCTTCCCAGGGGGACAGTGTTGGAGGAAGTTGCTTACGAGTTTGCCAATCTTGGCTAGCCAGCTGACGGGCTGGTCAAGGGGGATGTGGGAAAGGAGATAAAAACACTTTTGGGGCAGTCATCATTTTGAGCGCAGCAGTTTTCCTAGTTATAGTTAGTTGGAGTAGCTTCCATTGATCGCATTCCATACTGAGTTAACAATACAGGCTGAAGGTTGACTTTCCAGATTTTGGAGAGGTCTAATTTAATTTTAATGCTCAGATAGGTGATGCCATCGGAGGCCTAAGTGAGGCTGTAAGGTGTTATGAGATGGTGGGAGAAGTACCAATTTAAGGGAAGTACTTCAGTTTTGGACTGATTGAAACAGACTTTTATGGCACATAAGGACTGCTTGGCCCACCTAGTCTGCTGGTTTCCCTAACTATTGGATAAGCTGCAGATCCTAGTTAACCAACAGCCTACTTTTTCCTACCCCCCCCACCAGAATTGCCTTGTCTGTCCCATGCATTCTTGAATTCCCCCACTGTTTTTGACCCCACGACCTCCTCAGGAAGCCTGCTTCATGTTTTCACCACCCTGTGAAAAAATACTTCCTTATATTCCCCCAGAGCCTCCCCCCACCCCATCTTCAAATTGTGTCCCATTGTTCTTGCATCTTTTTGAAAGATGCTAATCTCTTGGACTTTGTTGATTCCTTAAGGTACTTGAAAGTTTCTATCATGTACCCCATCTCCCTCCTTTCCTCAAGGGTATACATATTAACCTCTTTTAGTCTCTCTTCATATGGTTTCAGTTGCAGACCCTGCACCATTTTAGTTGCCCTCCTCTGAACTGCCTCCATCCTGTTTATGCCCTTGCAGAGATGGGGTCTCCAGAACTGCGCTCAGTATTCCAGATGGGGTCTCACCAACTGCCTGTATAGAGGGATAACAACTTTCTGTTTTCTACTGGTGATGCCTCTCCCTATACATCCGAGTATCCCCCAACCATCCTTACTGCCTTCTCACGTTGCTTGCTTACTTTTAGGCAAGGCAATTTTAGTTTTAGGGCACCCAATTCTGGAGGCTCCGGGTGCCTAACAGAAATTATAACAAAACATGGTAAGAAACAGCATAAAACACAAAGCAATAACAATGCATAAATACTAGTATAACAAATTAAAAGGAGCAGAGGGAGCAAGCAGTGGACACAGGTGTCGGGAGCTCTGATAGGTAGCCAGGATCCAGTCCATATAGGGCCTTAAAGGTGAGAAGACCCACTTTGAAAAGGACCCTCCACCTGACCGGCAACCCAGCGCACAGCCCGCGGGACCGGGGTCACATGACTCGACCTTGAAGGCCGCCTCAGAATCAGCCCACCGATTCTGCACTAGCTGAAGTCTGTGGAGTGTCCTTCCATGACCCCAAATACAAAGAGTTGCAGTAGTCAAGCCTGGAGATCACAAAGGCATGTACTAGCGTCGGTGGGTCCTAGGATGGAACAAGGGGCTTAATCTGGGCAATATTCCGCAGATGGTAAAAACCACTAATGACAGCAGATGACACCTGATCTTCAAAAGTCAATTTGTTATCAAGGATCATGCACAGATTTTGCACCTTCAGGGAAGCCACCAATGGAGCAGAACCCAGGAAAAGCCCTAAATCAACCCCAGGTGTCAACCCATCTCGTCTGCAACCAGTCTTGATCACCAGTATCTCCGTCTTGGCCGGGTTAAGTCTCAGCCAGCTGGAAGCCATCCAGTCATTGATTTTTAGCCAGACAGTTAGTTATTAAGCACATCAACCGCTCCTGATGCTCCAGGGGCAAAAGACAAGTACAGCTGGGTATCATCTGCATAACAGTGAAACTCCACACTGTACTGTTGAATGATCACGCCCAGGGGCAGCATGTACACTGCGAACAGCATCGACAACAAGATCGAGCCCTGTGGTACTCCACAAGAGAGGAGCATTGGGGAGGAGGAGAAATTCCCCATCACTACCCGCTGCACCCTGTTTGAGGGATAGGACTCAAACCACCTGATGACAGTACTTGCGAGTCCACAAAACTCACAGAGCTGATCAAGAAGCACAACATGGTCTGCAGTGTCAAATGCTGAGAAAGATTGAGAACAAGAACTGATCTGTCTCCTCTATATCTAGCCCTGAGCAGATTATGCATCCTCACTAGAGCTGTTTCTGTGCTATGTCTATCCCGAAAATCCGACTGAAATGGCTCATAGATATCTGAGGACGCCAGGCAATCCTCTAGATGATGTGCCATTAACTTGTCAGCAACCTTACCCAAAAAGGGTAGGTTGGAGATAGAATGATGATCGCCAGGGCCGTCCTGGTGAAGGAAGGATTCTTAAGGAGGGCCTTACCGCGCTTCTTTCAAAGCTGCAGGAGGACTCCTCTGCCATAGAGTACCTGGCAATCCTGGTGAACACCGGGCCAATAGCCTCGACGCATCCCATTAAGAAACACATCTGGGCGGGTCCAGTTCACAAAAAGTATGCTTCAGCTCTAAGATCACCTTAGTAATGTCAGACACCTCACTGGCCTAAACTCATCCCAGACTGGTGGAGTGCCTCAGAGATCCCAGACCAACCACCACAAGGCAGATGCCTCTCTGGCAGTATCCTGACCAGATGGCCGACACTCTGAGAAAAACAGAGCAAACTCCTCACACAAGGTGGATGACGACGCTTCTCTCGGCTGCAAGCAGGCAGGGTGAAAGCCTGTCGACAGTCTGAAATAGCTGAGATGGTCTCTTTTTTTTTCTCTGCAGCAATTTTCTTGGACAGAAATTGCTAGCACTCCACATAGTGAACACGGAGGCCAGCCTATCTGCCTCCAGCTGGGCCTTCCGCCAGCAACACTTCAACCTCTGACCCTTGATTTTTCCATCGCCTTGAGGTTCCCATCAAACCAGGGGGACCTTGTGAAGGGGTTGTCGGATAACAGATGGACCAGACACCAAACTTCACATTCAACACACAATCTGTGTGATGTTTATTTAAAATGCAGAAGATGACCTCAAACAATGGCATATCCCTTGTTCAGTACTTCAGTTTGTAGCAGTAGATTATGTCCTTTCTCTGCACTTAGCCAGCACCTACTGACTCTCTGATCTAACTTGGCAGTTAAGATTTAGCCTCCACCCTGTGCGGGCCCTGTTTGTTTGTGTAGTGGGGGCTCAAAAAAATCAAAACAAGCTAAAAACAAAACCTCAGTGCAGAAGCACTGGGGAAAAAAAAGGGTTACCCCCAGAGGCATTGGCAACAAGTCAAGTTTCAAGAAATACATCATACATGCTTCCATAATGCAAAGCATCATGGGATATATGCAAATCACAGTTCCATGTAATAATCAGCGACTGCAAAAGCGAAGCATAATAACAGCTCCTGAAAATATAGACTGCATATATCAGTGCTAAGCCAGTTCTGCCTTACGTAATAGCGATTGCTCACTCCTTTACTCACTTATCTTGGCAGCCCTGTTACCATTTTACTTTGCAGTCAGTGCTGTTTTGGTCTCCTTTGCAATCATGGCTGTCCTGTTTCCATAATTCCCACACAATGTCCAGTTGAAATGCAGCATGTAGCAAGTTTGATTTTAAAAAAAGTTGTATGAAACGCCAGTTCTCATTTGGTGTATCTCCTGCTGCCACTATGGAGGTCGAGCTGGTCACAAGTCAGAAAGGTAGGCTGCTTGCTGTTGTAGCAGGTTATGTCTACTGAAAAGATAAGGAGAAGGGGGACAAAGAGTATTGGAGGTGTGTGGATTTGCATAAGTACGGCTGTCTTGCAAGGCTGCATACTATAGGGAGTAGTGTTACCACGCAGTTAAAGGAACATACTTGTGTACCAGATGCTGGTGACATAGGGGTGCGCAAGATAATGGCTGAAGTGAGGACAAGGACCGAACCAGTGTGGAGACCACCACACAAGTTGTCGCGGCAGTGCACTACATCTGCTCCTGATGCTTTGGCTGGTCGACTGCCACGAGTTCCTCTTATTAAGAGGACTGTTCAACGGATAAGGCAGGTTGACGAGGCTACCCTGCTACCCCTTCTTCTGTTGAGGAATGGAGATACACCATAATTTACTTTATCTACTGCTGGTGCTCCATTCCTAATGTCGACAGTGTGAAGAAAATAACAATTTCTAATGTTTGCAACAGCAGCAAACATTAAAATGTTACAGGAATGTTCAGATTGGATGCTGGATGGGAAATTCAAGTCCTATCCAGCATTGTTGATAACTATACACAGTGCACTGCATCAGGTCTGGTCATGTTATGACAGCACTTTTATGTGCTAATGAGCTCATGTAAAACTGTTTCTTATGCAAGACTGTATGTTAAGCTAATTGAATTGTACAATCCTATCTGTCCTAGCACTGCAATAATGGACTTCAAAAAGTCTGCATGGAGAGCATTCAGTGCATCCTTCTCAAACACTGAACTACAAGGATGTTTCTTCCATTATGCACAGGCAGTGTGGAGAAGAATTCAGAAATATCCAACAATCCATGAGAAGTGCAGTTCAGACCCAGAATTTGCATTGCACCTATGGATATTATTGCTGGCATTTGTCCTTGTTTGCGATGTTGTACCAACTTTTGACGATATGCATGAATGGGATTTTTTTAGAAGTAATGCTGAATTGTTAGAACCCCTCATGGATTATTTTGAGTCCACCTGGATTGGTACACCGAGGGGACGATCGGGGAGGAGGAAGCCTGCCTTTCCACCAGATCAGTGGAACTGTCACGGTGCCACCACAAGGGGGGCTTGCTTGGACTAATAATGCCATTGAAGGGTGGTATCATAGATTCAGTAGCCACCTGGGGGCGTGTCACCCGAGCATATGGAGACTTAACCATTACCTGCAGGAGGAGCAGTGGATGACAGAGCTGAAGATCGAGCAGGTGGTATCTGGCACTGGAGTCGGTGGTGGAAGAAAGTCAATTGTGGCCAAATATGAGCAGAGAAGCATACGATTATCTGCGTGGGCTAGCCTATAATTTTCAATATCAGGTCTGATTTTTGTCCAAAGTTTCAAGCTTATAAATAATAAAAGGAAGCTCTGTGTTGTCTGTGAAGTGCACTACATTGCAGCCTACGATCATAACGTGTGATTGTTTTTTTCCCCCCTGAGAAGTCGTTATTATGACAGGATCTGTTTTGTGCGGTTCTGTGCTGGGGATGGTCTGATTCAGATTGTGCAGTGGCGATTGTTTGACGCGATTTTGTGAATCGCTGTTTTATACTGTCCACTGATGACATGAAGCGCTATTCTTTGTATGTCGCCATTAAATTACTCGCGATTAAGGGCTCGCGGTTTTGTAGTCGCTAAATTGTAGTTGCTAATTATCACGGGTTACCCAAATTACCATGGAATTTCAGACTTCAACTTACAACAATTTATGCAATTTAAATAGCATAACTAACTTAATTTTTATAATAGTCACCTAGTACTTTTTACAATTATCAAAAACACCTAGGCCCAGATATTCAAACTGCGCCAGGCTGTGGCGCAAGCCTGGGTGCAGCGCAACTTGGCTGCACAGGGGCGTTGACTGGGCGATTATTCAACAGAGCTGCGGATGGCTCAGCATCGTTGAATCGCACCCTGGCCACCTGCAGTGCGCATGGCGCAGTGGCACTGTGCCAGCGCCAGTGGCCAGAGTGGAGCATGTGGATGAGCTAGCGCAAGTTCCATTGTGCAAGGCGCGGCAAGCGCGCGATATTCAGGCTGACATGCAAATGGGGCCATTTGCATGTCATTATATTCATTGCATGCAGGTGCACCGATCCCGTGACTTGCACCTGGTGCCCTGCCAGGCAGCAGCCATCGGGGACCGACGCCCCTGCAGCGCCAATGCAGCCATTTGAAGATAAAAATATCCCAATATCCCTGGTGGTCCAGTGGACTGTTGCCCACCTGATCGCGGGCTTAAGTGTGTTAAAAGATAAATTCTGAATCCCTAGTGCGGTATGGGCTGCGTGTTTGGCTTACGCTGAGCAATAGGCGTACAGTCCACCGACTGTGTCAGTCAGCGGGTGGCGGGGGCAGCAGGCACGTGGGGTGCTGCTGCCTGCTGCTGACCTGAGGAGAGCGGGGTGGTGGGGATCAGTGGGTGGGTGGGGAGGGGTCCACTGAACTACCAGGGATATAGGTGTAATATTCTGTCACATAAGCCGCGATCGGGCAGACTTGGTCCACTGGACCACCAGGGATTCAGAATGCATCTTTTTAACAACTTAAGCGCGATCGGGTCCACTGGACCACCAGGGATAAAGGATAAACTATTTATTTACTTACTGAAGCCCGCGATTGGGCGGGCAGCGGTCCACTGGACCACCAGGGATTGGGGGGCTTTATTTTACTAATGCCCACGATCGGGCATGGGGGGGCGCCACCAGGAGGTGCAGCCGGAACTCAGGTGGCCACCCACAGGTGGCAGCTGCCGTGTTGCACCCTGCAATGCGGCAGCTCACCTGTGGGTGGCTATCCGTTCCTATTTTTTTTTCTTTTGGATCGACTTTGTGCTGGCGCAGGTAGGGGTTGTGCATGCATGGCTCCACACATCCTGGGCTGAATATCAGGCTGTGCAAGTATGCATGGGCACACCCCACCTGCGCCTGCATACATTACTGATGATGTGCTCCGGTAGCATCGGGATTTATGCCGCACCCTTTTGAATATCGTGCCGGGGCACATCAGTGGTTTGTGCCTGGCGCAACACTGTTGCGCCATGCGCAACCCTTTTGAATATCTGTGCCCTAGTGTCATGGTATTTTCAACATTTATAGATTTCTTAAACATAAGATACTTGTGTT